>CM040633.1:49057530-50283344 GCA_022818045.1 Neotoxoptera formosana
CAACTCCTTTCTCTTAAAATTATTAAATAATGAAATTGATGACTTTTTGTATACTAAGTCTGATAAACTATCAAATTATCAACCACTGTACTCGTAATAATCACCTATTTTATATTCATTATTTTCCCCAGAACTACATGTTAAATCATACCATTGATATTTGATATTATTAACCTATTTAAGTTATTAATATCTCTATTTTTCTATACATTTAAATTGTTAATATTACTATGTGTATATATTGATTGTAAATAGTCGTTGACTATCTTTTTACTTATACCACACTGTTTTTTTTCAATTTAATTTGATCTTATTACATAATTTATTGTTAATGTTTCTTAATTAATCATTACTAATATTTACTAATTACTGTCCTTAAAATTGGACACATTTTGTAAAAAAAAATAAATAAATATACTGCGGAATGACTGTCAAAAGTACCACGACAATAATAATTACAAATCATCAAACAACATAAGTTAGTTTCATAATTAATATGTTACATCGACGTTTGGAAAAAATAATATTGTTTATTGTATATTATATATAATAATAATTCATCTAGAGTACCTGTGCATCATACATTAATTTTTAAAAGCATTCTGAAATCAAATTTGTGCAAATACATTTACCTTATGTTCTCGAATATTTTTCGGTGAAAACGTCTCTTAATGGAAATGGGAATCAAAACGAATTTATTTCGTATTTGACGTAAACAGACAATATTCGTTTGACAGGCTCGTCTTCGCATAACAACACTTATATTTTTATCCGAGGTGCTCAAAACATCTCCGCAAGATTTTATTACAGACGTTTCTAGAATTTATCACTTAATCACGTGCGTAGAGTCACGAACGGCCAACAAGATCAAGAGAAAATATCTCCCCCCCCCCCCGACCCTTAGATCATGACACTGACAATAGTCAACCGGTTCGGTCGGGTAATGCCTCAGATTAGTCCACCAAAGTACTTCCGTAGTAAAGGTTTGATATAGTAAAATAGTATCCACGCCCAGATTCTTTGCCGGACGATAAAACATTACGTCCGGTGTGCACGTTTAAATTTGATGACCCTCGAGACAGCGAGATAAGATACTCGTCGGAAATCGTAAGAACGCGGTTGGAGCACTCACTCCGTCGCGTTGATGTGTTTTCGACGCAGACCTGCACGTAATGACGTCCTCGGACGGCCCTTAACGCGCGTGATCATACCTGGTCCGGTAAATGCCGGAAACCGCGGTAGCGGTCCGTTCATGCCTTTCTCCGGCGGCGTTGGCATTTCGTCTCCCTTTCGTTGCCGGAGCAAAAGTTCCGGAACTTTTAGTGTGTTTCACACGCGGTGTTGCAAGCGTTTTAATAATTGGCGAGGACCGTGTGCATAATAAATAATAATTACATTTTCATTTAAAAATTATTCGTTGAGTCACATATTATTATTATTACCGTTCGTGTTTAGTTACTATTGTTTTTTTTTTTTTTTTTTTAATTAATTTTACGAATTCAACTGAAGATTAAATGAAACGAGTTTTAACATACTTAAATATTCTCTCTGAACTCGCAAACCAAATAAATAAAATATAATAAAACATACGTACAGAGTTCTTAACTCGATACTCGGACATATTTTCCATTAAATGCATTTTAAAAACATCGTGGAAATAAAATTCATTTACCACGAAATACAATAATAAAAATAACCTTTTCTGAGTAGGGTGTGCGTTAAAAAAAATATTTCTGTGAATGCGGTCTTACACGATAATACCAGATTAAGTAAAATCAGCTTTGTAATAGTATACAATCCACAATCATTTCATAACGATTAATTTCAAAGGGTTCTGGGTTGTAAATAATATTTACCGAAACTATACCGCGTCGGACTGCTGAAAAAACTTTCCGTACCGATCGACAACATCAGTTTTGTGTATTGAAACGGATGAAACGGCACACCGACGGACGACTGTCATATTATTATTAGTCACGTCTTATATCGAACACGCAGACGAAATGTCCAATTTATTCACGTGACGGCGAATATCGCGTTGACAGCGCCGCCGTTGCCGGACATTTTGACGTAATTATAAAACTTAATCTCATCGTATTGTACAGTAAAGTTATTATTTCTATAACGGCAATTTCAAAAACGGACCATTTTGACATGTTACTGTTGGACGATAGTATTTCTAACTGTTTTTGTAGTTATGAAACATAAGACCTTTGACTCACTGCAAAAATATCTATCAAAATGATGTTTTAATAGATGCTTTATTTTATTTGCTTTAGATTTTATAAACATTATATCGCACGATATTCATAATAATATATCTTAATGTGCATGTAATAAAAACATTTGCTTCGTTTTAAGCGTAACGGTGCAATATTACACGTAATTATATAATGTGCTCGAGCCATACGTTGTTTTTTTTTAGTATTTTATACTTACGGTCCGTGATTTTTAACTACTCGAAATTAATTATAATCATATTGTAATAACAGTCAGTTATTTTATTACGACGAATTTAATCATAATTGAGACTTATGAGTTTAATTCGAACATTGAATTATATTTTAACATTATAAACACGAATAGCATCACGCTATCACCTTTTAAGTGCATAATAATTTTTATCCCCATTCTCCCTGTATAAAAACAATTTATTTATAAACTTAAACAAAAAAAAACTTAGTATAATATTTATTGCTAGAGTTTGGATGTTCGAAGAACTGTGGTACTTTATGAGAATTTTAAGTGCCTTTTTTCTTAAATTTAAATATGTTTTCTCAAGTTATATAGAGCTTATGACGTACAAACTATATTAATTTAAATCACCATAAATATGATTTTATGATTATATTCTTTCAACAATTAAAAATTAAAAACGTATAATAAATATTCAAAAAACAATTTACATACCTTATTATTTAAATTCGTACAATAAAAACCTATTCATAAGTTGAAAATATTTAATTAATATAAAAATGCAATAAAACTACTTTAAAATCATGATTTAGTAATTTTAAAAAAATGGATGTAGGTTATGTTTAATCAAAATCATTATACTATCCGTATTATACTTGATTATAGTAAGTACATGACTGTTTCATTTCACAAAAATATTTAAATTTAAAAAAATATTTTATCCACAGTTATAAGTAATTTCTATGAATTAATAAAAAAATCATTATGAATAATTATTAGAATAAACTAAATCATTTAGATTAGAAAATTAAATATGATTGTTTTTTATTGCTTTTTAACCACATTTTGATGTAGGTGACTCGAAATATAATTCCAATCGGGTAAAAAAGTGTTAAAAGGTCGTCATTAAGAGTAAATAATAACAGAATAATCTACGTATAATGCTATTAAAATCAACGAACGTGTAGTAATAACTGACTCGGTGTAATTTTTCGACAAGTTTCCCACAATTCTGTGCAGTTTATTAACAAGATAATATGTTTGTTATTCCGAAATGGAGACGAAACTCTAAAAGGCCAGTTTATGTGTTTTAATTACACATTCCACGAGCCTAAACTTGATGGCTGACACAGTTTAAATGCATCCATAACCAATTTCATCGCTGAACTTCATTAACAATATATCACATGCACATAATATGCAGCAAAAACAAACGCTAATTATAGTCGTCGGCGTTGTTTAGAGTGTTTGGACCCTCCTGCGTCTATAGCAATAGCCATTTCTTTTCAAAGTCGAATTGAAATTTGCATTTACTAACTACAGCCACTTCAATCGAAAACGGAAAACACGATAAATGTATATTATATTCGGTATGTCAATGGCGTAAGCTTCTAGAATAAAAAAAGAGGTCCACGCGAATAACCGTCAGCATATAATATATTTTTGTATAAATTATTTTTCCGAATTAATAAAGAAAAACGCAGCGATTTCATTTCCCATATAATTTTAAAATACTAGAAGTGTGGTCATATAATAGGTAGGTAATCAAAAACCAATATGACATTTCAAAATACTATATTTATTTTAATAATCTAATACAATATTTATTTGCATGCATTTTTAGTAAGGTTTGAAAACTAATGTTTCAGTTAAGCAAATACTTACCAGATGATACGAAGTATCCACCACTATATTATGAATAGAGCCCTTTT
Source organism: Neotoxoptera formosana (assembly GCA_022818045.1). NCBI lineage: Eukaryota > Metazoa > Arthropoda > Insecta > Hemiptera > Aphididae > Neotoxoptera > Neotoxoptera formosana. The sequence goes on from CM040633.1 coordinate 49,061,658, forward strand.
TTGAATACCTAGATACTGATAAATTATGTATTTCTATTAGTAGTCGAGATAGATTGAAGTAGAAATATTACTTTCGACCCATTAATCTTAAATTCGTTGAATAACTTACTTTTAATAGTATTTTTTTTTTTATATTATTATGACGTTTAAAAATGTGTTTCATAAATTATCGAAGAGTGACAGTCGACAGATTTAGTGAAATGTAAACAGGTTAAATAGTAATACGGGCCATGGCGTTAAGACGTTCTTATACGTTTCTATTAGGGCAGTTAATAAATCTAAATTAAAGACGTATCTAAATGTTTTGACGCCGATATTAAAATATAAATAAGTAAAAGTTTCCGAATTAGATACTCGCAAAATCACAAACTTTAAAAAGTATGTTCATCGTTCATGTTTTGAATCCAAAAATCTTACCAATCCAATTCAAAAAATTATGTACACCACATGGTTGAAATTGTTTAGGAAGAACAAAATAATGTTTTTAAAAACGATGCCATCTAAATCGGTTGATATTCATGTCTATACAAATTGAATAATTGCCAATAATATTATTAATACTGATAATATTGATAATATTAATAATACTCTTATATATGTTGAGAAATATTTTATAAGAATGTCTATTTATATTTAATGATATTTATGCATAGTACTAAATATTTTTATTGTACAGTCAAAGTACAAACATCGGTAATACTTAGATTTTACTAAAAACTTTAATAACATCTTTCAATAGAACAACGTAATAATTTCGGACTTAACGCATTGGGCTTGGTATAACCTAATATAAAATTCGTATAATTTAGTAATTTTAAAATATATTGTGTCTGAATACAAAATATATTTTCAACTATAATCCGACAATTGCTACAATCGCTTATATATGTTAAGATCTACCATCCCTTTTGTAATGGCCCAAATTTTAATGATCATTCGGGGTTTACCGCATTGTCCGTATATATAATATATAAGGATTTATCAAGGTCAATAAATAAAATTACAATATTATCCAAACGTAGTTAGTAAAATCTGTTTCAATATTTGTATCATATAATAAATATTAATTACATAAAATACATACAACCGTCTACTTTAAAAATATTAATTTCCATTAGGGAGATACAAGGGTATTTCGGATAAATACCATTTACATATTACAAACTATGGTATTCATAATATAATACTTATGAGTAAAAATATTTTTTTAAGAATTACTGGTTTTTTAAATGTTTTTTGGTCTTTTGGTAATAATAATTATAATTATTTAAGTTTAATATAACATAGAATATGTCATTCAAAATGTGAACTAATAATCTAAGTGAAACTTGTACACCTACTAAGTTTATCGTTAGTGCCCACTTGAGATTTAGTTGAAACTTTCTACCATATCATACATTTTGTACCGTTGCTTTATAATTATTAATATTTTACTTAAATAAAACTCACTTATGACCTTTTTAAGCTTGAAGTTTTTTCTATACACTTACGTCTAACTACTATACGTATAGGTACCATAAAAGTAAAATAAAACAGAATTCCGTCAATGTATGTATCTGTATTAACGATACTATAAATTATATTTGTATTCACTTATTTTGATAGGGAACTATTCTAGTTTGTTTGTGCATAAACACTATGACTTTTAATTGTTTTTTGCAGCATTGAAATTCTTACTGCTAGAAGTTAGTGTTTTTGTAAATAATAATATTAGCAGGAAAACAGTAAAATGTTATGTATATAATATTTATTAACAATTTTTATGTTTTAAGAAAGACTATTTGAAAGCCAATTATAATGTTTTATAGAACGCAAACATTCAGATAATATATTATTCTTAATTTAAATATTTATTCAAAAAATAAAAGTTTATGTGTAATACTCGCGTAACATGGAAGTGAAATAATATTATGTGCATTATTGAGGATGATGACTCAACAATATTCTGTAAAAAGGGCGTATACCACAAAACTGAGTTCAAATTTTCGGAAAAAAACCTGCATTTTTTCGCCAGAGAGTTTTGATATGTAAATTAATATTATTTAAGGTTTTAATCGTTAAAATATATTCGATGTCAGCGTTATAGGGCGTACACCATACAATAACCCATCAAAATAAATAGAAAATATTAAACCAATAAAAGGGCGGTTACCACAGTAATATATTACGTGTGTTTGATAAAATGGTGTTCGAAAATCTTCATTTAGAAATGGGCGAATATCACCAATTCCATCACTTTAAATTATAATAAACATAATTCACTCATGTTTAAAAATTATGACGATAAGCTTTATTATCATGTCCATATATGATAAAGATTGGTATATTTGGTATATAACATATTTTAAAGTGGTATACCCGAGATCGACCAAATGATTAAAAATAATTATCTAGGGATGACTTTTATAATTATTTCTACTAAATTAATTTCCACTGATCATGTCTAATTTGTATGCAAAATACAATTTTTATAACTGCCAATAACTCAAAATAAATCTCATAAATTCAATTTTATAACAGACAATGTCCGTTTTTAATTTAAAATTTGATTGTATACAGAAACGTACAACTAAAATATATCAATTATATATGTACATGATATCAGTACAAGATAGATTAAAAACATGTCCAATAAAAAAATATGTATATCATTTTTAGTGCCACATGCCCATTATTATTGTAAAATTATTTGAATCATATTGACAACGAAACAATGAATATTTCTAATGAAACTCGTTTTAAATAATATTTCAATCGTAATATATTTTGTATTGCTACGCTGGTCAATATACTGGCTTAATGTTTTTTTTTTATAGATTTAGTTTAATAAAAACGAAATCGTTATGCGCGTGAAAATTTAACAAGTCACGTTATTCTAATATAGTTATGAATAAAATACAAATGAAAATCTTCGTCCCTAATAATAAAAATATTACAATACTAAGAAACGCATTATAAATATTATACCAAAAAGTACATTAGTCGATTTTAAAACAACAAAATCATTTTCTTAAAAATTGATGAGTCGTTCCCTCGTGGTTTCCGTGTTTAAAGAATTAGTATAATAAAATATAATGTCATAAATCATTATAGCTATTTCGAACACACAAATTAAAATGTATATGTTAAAGTATATGCGTATTGGATGATGTCATCGCACTATTTGATTTCTCTCTCTGACCCAGATGCAACATAACACATTTCTATAAATTTAAAAGTGCTTGTGTTGTTAGATTTAATCGTAGAGTGAATCGACCTATTATTAAACTTAAAGTTAAAAACATTATATGAGTTTGTACGTTAGCTTTTTTACGATATATTATAATTTACATAATATAAGATATCACAATAATTTAAAAATGATCCCGCATAGCGAAAATAATTTAAATATCGTAAGAAAGACTATGGTAAAATCATATGATCAATATTCTTAATGACATCAACTTAAAGTTTTACAATGAATCAATTCCCTTTTATATTAGAGCTAACAACCCAAGATTGGTTTTGCTAAATGCATACATATTTGCTATGTTCCGCGAAGGTCATAATAAATAATGCACTGACGTCCTAGTATGTGCTTACTTTATTCAAAATATAAATAGTAAAAAAATTCTTTCATAATTCCGTACACGTATTTCCTTTTAGATGCTGAATAGAGCCGTTAGGTTCTATCAATTAGGTTCCAATACTTTGTATACTATTGTGTTATTTTTAATTTTTAATTTTTGAGTGTCTCTCGTCATCTTTCTGAGCAGTAAAAATGCGAATTGGATTTAGCTGGTACTTTGTGGGATCAAAAGTAAGAAATTCCCTGTTCTTTTAAAATAAAACAAACATAAAATTACCGACAACACCAGTTTTTGACAAAATCGATTTTTTATTACAAAATAGTATTTTGTTATACAAAGTTCCGTATAAGTTATTCTAACCACAATTTAAAAATATCTAGGTACTATGCACAATTTTTTTATAGATATTTTAGGTTCAAATTTTAACAAGATTAGATATTTAAACGAAAAATACCAAATTTTCCTCCAACTATTTTAGTTATATTGTTTAAATTTAAAAAACTTAATCGTGGAGACTTAAAACTTATTTCCATTACATATATTATTATTTTCATGTACATTTAAATTTTAAAAATATTTTGAATAATTTTTATCGCGATCCTATTCACAACAACTATTTTAAGTTAATACCAATAATGTATGATAAAATATTATAATAATTAATTTCCTAGTATATGCGATCATAGATTAAATATACTAGTATATTTAATCTATGATGCGATGTGTTTGGCAACAACTATTTGCCATGCCATATTACTAGATACTAATAGAAAAATGAATTACTATAAAGTATTATAGATAAATTATAAGACATCCTTCACAATATAAGCTGATTTCCGACCCACTGTTACTGCTCTGAACCGATTTTTAAATGTAACTATGTATAATTGATTTTAAATTAACACATCCATTACAGTAACCAGTTTTAATGACTAAGTACATTCAAAACCTACTATACAGCAGACGGTCTTCCCTGGTTTTTATACTGAATAAGAAATACCAATACGAATAGTTTTTTAAGTTGAATTAACTTTTGTGATTGTTACTCAATACTTTCAAAGTCAATTAACAGTATACAATATACATGTACTTATATTGTCGACAATAATTTCCTTGTGGTACCTAGTAAAATAAATAAAGTCCTTACATATATTTTTTTTCACATTTTATGGGAGTACAACATTCTATTTAATTAGTAATAAACCTGTTATTTAGATGGTATACCAAGCTTAATGGTTATGTGCAAAAACTTTAGTATTGCTTACAGAAGCTAACTATAGTTTGCACTTTAATGAAGTTAAACATATTGAAACTATGATAGTTTGCAATAGCACTCATTAATCAATTGAATATTTTATTCTTAAAAATTAAATCGATAAACTAGTAAAAGACTAATACATTCCTCACTACACTCATAATATTTAAAACATTAAACCAATCGGTGTGTTGGACGGCGCGTTGTATAGGCAATATAGGTACATTACTGTCATCAAGGACAGTTTTTAAAGTTTCGTTTGATACAATGTATTATATAAATATAATGTATTATTTTATACAATGACATGACATGTCAGTCATCGATCTTCACGACCATATTTTTGTATTAACACGTCCTCCTATTAGTACTGTTAATATGGTTCCATATCAAACTATATTTATTCTTTTCACTAAATGTATAATATCCAAATGGGGAAAAAACCGTGATGTCACTCTGCTATATTTTGGTAAGTGTCGGATGTACCTTGTCATTGAGTAGAATTTTAATTCAACGATAAATCATTGTACACTCTGAAAAATATTCTGAGCGGACAATCAGATATATCAGCCAATATGTCTACAAAATAGCTCACGATTATAACAATTTCGTTAAATTCACATCTTCATAAAAAATTATTGAGGCTTTACCCTAAACTTTTGTTTTATTACTTATAACTTTTAGACTGTTAGAAGGAAAACTTACAAAAAAACATTGTATTCAATTTTCAAATCTGAAATATAAATACTAAAAATTAAACAAATAACTTTCGACTACAAAATTACCATAAATTGCCATAAATGTAAAGAATATAATTATAAATCATCGTAGCTCCCAAATCTTCTAAACCTATTATCGAGAATTATTATCATTATTATATATAGTTTAAGAACTCAAATCAAAATCAATCATCAACTTATTAATTTACAATCAAGGGAGCCGTTCTTAATGGGAAAAACAATTGGATCACCACATGCCACTCATTAAGTGGCATAAAAAACTAAGTATTTGGAAGTATGGTCTTTAAATAAACTTAAAAAATCTTAAAATCAGAATAAATGTTATGAGTTAGAAGTTAATTTATGCTTCGATATTCTTAAAATCAAACCCGTAATAGCTCGTGTTTAATTTCGTTACATCATAAATTATAATTTACACGTATTTTAGATATTCCATTATAAAATGTTGAATATATTATACATCTTTTTTTTGAATTGTATACAGGTTATTATTATTATTGTTTATTTTACGCCATTTGGAAATTTTGCATATTTCAACAGAAATATTCAAACAAAAAGACGAAAAAAACAGAATGTTATGTATACATATTATGATAATTAAATTATGTTAGAGTGGTAATGTGGCCTAAGAATTAAATATTATTAGCAGCTCTGAGCATACGGTGAAGAGAATGGTTGTGTCCATAGAAAGTCGTATGCCTTAGTACATGGAATTGGGAATGATTCCTAGAGAGATAAGATGGAGCTCTACAAGTCATTGCAACAAAATGTTCAGGAGCGTCGAGTGAGCCATTTAGTAATGAGTATAAAAAATATAATTCTGCTTTATCACGATGAGAGGCAAGTGAAGAAATATTTAAAACCTGTCTTATATTGGAATAATCGTGAGGTACATGATGGATGCTCAACTTGAAATCAATGTAGTTTAAGAATTTATTTTGTACACGTTCCAGACGTAATTTATCTTTGACCAAAGACGGTTGCCGGACAACGGATCAGCACTCAAGTAGAGAACGAACAAGGGCAAAATCCAAGATAACAGAAGCATCTGACAGACTTAAATAGTTTAGTGTTTTGTATAATAAATCCAAGAATTTTGAGTGCATTATTTACGATTATATCGATATGAGGACTAAAACAGATATTAGGCGAGTAGTTAAAAACAAGATCTTTAATATTGGTAACACATACGATTTCTAGGCCATTGAGGAAATACAATGTAAATATTGGAGATAGAGACATAGTGAAGGAGATAATATTACACTTAAAAAGGTTTAATGATAAACCCAGTCAGTAAATGTGCGTAACTCATTCTGAAGTAAAACGGAATCATTTGGTGATCTAAAACTGTGAAATATCTTTATGTCATCTGCATATTTTAAAAATTGTACACGTATAAACCCCGGGAAAATGAAGTTTACAAAAAGAGAAAATAGTAATGGACTTAAGTGGCCTCCCTGAGAAACCACAAAGGTTCCATCAAAGATTTCAGAAGAGAGTCCTAGGATAGTAACAAATTGTTTCCTTCCAGTAACAAAAGATTTAAACCAAGAACTGGTTGGGTGGTGTTGGTAATCCATTATTAAACGTTCTAGTTCGCTTATTAATATATCATGACGGACTGTATCAAAGGCTTTTCTGAAATCATTAGTTATGACATCAACCTGCTTCAAGGCATAACAAGGAATAGGTACCTACATAATATAATATGATAAATTACATATATACCTTATGTGGATCCATGCCTTTGGCGACTGTTTCAAATTTGCTTGCATAACAATTTACTTCTGAGGATAAACTTTTCACGGACCAATCAGACCTTACCCAACTTAACCCTAGGGTACAGTTAATATAATGATACACAATGCAAGCTGCTTGCAAATTACTTAAGATATTTAGCTCAATTTAATACTTATTTCATAATTTCTAGGACTTTTTACATATTATCAGCTTAAAATTTTTTATTTTCATACAAATAACTAAAAACATTATTTCGTTTATTAAATTATAAATACGAATAATATTCCCAAAGGGAGGCCAGAAGAATAAAATCAATGATAACATGAAAAGTCACATATGACCTCATTATTTTAGTAACCTACTCTGTTCCAATCTGAGACTAAAAGCTGAACAATAAATGATCTTGAAAATCATTTTTTGGTGTGAGTATTTTTTTTTTTTTTTGTTATACATCTATACCAGGTAGTAGGTGAGTAAGTTAGCTGCTAAAGAAAGAACTCCATGTGTTTTCCCAAGTTTGTTTATAATTTTATTTTAACAATTATAGACAATTTCCAGTAGAAGAAACTTTAAGACTTTGAACTTTGACTATGAATTTTTTCTAATACAGAAAAATTAATGTATTGTTCGTTGTTATACTTAACTTTTCTTTTTTTTTACCTTAACTTTAATAATTTTTATAACTAATTTTCAATTATTCAATTATATTATCATTCTAATATAACCCATAGATTTATATTTTGTAGGTAATGTAAAAAACTCTAAATCATTTTATATTTATTTCATTAATTAAATAAATATTCAATTTTATATTAATGGTAAAAGTTTCGAAAGTAATAATAATCAAGTAAAAAGAAAATAATCCATCAACTTTTGTTAAAAGATAATACATTATAACAAAAAACAAAATATCGAATAAAATCATTATTAATGATTTAAGTTGTACCTTGAAATAAGCCCATAAATAAATTTACAAAAGACAGTCAACCGTTTTGTTAAAAATATTCCTAAATACAACAAAATATGTTCCACTTAACTAAAAAAAAAATTTATTTTTATTTTAAAAATTAATTGTTATGTATATAGTATATACAAAAATCATACAATTTAAATTACTTAAATGTATTCTAAGTTTCAAATCATCAAAACCAAAAAATACATAATAGCATTTTAAAAAAATGTAAATATTTATTTAATTTGTAATTGTTGTTAACATCTGCCGATTAATGTCTTACTCGAAGACAAAATATTCAACTTTAGTTAGTACCTAGTTTTATACTGAACGTGTTTAAACTACCAAATTTGTACTACCGAGTGTTGTTATTTACATATAATCTATAATTGATTACTTAATTAATGTTAACCAGCGTGAAACGTTCGGTCCAATTTCGGGTTATTGTGGTACTGCAGAAACTAAGTTTAATTAAGACATCTGGTCACCACTCGCCTCCATACTTCTCTACAAAATCAACAAATTAAAGTACTTATCTAATTTAAATGTTTCATAACACTAATAGTCTCAATAAAAAAAAATGCTAACATAATGTGCAAATAACTGTCATATATTATGCAAACTTGTTTTATGTTGTTAATTTATGTTCACCTTTGAACAAAAATCATACAAATGTTTACCTACATGTTTCAACTCTGATAAAAATAAAACATTTAAAACTTTGAACCAACTACGAGTTGACTTTAAAATTGTTCATAAAACAACTATATAATAATATGATGATGTGATCGAAATATTTTTTGTTTCCGTCGATCAAACATACATTATTTAAATAATAATCCTTGACCAGATTATTTAACGACTGTGGTATGGTTCTGGTTAAGGTACCTACCTAACTTAAAATAAGATATTCCTAGTTTATGTTGATATATGCATGCTGCATGTATGGTGGTTATGTAGTTTTTTTTGTTAACTCTTAATAATAATAAGATAATAAGATGTTAGTAAGTAAAAATATGTTGTAACAGTGAATAGTTTTGAGTTTTTAACACATGAAAAAGTTAACTGTAGTATATCACATTATACCTTATAGTAATTATTGTATTTATAGCATAATAATAATAATTAGAAATGTTGGTACATGATACATAATAACGAAAATAGTAAATAAAGTGATGATTTAGTATATATATATATATATATATATTGATTTAATTAAATAATAAAATTGTGTAGGAAACTTTTAAATAGCGTTTTATGTATAATATATAATTGGAAACCAATTAAACCTGATGGTATTTTTTAAAAATAGGAATATGTATATTTTTTGTCTAGCTTTGATATAGTTATGAATTTCTTGAATTTAGAAACTTCGATGTAAAAGTTTATTTATTATGAAGTTATGAACCAAATAGCATTAATTACTATAATTTTCAATACTTTATTTTGGAAATTTTAAATTTTTTATGCATGAAGACTCGCATTTACCTCAAGATATTATGTTGGCAAAATAACGTACTATTAAAACAAAAAACAAAAAAAGTATGTAAAACGAGAATATTGTTTCTGCATTGAGTTTTTTCGTAGTCACAGTTTTCTTTAATCTTATGCGTAAAATAACTGAACACTATACGATGTCCTCTTTATTATAGCGGTTGTTATATTACCCTAATTCTAACTAGCGAAAGTACTAAATTAGAAACGAGAAGAGAGTGGTTTTTCTATAGTGGGTACTAGCCAGGTATTTTATACATATACAATAGAGTAATATACATTGCACATAATATGTGATGAACACATAATGGACAAAGAAAACACATTTTGAGCTGAAATCCTCTTATAAAAGGAGATGGTGGAATATATTTGCCGAGAAGATATATGCGGCTCGAGTATTACACTCGCGCTATCTTACATGAAATAAATTACATTATTACACGCTATAGATACCGACATCATAAAGTTTTATCAAATTAATCGTCTAGTCAAATTGCTGATAATAGTAATAAATAGCGTATAATTATTATACATTAACATTTAATACGCATAATGTATTATAGGCATATTAATGGCTCAAATTAGCGTAGGTATGCCTGTCCCGTAGGAATTAAATACTACCTATTAGATTAACCTAATAATTAATTGTCTTGTAGAAATATTTCACAATCTATAACACTGTTTTTTTTATTTTACAATGAGTAAAAGTGATGAACAAGTGAAAACCGCGACAATAGGCCTGAGAAAATTGAGTTCCTGATAGCAAAATTTAAAAAAAAAAAAGACGGAGAAATATAATAAGAGACACTACATAGATGGAACTATGTGAAGTGCAGGAAGTTGGTGTTAATCATCTAGCCAGTCGCAATAATTCTTAAACTGAGCGTGTAGTAAACCCCACAACTTATTATTTTTCAACAAAAAAAAAATACTCACTTTATATTAGAAGATTTAAAAAACAAAATTATTTTTACTGTAAGGTTTTTAATTTTAATTAATTTTAAGGAATAAAAAATAAATCCTTAGCACGTATTTCACACGATACAAAAATTGTTGTCACCGTTTATAAACTATTTTGCAAACTGATAGAATTTGCCCAAATGTTTTAGAATTTGCTCTGAAAATGTTTTATTAGTATAAGCTATGTTTATCATAACAATAATTTTGTAGTTGTAATTACATTAATGTAAATATCCTGTTCGGTAACAATTTTGTAAATAATGGTGCATGTAGGTACCTACTGCTAAATTTAATTAAATATTTTGTTCAAATTTATTAAAATTCTTTATAACTTATATCATGGTACCTACTCATCAAAAAATTCCAATTCATATAAAAATATTTGCACAGAGCGTTTTAAATATTATCATACAATATAAGCCTATAAGTAAATATTTACAATATTTTTGATATTATATATGTGATATAATATTAAATGTTGATACACCAATATAGGTATTCTGAAAATAAATTCACAATCATGCAATTATTCAAAATATACTTAAAGACTATATTTTCGAATACTAGAAATTTTTTGTCCTGCATTTAAAAAGTATTCATTTAGTTTTTCAAATAAGAACCACCGTTTTTTACTTTAACTTATTCGGCAGATGATTTTTTAAAAATGTTGAGGTATCTAAATCAAAATTTTAACAAGTAGTTTCCCCGTTGGGGAACATTATATATTAATGATAATAGATATGCTTAATTATTTGTTATATTAACAAAAAAAATTAGATACGAGATTCGATTTAACATGGAAAATAGTTATTTATTGTTTGCTTTTTATTGATTTACAAATTGAAGTAGGTAAACTATAATAATCTATTCATATTTTACAATTTGTTATAATTTTCTGAATAATAAATAATAAGAACATGACCTAAACAAATATTGAAGTATTAAATTAACATCTATTTGAATTGTATGTATAACCATACCTGGGAGCCCGGGGCTAGTATCATAGACAATACCTTTAGTGCTTAAAGTTTAATAGGTCAGAAATTACTCATTCGAATTTTGATTAAGATAAATCAACATTTTTGAAAAATTATCTGCCGAGGTCAGCATGCATGGTAAATCACTGTACATGCATTTTTTTATTATTACTATTAGTTGAACACTATAAAATGTAAAATAAAAATAATCGTTTAAAATCACATAAGAAACAGAACGACGTATAATGGGGCGTGCAAGGTTGGACTTCTTCAATCGTTTTCCGAATCATTTATCAGGATTGAATTAATGCTGTAGACATACTAAACTTAAAAACTTTTTTACCCGTGGATCCTAAACACAAATTTTATCAACTGAACACTTAAAAAAATTTTAATAATATACTCTATTTTAAATTTTCTAAGATAACTATACAATTTGAAACTTAAAAATCTTATATATGTATAGTGTATACTCAACATCTAAAGAAGATGAAATAAATTGAATAAAAAATGTTATCAGGTTAATTAATTATCAAATCACTTTGTAAAATAAAACATTTCATAAATTTAATAATAAATAATATACTTATAATTTTTAAAATTTAAAATTATCGTACAACGTACATTTCACGGGAGATTAACTGGCGTCAAAAATATATTCATACCAAAAACAATCGTAAAATTATTGAATCGTTAAAATGTTGAATACATAATTTTTTTTTAATACTTTGAACATTTTTGAAATTTGAGAATTAACACAAATATTCTGCTAAAAATATCTAGCAATTTGAACTAAATTTTATAATATCTCAATAGTTATTAACAACTATCACTGAATGTTTGATCTACATCGGGCATTGTCTCCCAAAGATATAAAGCTGTACAAATTTTCTATTCAATTTTATTTTTCACTTATGGTAATTTTAAACATAAAATATAATAATACGTAATAATATTTTAAAACCAATAATGAAAAAATTTTAGCTATTAATAATGATTCAATAGTGATAAATTATTATTATTTAATAGAATACAGTAAATACAATGGTATAATGATATTATATACATGATTTTATTCAAGGAATGGATAATTTAGAAAATGTATTAGCCATTATAACCATTTTCTTTCTATTTTTGATATGTAACTGACATAGTGACATTGTAATTTGTCACGATGGACGTCTCATGAGAATCGTTTCTTTTTTTATTTTAAAATAAAATATAAACCACCTAATAAAAATGTATGAGTTACTACAAAATGACTATCTCAATATTCAGTAAAAGATCATTTCTACAAAAAAAAAATTTTCAACTTTTAATAAAAAAAAATTTTTCTTATTATTCAACTATGAGTAACTCATTTTAAAAAATGAATAAAATTATTGAATACTTAAAGCGATGCTAACGTGAATAATACCATTAATGTTACTATCCAAAATAATTTCATTATAAACAAACTTCAAAATATATTATTATTCATCTTGTACAATATGTATCGCCTCAGGTGGCCCGGCGTATAAGTAGTGAGAATCAAGATTCTAAAAAAATAAGTAATTGTAACAGTATGCAAATTATAAATTCCATTTATTAAGTATAATGACGTATGAATAATTAAGTTTTAAATCATTTAACTATAGTTATAATTATGATATATTATAAGATTGCATTGTTTCATTTAAAATCAGTGATACCTACTATTACATAGATAGGTACAATTGTTGAAACTTTAATTAAAATATTCATATTTGTATTTATTATCCTTCAAAAAATATTTAAGTTCATTATAAAAGATCCATTTAATTCATTTAAATATTACCTATGGGTTAGGTTAGGTTAGGTTAGGTAATATTGCCTAATATTAATATAGGTACCTATATTATAATAATATTTCGACAACAGTCAATTATTGCAACTTATTTACGAGAAAAACCGTTGCTCTGCTGTATAGTAGGTGTCAAGTGTTTCTTGTATTAAGTAAGTGCATCTGTAATAATAGATGTATTAAATTCGAGTTCAATGATGATATAAAATCATTGTAGACAAAAAGCGATTCTAAGTGGAGATGTCCTTTATTTCTAAGAATATTTTATTGTTTATTTATCCAATCAGCAGTTTATTTTATTATTAGTAGTACGGTTGATATTAAACAGCTGAACAGGACTGTTAGTCAAAAATGTGATGTAGGATATCTGTCTCGCTTCGTTCCTTTCGACGTATGATAGTGATGTAGATGGATACCTATTATTATTGAATTTAAAACTGTGACAAATTATTAATCAATTAAAATTTTAAGTTGATCATAAAAGTTATTAATGAGTAAAAAACATTGCTGGAATCGAAAACCTGCAGGATTTGCATATACTTTATGCCGGTAAAAAAATCGTGATATCAATATGCAAATTGGGTAAGAAAATTAATACATTTTAACAGAATATATTAAATTATTATGTACTGTGCAATATAATATTAAATCTTAATTTACCACTGGAATTTTCAAGTTTTCGCGAATATCTAATTAGCAGTAACAATCGAAGATGTTTGGATCGGACGAATCGTGACATAATCGATGAGAGCTTTAATTTAAATAATGCGATTAATATAAATATACCATAACTCCAAACCACTAATATCCCAACCAATAATTCATTGCAAGGCGGAGTGTCTCTTTCGAAGATACCATAATAAGTTTAATAACCATGGTCAACATTGATAACTTGCAATTCTGGAAAAATTATCCTCATATACTGTATCTAAAACACTGACACTGTTTACTCGACGTCGCAGACGGCTACTCAAAAATCACGATAAGTAGTTCAAAATGTTTTTCATTTCCCCGAAAGTTGCCGGCCAGAAACTTAATAATACTAATAAACTAATAGACAAGGATACTCGAGACTGTTATATTATCACTATAATTTATAATCATGTAGTTCGATCTGATGGCGATTTTATGCACGAAAAACGTACTTATACAGAAACTACAAATCCGATCGCCTCTCAGATGCTTGACGTTATATAATAATACACAGCACAAGTGGTGTAATGTTACATTAGGTATGTATAGTATGCACCACCGCGTTTGGACGGACTTAGTGTGACACTATACATATCGTTATCCTCGGACGGCGGCGGCGGGAAGAGGGGTAATGGGAAAGGGATGCAGCAATTCATTTATATTATAATAATAATAATAATATAGTACACAAACTGGCAGAATATTTTAGGCCGTGCGATACATAATATTGTTATTTACGACATTGAAGCACACGTCCCGTGCAGTCGGCGTGGGCAATTTAACGCGTGCTGCAATCCGTTTCCTTTCATACGTGCCTCCCGGTCAGCCACCCCTCACCACCGTAACAAGCCGCCCCCCCCCCATCACAATCCATCCCGCTCACCGGTCTTGTTTTTGGTCAGAATGGTCGAACGGTATGCGACGGGTATGCAATATAATAATAATAATATATATTCCAGAGCTCGAACTATCCCCATAAGTCTGGCCGTACGAACGACGGGATAAGAGACGCATTATCACACTCCGCCAAATCGCCACGATTATCCGGTCACCGAGATCGCAATAATTTGTACAGAAGAGATTCTCACGGTCGTCACGACATTTGTAATAATATATTATGGTTCGGTGCGATTAGTCGAGAAAAAATCCCGAACGCCGTTGATCTCAAAATCATCGCAGCACTTATAGTAGGCCACTATTGGGTCGTCAATCGTCTGTAAGTCAACTATACGCGTCTCACAGCTGACCCGAGCATTTTACAAGGATCGCAGACAACTTTAAGTCGTTATAAATCCACTATAAGATACCTGCGTAGAGATACTGTGCAGTGCACGGTGAAACCGAACACGGATCTTCGTGAGATATTAGACGATCGTATAAATGTATATATATATATATATGATACATAATACATCAACAATCATTTCCGATGATTTTATACTATAAGTTTAACCTTGAACCATTTTGATATTTTAAACTGCACAAATAATTTTTTAGCTTTAGTATAAACTCAAGGTAAGTAATTATAAGTAATATTTTTTTATATAATAATATGATATGCATATTTTTAAATTATTTCATTTTTCATCTATGGTAAATGTATTCAGTCTATTACCTATTATCAATATATACAACAAAAATTATTATTCTAAGTCATTAATAAGATATTAAAAATACATAAATTCATTAACTGGGTATTTAGGAACAATTATGGCCTATTATATTCGAAAATCGTTTAAATCTTTGACAAGTTAAACTCTATAAATCTTATGTATAGGCTATTACTTAAAGGATTGGGGCACCCGAAATGTAATAAAATATATTTTAGCTATAAATTCTAGTGCGACAAAAAGGACCTAAACAATAATATTTATTGCTTATTTAACGGCTAACGCCGTAGATTATATTATTCCAAGCAGATTTACGTCGATTCTTGATAAACATTAACCCAAAAAAATAATATGGTTTATGTTATTATAAAATTAAGATCAAGGAAATGTTAATCAACATTACATGAGAATATGAGATTACTTACATAATTCTCAGACACTAAGTCAAGTTTAGCCAACAAAATCTAAATTTAAGCAAAACTAAGTCGTACTTTATTCTCAACTGAAACTTTTTAGATGTGTATTCTCTGAAAAAGGATATGTGAATTAATCCTCTTCCATAACTTCTATAAATAGTTTTGATGATTCAAATTATTAAAATCATCATTGAGGCTTTTATTCAAGAATAATATCTGAAAGTAATTTAATTTTCTTTGTAAGTACAAATTTCAAAAAATAATTGCTATACTTTATATCACTTGTTACTTATTACATATTATTTTTTTGTAGTCTGAGATTTCGCGTACAACCATGGGCGCCATAAAAGTGATGTAAGGAGTGGTGCATTTGAACCCACAAAGGTTGAAAAAAAATTGGGAATACTCAACGAAAAAAAATGTAGGTACTACTATAAAATGTAATCAAACAATTGTTATTTTTTAAATAAACACACCTTGCTTGACTCAATCTATTTTAAATATTTGACTACCCAGGTTAATATAGTATTAAATTACTGTACACCCTCCTTGGTAATTATCCTGACAGCGCCTATGCATACAACAGTATTCTAGAGTCACTTAAAATACACAACACTTATCTTAGGATTATTTATAGGATTGTTATTAGAGTATCAGATGTATCAATTATTAACCAAAATTAAGCGGTATTGTACTATAACTAAGTAACCTCTCCACTAAATAATTAAAAACACGCAAACAAATTCACAATTTCCACATATTTTAAATATTAATTACAGGTAATAAACATTAAAAATTACTCTTAAAGACAACCATGGTAATTACAACTTAATTAATTCCAACATTATTTATTGGATAATAATTTATGAAGACCAATTTCATCAAAATCGAAGTAATAAAAGTAATGAAAACAGAAAATAGCCAAATAGAACTTTTAAAACCACTTAAGTTTTAAATGTATCAGATATAAAATAATCCCTGGACATTTAATTCATATTTATTTTATTTTTGAATATCATGTTTAAAACAAATTAAAGGCTCATAATTAAATTTCAATCTGAGAACATATTTCTATTTTACAAATCTGTATACTATAAAATTTTTAATAATTGGGAAAAACTAACATAAAATAGCAGGAAAACAGAAATATCTCGGCAACACCAGTTTTTGGAACATCGAATTTGTTTTTTTTTTTTTTGTTGTACCTAATCCAAAGTGGAATAATCGTAGAGATTACTTATATTAGCATATTTCAGACATGGTCTTTTTGAGCTATGCATATAGGTAGGTGCATTTTAAATGTTCTCAGTTTTTAATTATTTTTCGGTTTATTTAGATAACATTATTATTTTGTTGTTTATTTTTTTGGACAGATAGCTAAAAAAAATGAATACAATATGCTCCATGTAAATTGTTCTTAAAATAATTTAAACATTTTGTAGATACAGATTCATATTTTTTTATGATCTTTTGAAATAAACGATTTTTACTACTACGATTTTAGTTATTTTAATAGTACCTAGTTCAAAAAATATAAATCGAAAAACTTGAAACTTTTTGACATTACGTAGGTTTATTATCATTTTCTATACACAATAAAATTTTAAATATATATTTAGTACTATAAGTTTAAGCTATTTATACCACGAACCTATTCACACCATTCTACGATACGCTGGTACTAACTTATAAGTTGTATGAAATGTTTTTGACAAATATTAGTTGAATCTACCGACTTAAGAAACTTTTATTAATAATATAAATATAATTTAAAATATAAACTATCTTTAAAAATAGATTAAAAAAAACCTCTACCTTCATTCAGAATCATGTTTTTGAATCATGTTTTTGTAATCAACAATAAATTAATCATTGAACTCAAATGACGGATATAAAACAAATGTTCCATACCTATGTATTTTTGATATTTTTAGAATACTGTACAACTGTCTTATAATATGAAGAACGTTGTTTTAAATTGTCGAGCTATTTAGGTATTTCAATTAAAAACTTAATAATATTATAATTACAAAATAATTTTCATAATTTAGACTTATTTAGTATAGAAATGACTTTAAGACCCATAAGTACTGAGCATTTTTACTTTGGATCACATAAAGTACAAACTATGTAACTAATGTTCTACCAGAAACATAAAGATTGATTTTCACAGGAATAATATTTTAGAGAATTCACTTGGATATGTTTTTAAAATATGTTGTTCTTTGAAATTTGTAAACGATCAATCATTATAATTGTATGACGATCGTGATTAGAACTCAATATAGTATGAGTATTTGAACTGATATCCACTATATTATTTGAAAAATGTTGTAAACCTTGTAACTTATACGTCATATCTAAAGCAGTAACTTGTACGTTTAATTTTTGATCGATTATACATTTTATGCTATACAAATATATTACCACCTAAATAGTGTTTTTCGAAAAAAAATCAAATATTGTATTCCAAACAAAATCCATCAAAATGTTATCATTTACTAAAATATGAGGACGATATTGTTTTTAAATACAAGCCAATAATTTTATTCTGAATTTCAATAAAAACACAAATATTATTTTAATCGGTAAATATGTACGATACTTATGCATATTTTAGAATAACTAAATATATAATTAACTCAATATTATTTTCATCACTCATTTTATTAAATTTAATCAATAATTTATAATAAATACTACAACCCATTTAACTTTTAATTGAATATAGCTGACAGAAACCACGCCCATCACGAGATTTTTACTCATCATCATCATAATCCGACAATCTTGTAAAGTACTTGTGTAAAAGTATTCAAATACTTTTTAAGTGCTCAAATACATATTTTAAATACTTTTAAAAAAGACATTTTGACAACATGTCTCAAATACATTCTGAAAAATTCTCAAATTAATCTCGTTAAATAATAAAATTAATTTAAAAATGGATGTGTGCATTTGTATTAAAAAATATAACCTATATAAAAATATAAAATATTACAAATTTGCCAGAAGTATAATTTTATAATAAAAAAGTATATTTTATAAATAATTATAATTTTTTTTTTTTTCAAAACAATTATTAGTAAATTTCTGTTAATCTCTGCGTAATCTGTTTTCGATAATAAACTCGTTTTATCGAGAGTGTATTTAATACCTAAATAAAAATTTTAAAAACTGATGAAAACATTTGAGTGATTTTTATAGTTATACAAAATTATACGGTGTAAAATGCTCTGTGAAATTAATAAAAAACACGAAATACTGAAATAATTCAGTTCAGTTGGTTTATAAGGCAAAATTAAATGTTATGTAATAAATTTGAAAGTATCAGTATTTTTGCTTAAATACTTTTTTTACTGAGAATTCAAGTAAGTATTTTAAATAATTTCCAAAATAAGTTTCTGCCTGTATGTTTGAATACTTTTAAAAAGTATTCTTAATAAGACTAAAATCTGATAATATTAACTAAGGACAACTAATTTTTCATACTAATAATGTGCCTATTGTAATTTAATTTAATTTAAATCGTATATTTGTATTGTGAAAACCCATAAAAAAAGTTGAAACAATAAATTAAACTAATAAATAAAAAAAACTTTTAATCATGAAATTGCATTATAACTTGCTAGATAATAATTTTAAAGAAAAACATACACGTAATAAAAACTGCTTTATTAAAAAATAATTAAAATAAATAAACTTTAATTTAAAGTGTATTATTAGGATGGTTAGGTTAGGTTGCAAGTACATGCAAACTAGTCTTAAACATATTTAAATGTTTTGTTAGGTATTTGTTTAATAAAAACGGATATTCTTTACATGAGGATGGATGATTTGGCCAAGTAGTTTGGATATGTTTATTAAATAACTAGTTATCATATTAGTTTTCAAAATTCTATTTCTATTTTTTTTAGAAAAATAATGACATAATAACATTTGAACATTACATTTTATACTTAAATAATCTTTATGTTTAATTTAATAATCCTGATTTTAAAATATAAATACAACATTTCTTAATCCTACAATAATAATAGTCTAATAATTCAGTAAAAAAGATCGTATATTTTTTTATCTTTAATTTAAGCTATTACTTTATGAAAAATATTCAAGATTAATACAAACAAAATAAAAATGTTATTTTATTTTATTAAAATATGTCACTATATTTGAAATAATTATCTGAGTTCATAAGTTTAAGTTCATATTCGTTCACCTTAAATTCGCGAATAAAAAATAACGCCTAGTATAACAAAGATACAATAACATTTTCATACCTAATAATTTATTGCGTATTATGAATTCTTATAAATTTTAATTATATGCAGAATTATAACAATAAAAACACTTTATTGTTTTAATTATAAATACATACAATACCTCCATACATCTCACAAATTTACTACAATTTCACAAAATATTGAAATGTATACGATACAAAGTAAAAAGTTTTAAAAAATAGTTACAACATCAATATAAATTTGAATTATAGTTAAATTATTCATATAAAAGGTCCGTAAATATAATTATTTACTTATTTCAAGTAGTTAAAATTCCATTACCTCACTTGATTAAAATATCGATAATTCTTCACACGCGTAAATAAATTTATTTTATATAAAATATGATATACGTACGTTTTCCATTTTCTTTTTATATATTTATGTATTACCAAAATATTTCGTGATAATTACAAGTCATTTTATAGTAAATCAAAATATATTAGCAATAGTGTTTATTTGTAAAATAAATTTGTTAATATTTTTTATAACTTTTTAGTGAAGTGAAGAACTGGACGTGTAACCACAATCTTGGATATAATTTCTACAAATCTTTTTTGTATCCATTGATTACAAATATTTTGTAAAAAAATGTTACTTTATATTAGTTTTGACGATTTAAAATGTCTCATATTATTTACATTAGGTAGTATTTTATATATTATTTTAGGCTCCATGGATAATGTATGTATATATCATTCGATGATTTTATTACTTGTTTAATTTTCTATGATTTGATTTTAAATTGTTGTGAAGATCACGAAAATTATGTGAAGAGCCACCGCAGCAATTTATTACTTTACAGTGTAGCGACTACACCTATCTTTTTCCCCATTTAATCTTAATAGATATCCGTGGAATGCATACACGTGTTTATTGTTTATTTTTTTATTGTAAAATAAATAAAATACAAATACTAATATAAGCTGATTGCTAAATGATCAGATTTTTTAAATTTTAAAACAATTAAAAATAAAAGTTCAGTTTTAAAGTTGATTACAATATAAATAATTTATTATTTTATAGTAAATAATTAATTTTTCTTAATAAATCATCGGCGATCAACTATAGCTTAAAAATTTTAAAAATTTTAGAAAATTCATAACAATTTATATAAAAGATTTATCAAATTATGAACTTATTGTGTTATCTTTGATCACTATAGTAAAATGTTTATAATGCATTTAAATATATTTTGATTTACTGATGTATTCGAGCAACTATAATTATGTATAGGTACATAATGCCGGTAAATAACTTAAACTGCGTGGTAAATCTGTTTTTATTAATGATAAAAATTAATAAAATGTATTTACTAACCTTATTCACTTGAACTAGACTCAGCAAAAACTTAAATGGTATAAAGTTTACATTATACAAATAAAATATTAACACACATACCGTTATTATTACAAGCGGTACAATGAACGTTTTCCGGCTTTTTAGTAAGGACGGTGGCGACAGACTGCCGACTTTAGGATACCACTCGCGTATTTTCATGTTATTCGAGGAGCGACATCTATCTGATCTGAAAAAATAAACTGAAATATTAGTATTTAAAATGGAAATATCAAAATGTCCTTAAGCAATAAAGCTGTTTAATAGGTATGTCATGTACTATAGGTATACAATTACATTTAATATTTATAAAAATAAAAATATATTAGCCGTTCAAAAAAACTAATCAATTGATGATTGTAAAACGTATATAGGCATAGACGTGCGCACAGAAGTGGTAAGAAAGGCGACTGTCTTGCCTATCCTTCGAGATTTGCTACTACTGTTTGTTTCTAACGTATTTAATTTTAAATATACCTATATTTTTTTATAAAACTACAAAGACTCGAAAAATTTTCAGGATTTTATAGACAACCTACATTTTTTTAATGTTTTAATAGTATTAAAATGATTATTTCTGCAATAGGTACCGGTAACTAGTCTTGTTCTTGGGAAAGAAGCTTTTCAAAACCCGCAATAGTAAAAATTATATTGCCAGAGTGCCCTGAGGCAGGAAACATAGTATGGGCTTAACCATATTTATACATAAATAACAGGCCTACAAATTATAATATTAACTACCTATGAAAAAGTCATAACATTTTTTTTAATTTTATGACCAATCTTCGAAAGACTTATGGACAATTAAAAAATAGTGTATACTTACACAAAATAGTATTTTTATTTTATATTTATAAATTATAAAGTGTTAAAATGTACTAAATATTTTTATGTTTTACAATAATTAATGATTTTACGATTTTATGATGTTCGAAAATCGGAAATTTTGGTTTATTAAGGGTCAATTAATATACTAGCTTGTCTTACAGAAGCGATTAAGTGGTATTTGATGTTTATATAAATAATAAATTAAATATGCATTTTACATGTAAATAATTTCGTCTATCTAATTGTTGAAAATAAAATCCGTCCTTTAAAGACGGCATGAGGTGTTAGCTGGTGTAGGCCAGTGTTAGCTTCTATGTCAATAAAATGAAGAAATTTATTTGAATAAGTGGATTAAAATAGTTGAACAATTTTTCAATGGAATTTTTTTACTGATTAACTGCTAAGTCCCTCAATCTTGTAGCTGAAGATTTATTTAAGTTGAATATACTTAGTATTATCTACTAAAAAAATATGTTAATAATTAACATATTAAAACTAAGATCATTACTTAGATAACTTTTTGAAAATACAGTTTTTTCTATCTATATTATTTAGTTTAGATTTATTTTTAATCGTGGGTAGGTACTGAGTTCATGATTAAAATAAAAACTGTATTATAATTTCTATGCTGAAAAAAAAACATTTTATTTTATTTCAAAAGAATATTGTTGTTTTTTTGCACCGTAGGTTATGTGTATTATTATTACACTCACACGACAACCAGCTATTACTTTTTTATGAATGTTATTTTGTTTTGTTTTTTTGATTCTATTGGGAAAAATAAATTATAACAAAATGTTCAAGTACAAACAACATTTAGAAACCTTAACGTACATTGTATATGAGTATTACAAAAGACACTTATCTACACGCATTTTTTGATATTATTCCTTTCTCGCATCAAACTCCGAGACAAAGTTAGATTTTACGATGTTCTTATCACTAGAAATAGCATAGGCGAAAAATGTTTGTTTAACCCATAAAGTAGTTTTATCGCTGTCAAGTGTTTTAAAATATTTTACTTTTACCTTTTTTACAAAGAAAAAGCATTTTGAAGTTTGTAGTATTCATCTTACTTGTACATTCACTCAGTTGTCAATGTTGTTATAGTTATTGTTATTGTTTATTGTTTTTATAGTAAAATGGATACCAACCTACCCGCAATATTGAAAATATTACTATAATTTATCTAATTTTTAGATTTATGATATTGTTATAATTTATAATGTACAATGTATTAATCTATAATATTTCATAAAAACCAAGAAGTACCTGGGTATGGTAGTTTGTAGTTTTATAGTTTAAATATATTTTATATCTAAATACTTATTAAAAAAAAAATTATAAAAAAAATATTTATTATACATAGTTATAAAATAAGTGCTATGTTAAAATAATATTTAGATTTTTACAGCAACTGCGGAAAACAAAATGTTACATTGTAGAAAAAAATTACGATAGGTCTAAGATATTATTCTTTTTTTAAAAATATGTATAAAATACCCATGTAAATATTTCACTAATAATAAGAAATTAATTATTAAGAAATTATTAAGATATATAAATCAAATTATTTACTTTCACTGTCATCTGACCTATAAAATATGATTTATTTACAAAAATAAAATCATAACAAGCAACTTCCATTTATATGAAAATCGTCTATCAAAAATATAAAATGGTCTCTTTATGGTATTGTTTTTTCATGTCATATTTTTATTTTATGTGAGAACAGAATAATCGGGTACTAAGGGCTGTAATAGTAGTAGACATACTCGCAAATCATGTGCTTTTTATATTCTATGTACAAAAGCACATTAATAGCAAAAAAAAATGGTTCCTTTAAAAATATACAAAAATATACATACCTATCTAAAACAAACATAAGCGCACTTTTATCTTTACACAAAAAACAGAAATATAAACTTTATTTCATATAATTGAAGGTACTATTTTAGTATTTTATATCAATAATATCAATAAAACAAAAATGTATTATATATATATATGTATTTGATTAACTTTGAATTTTTAAATGTAATTTAATGGAGAATTTCCAATTAAATAAATTGTATTCCCCTTAAAGATGATATAGGGATTTATTGACAATTTTTACAAAGTTTAATTCACAAGTCTAGGCATATTACCGTAGGTGTAATTACTAATCTTTTATTTCAAATAAAATAAATAATACCAAGATAGATTCTGCATCAATTTTTTTAAGCTTTTTCTTCTATTCCAAAAATGTTAGGTAAAAATAAATATTACAAAAATATATCTACTTAATATTAAGTATACTTTAATATACTTAATATTTAAATAAATATATACGGAACAAAAAAAATTATCCACCACAATTTTAAAGTAACATAAATAAACCTTAACATTTAGTATAAATTTCACACTGAAACATTTCTAGTCGATTTAGTTTCTGTAGTAGACACAAGAGAGAAAGATCAAAGATATCTTATATATTAATATCTTATAACTAGTAAAGTGTACCTATGTACTATTTAAAATTTTAGTAATTGAGTAGTTCACATACTTACTCAGATACTCTACTCAAAATAACTTTAATATTTAGGTCACGTTCTATCACTATGTACAATGTACATAATATATTGTATAAACACTAAAAAAGGTGTTGTAATAGTTTCATATTTAACCATAAAATATAAATTATTATTTTTGGGTTTGGGATTTTTTTATGTTTTAACTTGATCTTAAAAAAAAAATAAAAATAAACTCACTGTTTTATATATAATAATGCATAAATACATACGTTGTTACATATTTTTCCATTGAATGTTCTCAAATAATCTGAATACAAATAGAATGTCACATTTTAAGTTTACTAGTTTTCTATATTTGTCTATATTTATTATTATGAACATTAATTCATGTTTAGAAAAATATAATTTATATTTTATCTCCTGGAGCTGAGGTTCATTGTGAATCTGTATAGGTATTACGTCATTACGAAGTAAAGAAGTAGGTATCTACCTACGAACTATGACTTCAGTTTAATTAAAGACACACTATATTACACAAAATAATTAATAATTATAGGTACTGAATGTACTACTTTTATAGGCTATATTTTAGTAGTCAGTGTGGTAGAATTCTCTCCAGCAGGTTACTATTTTAAATTGAGACTTGAGACGCACGTTTCAAACTACTTACCAAAATAATTTTTACTTTAAATGCAAATTGCAAATTGTAATAGCTTAGCTACTATTACGACCTAATATGAATTGGGTAAAATGACCACGGACCGCACTAGTTGTCACGCCTTATACTAAGTCCGTGATATCGGTCATGTTATGTATACACGGCCACACAGGGTACACAACAATACATTCTGAAGTTTGCAAGTAGTTATAACTATTAGTATAGTAACTATAGTTAATTAAACTAACAAATAATTAATAAAATATGTAATACGGCATAAAATGCATAATATACAAAAATAATATTAATATTATGCGATAAACACATTTTATGCAGATTCCACTTGTGCAAGGGTCACACTAGGCTGGTTGCCAACCGCGAGTTGAAAAAGCCATAACAGCTATACTGCCAGTCTTCAATCAGCTTGGTTTGACCACAAAATTTGCTGCTGGCGGCTGTCGAGTATTTGTCAGTGGCTGGACAAGTTGGATTGTTCATCTTTTAACGCGCAAGCGGTAAGCCCTTTGCATAGCCATTCAACAATCCTAGTATAAATATAATGATAAATTATTTTGTGGTTTTTGATTAATTTGATTATAATATTCATTTTAAGGTTATTTAAACGTTAAACCAAACATGAAAAAAGTAATTTGACTTGCATTTCCAATTATTCGAGCTTATACAAATTATTCGACAAATAAAAATAAAACTGGGATTTGGTTTGGTTGTACGTATAGGTGACCTCAGAACTGTAATGAATGCATTTTACATTTTGGCTATTCAGTTCAGTGACGGTAGGTTTCGAGTGTACCTACCTCGTCATTGAGAGGTCACTGTAAAGGCTAATTATAGACGTGGTGAAATCGAATTCAATGAAAAATATTTAATTATATTGTACCGATATAGGTAGTAGGTACGAATAAAGATTCTGTGCGGGAACGGTTGAATCCCTCCCCACCCTCCTACAGCACTTGCGTTCAGTAGGTAGCATCAATACGTGCAGGGGCGTAATTAAGGGGGGATGAGGGGGATAGATCCCCCCTCAGAGCCTATATAATAAATCAATTGTACTAAATCCTGATGATGTGATTGACAAGTTGGCTAAACAGCCAAGAAAATTAGAATTGCTCTTATAAACAGTACAAAAATGTACATTATATTATATTACAAACAAAATAAATTTAATATTTTAATAATTATTACTTAATTTAAAAGTAAAATTTAATTTTAATATTTTCAATATTTACATTTTGAAGAATTGATTATAATATTGTATAGGTACTAAATTGTGTAGAATTTTTAAGCAACATTTATTAGTACATTTTGTGTACCTATATATTAGTTTAAGGATTTTCGATGAAACAGTATTCTCAGATACCATTTACCACTGTACTTGAAAATTTAGTATTTTGTGTGTAAAAAAATGTCTATCCTCCCCAAAGACAAATTCCTAATTACGCCACTGAATACGTGTTCGAGCTGTACATATTATTACAATATTTACAAGTATCGCAATATTATTATAATTTATAATGTATGAACCATTATACACTTATATCTAATATCATAATAGTACAATTCTATATTTTACAGCTGATTTTTCTTTCGGAACTATTTTATACAACCACTCCGAATTCCGATCGTTAATTCTCTGCCGAGTTCCGCGCCCCGCGGCATGTTTCAACTTCCGATTTTCCGAGTGCGATACTACGACGACCATTGGTCATTGACCGTACGATTATACGATTATAGGCATTTACGGCAAATTCCGTTCCGTGCCGCAATCCGAACGATCGTCAGACGAGCGACGTTGCGTCGTACGGTAATAACCGCACACCGATCGGTCGGTGCAAACGTGCTGGCGGTCACACTGTCCGTCGTCGTCGTCGTCGTCGTCCATAACGTATCGCGCGAGACTGATAACTAGGCAAAATGGCCGTCCCCGATCTCGGATCTTTCGTACTATACAAAATATGTCATTAACTATTATTATTTATTATTAATATTTACGAAAAAAATCTGTGTCTTGCATTTTTTTTTCTGCCGCGTACGTGGTTGTCCGTCGGGAATAACGACGACGACGGCGACGGCGACGAGAACAACAACAGCAACAACAACAACAGCTACTGTCGAGCGACGAACGATTTTCCACGTTTTCGTCTCTTCCTTGGTTTCTTCTTGCTTCTCTCTTCCTTCTATTCATTTATTTTTTTATCTCTGACCGCTGTCCGCCTTGTGGTGTACACGACCGCCGTCCGACCGACCGAGAACGCCAGGAGCACGGCCGCCGACCAAGCCGCATCCCGTACGTGTCGTTCCGACAAATCGGGCCGTCTTGCGAGCCCGGTTTGCGTTGTGTTTTGGGATTTTTTTTTTTCGGCAATTCTGCCCACTCGCACGATCCGATCTGTCGGTCGCGTTTCGGGTACGTGGCTCGCCATGTCGCGCGTGGTTTGGCAGATCGGTGATATTCACGGCCCACCTCGGAATATATCGCCATGATCTGTGACAGGGTCGTGCAATAATAACCACGATAATTCCTCCTCGACGGACACAATAATAATTACAATAACACGAAAGGCGATCAAAATAATCAATAATCGATTACTTTTTATCGACTGAGTTTTGACGTTATTTCCTTTTGCTGCCAATCATAATATTAGGTATCTAATGTATAGTAGACGATTTTCTTGTCTTACGCGTACTTGGTGTTCGACGTACATATATGAAACACTTCTCTAATAAGAATTTGATTCACTAAGTAAAGAAACATAGCTACAGTTATTGAATATTTTTGGCGATTGAATATAATATCGTGTAGCCTATGAATTGTTATAATCATTAGTTTATAACGTCATCTCATTTTATAAATTATATAAACATTTTATCATCCTCCAAGTTATCTCATTTCTTATAATATTAAACACTTTTTTTCAATGAAAATAATTCCATCCTATCCCATTTTAAATCTTAAATTTGTGATATTGAGTTTATACTGCATATTCATTACAAATAAATAAAAAACTTTTTAACATATTCTTATATTATTTGATGGTAGGCCAAATTAAATACTCCAATTACATGGTTAGAATTATTATAGAGACCTTAAAATTGTCATCAATTGCATTGAACTTCATTATTTTTAAAATTTAAATTATTAAAACTTACCTTAAATTAAACAATTTTTTTTATTTCTACAGAAAAATGTCCCAGTTTCTAGATTCTGAAGCGGAGGAGAGTGAAGTAAGTATTCAACATTATTTAAATAATTTGAATTTGTATTGATTCAATCTCATATACATTTTTAAACTAAATGTGTAATGTTTAGTTGTATATTATGATCTCTGATAAAATTAGTATAATGTTCTTTTAATTTTTGAAGGATGACGAGTTGGATGAAATTGACAAGAAAAAGGCAAAGAAAATTAAAGCAATGGAAAGTGATGACGATGATGATGAAGGTATATACGTTATTACTATATAATTTTTACTTATGTTCGTAATAACAATAGATTAATTTCATTATTAGTAATAATATAAGTATAAATTATTGTATTTCTTTTATGAATGTTTGAATTAACCATACTAATAAATATTCATTAGCAGAGGTTCCTTATGATCTATACATTTA
Organism: Neotoxoptera formosana; assembly: GCA_022818045.1. Classification (NCBI taxonomy): domain Eukaryota; kingdom Metazoa; phylum Arthropoda; class Insecta; order Hemiptera; family Aphididae; genus Neotoxoptera; species Neotoxoptera formosana. Next base: position 49,091,137 of record CM040633.1, read on the forward strand.
CTATTAAAATATTATTTTAGTCAAACATTTCAAATTTTTAACTATAAACCCATATTAATATATTAATCTATGAGTTTTATCTTTAAACAAATAAAAATACAACACAACATATATTATAAAAAAAATAAAACTTATTTCAAAAGAAAACAAGTTTTATAGTCTCGTTTTGCTCAAATATTTTAATATCCCAGTATTATTTAATAATAAAAAAAACTCAGTACCACTCAGCAAAAACCAGTTAGGCATATGAAAAAAAAATTAGCTTAGCATAATGAGAAAAAATATTGGGTAACTTAGTATTTATTACAATAATTTAAGTAATTATTTATAATTTTTATCTATTGTGATTCTATTTATTAGGCCATTAAAATGCTCAATATATATTACTTTTAAACTTGAATCATGTTTAATTAATCAATATTGTAGTAATGTTTTCGTTTATAATTATAAAATTAAGAATTATTTTAATTAACTATTTACTATTAAATGTTCAATGATGACAAATCACTGCGCAAATCTGAAACGTCCTCTGTTTCCAAATTCTTCAAGAGTTTGTTGAGACATTGAGAATGATATGTCTTGAATTTTATCTGAGAAAAAATATAAAAATGTTTTAATGTTGAAATTTAAATATATTTTTAATATAATATGTAATAATTATAACTAAACGTTATATTTATAACAACTAGATGATGAAGACAAAATCCGTGAAGAATTAAAAGACTTAATTGACGATAATCCAATTGAAGAAAGTGATGGTTCTGGTGATGAATCAGATGGTTCGAAAAAGAGAAAAAAATCTGATGATGACTTTGATGACCGGTTGGAAGAAGATGATTATGATCTTATTGAAGAAAATCTTGGTGTTAAAGTGGAACGAAGAGTATGTTTTATTATTTTTTACACTGTTAAATTGCTGTAATATATAAATATATGACATTTTTAGAAACGATTCAAAAGATTAAGACGTTTAGAAGACGAAGAAAGTGATGATGAAGGTACTGGTGAAAATGCTACTGAAGATCGAGAAGCTATTGCTAACACTTTATTTGATATGTCTGATAATGTAAGTAAAATTATGAAAATAATGTATAGCAAAATTGTTTATAATTATGTATGCAATTTAGGAAGAAGAAAGGACAACTGATCGTGTTTCTTCAAGAGCTGAACGTGTTGATAATTATGATGTAGAGGGCGATGAAGAAGGTGAAGGATATTCTGATGAAGATGATGATGGATTTATTGTAGATGATGAGGGACGGCCAATTAAAGAGAAAAAGAAAAAACGTAAACATATATATCATGATGCTGCCCTTCAAGAGGCACAAGACATTTTTGGTGTTGATTTTGATTATGACGAATTTGAAAAATATGACGATGAGTATGAGGATGATGTATCCGATGATGACTATTTAGAAGATGAAGAAGATGGTGAGAGAAGACAAAGGCCAAAACCTCAAAAACGTAGAAAAGCTACTAGAAAATCAATATTTGAAATATATGAACCGATCGAGTTGAAAAGGGGTCATTTTACAGACTTAGACAATCAAGTATATTACAACCAATACATAATCATTATATTGTTTGAGCTTTAAACATTGTTTATTTATCTAGATTCGTAATAATGATATACCAGAAAGAATGCAACTACGTGAAGTTCCAGTTACACCAGTACCCGAAGGTTCTGATGAATTAGATGACGAGGCAGACTGGATTTACAAACAAGCATTTTGCAAACCAACTATTACTACACAAGTAAAATTTTATTAATGATATTACCTGAATGAAAATACATATTTAAGGAGCATAGAACTTGCAATATCAAACATTTTAATAATGAGTTATTGAGTTATAAATTAATTCGTCCCTAGGCGAAATGTATTCTTCTACCTACTTAAAAATAACATAATAAATATTAATATATTTTATTTATATATTTATAGGAAAACAAAGGTGGTGTTGATCCTCGACTTCAATCCAAGAAAGGACCTCAAACTATTGGCAAAATTAAGAAGGCACTAGACTTTATGCGGAATCAAAACTTTGAAGTTCCATTTTTAGCATATTACAGAAAAGAATATGTTGAACCTGAACTCGATATCAATGCTTTGTGGCGAGTTTACCATTTCGATGGTAAAGTAAGTTTGTATTTTATCTGTTTAACAATAAATTACCTATTTAACAAATAACCATAACAATTTAACATATAACATTTTTCTTTTATTTAGTGGTGTCAATTGAAATCTCGTAAAACTATGCTAATTGAGTTATTGGAAAAAATGCGAAATTATCAGATGGAAATGTTAATGATGGATACAAATGCCCCTATGCCAGATCATATTCGCATTATTAAAGATGAAGATATTGATAAATTACGTGCAGTACAAACAAATGAAGAACTAAAAGATATTCAAGGTCATTTTATGTTGTACTATGCCAATGATGTCCCTGCTATGCAAGAAAGTGCTAGAAAAAAGTCTAGAGAATTGAAAAGAAAAGCCAGAGAACTAAGAGAAGAAAGAAGAAAACTTGCATTAGAGGCTGGTGAAGAAGTACCTGATGATGATGAAGATGCCGGTAATTTAGATGATGATGATTCAAACGTTGAAACTGTTAAACCTGCAAGTAGTTCAGGGCCTTATACTATGTGCCTTAAATCTGGACTTGGTACGTCTATTAAATGTTTTTTAAGTATATAAATCCTATAAATAAACATTCATGTTTCTAGCTGGGTTTGCAAAACGTTTTGGTTTAAAACCTGAACATTTTGCTGCAAATGTTCGTGACAACTACCAGAGGCATGAAGTAGATCAAGAATCTGTAGATCCATATAAGCTTGCTGGTGAATACTGCAATGAGTAAGTAACAACAAATGTGAATGAAATAAAGTACCATATGTATTTATATTTAACTATTTACAGATTATTAAAAACCCCTGATGAAGTTTTAAAGGCTGGCAAATATATGGTAGCTTGTCAATTATCTCGAGAGCCACTCATAAGGAAATGTTTGCGAGAAACTTTCTTTGATCGTGCTAAAATTAATATTGTACCAAACAAAAGGGGTGTCAAAGAAATTGATGAAAATCATAATTGTTATTCGTTAGTATTTTATATTTTATTGTTAACAAATTATCTTAAGTTATACCATTTAGTATTTATTTAATTAAGAATTATAATTTACTATTCATATTTTGGTATAGAATGAAGTACATTCGACGTAAACCAGTGAGAGATTTAGTAAGAGATGACTTCTTAAAGTTACAAATGGCAGAGGATGATAAATTACTCACTATTTCATTTGATGAAGAAGTTGATGGTCTGGGTTCCCTTCCCTATATTGAAGAAGTGAAACAACTTTATATAAGAGTAAGTTATCCAAGTATTAAAATTAATATTCTATAAGATTATAAAATAATAAATATATTAATTCATAGGATGAATTTAGTTCCAATGTACAACAATGGAATGACGTAAGGCGTGAATGTGTTGATTTAGCTTTTAGAAAATTATTAATGCCTGAAATGGTTAAAGAACTCAGGCGAAATCTGCTAGCTGAAGCTAAAGAACATATATTAAAATCTTGCAAACATAAATTATCAAATTGGCTAGCTGTAAGTAACTTTAATTGATACTAAAAAAATGTTTATTTAATTAATATTTAATTTTTATAGATAGGTCCATATAAACCAGAAGTGGATGAAGATGATGACGATTGGGATACAAGCAAAGGCATTAGAGTTATGGGATTAGCATATTCGCCTGATCATGAACAAGCATCGTTTGCATGCATTTTATCAACTGATGGTGAGGTCGTTGATCATTTACGTTTGCCATATATTATGAAAAGACCATTCAATGATGATGTAAAAGCAAAAAGAAATGGAGATTTCAATCATATAAGAAACTTTATAATTTTTAAAAAACCACATGTCATTGTTCTTGGAGCAGAGTCTAGGGATGCATTGTGGCTTGTTAGAGATATCAAAGCAGTTGTTGACCAACTAGTTGTTGATGAACAATTTCCTCAAATACAAGTTGAAATTTTAGATAATCATTTAGCTAGAATTTTTGCTAATTCTATTAAAGGAGAAGTATGTACATTTTGTTCTGGCATTTCAATTTAAAATATTTATGGTTATAAAGTAATATTTTTTTATCAGAATGAATTCAGAGATTATCCACAACTTCTACGTGAAGCCATATCTTTAGGACGTAGAATGCAAGATCCTTTAGTTGAATTTTCTCAATTGTGCACAACAGACGATGAAATATTGTGTCTTCGCTATCACCAATATCAAGTAATTATTTCAGTCTCTAATTTCTTTTTCTTGAAATTTAATTTTTAAATATTTAGTATTGAATTAATGTGCAAAACACTAAAATTTACTTTCTGACATTCTAGTGTTGTGTTCTTAAATATTGAATTAGATAGTGAATTGATGGTTCTCTTGTTGGTTTTCTAGGATATTTTAATTTTTTAGAAAGTTAAGTTTGGAATATATTGATACATAAAAATCCTCATTACCATATTCTTAAAAATTAAAATATTGTATTTAACCAACAAGAAAAAAGTAAAAAACTGATAATGTTTTATCCTTAAAAGTTTAAAAATAGGTTATTTGACTATAATTTTAAGAAAGTGGCTATTTCCACATCCAACAAGTATCTACCTATTTTTCTGTCCTATGCTGTGATTAGTCCGATTAATTATAAACATGTTATTATCTTATGATTGCTATTTTAATACCACCTTAATTCTAATTTAAGATAAATTATTATTTATAACATAATATTATACACCTTAAATCGAGTGTGATTTAATTCAAATATTTTAAATGAATATATTATAACAATAAAATCATGTTTAGTATAAACCTAGAAAAATATAAATGGTATAAAATATAAATCAGTCATCAATTATTATTTAAAGGAAAATATATCTAGTAATCTTTAGTTATATTAAATCTACCTTCAAATAATTGTTCAAGTCTATAGAGCTTTGTCACAACTTGTATAATTTTTTGGTTTATGCTTTAGCAACTTACTAATTTCAAAGCTAACAACACAAAATTGGATCTTATGACAGGGCGTCATTTGGGGGGGGGGTCAGGGTGTGCGGTGGCATCCCTTACATTTAAAATATTCTCAATTGGCCTGCTGAAACAAGGGAATCCCCCCTTGTAGATCCGCTCTATTTTTATATGGCCTGGTGAAATTTCAAAATGGCACACCCGAAAAAAAAAACTGAAATGACGCCCCTGTCTTATGAATGCTAGTTTGCTATGTTGTTTTCATCTGAAACGGTGTTTCAGTGTACAACATAGCAAATTTTTTAAGCGTTTTTGTGCTATTTTACATTTATTACATTTGTTGACATTTAATTATTATTTTAAATGTAGATTTTAATTAAATTTACATATATATTAAATATATTATTATAAAATCTGTTATTTTAATATTTTATACTTTCAGGAAGTGCTGAATCAAGAAGAATTACTCGAAGGTTTATACCAAGAATTTATCAATCGTACTAATGAAGTGGGTGTTGACATAAATGATGTGGTTCAACGAGTTTATGCCCCCAATTTATTACAATTTGTTTGTGGTTTGGGACCTCGTAAAGCCACTGCATTAATTAAACTAATGAAACAGACAAACCAACGATTAGAAAACCGAACTCAATTAGTTACTGCATGTCATATGGGCCCTAAGATATTTATAAATTGTGCTGGATTTATAAGAATTGATACCAACTCTTTGGGTGATAGTACTGAAGCATATGTAGAAGTTTTAGATGGATCTAGAGTACATCCAGAAACATATGAATGGGCCAGAAAAATGGCAGTTGATGCTCTAGAGTATGATGATGAGGAAGCAAATCCAGCAGGTGCTCTAGAAGAGATTTTAGATGCACCAGAAAGACTTAAGGATTTGGATTTAGATGCATTTGCTGAAGAATTAGAAAGACAGGTAAGTTATATTTTCTTATAAATATAAATATAAAATTGTATTAAAACAAACATTTTAGGGTTTTGGTAATAAAAGTATTACACTCTATGATATACGCCAAGAATTAAACCATCGTTATAAAGATATTAGAGTATCATATAAGCCTCCAAATCCTGCACAAGTCTTTGAACTACTAACTAAAGAAACCCAGGAAACATTTTTTGTTGGAAAAATGGTTTTATCTACTGTCACTGGAATTGCACGTAGAAAACCGCAAAATGATCAACTTGACAAAGCAAATCCAGTGAGAAATGATGAAACTGGTTTATGGCAATGTCCATTTTGTTTTAAGAACGACTTCCTTGAATTATCAGATGTAAGTTTTTACTTTTATAATCGCTTAATTATTAGGATTTATTTATTTTTATTGTGAAAATGTTTAGGTATGGAACCATTTTGATGCTGGTGGTTGCCCTGGTCAAGCATCAGGAATTCGTATAAGATTAGATAATGGTATTAGTGGATTTATAGCAATGAAAAATTTATCGAATACTCATGTAGCCAACCCTGAAGATCGTGTTCGTTTTAACCAGGCAATACATTGTAGGATTATCAAAATTGAACCAGATAGATTCTCATTTGAAGCTACTTCTAAAAGCTCTGATTTGAAAGATCAAGAACACCATTGGCGACCTCAAAAAGATCCTTATTATGATCATGAAACTGAAAGCAGACAACGAAAAACTGAATTAGACAAGAATAAAATAAAAAATGCTCAGACATATATTAAACGTGTAATTGTTCACCCGTGTTTCCACAATGTATCATTTGCAGAAGCTGTTAAATTATTGAATAATTCTGACCAAGGAGATGCTATTATTAGACCATCTAGTAAAGGTGCTGATCATTTGACTGTTACTTGGAAAGTCGCTGATAATGTTTACCAACATATTGACATAACAGAAAAAGGCAAAGTCAATGCTTTTTCATTAGGACGTTCACTTTGGATTGGTACTGAGGAATTTGAAGACCTTGATGAAATTATTGCCCGTCATATTACTCCAATGGCAAGCAATGCTAGAGAACTATTACGGTTTAGGTATTATCGAGATACAGATGGAGGCAATATTGAAAAAGCCGAACTTATACTCCGAGAAGAAAAAACTAATAATCCTTCGAAAATTCATTACATTGTATCTGTATCACAGGTATGTTAATTTAGAAGTTTTCTAAAAGTAGTAATCAAAATCATAAAGCATACCTTAGAGTTGCTAATATAATGTAGCCATTTTTAGAAGGAAAAAGAAATGAAACTCAAACTTTTACCCTCTTATACCGCTGGGATTTTATATATTATTCCAGAGTTCCAATAATTTTGTTTTAATATACAGCTTGATAGTTAATATTGCACAAAATAATTTTTTGTACTATCTTTTCCAATATCATAATATATAAAATAATTGCCAATATTATTAAAAATATTTTAATACTCAATAAGTAATTCAATATAGGATTTTTTGCATTTAAAAAAAATCAATTGGAAACTTACCTAGTATAAAGTATGAAAGTATATTAATTAAGTTAATCGGAATAATGGCATATATAGTCACTCTGTACTAATAGTTTTGTATAAAATAAACAAGCACACTTATTGTAATTCATTTAGAACATAAAGTTAAAAACTATTTATGTTATTTTTTTCAGAAATATGCAGGCAAATTTCTTCTATCGTGTTTACCTACTCGTAGATCAAAACATGAATACATAACTGTTACACCCGAAGGTTATCGTTTCCGTAGCCAAAATTTTGATTCTATTGGATCTTTATTCAGATGGTATAAAGAACATTTCAGAGATGCTACACCTCATGTAACACCAATGGTGTCTCGATCTGCAGGACAAACTTATGGACCTTCCCCCCATACAGGCATGTGTATGGTAATATTAAAAATGATTAATTATTTATTTGTTTTTTTTTAATATTTTAGAACCTTCACCAATGAATCGTAGTCATAGTAGCCATTCAAATGCTACACCTCAATATTCGCAATCGCCACATGCATCATATAGCAACATGCAGCCATCTGCTTATAATACTGTAAATTATTGGTCAACCTAACTATAGCGGTATAAAATATATCTATTAATTTTTGTTTTTTTAGCCGTACACACCATCAGGGCAGACCCCTTACATTGGCAATTATGCTACTCCTCGTTATGGTGCTGCTCAGGCACCTGTTCATGATGGTGTATTTCTTCATCCTAGCTCCCTCACACCAGTTGTTCAAAGCAGTCCAAAACCATCTTCCTCCAGACCACCTGTACAATCAGCAGATCCAAACGATTGGCGTCGAATGGCTGAAGAATGGGCTAAAGCTAAACAACGAGGTGATGGAGGTTATTCTACACCCATGTCTGATGGAGGAGGCCGACACACACCTCGTAGCAGGTAACATTTTTACACTATAATAAATCACAAAACTGTCCAAAGTTTGCTAAACAAAAAACTTTAATTTAATTTACATAATTCTAAATAAAATTTAATATATTATCTGATCTTATTTATTACTGTTGTATTTGGTAAATTAACTTTTTAAGGAAAATAATACTAGGTTGATTAATTCTATAAAGATGCTTAAATTCCCAGTTTTAAGCCAAGCTTAAATAATACAACTTCAATATCAACATCTAGACCTAATTTGTTATCTACATTGTATGCTAAATAATAAACTGTTATGTGTTATGTCACTAAGAACATGAATTTAAGATATAGGTACCCAAATACTTTAATATTCAAGCAATGTTTTTTTTTTTAATTCAAAACACCATTTATGTTTTTCTTAAATACTGTTAACATTTTATATTTTTTATCTAATAAATAAATAAGTTTGTAGTAAATATATATAAAATTAAAACCAAATATTTACATAGAAGTTATCTGCCTGCATCTTAACTTAATTCTATAAATGGGGGCTTAAAACCGGTTACTGGTAAAAAAAAACAACCAATAATTTGAGAACTACCAATCGATGATCGATTTTACTATTGTACAGTTGGAAGCAGGTATTGGTTACCAGTAATCAAAATATTAGCTCAATATCAACAATAAATCAATTACCGCTAACCTTATATTTCAAGACCTAGTTTTATAACTAAAACACATTCCCAAACAAAACAATGAACAATTTTAGATGTTTTAATTTTATTATTTTTAATACTTTTTATAGTAAGAACTAAACTTTACATAGCCAACAATTAAATGTATATTAAATATACTATATATATTATATTAAGGATATTTATCTTTTTTTTTAAAGTTGAATTTTTTGAAAGTTTGTTTGAATTATTTTTCCCTCAATTATAGCCAAGGTGGCACTTATAAACATTTTATAATATTATGTTTAGAATTAGATTTACTTAACTTTATTTCTTACTTCTTAGTTATTATTTACTTTTACATTAGTTTCCTAAAAATGTTTTTTACTTATAAGTTGTGATAAAAACAAAAAAAAAAATAGTTTAAAAAAATTGGAGTTAACATTTAAACTTGTAAAGTAACTATATAAATACAATACTATATGTCTTATAGTATAATATTATGTTCTTAAAATCTGTGATAATATAATAAGTATAGGACGTATACATTTTTACCATATCACTAATTTGGGGTTTTATTTAAGTATATTGGTACCGTATACCTTTAAAAATAATCAAAAAGCTAATGTAAAAAATGTTTTAATAATTTAATGTTAATAAAAATGAAAATAAAAAAAAACCAGTAACAGAGAACTTAAAAAATTAATCAATGGCTAATTACTTGGTTAACAATACCATCAATTGTGAGTTAAGACAATGTTAAGTAATACAATTGTAAAATTAGTCATAACTTGCTTACAAAATTAAATATCAATAAAAACTTTTAATATGCTCTTAATAATATTTAAAATTTAAAATTGTATAATTGGTCAATTCACTCTAATATTAAAGCTAACACAAAATATTGATTTTACTGAAGAAAAAAAAAATGTTTATGTTGTATAATATACAACATAACATTTTTTTTTTTTCATTATTTGTTAGACTAAAACCACACATATGGATGTGGTGTTCTCATAATAATTATTGTTATAATGTAATTGGTTTTAATATTTTAGGTACAACAATCATCGATATAATACGAACAGAGAAAGAGAAACAAGTACGCCACGCAGTGATGCCCCATCACCTACCCCAAGTGCTTCATCATACGGATATCACTCACCAGCACCATCAAAGAACTACAAAAGTAGTTATACAACAACATCACATAATTCATCAAAGTCACCACGAGGCCCATCGTCTAATTCTGGTACACCCTATGACCCTTTTACAATGGATCCTGGGCAAGACTCGCCTGGAGTATATGCATCATCGTCTCGTTCAGGACGCAATGATGAAAATGATGCAGATTTGAGATATGCATCGCCTGGATCAAGGTGGACTCCGCGGTCTGGTCGATCAACTCCCCATACCATTAATAGCCCTAGATCAATGATTGAATCTTCTATGGGCGATAATACACCACTGTATGAAGATTAAATGGATTGAAATTTCTGATTTTTATTTTATTTTTCTATAGTTTAGTTTCCATTTTTAGGTATGAATATATTTTTATTAAAGGTCAATAGAATAAAAATAAAAATAATATAAGAATTAAATTTGGTGTTTTAAGTTGAAATTTGAAGGTTTCAAATTGCTTAATATGTAAAACATTGTGACTGCTCGACACTTTTGCTGGTGAATTCGAGAGTCATGTGGCCGCCAAAACTTATCACGGTCGCCAACCACGGACGAGACCCGAGGGTCGGAGTGCCGTGGATTTATATATATATATCATTATACAGTTCATTGGGTGACTGGCAATAAAACAAAAAACACCTCAATTTGGGGAAGTTTATATTAATATATTTGGTGCCGAGAAAGCCGACTGGCATAGAACTTGGACAGATAGAAAAAATATAATAATAATAAAACACATTTCCTAAAATAAAGGATAATGATAATAATTCAAAATTTACCAAAACACATAAATATAATAATATCCCTACTAAGTACCAGCCACGGTTAAACAAATAATAATAATACAAACAAAACGTTACCCATCGTATGATTTGGACATGTGCCGCCCATCGGCCCACCGGCAAAACGGGGCCTACTCGCTCTTCGTCTTACTGTTGAGACGGGAGAAAAAGGAGTGCCAGGTCGGCCGATACCAAACTATGGTTGTGGCGAATAAAGGCTAAACGGTGGGAGAGGGGGTCACATGGGCACACGGGTTATATAATTAGTGGCCGGTACTTATAATTAATTAGGTCTTAATATGTTATAGTGATTGCCGGTGTGACGAGACCTTTTCCATGGGTACAGGGAGGGGAGCGTGTGTGCGACTGCCTTTTTGGTGGTGTGGTCATCGATCGGCGGAGATTGAGGCGTTTTTATTTGGTTTCGCACGTCGCGATTATAATATTAATTAATTGGCTATAATGAGCTGTTATTTGCGTTAAACGTTACAACATAAACATTTTTTTTTACTTTGTTTTAATAATTTTAATACGTTGTTGCTGGACATTCTTGCAACGAACCTAAGTTGATAAAATATATAAAGTATTTTGATCATCCATTTTACATCGTTAATTAGCTGTTCATAACTCTTTTAGTAAATTATATAAATACTATATTACTAATTGAACGTTTAAACTTATTATTGGTGTATTTTTGCCTCGTGTTCACACAATTTTTATTTTTATATATTAGAGTATCAAAAAGGGCATCATTAATTATATTTATTTTTATTTTTTTGTATTTACTGTTATTAAAAATGTATTTCATTCATAACAAACATGCACTAATGTTTTTCAGGATATTTTTTAATACATTTTATTCAGTGCCGCATTTAGACATTTTGAGCCCCGGTGCAAAAAAAAATTGGCGCCCCCGAATGGGGCCTAACCCCATATATGAGAAATATGGAAGATAAATTCTCATGAACCTTTTAGGTTTTAAGCAAAGAAAAGAATAATAATATTGTTTTACAATAATGTATTTTTTTTAAAAATATTGTTTAATATTTTCATACTCACTCACCCCCCCCCCCTCCCTTCCACAAAAGATACAATTGAGTGTATTCCACTCGAGTCCTGCTTATAATTTTCATCATACAAGTTGTTTTTTTTTTTTTTTACATATTTAGGTACCTACTTCATGGATCATATTATTAATATAATATAAACTATGTGCGAACTTATGGTTTATTTTTTTTTAAATAAGTACAAATATTAATAAATAATTTTAATAAAAATATAATAAAATATTTGTTTAGGTACCTACATTTTTCTCCTACTTTGCAATGTAGCAAATTCATTGATAACGTCATCAAACTCAATTTTAGCTGTTATATCGGATTCTATGTTCATAATAGCTAATCACCGAGTCTTTCTGCAGAGATACAATTAGACCAAAGATATATTTTATCACGTCATAAACACGAGAATGACCGAGCAATTACTTACGGGAGTACATAATAGCATTCTGAGAGATACATCTATATAAGGGTCCTGGATAGTCTTAGGTTATTAAGTGGCAAATGAACACATTCATTAGCAAATAAAGTACTGAGATCATCTTCATATTCATTTTGTAGTATTTCAGCATTCTTTCGGACTTTAATTGACGTCATCTCTGTTAATTTGAAAAAAAAGTTATAATTTTTAAGTAGATTTTTATATTTTTCATTTCTTTTTTCTAGTTGTGACCGCAGTTGATTAAGTATAACAAAATAGGTATTCACTTTCAAATACGCCGTATTTTATGAATAACTCATGTCTATTCACTATTGGATCACAACAAATTTGCGAACAATGCGAACTATTATTAAGTATATTAATAATTCTCGAACGCTGATAGCTATATTTCTATAAATACATTAGTTGCTTTAATTTCAAACAGGCAACAGCATAATACATTAATATTATATAATACCTACCTACTGTTATTGAAATAATTTACAATTTTTAAAAGTTCATTTTTAATTTTATTTTTATTAATTTATATTAATTTTTTTATTTCCGACCACAAAATTTCGGCGCCCCGGGAAGTTGTAGCCAGTGCCCCCTCCCCCCTAAATGCGGCACTGATTTCATTCATTCTATTGAACAATTTAATTTACATAAAAATAAGAAAATTTGGTTATTAAGGTTTTACCTATATTCTTTTATGAATAATATTGAGATGTGATTTAGTGTGACTTTATTGGCACTTATTTCATGTAGCTCTTGTACTATTCTTTTTGATTTACATTGTGATTGAAATGTATCTGATTATAAACAATTTAAAATGTGACATGAATAAAATTCAATCGATGATAGATAATACTAATACGCAATAGAAGAAAAAAAAGATAAACCATTTTATTAAAATACCTACTTTTAGTGGTTTATAATTGTTTAGAATTTTGATGTGGTTAATATACTACCATATTGTTGTATTGTAGTATACCATTAGAGTATTAGACAGCTAATAAGTGGTCAGTGTAATTGTATAAATATTGTTTCTTAATCTGAATAATAATAAGAAGTAATTGATGTTTACATATAGTTAATAAGTTAGTAATTTCAGTTTATAATAAAACATTTTTAGTAAATATAAATAATTTTTACAAAGTATATATTTTCTTTTAAACGGATATATAATAAAAATGCATATATATTGTTAACAAGGTTTATTTTTTAATTTTGATTTCGCTGACAATAAATTAAGTTATTTCCATAATTAAATGTTTATTATTGTTTCACCAATAACCGACATTAGAGTAAAGATAATTAATTGTGGATTGAATTTTGAAAATATATGGCCGAGTTCGGCGGAGTTCAGTACTAGCTATAAGCCTTTAACAGTAACTTTGAACTTTGAAGCCGAATTAGTATATGATCTAAATTTTGAGTTGAATATGGGACTCCACATTAAGGACCTAGTTCAATTGTAATTAAAACAATCAAATTTAATTGAAAATGGGACCAGTGATCGGAATTGAAATATTGTGAATAAACTAAGATTTTTACTCGGTCAATAAATTAATTTTTATTTGGTCAAAAAGCTTAAAAATTCAATACAAGGTCCCTCATTTTCTTTTTTCGCTTGATTTTATAAAATAAGAGTTATTTGGAAAATGTAATAACATCAAACAGTATACCTTAATCCTATTTTCATATGCACATGCTGGACGCTGACTGATTTTAATTTTTTTAAATTTTTCAAATATTCTAAAAAAAACATAATATTATACAACATTATTTCAAACTACATCTAGAAAGTTATTAAAAATTACTTTCATAATGTAATATGGGGCTTGAACCCCCTTACTAAATTTATCAAGCCCGCCTATGATATTATAGTGTAGATAATATTCTAATTTTCGAGTACATATTATATCTTGTTCACCGAGAGAATGTGTTATGTGGTTACTCCTTGCATACGACTGGGGATTTGGCATTTTGCAGCGGAATACAACGCATTTTTGTGCGGAACCACATTTTCTCTCGGCGAACATGGTAGAGAAGAGCTAAAATGTAAGTATGTACAATATATTGAACACCGCAGTAACGTACCTATTTTACCTGTACTAGACGCCTGGGAACACTACTTTATGTGTGCATGAAATTCTTAAAACAAAATATTACATTTTATACACACCTCATATTTATCGATATTTACGCAGATTTTTAGCAGTCTATACCCTAAATATAGATATTTATTTTTTATACTTTGAATCTCAGAGACCTCTAGTTAATCATCCCTAAATCCTTATTGATTAATATTATTATGTGTCATTTTTTTGGGTTTAGGAATCAGATAAGACTGCAGTCTCCAACTTATACTACTATATTATACCTAAATAGTGTATATTATTTTGTTTTTTTGCTTCTAAAAATGTATTTAACTACACATAGGTCCCCTCCCAATTTTTTTCTTCAGTATTTTAACTTTGACCAGTTATCCTAGAAAGACCTGATTAATGATTCGTCAATGAACTGATTATTGCAAGTTATTTTTGGGTTCAAGGGTTAAATTAGATTGTGGTCTTTCAAGATTAAGTACTACCTATAAAATTGTATTTGAACTTTTTTTAATATGAATTTACATATAAGTGCCTAGATTTGTTCCTATATTTTTTCAAAAAAAACGGTGAATTTAGGAATTGAAGACATAAAAAGAATTCTATTCTTGAGGGACTTTGGCAGTCTACCTTTTAGCAGTAACAAGGCCGGAAAGTTAATAACAATAAACTTCTATACTAGAAACAACAATAAACTTTAACTTACAAAAGATGACATTTAGCAAATGTTTGTTTTGTCATATTCAATGAAATAAAACACTTTCACATAAAAAACTTTGAATGCAAAAAAAATCTAGGATAGTCGCTTATATGCATAGTATAGGTCCCTTTATTGGGTAGGGTACTTACCAGTCTTGTTAAGTATTCGAATACTTGTATTTAAAAAATGATAAGTGCATTTTATTCCGGAATACCAAATACTTTTATAGTTTTTACTATTGTATTTCAAGAACAATTATTGTTTTTTCATATTTACGATTTTAAAAGTTGTTTTTAAAATATTATTTTACAATGGCTCTATGAATTTATTAAATTTGAATTAAAAAGCGTTTAAGACAATTCTAAATAGATTCTGTCAAGAATGTTTATTTTTGAAACTATGTATTAAAGGCAAGAGATGAGTAAATTATAGGCCTAATCTAAAAAATATATAAATATTTTTCAATTTGTTAATAATATAGGAATAATGGCCATCACTGCAGATGTTAAGATAATATTAAGAATATATTATTATGGAATAAAAAAGAAAATTTTATTTTAAGAATTCATAACCCAACCCGATATTACTATCATATATTTTAAGAAATTATTTTCACCTATTTTTGTTTATATTATACAGTTTAATGGTGTATCATAATTTCAAATCTATAACATTGTCAATGTTATTCAATTAAGTTATAACATTTTAACTTTTAAGTTAAAAAATTACATATTTTCAAAAAAAGAATGTCATTTATTATTTAAGGAAAAATAATTGTAGGTAAAGCAATATGATGCAAAATAAAACAAAACTGTTTGTTTGGAAAAACAACATGTATGTATATTTTTGGGATTTGTATTGATAAACAGTACAATTAATATTAGTTCTTCTTTCCTGCTAAAATGATTCCGTCATACTAAAAATAAAATAAAATATTATTAGTTTAACTTTAGTAATAAAATAAATAACAGTTAACTAGAAATTTACTTTAGTTTGGAACCACTTCATTGCGTCTTCTTTGTTAAGTCTATGTTGGTAACCAACTTTGCCTTGCTTCCTCCTTCTGTGAGCTACGTTGAAACCTAATATAATAATTGAAAAATAAAAGATATTATGTAGTTTCACAGAAATATACCTATATACTTTTTTTTATTTGCCTAGCATGTTAAGGGGCCTCGCTACCATCATTATTTAAGGAGCAACATTTAGACAATTTCTAATCTTGTCATTGCCGACCGGGATCTATGTGTTAGTTGTAAATGATTTAATGTGTGAGTGAAATTAAATGCGGGTATCCTCACTCGTACGCGCATGCACATGTCAATAACTCGATAACCATATCAATTTCACTACACAAATTTTACAAAAACATTCATTTGTTTTGACAAAATTAAAGTAAGTTAACGTTGTCTGATTTTGATACTGAAAAAATATTTGAATTCAGCAGAAAAATGTCTATAGATCGTACAAAACATTTTCCGTTTTTAATATTAATATTAATTTTAATTATTATTCGAAAAATTAGATATTTTCAAGTTTTCAATTACAGTTCACAATAATATACAATTTAATTTCTACAAAGGCCCCTTAACCTGTTTCATCCTTTTAATTATTAAAATTTAGAACACATTAAATGTTTTTAAGCACCACAAAATAGGTACTCTTAAAGTCGGAACTTATATGTTTCGTTGAAAGTTAATATGTTAATTATATTTTTAACTTATACCAAAAGAGCAGACTAAATATGTATACAGACTAGTGCTGAGCATTATTTTGATTAATCTGGATAAACCTGGTTGAATCCAAAATTCAGAACTCAACTTAATAGCCCTGAGAAACTTAGTAGACGAGTCATAATATAATGTATCATATTATTAGGTAACTCTATATTAATAAAAAAATGTAAAATGTTTACATTCACGGTCCACAACCAACTCTACCACTCATGGTTTTAAAAAAAACAGTTTTCTAGGTTTATTATGTTGTTATTTTCAAATCAATTAATGCATTTGTTTCTAAAAAATTGTTACCACTAATTTCACTGTTTTAAATAATAATCATAATCTATATTAACCAGATTGTTACTTTTGTTTCAATCCAGATCGGTAATCCGGATTTGGAACTCAGCACTAATATAAGCTGTAAATAATGTTAGGTACTTAAGAAGAAGAATACACTAACTTTATAATAGTATAATGAGCCTACAGGGTTGATGTAAATTTGTACGAGTTGTCTGTGTTGGTTTTAGCTATAATTTTAAATTAATTTTACTAAACAATTTTTAATATTTATTATTTATATATTGTAGCAAAGAAAAAGCACCACTCCTCCTACTTTAAAATCAGTAATATAATTATAACAATTTTTTTTAGAATATTTTAACATTATAAAATGATCTATCTTGTACAACATAAGCAGGAACAGAGAAAATTATTAAAATTTGGTTTAGATGAAAGTAGTTATTTGAGTGACCTATGTACTTATAACACATTTTATTAGAATTTTAGTAATTAGAAGTTAGAACTAATATTGATTCAATTCAATGGAGTATTAATTATACTCCATTTGCTGCTTGTTAGTAGTTTTATAATCACATTTAATAAGGAGTAGTATATATGCTCTAAAAATCAAAATAATATGCGTGTACTTATGTAACATTTATTTAAAATAAGCATCAATAAAAATTAATTTATTATTCATTCATTTTATTTTTATTTTATTTATTAAAAATGAATAAAATTAAACTTTATGCACTGGTAAATTTGAAAAAAAAATAGAGAAACTAAATACACCGAATATTTGACATAAAATATAATGACAAATCATAAATATGAACTAAAAGCATGATAGATTTAAAAATTTGATCTAGCAAGAATATATTGAACAAAATGCAATATTAAATTGTTAATTCAAATTCATTGAGTATTGAAACAAATTTCAATCTTACTCAGCATTAATTTAGATTTAGTAGATTCTGCAAGAGCAATGGGTAAATGAAATATTATAGAATGACTTCTTTAAACCATTGCCCAAAAGAAAATTAATTGAACAATTTATAGTGATGAATGGAAGGATACAATCTTTGGAAAGTTAGTCCTTAAAAATGGTCTGTAGACCCTGAAAGACTATGTAAAACCTGAACTATCGAATGTCTCAGAATGTGAGGAAAAAAGCGATGTGGAGCATTAATAACATAAGCTTAATTGGTTATACTATTGTAACTTAAAATAGTATAAATTATTTAGGTAGATAGAGTAAAAATGTAATACTTTTAAATTATATTTCAAAATTGAATTGATGAAAAAAGAGGTCATACGCCTAACATTTGTAAATTATTTGGATTTAATGAAACAAGCTTACCTTGACGTCCTAAGACAACGAAGAAATCTAAACCATAGATACCAATACTGGGATCGTATTTGATACCCAAATCAATGTGTTCTTGAATACCAAAACCGAAGTTACCGGTGTCTGAGAAGTTTTCTCGCCTCAATTCGTATTCACGAACCTTTTAACAAATAATTCAGTTCGATTAATTGATGAAAAATCAAATCAAAAATGAGACAAACCTTTAATCCACGTTCCAAGATTTCTTCAGCCTTAGCACCACGGACTGTGCAGTGCACTGCAATTTTTTCATTTCTTCTGATACTGAAAGATCTGACTGTGTAACGAGCTTTGGAGAACACAGGCTGTTGGCCAGTTAACTGTTCCAACACCTGGAAGACAACGACACACAAACGTTAATCATCCCGCGTAATAGATACAAGAAGAATCGTAGAAAAAACAACGCACCTTAGCGGCACGGGTAAGCTTGTCACCAGATTCACCGACACAAATGTTCAAACATAACTTGCGGATTCTCAATTCTCGCATACGATTCTTCGTCTTCTCAGAAGACTTATTGCCTCCTTTCTGCAACACAAAACACGGTCATTATATCCAGGGGTTGGGGGAAAAAACGACCACCGGTTATTATTCTCTGAATTTAGATATATTATTATGTATTCTTAATGAGTATTACGCCTCAGTTACGCGTGAGGGTATATTGCAATATAAGAACGTAAATGATGTGGCACCGGTTGTACAGAGCCTCAGAACCAATTTGCGGCTGCCGAGTCTCGAGCATTCGAAATCGAATACTAGTCCGGTGCGATAATAGAAATTGAAGGACCTGTCGGCGTAAATTGTTTTTACGAGGTCGGTGGGCCGACGGTAAACGGTCGTCAAAAGGCGAGAGTCCTGGCGTTCAGTCGATCGGATCGGATGAAAAAAATTCACTCACCTTTAAGTCGACGAGGACCATGATGGATTCGGCGGTGCTGTAGTTGTGTATAAGATAGTCACGACGCGAAAGAACGGGACGTTACCAAAAGGTTCGATGTCTCGAAGCGGAGGTGAAGTGGTAGTATCTTGTTTTGTTCGACGTAACCTCAAAAATATCATGGAATGATAAACCACGGCGGCGAAAGTATAATATTGCTGTTATCATTCAAGCGGTAAATTCGAATTTCAAACTATTCGTATTTTTTGACAACCTGTTCCTTGCGTTCCACAAATCTTATATTTCAATCTATTTTGTGGTCTAAGTAAACCAGAGCTGACCAACTCAATACGAGTGTCAGCCATTTAAATCAACAGTCAATATGATTAATGATTATTATTTATTTTATCATATAAAGTTCAATGGTGTCAGTCGGCAGTGTGCCTAAGTGTGACAACTGACCGAGTGTCGACCATAATATATCTAAATAGTGGTGCCGACAGATAACTGATAGGCCCAGATGAATGGGGAACACCATCACAAAATAAATATTTATTCTGTGACACCATATCCTATGGTTTGACTTACGTACATACTGAGATAGATAATATATATTATATTATCTATCTCAGTGGGCTTACATTTACTACAATGCCACACACAACCAAGCTGCAGAGCGAATCCGAATGGCTTACATTCGAACATGGCGGGTGGTTGTTCCCCTTGATACTTGTGTTCGACTTAATACCATTGATACTGGCTTAGAAAATAGCTTAGTGGTACATATTAATTGATAGGTACTACCAATTTGGTAGACTAAAGAATTGTGTCTCTATTTTTTATGATACTCGAGGTTACTTATATTTCTATGTATATTGTAAGAACACAAACTAATACACTACACATGGGACTATGGAAGTAGTGATACTTATAACAGTAAACTACATAGTCCACATGCTGACTTTTGACTTCATACAAGAATAACAAACTTAATATTTGTTATTATGACTTTACTTAACTAGTAAATAAAATTTTGCCAGGGATCACATATTATCTGACTCAACTCAAAATGAATATGTTTATTAGAAATAAAATGCCATTAGTCAGAAATTGTGCAAATTTTGAAACGAGTTGTTTTCCCTGGACAGACTTTAGCTTGCCCAGTTTATCATTCACTTACAACCCTGGACAAATACTAACCCACAAGTTCACTACTTTTTTTAAAAATTTGTTACCTCCTTTCTGATTGAGTATTAGTTGACAGTCGTCCAGACTTGTGAACACCTTTATAGTATAATTTATTTAGATCGTCATTATTATTGCTTTTATGTAACAAAACGACCATGTATGATGTACTATAAATAGAACCCAGTTTCAGTGATGGTTATAAGACTATGCATCAGCAAATTTTTTGTAAGGCACCATCATCTCATTTCTTTGTTCAGTTTTAATTTCTTTATATGCCATATTTGAACCATAAGTATAATCCATCACATCTATTATTATCATTTAACAATTCTTTCATTGAAAACTTTATAAGTTTTAACTTTAAATTAACTGTAAAAAAACTATTTCTGCATACTTGATTGAATCATCCTGTATTACAGTGTATTTTTAATACTATTGTGATTTATGATTAGAGGTAACATAATATTGATCATATTTTACATTCTCAGGATATTGTAAAATGAGTTCCCTGTAAATTACGAACAGTATATGTTTAATGTATAAATATCAATAACTTATTTTTTATGGTCATAATTTAAAAGTAAAAATTAACCAATTTAATATACTTATTGAATATAAATAATAATATTAATAAAAGTTAATATTAAAAATTTAATTTCATAAAATGTAATGTTTACACTGTACAGCTGTTTATTGAAATAACATTTTTATGAGATTGAAATTGGCTTATTCATTTTTTTTAATTCTTCTTTAACATGTTTTGGAATTTTAACTCTATTTCTTTTACGTTTTATTTTCTTTTCTTCTATAGGTATATTATTATCTTCAACAATTCTCTTCTTTTTGGGTTTGCACGAAAGTGGATTCGGTCCTTTAGCTCTTTTAAATACACCAGGGTAATCTTTAAATTCTTCACTACTTATTAACTCTGTTGTTATTGAACTTTTCATACTTGTCAAGACATTGGTTTCATGTTCAGTTAAATTAAACCTAAAAATAAAATAAAAATCATTAACACAAAGTTACATAAATAAATGACATCAACATGTTCAACGTCATACCTCGATTGTTGCTTTTGTTTGGCATGATCAATTGAGGTTGGTGAAGGTGCTTTCAGAATAACACTTAAACCATTAAAATACATAACAGGAACAGCAGGAAGAACATAAAGGGCATTTTGAAGTGACTTGTCTTGAGTGGCAATAATATATCTGTTAAAATATAATTTTGTTATTAATTATTATAAAATAATTTAAATTACAAATAAAAGTTATAAACTTAAAAGCTATGCAATTTTAAAAATATTGCAAAAATAAATTGTTGAGGGTTTTTTTTATATTTAACTGGTTAAGCACGACATAGGGCCTAGTAATCCTACATACTACATGTCACAATGTTTCTTCTCAGATTCAGTAATTTTTCCTAAAAATGTTTGAACATTTCAAGAAAAAGGAAGAAAAAAATGTTCATAAATTGGTCATAAAAATAAAAGGCTTGAGTATTTCAATTTACCATTTTATAAACTTGTCCAACAGACCATGATCTATTTGATTTCCATAAGATAACATGTAAAATGAAGGTTATAGAGATCCTACATGGCGACAAAAACAAGCACTACAGTAGGGCACAGTAGACCTTAAAAATACTACATGGAGCAATTACAATTTTTGTATTGGTGCTTTAACTGTTAAAGGACATATTATATAGCACATAGCACATTATAGCACATATTTCAAGATTTAATAAATTATACTTAGATGCATAAAATAGTAAGTTTTAATGATATTAAGTTCAAATCTTGTCAATTACTATTTATTACCTAGTTTTCATATTTTCTTTTGTCATTGACGTCAGGCAACTTGCTCCGGATATGGGTTTCTTTTCATGTCCACATTTATGTATACCAAAATTCTTTACAATGTGCATAGCAGGTCGAACAGCTGCACCTACATGATAGAATTATTTAATTTTACAAAAATTTGATTTAACTATGTTATATTCTTACCCAAAGCTTCAGTTTCAAGTATGACACACTGGGTGGTTAAGAATTTTACATCGCCGCCCAAATACTTTGGAATGTCTTCGCGTAATTGCACTCTGTTCTATAAGTTAATTAACCAAATACAATTTTCAGAACCAAAGATAACCAGGAAGGTATTTATATAATAACTATATAGTTACTTGTGCTGAAGCCATGCAAAATGTGCCATCGACGAGTATTTGAAACGGTTTTCGAAAACCAAAACTGACGCAGTAGAAATTGATGTTGCGTTCTGCTTTTTGGTGGCGCTTGAGACGCATTTTATTTTAAACTACTGGATACAAATGGACAGTAACTATCTAGTTTTATTATTATAGTTTATTATTATTACGAAATACACAAAACCATACTCTCACACCAAGATATAAAGCAAAAATATTAGAAAATATTGATCACCATGATATCAACCCACCTCGAATATTATTATATGATATCAGTTATCTCACAATATTCACACGTGCCGCGTTGTTATCAATTTTAGGTATTTGTGGCTGGGACTGTATTTCATGTTCCCCAATTATTCATTCCAATAGACATTTGTCCCAAAAATATCGTTCCAAATAGTTTTTATTGGAGTCAGAGACGGTTTGACATTTTTTAGTCGGTTGTTCAATAATATATTGTACCAAACCATATTACAAACATTTTTACTTTTTGGTTAGAAATGTTTTGAAATTTGTTTTCTTTGCGAATATTGAGGGATTACCGACTATAACTGTGTGGTAATTGAAACATCATGCCATTGTAACGATTAATATTAATACATTAAATACATTTAATACACAATTGGTATTTCGATAGGCCGATGTGTTCGCGTCGATATGGTATTAACGAAGCTGACGGTAGACGTACAACAGACTATAGTCGAAATTACCGAAAACAACATACCTAATATTAAACATTTCATTCGTTCATTTGTTTAGTTATGTCAGACTAACAGAGCGTACTAGCGTAGTGATGTATGCATCGATAAAAAATGTATATAAAATTAAGTTTAAAAAAGCAGGACGTAGTTAACACCAAAAATGTTTTTTACCTGTAAATCGGGGTCCCGAAGCCTGAATTTTCAATAATTGACCCTTTTACACAACTTGGATTGAGCATTTGAGCACGAATTGATCAAATTTATTATCGGCCTATGTGTAAAAATGTTATGTTTACACAGGTCCACAGGGCCTCTGTGCATCACAATTTGGACAAGCAACAGCATATTATATTATCATAATAATATAATATAATATAAAACGAAAAAAAATTAATTTTAATATCGTTTTTAACTTATTGTGACTGTGTGAGGCTGTGAAGGTGTATCATTATCTCCCTTGATTCAATAAAAGGATATTTTTCACATCCCTCTCCATTGAATAATTATTGTCAACGCCAATTTCGCAGACATACACATACCTACAGGCTACAGGCTACAGGCCACAACCTTAAAATGAATACCTATTCATCTAAGAATAAACGTGCAGCGAGCAACTGTATAAATGTATGATAATATATTGACAAAGACGTAGGTATTTAGAGGAGGGCGAGCGCTCCTGATGGTGCTTTGCCTTTAAAAGCATATTTGCGTTCATTATATATTTAGTATTATTATTGTAAATATTGTAATTCAAATTATGTGTATATAATATACAATTATTATTATTTGATGTCCATTCAGATCCAAACTTATTCTCTAATCATTATAGAATTAATAATCTTTTACAATACTTTTTTCATTATACTATGTTGGTTATTATACTATTGCTTATTGACATTTAGTTAATAATATTTGTACTCTTGTTTGTGGTATTTCAGGTATTTGTTTTTCCTATTCAATCATACAATATATTATATAACATGAAAAATTATTTATATCGTCATCAACAATTGACATACTTTCTTAAAGAAGGGCGACGGGGAAAAAATAATGACCGGGACACGAAGACACAAATGCTCTGAATAATAGGTAGGTCTCTGCGAGTATACAAGTATGTATATAAGTAGGTGGGTAGGTACTTATATTTTAACGAACATTCGCGTTGTTCGTATGTCTACAATACCTACCTATATACCTACTATAGGTGTGAGTGACGTGCACGCATGACTTATTATGCAAAGCGAATTTCCGTGTGTGTCTAGCGCGCGTACTTGAAACTTTTAGATCCAATAAATGCATACACACACACACACACAATACACGCGACCTTTCCGCGTAATAATAAGCACCTACATATTATTTTAATAATATATTAAAATATACTTAATTGCCGTTCAATTAAAACAACGGCGGCGGCGGCTTCGAATGCCGCGAAAACGCGGTGCCTATATAATATGGTGCTATTATTGTTTTACACGTTTAGAATATATTTTATGTCATCCGTGACCTACTCTACGGCAGTCCTCGCGGTGGGCGATAACGACCACTAAAAAGTCTGGGCCGATCACGCAGATCGCCCGTGCGCAGGGACACGCGTCGTCGCGTCCTCGGTCTTGCACCGAGTCAACCCGGCTGCGACGTGTGTCCGTGTGTAGGTTCTATACGGTGTTAATGTTATTATTGTGACGATATTATTATGTATTATCGAAAACTCATTTCGAGCTCGTCGCATATTATGCAACGGTACAGCGCCGGCCGCGTGTTTACAATTTAATTGGGTCGATATAGGTACGTTACACGTTTCCCAACACTCGACACACATAATGTATCATAATATAATACCGCGGCACGATAATCGCGATGTCGTACCTATGTACAGAGCGATTATTGTTTCTAACGTTGCGACCGCTCTTCGTGTCTCGATTGATTATCGTATGTTTGCCGAAAAACTACGGTTTCAACGATAAGTATATCATAATACAATTAACGATTAGGTAATTAACGTGCAATAGTTTTTTAAATTTTAAATTTCCTAAAATTCTAAGAAAAAGAATACCAAGGCACATCTATTATATAGAAATTTTCTTAAGTAAATACCTATAAATATATTTCTATCTTATGTCATACAGGTATTTTGTATTTTTAAGAACTTAGAGTTTATATATAAGAGTTTAACGTGGATCACGTACCTATTCCGTAGATACCTTACCGCTTCAGTCACATATATTATAGTAAGTATAAAAAACAATATTACTGCAATTGAACACAGATTAAGGTGTATGTTTAAGGGCCGTAGTAGGTACGTAGAGTCCTTGACGTAGAGTCATGTCAAATTAATATGAGGCAGAAGATATCGGCTCCGAGGCTCATTTTTCCCACCAAGTTAAGTTATAATAATATAAAAAAGTGTATTACAATTTAACAAATTAACGCAGTATAATAAATAATTGTTTAGAAAAATGTATCTTGTGTGTTGGACAATAAATAAACTCTTAGATACAGTATCTACACAATTATTTAATCTGTGGTTGTTGATACCTAGTTACTTTTTTTCAAAGATATATATACCTATATATCTGATACATCTTGTTTATCCTTTTATGCAGTGATATTTATTTGAATTGCTTCGAATTGCATAACTGTAAATCAGTCGTTCGACAAACTCGCAAAAATCGACCGGGGAGAGTACGGTGCTGCGACAAACGTCAAACGAATCACTATGTATACATATATTATGTCGTATATACATCATTTTACATATAGCTGATAATATTATGCATGCCGCATATATTAATATATTATTACAGGTTGACATACGACAACAAATAACACATTGTTGTGATGTTGGCGCGAGCGATTAATGAAAACAAACAGGAAAGGACATAATATTTGTATTATATTTTTTTTCGTCGCGATAACGCGGTCATCCCACATCGTGTACCGAACGGGCAGCGGGAGAGTATGACGACGACAGTGACGATGGCGAGGAGAAGGAGTAACAGGTCGGTGGAGGTGGTGTAGGCGGAGGAAAATGTGGCGACGGTATATAAACGACGACGACAACGACGATAATTATAATATAATATATTTACGCGTTTCGTACAAATCGTGTTTTTTAATTTGTAAATTACGAACCTATTCGTGTTGGTTTTTTTTAATAGTGACAAACCGTTATTTCCACACATACAAATTCGAATTGGACGAGAGGACGTCTCGAGCACGACGTTTTCTTGCCTCTCATCTCGCTCTCGTCACCTATACCTCCATACACCGTCAACGTCGGTCGACGGATCCATCGGTCCTCGGGGTTCCGCCTGCTGAGCACGAGAAGCAATTGGCCGCGATCGCAGTGATGGCTTCGTCGACTGCGGTCCAGGTGTCGGCCGTCGCCGTCTTGGCGCTGTTGCGGTCGCGGTCCGCGCTCGGAAGTCCTCACAGAAGTCTGCCGCCGCACGTCTACGCCACTGACGACGCCGTCACACGCAGCCCCGGCAGCCTGCCCAACGCCACTGCCGCAGACCACGACATCCGGACGGACCACGTGCGACACAGCTATGGTATACATCACCCACACGTCTTTAAAGTATTTTTTTGTAGTACGTTGCCACCTGTAATATGGTTACAACCGTAAAGCACCGTCGTGTCGATTCAACAAACGATGGATCACGTACTCATATATTATATTATAGAGTTGTGTTAAGACGAGCAGATACAAGACAAACGGTATACAAATGCGAACATTTTTTTATTATAATATAACCACCTCCTTCCCGCCCCCTTTTCTGATGTGAAGTTATTCGACACGACGCGTACTTTATATATATAATACAGCTGTGTTGATCTGTATATTACGTATTTCCGTAGTAGGTACTTTTTATTTGACTTAAGTAGAAAAAATTAGTTATTCGCGGTGCTGTTTATGAGTGTTATTTTTACCAAAGATTTGGCATCTACGAACCCCAAAATAGACGCATCGCCTTTGATAAAATCAACTCTTGTAGACCACGTACCGGACCTCTATTATAATATTATAATGTATTTGATTTCTTCAGTTGGTATATACTTGATATGCATATGGTTAAAAATAATAATATTGTTATAATTTTGCTTGTAATGTGTACATCATTAGCAGTATTAACTAATGATATTGTAAAACAAAAGCTATAGGTACTTATTGGTCAATGGGTTGAACATACAAAGAATATTATACAACTATATACCTATACCTATAGTTAAAATACGAAATAAACTTTGAATATCGAATAATTAATTGCGTTTAATGGTTTAATCGAGTACGGGTTACAATAATAGTATATATTATAGCCATATACGGTTTGTATTAGGTCACTTATTAATAATATATGAATAATAAATATTAAATTTTAAATTGTTTTACCAAGTAGGTATCTACCATATTAAAATTGATACAATAGCATTACAAGGTAATTTTTCAAGCATACTCGTTGCACAACTCCCTTTATTCTTAATAATACATTCATTAAAAAATTCTGATTTTTTGAATCTTGAAGTATACTTAAATACTATATTTTCAAATACATAGATTTTTAAATCATTCAATTAGAATGTCCTGCATGACAGGAGTTAAATTTAATTACTCAAAAACTTTAGGTACTCGATGAGATTTAAATTAGTGTGGGTAGATATATTGCCATTTTTGATAAAATCATTTGCTCAAAATGTACATTAAAAATGGGTAATTCTTATTTGAAAAAATAATTGTATTACCACAGGATAACCTTAATTTATTAATAAATCTTAGTATTCAAGAATATGGTCTTTATAAGTAGTCAGTAGATACTAGTCACTAGATACATATACAAATTATAAAAGTTTGATAAATTCATAATATTAGAAAAAAATGGGGGTGAGCGGTGAGCATGTTTTAGGAATGACCCTGCAGTATAACCCATATATAGATAATAGATCCAATAGAAATTAATATTTTATACACTGACTGGGACATAACTACATAAGCATGTAAATGTATATTATAATATGTTCGTATATCTACTACTCGTGTTTATGGTTAAGTCATCCAGACACCTACTAAATAACATGCAATGATATGGTGAAAATCTCTTGTAATCTAATGTTTTCTATTCAGACTTCTCGGTGGATTATTAGGAATGGAGATTGATGATAATAAATTATGTATAATGATTTTGGTTCAAAAGAGTTAAGAATGGAATTTTTTGTAATTCTTAATTGCTATTATCTAATTTACTGTTAGGATTCGTAAATCCTTGTGCAGTAGGTACACTATTACCTATAATAATTAATAGTCATATACCAAATTTAATGATTAAAAATATAATATAATATATTAATATTTATTTTATTTATTTTTCATACAGTACCTACTTTGTTGTGCAGTATTACTATTTTACTGTAAGATTTCACAGTTTTACATCAGATACAAATAAATAATTTATCGCGTTTATAATATCTGAAAGAATAAAGTAATATAACTTATTGGACAAAACTTTATTTTATATATTTTTCATTTTTTTAGATGCATTGTTTAAGTAAAAGTCTAATGTAATCCTACAAAATAAAAATTAAATTTATTTAAAATCTTCACACATAAACATCGATTTGTGATAAAAAAAAAAAAAAATAATAAATAAATAAATCACAATAAATAAATGAACAGAGGAGTAATGGTGGTTACACATTGTCCCCACAGCCCCTATGTAGTCGTTATAAGCTTTATTTTATATGATATAAATTATATACTTTATAGCTTATATAATATGACTTATGTATGATGTTTTAGCATACTATAGTAATATCCTACCCTTCCGACATGACTCTATCAAATATTCAACGAAAGGGTGCAGTAATAAGGGTGTTCGAAAACAAAATATATACGTATAATACCATTGCTAAAGATGCTATTGCTCTTCATGGCTTACACGTACGGAAAAACAGCAGAAATATATACCCTATTTTGGGGATGGTATGTGAGTTGTACACGTGTAGTTATTTTAATGGACTACTAAAATCCCCATCATCCACTGTATTGGCATTTAGTTTTCAACCCTCGATAATATATTTTCGGACAGTTATGGATATATTTTCAAGTGAATTTTTTATTTGAACCCTATTTATATTTTATACCCATATGGTAAATAAAACGTGACGTCATAAGGCCTATGCTATATAAATATATAATTAATTCTAATTAACTACAGTATAAACTCTTAAAATTTTTAAAAAAAACTCCATAAATTGAACTAAACGCTTAATCTCCCGAGAAAACCTTTACAATTCGAATAAAATGAATGCACTTAGGTCTTCCTGATAAATCGAAGTTGGATGTGATGAAAGACTCTTCGCAGTTCGATATTTTTGGACAGAACCTCTATAATTTGAACTAATATTATCTCTTATATTTAGCTATAATTACTTTAAAGCGTGTGGTATTATCAAGGAAGGACAGGGCATTGAAGGAGTAGCTCCAATACAGAGTGATGAGGCTAAAGGTGCACCCTTGCTGAGCGGATGAATCAGGCTTATGGTGGTTTCTAATGTTTCCATATCATTTGATAAATATGTTCATTTCAAAGTTGGTATCGTCACTGTTGAGTGTGGGCAATTTTCTACCGAGGAGACCCTACAAGCACGTACTACAGATTTTCAGCTTGATGACTCCGATCAAGATGATAAGAAAAAGAAGGCAGAGGTTTAAATCATATCATCATACCAAGTCAAATCTTGGTTGACAGTATTGCGTCAAATGTCAATTATTTAAGAAGTCAGAAATGGATCAAGAAAAATGTAATACAATTTGGACTAGATTGTGATTTATGGCCAATAATGTATCTCAAAAGAAGATAACTGATGTTTTTAGTTACCTAAGTTTAAATTATTTGACACATTTTCTTTAATCCAAATTTTTCCTTTATTCTCATTGATGATTTGATCTCAAACTAATATCGAAAACCTCGATAAATCAAATTGTCAGCTCGATCCTCCTAATTTTGAATATAATCGATGATTATACCATAAGATAAATTTGTCACTTATAAGATATAGTTATTACTTATTAAGTTAATTAATAATTATGTTATGTAACTTGTTATTTATTATCAAACTAAAATAAACTGTAAGTATAATTAATAATGAAATCAGATAAATCATAATTCAAAGAATATTTATTATTTATTTTCACATTTAGATACATTATTTATTTTACCTTAACTTTTTTTAGATATTCTATGTACCTATAACTAAAATGATTAATTAAATAATATCTTATATTTTTCTTGCATACAGAAAGTCTTTATACATATAAAGTCTGTTTTATGAAATAAAAAATAATAATAATAATATCATGTGTTTTTTAAAATCGTATTCAGCACTCATCGATCATACAATACATTCACAAAATCCACTTACCTATTCATAAATAGTAATATTATATGCACTAGATAGTGTGGTTATTTAATAAATAATGATTGACGGGTAGTTCGCTTCTGCAGTGTCTGGCTGGATGGTATATTATTACGAGAATAAATTCGTGAGGTTTACAAATCGTTAATCTTAATTATTGCGTCACATCGCAAATTTGAATATTATTTTTCACATTTAAAAAAAAAAAATTATAATTTTCATATTACTCGTTAAATACACTATACGACGCTGTGTCGCTGACATGTACACGCTGCAGGGATTTTGGGTGGCGTATAATGTGCAGTATAAATAGAAAGCTACACATATCATCAAATTACATAACTTTTCGAATACCTATAGGTGGTGCTCGAAAGAAAATCGTACAGTAATATAATACATAATATTATATGTACATATATAATTATTAAGCTTCCAAAACATAAACCAAAAACGTTCTGCACCGTTAAGCTGCAGAACCATATAGGTATAAAGTGATTTGGACAGGTCTCGAAAAAATGATTGCCTGGGACGAACGCGCCAATACAATACGACATACTAACACGTCATAATACATAGGTAACATTGCAAATGCGCTGTGCATTGTTGTCTGTATAATATATATTTATTTATGCTATTCGCCGCATTGTCACATATTATTTACCTGCAACCACCGCGGCATCGAGTCCATTAACGCGCGCCGCACATAATCATTTCAAACGGCGTGACACGCAATGCATTGTTGCTGCTATAACGCATAATGATATTATTATAATAATATGCATTATCAGTTATCGCGTGTAGGTAGGTACCTATATAACATATTATTGTAATAATGATATAATAATATTGCCAGTCGCGCCGACCGATGTGCTGCCGACGACCGATACACGCGTCACGATCTTTGTGTCATCGCAACATCGCATATTATATTATTATATTATTACATATTATACGATTATAATCGTCGTATTCTTCTCGTCCAATAGTTATTGTTTTTGTGGACTTACCGCATTTACGTAATCGATTATTGACGTACTTGATGTACTGACGACACCGCATATACCACGACGATCATACCTCGTCCCATGTTATATTATCTAAAATTTATATTACACATAGATATATGTCATTTGTACTATATATAAGCTTTGAAGCAGCCATCATCCGATGACGGTTCGCCTTGAACCGATTTCACCCTCAGCCGCGGTGCAGGTATTATATTATAATATTATATGATGATGATGATGATGATGATGATGACATGATGCACATCTAATATATTATGATATTATAATATGTGTCTCAACTCACAATGGTTGTTAAACGCATACCTATATTATTATTACAATATATTATATTATATATAAATAATATACTCATCACGCCTAAATATAATATAATAATATAATATACAATATAATATTATGTACCGGTGTGTAAGCGCTTTGCAGATATTTACGCTTACGGCGTACTTATACCGTATACTTATTCCCAGTCCCAGTACAATAAGACTTGATGCCTGGTCGCAATTGTTTATAGTGATGCTCTTTGTTTCATATTAATAAAATAGCTGGTACTCTCAAACCCGTAGCAAAAATTTTAAAATAATAATAGTAATCACACGCTGTTTATTCATAGCCACTGCGTAGATAAAAAGTTGAAACAATTTCAGTTTTTAAAATTTACGTCATCCTCATCTAGATAATATATTATAAAAAAAATTAAATAAATAGATAGTTTCACGAAATATTGAACAAATAGCTTAGAACACTATATAGAAACTGACTCGAGCGATCTCTATTGATCTCTACAGTCCTGAAGCCGAAAAAATATACAAATACAGTCATATATATTGTAGTATATTGATAATAATATATAATATTATATATTGCATTATTGCCTATTGGAGTAAGTGACTATAGATACGTTGCAGGGAAGTGAACATCTTAGAACGTTAATAACAACTCAACACTCGTGTACATGACGTCTGTTTCTCAGCGACAAGTTTTTTCGTAGGTAATTGTCGTTAAAGTAAAATATAAATATATATTAGATAAGAAGTAGCTGGTATTTTAGATTCCCCGAGAGGAGCGATAAATGTATTGATTTTACAATGATGTGTGTTTTTTTTTGTGTACGTCATCACCTTTTGGGGCAGTAAAAATGCTTTGGTTTCTTTCGTAAGCATCTTTTCTGGTAGAAAAGTGAATCTATAGTTGGTACATTTAGAAGCCAAAAGTAAAAAAATGTCAGTAGTTTTTAAAAACGTCGGAAGAAACCAAAAAAAATTAAGAAAAAACGGAATCAAAAAGCTTGACAATTCAATACAGCTGGGTTTCTCATAAGTAGATGAGGATGAGGTTCAGATGTTTATGAAATTGCTTTATTTTTCTATTTATCCAATTTAATGCTGACCTGGATACAAATTTAATTCACATGTTCTACCTTCTACTGAATCAAATAATACTATTTTTATTTTGCATGTTTTTTCATATTTAATGGTTTTGTATTTTAATTGCATATTTTGGGATTTAAAAAATAAAAATACATATTTCAGTCGTTTTTGAACTTTTTAAAAATTATGTTCTTTCATTCGTCATTGATGCCGCACCATATATTATGGTTAACGCTGCGAATTCACCAACGACACTTTATTCAAAAATGGTGCATGTCACTTATCTTGCACATGCACACCACAGAGTAGTGGAAACCTCGTGGAAAATTCAATAATGTGGACGGACTTGTGTCAAAATGTTAAAAAAAATATTTTTAAAGCCCTATCACGGTTTTTAAAACAGAAGCTTCTGGTATTTTTCTTCCTCCGGTTCCTACAATAACCCGCTGGGGAACGCGGTTAGAGGCGGCATTTTACTGCTCTGACAATGAGTAGTAATATCTGATTATGAGTCATAAGTTTTTATAATAGCAGGTGGTTATAAGTTTCCAATGATGTATTCACCTGGTTAGGTTAGGTGTACATAGTATATAGTACATGCTATAAAATATAAATACGTATTTCGTGTACTGCATATATTGGTAAGTGGTAACTCGTAACTAGGTTATTATAAATATACCCATATACCTAACCTATTATAAATATGACACTTGTCCATTGTCCACAAGGCACGAATCAACTGCAATTTGAAGTTATGGTAAGACTGCAGAAAACTTTTCATTACGCACTTTTATATATTATACATATATATAAGTCATATATATATTATATAAGACATTTGCAATTTGTATGATTTATTTCGTTTTAGAAATTATATATTATTATGTACTATATAAAACAATTTTGATATTTTCTCAGAATTCCTTTAACTCGACTTCGTCAAATATATAGAGCTGTATTATAATATTATGAATTATGTTAGAATATAATAAATATATTATTATGTATAATACTATTGGAAAACAAAAATGAAATAATGAAATAGCACACAATAATTGTTTTCTCTCATCGTTTTGTTCAAAATACAAAAAAAAAACATTGTTCACTTATAGATTAACACACCTATTAAATATTGATTATTAACAAAAAAAAAAAAATTTAAAAAACATTATAAAATGACAAGAATCACAAATAAACAATATTATATACTTAATTATAATAATATAAGCCTACCAACAAATATTTCATACATCGAGACACAAAAGTTTTAATCGCTATAATATATAGACACAAATATAAGTACACAAACGAACACGTTTATTTTCAAGTTCATAATATTATACATAGTATTTAATATAATAGTGGAACATGCGAATTTAATTACGTTTATTATAAATCAAAATGTACACTTATGTATTATACGTATTATTTATAAATAATCTATAAACTGTATAGTACGAATACCTGTTTTTTGACAGACGAGATGACAAATTAAGTCACATATTTTATTTGGAATATTCTACTGCAAAAAACAAAACTGATTATTATTTTTTATTATTATTATTATTATTATAAATGTTATTTGATTGCACACATTCGGGTAAAGACCGCAGCTATATTAGCTAGCGTATAATTTAACAATATTGTCATTATACCATTAACATAACGTAATAATAACAATAATAATAATAGCGATAATAATAATAATAATAATAATAATAATAATAATAATAGTGATAATAATAATAATAATAATAATAATAATAATAATAATAATAATAATAATAATACTATTTAAGTTACACAAAGTTTAAGAAGTAATAATATTGTTTAAGTATACACGCCGTGAGAGAGGGAAATCGTTATCGGATTATCCCGGGGACAAAAACTAAACGACGACATTTTTCAACGTGGTCGTCATGAAAAGCTAAAACATGAGATCATTTGAAGCTTGCCTCTTATGTTTTTTTCATTTAAAAAAACAACAACATAAATGAAACGAAAATAAAATTACATTTAACACAAATAAAAAGAAAACGAGAAAACAGCGGTGAAAAATGATCGTTCTGAACATGGGCACCACACAACATTTATAATAATACAAAGGTCGATGATTATAAAATAATGAGTGATGGTCAACGATATTGAAAAAACCGATACTACGAATCGAATTAAATTTTATAGAAAGTGGCTGAGTATAAATTACATTTTTTTTCTGATGAACGCTTAACTTTGATCCAGGAACAAATTTAATTTGAACTACTCGAGATAAATCCAGAGGTCTCTAATACGAGACCAAAATTTGTGGTACTGGCAAGTGGAAATATATTCCGTTTTGTTTTGTATTAATTATATAGGTAATATGAAAGATATGAATTTTTGTTTTTATTGATTAATACATACTTCGATACTGAAAAAATAAAGTAATAAAAATATTAATACTGCACAAAGGTAAGTATATATCGCATTGTGTTTTATTAAGTAAATAGGATAACAATATCTGGTGAGATGAGAACGGATGAAGGTATCCGGATATAATAATATATAAACGTTCGATGGTGTGTGCCTCATCCCTGTCGTTTTCCATTCTCAGAACAGCCATTTTTCGCCCAATTAATAATAGTAAATGTCTTAATGATTATTACACATTATATCAATATAATTATTACAATTATACACGTATGTACAAAACATAAACGGCTTAAAGACGTTCGACTACATTGTAAAAATAATAATAATCATATTATATATTTAATTTGTATGTGTGACACTTAGAGAAATTACCAAAACGGTGCGGCCTGCGGCCATAATATTATATAATAATATAGTAATGTTTATTTTTTAATGTGTTTGTCATTGTTGGTTTGTGCCGATTTAGGGTTGGGACCGAGAGGGGTATAAATATATTATAATAATGACCAAGCGCCCGACCGCGTTTAGTAAACCACGTATTATTGAAAACAATTTTAAAAACACCTATGTCGGAACGCTTGGAAAGTTGTTGTAATAGCAGCAGGGAAAAAATGTTATTTATACGATAAAAATAAACGACGAACATCTTCTTAAACGACTATGACATTAAACCTTAAACGTATCATTTGGTACACGTATATTATGATGTATACAATATATATAAATAAATAAATACTTAAGTTCTAGAATATTCTTATAGACTAAATGTCGCGTCGGATTTGGACGGTTTCCCGGACGAGAAACTACAATCGAAATCGCGATCACGATGACTAGAGGACTCCACTCTTGTTTTTGGTCGACGTGTGATAATAATGGTATACTATACACGCACGACCGCGTAATATTAATAATAATCTATACTCGATAACGACAACGCGTTATGAGTAAAAACGAAATAAAAACGAACAAATAGAAAGAATATAGTAAATATAACGAAACAAAAATCGCAAAACGACTACAAACTACATTTTGTCCTCGACCTCGGGTGCCTGTATTGACCGCAATTTTTCGCACACCTTCCACACTGCTGTGTGGTCGGTAGCGCGTTGCAGTCGCCCCCGGGAGAGGATATTTTGTTAACTGTTAAATGGCCATATTCGTCACGGTAACGATTGAGTTATAATTGGTACATACTTAACATTAGATTAATGACTTAATTATTTAACTTAATGACTTAGCGTATTAAGGAAAGAAAAAGTATAGGTATTATATTTTAATTGTATTATCAATAGTGTATATAATATATTATATACGATTATTGGATAACAATAATGTGATGTATATTGTATAATATATAGTGTATACTTAACCTACGGAATTGCATCTTCCCAGCCTTAAAAATAATTATATTTTTTTTTTTTTTTTATTTTAATATTTTCTTTCTTTATTATATATATTTATAATACGACATGACTTATTTATCATTAAATAATAACAATCATCTATTTATGTTCATAATACTTAAAGTAAATATTAAATCGTTAAAAAGGACCTTAAAAAAGTAGGGGTAAAAATATGAAAAAAAAAATGTTTCATCAATGTCAGTCTTCTGAAGGGAAAACGTACAACATAATAATAATAACAAAGTCAAAGATTAATTTAGTTATTAATTAAATTAATATATGCAGTGCGTTTGGAACGCGTTTACAGCATTTGTTATCTACTTATATTAATAATATATTTTATTATTCATAATAAATGGAATGTTTTGTATGGAATACTGAAATTGTATAATATGGAATAGAAATTAGATAGAAATTATATTCTAACACCAGTCGAATCTAAAAAAAAAATTGCTTTATATTTGCCTACATAATTACTTTAAATATTATTTTATTCAATGATGGCGTCGTAATAATAATATTGCATCGTACGGCCTCTCAAATTTAATTCGATACACTTATAAGTTATAACAACATCGTTTTATGCCTACCTATAATATAATATAATATTCATAATATCTGTAATATTATAAAAAAAAAAGAAAAAAAATTATATTAAAACAAACATTAATTACCATAACAATAATTAAATTTTTTTTCTTTTATTTAAAAATGGAGGAATTTTGAACCCGTGCTTTACGGTTGTCCAAACGACGGGCAAGTACGACTACGCGGGGTGGGGCGGACGTGGTATTTGTACCAATAACACGTGCACCCCACCCCGCACCCGCACACACGCTCATGCGTTTGGGTCACCACGAAATAAATAGAAAATCGCCTCGAAAACGTATAATTTTGTTCAGTGTTACGTTATTATAATATATTATTATATAATGTATTCAAATCGAAAAAGTAAAATGCCTTTCTTCTGTTGTGCGTGCAATTATTGTAATTGTATAATATGAGGATTGAGTGGGCTGCAGGGTTATCGCTGTTATGCGACGAACAATAATAATAATAATATATTATATTAATTATATCGAATATTATTATGTATTTACACGATCGCGATAGAAAAAATTATTGTAAATTATTGCAAGAGATTTCGATGGTTAGACTTAATGGGTAACGGCGAGGGATTAAAAACTGAAAAAAAGTCTAAAACACATAATTATAATATATTTATATATACCTACCCGTTGAAATATTATCAAATTACTCTATACATTGTCGTTTATTTTGTTTATTAATATAGTATTTATGCAGTATAATATGTCTTTTGATAAAAAAATATAATATACTTACATTATATAATAAGAAAAAAACACTATATAAACTATACACACATATCAATCGTGTCGCAAGTGCGATCCCCGTGGACGTAATTGTGTCGAAGAGTTATTACTTATTACTATATGCCATTATGCCATACAGTATACTACGTGCCAAATAGTATACTATACATGCACGTATACATATAAATATATATAAGCATAATACATGCCAAATATTATACTTATATACATATATACATATATATGGTATAAGTGCGAACTGCGATGACTATAAAGTGTGCTATTTATACTATGTATAATACCCGTAGGTGATACTTCCACTATGACTGCCCTTGTTTTTGGAAAAAAAACCGTAACGCACTCTACGCACATATAGGTCAAACTATTGTATGTAAGTTGGGTAAGGGGGAGGGGTTATAAACGCTTTTTGGTGTAATTTTTTTTTCTATATATATATTTTGCATGCCAAAATAGGGGTTGTGCTGTGCGTTTGCGTTACATACAGATTTTATATTTCTGTAAGGTTCCGAGAATAGAAACTATAAGGTATATAATTATATTATATGGATTTCTGCAGGAGTGGGCGCTGCTTGACGGCGGAAACTTGGGCGGAACGACGGATCTGTCCGATGTATAATTATTATTCCGAATATTCGTGCACGGCGCGACCCTACCATCGTGTAAAAAGAAACAAAATAACTTCACCCCAGTCACTATAGACGACCCTTCTTTTTTTTGGTCGAGACACGAAAAAACCTGACACGGCCGCGCGACGCGCTTCCTGCAGCCCCGTTTTAATTTTGTCGAAAACATTCGATTCGACTCCCCGAGGCCCCGGGCGAACGGTTTAAAACGCTTTCCACGAATACCGCATAATATTATGTACGTGGGGTATTTCGTCTCCCGCACGAACGTCGTGGAACCCTATCCGTCTCAAACCTTCTCAAACTCTATCGCGGCGGCGACGAAATAGCGTGCTGCGTTTCTTTCTGAAAAGTGTCGCGCCGACGACGACGACGACGACGGGGCGCAGACGATATACGTACGGCGCGGCGGAGGGAAATACGATTATAATATGCGCTCAGAGTTTCTCGGTTTCGGTGAGCAGCGGACGGGACGATTACGGTGCGGTACGACGGCAGGGAAAAAAGCTTCCACTCCGCGCGCGCGTATCCCATACAACACACGTCATATCCACGGGAATTCGCGGCGGGCGAGCGCGCCCCGGGCAGCGAGGGATTTATCGATTCGGGAACGTGGACGGACACGATGGGTGGTTGCGGCCTCGCGGGCGGACGGGTGCGCGCGAACGCTATATAGGTGAAACCCTCGCCGCGCACGAGCCTGTATGTACGCCTTATATTTATCACGATAATAAATAATGTTTTACGGCCGGGCTCGGTGTGTTTCTTCGCGATTTCGTGCGCATAGGTACTGCAGCGTCAAATCCGCGCAATCTTTGTACCGCCACACGCATGCGATATTGCAATCGCTGCAATGATATAATACGACGTAACCGCCAGCAGTACTGTATAGCACTACTCGAATGTATAATAATATTGTGTTCTTAGCGGTATTACGCCGGCGCTTAGATCATATACTATATAATAGTACACGATCTAAGCCTCGGCGTGATAAAAAAAAAAAAAACCTATTTTAATTCCTTTGATATACATAATATAAATAGCATACACTCGATACACAAAATAGTTGGTTTAGAATAATATATATTATACGAAATTATTTCAATATGACGGTCTGTTCCGACACGCGGTCACGCTATATAATATGTCCTCCAGAACATGCAGCGGCGGCAGCATGAACCGGCGCAATATAGAATTTTTCCGGTTCCAATGCACCCGAAAACTCAAACTCCCACCGTTGCGTTAGACGCGCGTCTGTTCCGACATGTCGTTGAAAGTGTTTTTTTTTTTTTTTTTTTGGGGGGGGGTTGGGTTGGTTTCTCACACTCAATACGATCAGCGGATTCGGAAGGGGACTTGGAGTCGGAGACGGAGTCTGTGCACATCTTAATCATGCTGCGGCCGAAAAGCGTTCCGACAGAGCTCGCGAGTTTACGTTTGCGCACGCGCAATAAATCAATGACGGATCAGTCTACAACCATATCAATCCCAAATTCCGTGTTGGGACAAACTTTGCGCGGGCCGTCGTTTCGAAGCGGTCGAGAACAGTCGGGGGGGGGGGGTGTACGTTGTGGCGCATATTAATAATAATAATAATAATAATGGTATTATACAACGCGGTAGACACTGTATAGGAAGACGTGTTCCAATACGCATAAAATAATATTATATATACATCAATATAATAACATCATGGTTTGGACTATCGATGGTATACATATACACCATATACGTAACGTTAATAATATAATATTAATAGCGACGCGCCGTTACCGTTGCCATTGGCGTGTGTTACGACGACTGCTGTCGGCGGCGGTGGCGGCGGCGGCGACGACGCGGTTTGTGCTGCGTGTTGTTCGCGGTGGTCGTTACAGGTGAACGGCGACTGCGGCGCGCTCATCACGCCGTCTGCAACACCGCGTTGAGCGTGCCGCACGCCTTGAGCTCGCTGAAGATCTCCGTGAAGTACGCGGGCTCGGCGTTGATGCGCAACATCTTGGCCGACATGGCGCGGACGATGCCCAGGCACCGGTCCCAGAACGCGTCCCGGCTGTCCTCGACCAGGAACGGCTTCAGCGGATACGATATCTCGTTGCCCATGTACGAGTACGCCAAGTACAAGCACGTGAGCACCACGGCTTGGAGTTCCGGTTCCGTGGCCACGCGCTCGTCGACCAGCTCCCGGACCAGCATGTACACGAACACCACGTTTGCCGGGTTTATGAACGGCACGTCCTGCGGCAATACAAAAACGATACACACTTTGTTATAACGACGATGGCGAGTGACGACAAAATTGATAATTTATTTAATTTATAATAATATATTTTTAAAAACGCATCAGTTTATAATATCGCATATATAGTAGATATAAAATATGTTAATCAATACTAGAATCGAACTCTAGTTCAACATTCTAACTACGAAGTCAAAGAGGGTGTGAGGATTTAGAGTTTTTGAGATTTAGAGATTTTTTGTTTCTTCAAAAAACGTTGATTAGCACCTGTAAGCTGTAACACTGCAG
Organism: Neotoxoptera formosana; assembly: GCA_022818045.1. NCBI lineage: Eukaryota > Metazoa > Arthropoda > Insecta > Hemiptera > Aphididae > Neotoxoptera > Neotoxoptera formosana. Next base: position 49,132,924 of record CM040633.1, read on the forward strand.
CGTCGTAGGATAGTAACTAATAATTAATAACACATATTATATTATGTTATTTATTTCGTTGTAATTTAAAAATATTTTTCGTGGTTGCTTGAAACTTTTGAAGTATATTTTTATATTTAAAACATTTAATTCAATTTTCAAATGCAATGTTTTCTGCAAAAATTAATTCAACCTACTGTATTATTAATAGTAAAATGAATTATTTTAATAGCAGTTATATTTTAAAATACACTTAGTTATGTAGACTGACAGACTGTCTTCGCCCAGAATCGTTTTTCGTATACAATTATTTATATCATTGAGTACAGATTTAACACATCTATGAAAGTGACCCACTCGACACCTACTATACAGCAGAGCGGTAGAGCGTCTGGACTTTTTAATCACATTACGGCGAAAAGTACCTATAAATGTCCTCTTTCTACTAGGCAAAATAGTACCTAATATTAAAATATAATGGTTTCAGATTTCTGATGTAAGACAGCAGCGTAAAGAGTTGTACAACAATTACCACACGCACCATTCGAAACAAAAATATTGCATCATAAAACGGTGAAACAACTAATTTCTTTCAGAAAAGTCTTCTTGTTTGAAAGACCAATATTTATCGGTGTCATTGTTTTCTTTGGATCGTGGACTATATGGAACTATCGCTTAATATACATAATTAATATCAGACTCTAATGTATTTAATCTTAAAGTAATAATGATGTAATATTATGAATATAAAGTAATAGTTCCACATTCTTATATAGTCAATATGATACAAAGAAGACCACGGCACCGATAAACATTGGTTTATTAAATAAGAATACTTTGCTGAAATAAAATTAGTTGTTTCGCTGTTATATGATACAATATTTTTGTTTCGAAAGGTTGGTGGTAATAATTGTTGTACAACTCTTGCACAACTTTTGTTATGGTTTCAAATAATTGTTGTTCTTGTACAACTACTCTAACCGGACGTTTGTGAGCAAGTCATCGAAAATCTCTACGACCGCATAATTCAATGACATGCCACCTTAGGATACCACACATATAATATATTATGCTGATTGCCGAGTGTTATTTTTCATTTCAAATCGGAATTGTTAATTATAAATTATAATAAAAACCATTTAAATGTTAAATAATTATAATTAAATATAAAAGGTTTTCTATAGAAAACCAAAAAGTGAAAGATTTCGTTAGACAGTGGTTAATACCTGTAGTCTAAAACCCTCAAACAGCTAATTGTATTCGAAGTTTAGGCGTACCTACCTTGCTTTGTACATAATCTGTACTGCATGATTTATGCATAAAGTGGATTGCAGTATTGCACACTTAATCATATCAGTGTTCGGATATGGTTCAAACACAAATACCCTTACGTGTTTAACGATAAATGGGGAACATTATCTGAGTTCTAAATTCCTAAATTGGTAGAATATCTTATAGGTGAGAGGGGATATAAACACGTTAGGTAAAATATATGTCGCTTACGTATAAGCGACCGGCGGCGGTGGACCAGCAGAACCAGCAGGATCGGGGGTGAGGTTTTTGAACATACCTTTCCATATTACTACAGTGGTTAGTAATTAATCAAAAAAAACAAATCCATCAATACTTATCTAAATAAATGTTGTCTGTGATTTTGGTCGATTCTTTATCGTACATTTTAAAATAATCGTAGGTACACTTTTTTAGCATAGTGTTGGTGTTATAATTAAACAAAATCGGTTTGATACATCACTACACCAGCCAAGTATACATATAACTAAATTATTAGGTACGCGCAAAATAAAATGTTATTAACAATCATTATGTAATAAAACACTTTTCATTCGTACTTCGTAGACTTACGACTTGCCTACACTATAATTATATTACCATTCGATCGCATGTTCGCATGACCCTATTTCCGGTCGTGAGTGGACGGAAATTAAATCCTTACACGGTTCAATAGCGCCGTCCGTTTAAGCCACCGCACAAACCACCGTGCACGTAGCGGCGTTTTGTTTATTTCGCGTTTAGGGCACTGCTCCAGCAGGCTTCATTGCAGCCACAGACAAGTGAAATGTTTCAATCGCCGTCGCTGAGATTCGTTTCGATTCTACTCGCGGGCCGGTTTGCGTTGTTTCACAAACACGCAAATACACACGGCTTATATACGCGTGTGTCATGTACCACGTGCAATGCGCATCGTCGTCGTTGCTATTGCTGCAGCGTACACCGGTTAAATCCCCCTAAGCCTATAAACGCACGTTATATATAGATATAATTATATATATTATCGTAATATATGAACGAAAAATTACGTGTCAGGTGGTTCGGGTAAATACGCGGTATTAGCAGTACCTATATAGTTGCACTTGATATCTGAACACAAAAAGACTCGTGAGCGTCAACTCGATCTTGCGGGTCCCCCCTCCGCGCAGTTTCTATATTAATGCAGAACTTAAAGTACAGAAACGTAATAAATGTATTGTAAAAACACGGAAGCCATCGTCGTTAATTCGCAAGCGTAAGGGAGTTATGAGGATGAACATGATACATGTAATTGTAATACAATAATTATTATCGCATAGCTCCTAGTATTATATAAATGTAAAACGAACTCTTGAGTTTCTCATCGTATAATAATTATTAACTGTACTGTAATTCGTAAGATATGGAGCAGTGTTATAATAGTTATCTCCATATGATTTTGTAAAATTGTATAAACTTCTACGAAACGATTAGTATTATCCTCTAATATACAACATACCAGTTGTATTTTTTAAGCCTACATAATAAATTGTTTAAAATGTACATTCGTACATAAAATATTGCTTAACGCAAGAAAACAAATAACACAAAATGAATAATTATCTTCAAATTAACTAGGTGCAATATTTATAATCACAGACAGTCCAAGGTCTGTTAAAATGGGAAAGAAAATGTTAGTGTAGTATAGTATTACTGAAAATAACCCATGACCCAACTAGTGAAGTATCGAAAAAAAATCCGGAATCCAACTCGGATGCAGCTGTAATAATGTATTATTATTGTTTAAAATAAATAAATAATTTATTTTGTTGAATTTGTTATATTTATTATATGTGTTAACTATTACAACGTTATGATATTGTTAATTGAACTCAACTAACACAAATTAATTTTTTAAAATTTTTTATCAACTTTCCAACTTTTGTATTTGTGTACAAAAAAAAAATCAGAACTAAAATCCCTTCCAGGACAGAGTTTATATCAAACTGTGCACCACGATTGACGTTTTGGTGGTTGGACGTTTAGACGTATATGCTGTACGACGTGAGAAGGTGTTATAGGTCCTCGAATGTATAACATATAGATGTTCTCCATTAGTCCTTTATTAGTATTTCATTTAAATTTGTTAATGCTGACTTTTTGACACGCGACGTGCGTGTATATGCGCGATACGCATATAGTATGTCGTGTGTCACGATGATGGCGAAGTATTAAGTGAGAGTTTTTCATCGGGCGTTTGCCGTTTCATATTGTGTTGTTATTATATTATATGAAATTGATGACGGTATTACGTGACAGGGTGGGCGTACGCGAATGATTCATAGATCATCCACACGGGTACACGCGCGTGTCTGTATAATATATTGTAAAATAAACGATTTAACCCCGAAGTACAAATATTGGTACAAAACGGCACGGTATACTTTTTTCGTTAATCCGATTACCGCATCCATTATTGACTGTCATTATATTATCTCAAAGTTGGGGACTCTTGTATCGTACGTAATAAAAATCAGCACCCTAAATATTCAGTAATTAATCAGGATTAAATTTGATGCCTATATGCGACGGGCGTATTATAATTTGATAAACAATATGTAATATGGTTATGAAATTATAATAATTAATATATTACGCTATTTCCATTATCCACGACGAGTGTCTCTATTATATAATCATATATATATAATATGTCGAAGGGGGTTGGTGGCAAACGTTAAAATACTGGGGACAGAAATAAAAACCTCCAGAAAATAAACCACGAGGAATACCGCAATTCGTTTCAAATTATACTGTGTCTACATGATTTTGCAAACTACAAATCTGTTATCATTAGTAATGTTTTATTTCTTCATTATATTGTGCCTAGTCTATGAAATGAGTCTCGTAATGTTCATCGTTATAATACATTTATCACCCAGAAAGTATTTTATTAACTTATTAACACTGTTTTGTAAAAAAAAAAATCGACTTCCGTGATGTTAAGTTTTTTAGTACAATATTTTAGAATAAATAATATTAAATTATAATATGTGTGAGGGGAGGCACGAAGAATTGACTTAGTCGAAAATCGATTTGGTTATTAATTTTTATTCGCGTGACGTTGAAATAATGTAGAATTTATTGATGTATATTTCATGTGCGAAAATCCACACGTTAAATTAAACATTTTTGAGCACACATTTATAAAATTGTACTTTATTTAATATTTCTATTGCGCGTTTTTGCAATTTTTAAAATATACAATAAATTAAAACATTACATAAAATCGATTTTATACTATATGCTATTAACTGTGTTGTATATATATATATATAAGTATATCACGAATTTTGTTAGTGTATGTTTGTGATTATTATTAGGTTAATACGAATATTAAGTCGGTCATCACAGAAACATTCTGCAACGGCACTGACCTAATTTCTGATATCATCATACTAATATAGTAGTCCCGTATAAACTAAAATATTATAAACATATATAAGACCAAGTTTCAAATTCTATTCGACCCTGCACAATGTTCATGCATGGATGCGCAATAAAAATATTTACTTCACCTTCATAGATATCCTTTAAATAGCATTTCTTCTCTGCAGCACATCGTTTTATATAATAATAATAATACATTTTAAATTGTAATATACTATATCTATGGCTAGGTATAGATATCTCAGACATTTTCTCGCAGAGTACATAAAACCTTTTTCTCCTATCGTATACGGATCGCTGTGCTCTATGTAGGTAAGAATATTAATATATTATTATTTACTCCTTACGTTGCTCGTACCAATTGAATAATTATCATTATATGCTAGATTGAGCATATTGAGGTGGTTTTTTATGTGAAAATAGTTTTAACGTAAGTCAATTTCACATTTATATATAGAATAGCTTTATAGCTTTATACTAAAAATTACAAAACATATACAATACAGTAAATTATATCGAATCATAATCACTATTTTATTATCTGTAACCAATGGCAACCATTTAATAAACATAAAATTATTATTATTACCTACCTAAAAACATGCTAAGGGAAGGTGATAAAGGTGATATCGAAGGCTAAAATTGGTACGAAAATTCTCAGGGGATTATCAGCAAAATCTGTGCGATAATTCAGAAAAATTTATCTTAGTGGTTTCCCTGCGGTTAGCGGGGACTAACTAAAAACTGCTTACTATTTTATAGAATAGACTACATACATTCTCATTATTAGGTATAAATATAATAGTAAATACTATAAGTCAATAATTTTACTTTCTTTATCATTTAAAATCATATTATGATATTGATATGTTCTATTTTTAACAAAGTGTAAACTGATAATTTATATTGTATTTTGATTGTGTATTATAACGTAATAATATTATGATTACAAAATAAATTGTTCATTTTATTTTTCTTATTCTAAATATGTTTTATATCATATTAATGGTAAGAATAATGTAAACATCTAATTATTTAAACAATGTTACCTACCAAATATATTATGTCGTTTAAAATATTATATTGTACAACTACTATAAGAAAGTTTTTAGTTTTTTACTCAAAATAATATGACGTGTATATTGCGTACACAGTTTTCGTCTGGAACAAGTAAATATGATTTATTATAGTATAATATACTGCTGAATATTTAATTCTGCTGCACGCGATAATTTGTAACAAAAATTAATAGGGTTATGTATCAAAATCTACCATTCACTGGAAAATTAGAAAAACGATTTAATTTACTCCCTTTTTTTTAAATAAAAAACATTCACATACATATTTAGCCAAATGTGATCTCATACACGTAATGTTACTTAAATGTTTCTCAATGTATTAATGTCGTCCATTTGATAGAATTTATTTTAGTTATATAAAGTATAAATAAAAAATATGATATTATGTGAGTGTAGAGAGATATAGAATTAATAATTACGCTTGCAATAAAGTACGGTTGAACAACATAATTAAGAGTGTATTTAACGTTTAAATTGTAGATTATTTTTGTAACCGATACAATCGGGAAGAATTGTAATATTAAAATAAATTGTAAAATAAAAATGTTTACATTTAAAGCATCAAGCTTTAAAAATATGTACAAAGTACATATGCATTAAGATATTACATATATTTATTTTACTATAGTATACTAATCAGTAATCACACACAATTTATAAAAAAACAATTTCCAGGCAATACATTCCTGTCACGTTGTTGTCACTGTTTATGTTGAGACTACAACCATATTATACACACAATATTGTCTTATAATATAATCAAATGTTTAACTGACGATTATCAATTATTATTACGTGGGTATTGATGTGAATGCACTGTGCGTGTGTCCAGTAGGCACATCGGTGTCGGCTCCACAAAAGTAGTATTACACAAAAATAAAATGTAAAAACTACAGTAGTCAGTAAGTACACTTTAAGTTTAAAGTTTTATTTAACAATTAACAATTTTTAACAACAGCAACAATAATTATTCTGCTTCATATGTTCCACAAAAACAAATTTTCCTCGCTACGTTCACCGCGCACTTCCATAAAAATCTTTTCGATCTTTTCCAAGCAGATTTGCGGCCACCTGGACACCGTGTTTGGTTTGGATCGGTTAAATCAATTGGAAGTCTCATTGCTGACGATTCGATGGTTTGAAGGGTTGGAAGTTCTGGCTTCGATCTGAATTTTCTAAGTTTGTGGCTGGGTATATGGACAATTTTTGGCTCCACCGCCAAATCCAGCCAGTCCACAACCAAGAGACCATCACGTGCCGATTCTTGCTTTAGTGACAGACTATCAAGTATCATAGCTGACGATTCAATGGTCCGAAGAGTTGGGAGTACGGGTGTCGATCTGAATTTTCTAAGTTTGTGGCTGGGTATATGGACAATTTTTGGCTTCACCGCCAAGTCCAACCAGTCCACAACCAAGAAACCATCACGTACCGATTCTTGGTTAAGGGACAGACTATCAAGTATCATAGCTGACGATTCAATGGTCCGAAGAGTTGGGAGTACGGGAGTCGATCTGAATTTCTTTAGTTCGTAGTTGTGTCTATGGACAAATCCTGGGTGCATTGCTAAATCCAACCATTCAATAACTGAATGGGCATCATATGAATGGAAAGGCAGAAGGTTTTTTTCAGATTCTCGATGAGAGTTTTCAGCAGACATATTCATGTATTTTTGAGGATAGTATACGGGTTTGAACTGCTTTATTATTGGCCGATGTGAAACAAAAGAGTGCACAATGCAATAAAGACACAACAGTTTATAAATACGCTTCAATAAGAAAATAAATGACAAACTGTTATTAAACTTTTTGCAAATATTATTAAATACAACGTAATGAACGGTTTCAATGTTTTATTTCTAATAATAATAGTTTTGTTATTTTCTAGTTTATAGTAGCCATAATATTATAACAGTTAAATTGAAATCAATTTATATGTATACTAGTGGCCTGTCGATCTCGCTTGTGGTGTGTACTTAGGAGACAATATTAATATTATCTATAATGTACATTTTTCGTATATTATACGCGTTTATTTTATTGTATTAAAAAATATCGTGTTTGAATGTAAAAATACGAATTATGGCTTTTAAACCACTGAACGTATATTTTCTATTAATTTATATTCACTGCATAAACTATATGTATATAAAGTAAAATAAATGCAATACACTATACGCCTACTAGACTTTGAAATGGCTCGTTTGCACGCACATTTGTCAATTTATCGGTGGTTCATTCAACCCAAAGAATAAGTACACGATATATATATATATATATATATATATATATATATCGATACATATATATGTGTGAGATGCGTATATAGTACTATAGTGCACAAAAAATCAGATTTTGTCTTCTTAAAGAAAACAGAATAATAAATAGGTACAGTTTTGAAAGTATTATGTAGCCCCGCCCTGTAAAACATATTATGTTGTCCGCCATAAAGTAGCGCATAATTTGTTTTGACACTACCTAGAATTTAAGTAATGATTATCAGTACCAACTATACCAGAATAGCCTTAAAAATATGTTTTACCATTAAATTAATTACGGTTTAAGTTATTACCTAGGTACTTATTATTTTATTCACTAAGGTTATATGGTAATATAATTTATATCTATGCGTGATATATCTACACATTTCAGTAGCAAAAAAAAAGCTTTTCTTCGTTTTTTTTCCGTCTACGAAACTTACATTTCGGAAATAAAGAAACTCGTTGTCGGTACAGGCGTGTCTCTCTCTTAAATACGTGATTCGGCACCATATAGCCGTCTTGACTTTTATTTCTTTGTACACTTGTTACTTGTTGTCTGTTCACCTTTTTGTGTTTTAGTAAAACTTTTGACGAATGCGAGTGCGAGTTAAATTCAATTATATGTCAGATAACTATTTTATCAAGGTCTGACATGGATAATCTTAACCTATATATATTATATTATACAACATATATACACAGGACACGATATAATACGTAAATACAATATGAATTCTAAATAAACATCATAGATGTGTATTCAATTTTCACTATTCCTTCAAGGAACCCACGAGTTAGTAATAAGGTGATCGATGTACATCCTATACCTTTACAAGCCACCTAGGCATAAATCCTCGAAAAAAAAGGTGACTCGAAAACGGTTCGATCAAAAATATCGAAAATATCTCGGTTACCGCTCGCCACGTGTAGGTAAACGGTAAACCGCAAATAATGATATTAGGTACCGATATGGAATATGAGGTTGAGCTTACCGCGGTTGTCAGCGTACGGACCACGCTGCCACGCGAGCTTAAATATTAAAGAAACCTCACTACAATTCAGTATGGAATTCACGGTCTACCGTATTCGGGAGATTAGCACTGAAAATTGAAATACTGGTCGATAAAATCCTGCGAAGTTCGAAACTCAAGCGGTCTTATTTGCGGTATACACGTGGAGTGACGTTTTTGTTTGTTGCGTTTTTCACGTCCAAGAGTGGTTATGTAAAATATAATATTGTTCAATACGGCGACGAAATTTCGGCCTTAAACCTCTATCTACGTATAAGCAACCGTTTTCGCGTCACCGCTCATGAGTTGGTGTATATTGTGTATAGTACGCCACTTCATAATATTTTATCGTGTTGGGCTGCAGTAGTGAAACGATTCATGAATCATGATCACCTCCAGCCCGAAGACACGATAATCCAGAGGTTACTAGTTAGGGAGGAAAATTAACAAGTTTCCGGCAGTATTACTGACAGGTTCCTTGTATGAATAAATATTTTCATGCTCATCAATGACCGTAAATTAGAAATCAAAAAATATATTGTGTTTATAAATTATGATATGGGCAGGTAAGTATAGGTTTGGAAAATCCTAGGAAATCTTGGTTAAGTAATTGCTTTATTTTTAATTTTTTTTGTTCTAACGATTTTTAAGACTATAACTAGTCATTTTTAATACTTTTTGGTTATTTTAAACGCTTTTCAGTACGTGTCTTGTAAGTTTACAAACATAGTATATTAATAAAAAAAATATGATTCATAATTTATTACTTTATTAGTTTTAAATGTTGTTGTTAAACTTAACGATAACCATATATTAAATATGACATAATTTCATAGTATTTACATACAATTTTTAAAATAAAGTCATCACCCTTTCCGCTTGGACATAAATAAAAATAAAAATTATAGGTAGGTATTTAATTGTATTTCAATAAATGCATTTAATTTTTAAAATATTAGGAGTTTTAAAATACTTATAATAAATCAATTTTTAAATTGTGTAAGTATTTCATAGTTTAGTGTTATTGTCTAAGATCTTAATAAATATGTTCGAAGAATTGTAATGCACCATAATGATTAACGTTTATTTTGTTTTTAAGCAGGCTGTAAAAACGGCGTGTGTGTGCGTCGTGCGTGAATGTTTATAATTATTGATTAAATCCAGCACGTATGCTACCGCCCTCATCGTCCGAGAGCGAAGACAATAGTTATGAAAAATTCTCTCGGCTGACTCAAGACAATACATATGTATTTGTATGTATATATATATATATATATATATATAACGATTAGCGGTAGCGTTTCGTTTATGCTGGGACGACAAGTGTTTTACGCGTATATTACGCGGACGTCGGAATTTTATTTCACCCTCATTTTCTGGACAGGGGTGGAAAAAAGTATATATTGTACATATTATAGTGTATACTCGAGGGACAACGGCGGCGACTTCTAGCGCGGCTGCATAATAATAATCGACGAGCGTATATATATGTATACGTATACAAAGTAATTTATCGCGACGGTGAGCGAAAAACGGGGACGGCGCGACGTTCGAAAGGGGAAAATTGCGTTTTTACTCTCTTAAGTTATAGTACACGTCATCGGACCGTCAACACGGCAAAGAGTGCTGCGAAATTCGTATAAAATGTATAAGGGGAGAGCGGCTGAGGCCGCGTGCGCGTATATACCATAATATATAGTCTTGGTGGCGCCGGCGGGGGTGTGGAGTAGTCCGTCGAGGTGGCGTGGGGGGTGACGGCGGCGGTGAACTCGGCGGCGCGTAAATCACGCGACGCGCACAGCCTGGCACTGATGGGAGGGGTGGCGTAGGGTATATATTGGGAGTGACTGACCCCGGAGGGGTGGTTTCCGATGGGTGGGGATGGTTGTTGTGTGACGGGAGACGAGGGGGCATAAGCGAGGGCTCGTGTGCCGGCCGGAGGAAGGGGGTGGGCGGAGGTGGGTGGGCACGCGAGAGGGTCGAATCGTTTGCAAAACGGCGGCGGCGGTGGCGACGGCGCTATGAGAATATATATATATGTATACATCGACGAGAGCGTAATATATTATAATACATACGCAATACGCATATATAAAATATGCACGGGCCCGTCGTATTATGCACCCGCCTTATTCCGAAAACAATGTTTTGCCACAAATCCGCCGTGTACCGTTTTGTTTATAACAATATGCATATAGCGTTTCCCCGTTTTAGGAAAATAAAAACAAAAATAGAAGTCCGCCGTGTATATTACGATGTGATATACAACAGCAATATCACAATAATGTACCTAATATTATAATATATAAATTATATTGTAATAAAATATGTAAATGATGCTCGTTACCTGCCATCCCTGTATTAGCAGACTCCTGTCCACCGTCCTTAACCACATGACCGCGTCGCCGGCCTGGAAATCGTTGAGCTTGTAGCACTTGTGGTGCAAGTAGATGCCCAGGCACTTGAGCAGCTCGGACGTGCTCGCCTGTATGATGGTCTTCCTCGGCACGAGGTTGTGACACGTGTGCGACGGCACCAGCGTGACCCTGGGTACCAGTTTATCGGCGCCTCCGTTGTTGTTGGCCACGTCCAGCCCGGTCGTGGTGGCCGACCGGCGAACTCCATTGGACCGGCCACCACAGTCGACGTTGGCGTTGGTGTCCACCAACGGCTGCCGGCCTGACAATAGTTGCTTGGACTTAACGCCACCGCCGGCCGTGCCGCCGTTGTCCAGCTTCTTTTTGTTTTGCGATGTACTGAACCGCTTCCAGCTGAGCGCGTTGATCAAGGCTGAATGTTTTTTCAGACTCTTTTCCAGCGCGCCTCTCTGCTGCTGCTGATGCGGTTCTCCGCCCGTCGTCGCCGTCTTACAGTTGTTCTCCGAGTTGTTGTTGTGCTGGTGGTGATGATGATTGTTGTTGTTGTTGTTGTTGTTGTTGTTGTTATTGTTGTTGATGATGTTGTTGTTGATGGTGTTTATGTTTATATTGGCCGGCAGCATCATGGATATGCTACGGCCGGCCATGACATCGGCGTGCCGGCGCTTGGTCAGCTGCTCATATGTGAAGCTGCTGAGCGTGAACTCGGCCGCGCTGGCGCTGCTGGCCATGGCCGGGTACACGGACTTGCGATCTTTCGGGCTGATGCTGAGCACGGTTCCCATGGCAGATAATCGGGCTCGGATCGGTGGAGACGGGCGCGGGTCTGCAGGCGGTGCCGCGAGCGCCGGTGCGGACGCAGCGGCAACGGCCGCCGCAGCCGCAGGTCCCGGGCGGCGGTTATCGAGCTGCTCTGCAGATGTGGCGGCACGTCCTATCCGTACCGTTATCGTTATCTTCACCGAGGTCGTTGTCGTCACCGAAGTCGTTGTCTTTGTCGGCGGCGTCTTCGTCGTTGTACGCCGCTCGCACTGTCGTCCTAACGGCGGCCGACCGCAGCTGTCGATAGCGGCCGCGGCACCGTCGCGGCAGCCGTCGCGCGGGCGGCCATCCCGCTGCTGCTGCAGCCGCAGCGCATTCGGTGGCGCGCGCGTCGAGCTGGCCCGCTGCAGAGACACACCGGCGGGCGAGATCTGCACTGTGTAGGATTGCAACGGTATTGTGATGATTATTATGGCACACCGAGCGAGCGGAAACCGGCCGCGGACGACCTACGCTGCTATTGCCGGCAATCGTCGTGATATTCCGATCGCACGCGATTGTCGCGCGTTCGAGACGTGCAGGCTGACACTGACGAGCTGTAATTCCGGGTCATCCCCTGCAGCACACTGGTGCGCCGACGACTAGCACGCACCGACCGCGTACGCTGCAACACAACCAACGTCCGGTGTACGTTGTGTGTGCGTTGTGTGTGCGTTGTGTGTGCGTTGTGTGTACGTTGTGTGTACGCGTTTACGCGTGTACGGTGTGTACGTGTGTGAGGGTGCGCGCGTGTAGCGGCGACGGCAGCGGCGGTGGTGGCCGTCGATAGCGAAGCGCGCGCGTGCGAGGGTGGTCCCGGGGAGCTTTTTTACGACGACGTCTCCGCGCCGCCGTGACTCGAGGCCGGTCGATACGCCGCAGAGTGAGCGCACGCGCGCACCGTCGTCGTCGTCGTCGTCGACGTCGACGGTACGTCTGGCCGTCGTCGTATTAATTACGTCCCGCGATTTTCGGACGCTCAAATATAATAGTTTACACTAAACGAGTATATTATTATTATTATTATTATTATTATGCGAGTGTGGGGCCAAAATGCGTATAATATTAATTGTCTTGGCGTATGGTACGGTGTATGCTCCTGCTGAGGACGAGGGTGCAATAGTCGGGGCGCATTATATATAGTTGCAAAATATGTCACTGTTTCTGCGGACTTTAGTGTTGCTGTAGAGCTCATCGCTGCATCGGCACTACAACGATTTCGTCTATAGATACGCACGCAAAGCAATCATATTGTATTCATAATAATATAATCCCATTTTTATGTAGAATGCTTAATATATTCATATTGTGCTGCATGTTGGAGTCATTGATTTTTTTTTTTTTTGAAATGCATGACAAGTTAATGTGTCAAACATTTTAAATTCTCAGCGAAGCGATGAAAGTATTGATTTTACAATGATGCGCGTGTGTCTATATCATCACCTTTTGCTGCAGGAGCAGTAAAAATGTTTAGATTTTCCACTTCAATAGGTATCTTTTCTGGTAGGAAAGTGATTTTAAAGTCGGTTATCTATACTGACACTGTGAGGGGGTCAAAAGTAATCAATTTCTAGTGCTTTTCTTTATAACTGGAGACTAAAAAAAAAATTAGGAAAAAAAGAATTTATACGCCAACCCTGAAATAGACAAATAACCGTAGACACTATATTGACATTTTCATCAAATGTTTGAATTAGCATATACACGGGTATAATTTTCACAATATTCAGACTTTTTTTGAGCTATTTGTAAAGATTTTATATAGGTAGTTGTATTAGTTCTTTTTTCTATAAATATTGACTAAAAATGTTCACTTGGTCAAAAAGCTTAAAAATTTTAGCAATTTAAGCATTTAATGCAAGGTTTATCATAAGTTGTTATTAAAGCTATTAAAAATATATTAAATGATACAGTTTTTTTTTATGAGCCTTTGAAGTTTAAATTTCGTCTAAATCAAAAAATTATTTTATAGTAAAAAAAAATGTACAATTTTTATAGCCTATACTTGAAATAATAAAGTAATTCATAAACAGAAAATAAATAATCTTTTATTCAAACACAATTTTTTCTATAGATATTTTAGTTTATTTGGATGTAATTACTAATTAGCGCGAGATATAAACGAAGAATAACAATTTTAGTTATTTAGTTGTAATTTAATAATATTATTCATGGGTATATTTTAATATTTTATTAACACGATGGCATTTAGATTAATTTTAAGCTAGCTTACAAAAATAATAAATGAGTAGGTTATTACTTACTTATACCACTAACATTCATACAATCATACCGTTAATACGGTAAGTCGGTAATCGCCAATGGATATTGATACAAAAGTGTCAAAACAATAACAATAATACGATATAAAATATATTATAAATATGCTATTAAATTAATTAAATATTCATAGTTAAATAAATGCAATTTTTTTGGCAAAATTTAAATCAATCTACCGTAAAACTAATAGTAAAATAAATTACTTTAATAGCATTATAGCAATATAAATAAATCATAAAATATACTTAGTAATATAGGATGACAATCGTTTATCGCATTGACTTCAAACTTAACACTTAGATATATTACAACGACGAGGTACACTCGACGGTATCTACTGAACAGCAGAGCGGTTACCTTCTTTTCCCCTTTTTATAAAGTCTTATAAAGTTATAACTTATAAATAATACTTATATTTCAATAAATGAAATATATTTTAAATATATTTTAAGTTCTTAATGTTTGATAAAAAAAATGTTTGGACCAGTTACTTGAGGTGCCACCATCACGCGGGCCTATTTCAGAGATAAATACTGCAAAAAATGCCAACGACACGTAGTGTTCCCAAGCGGTCACCCATCCAAGTACTAACTGCGCCCGACGTTGTTTAACTTCAGTGATCGGACGAGAACTGGTGTATTCAACGTGGTATGGTCGTTGGCGATGAAATTTGTGATTTCAGTTATTATTCAATTGAAAAAAAAATGTTATATTTTTATTTTATTAATTGTGAAATATGAATACAAATTAAATAGTTAAAATGTGGCTGTCAAAGGTACATTTTATAATACAATTACGATTTATTTTATTAATTTAATTTGTTGAGACCATTTTTTTTTTTATATAATAATTACTTTCAATTGTTTTAAACCGGGGAAGTGGCTCTGCCTCTGCTGTATGCCTGTATGGCTCAATGGCTGTATGTAAGTCTTAAATGTATGTTTCTCCTCACTGATTACCTAGATTCCTATCCTAACTGTACCCTCAGCCATCTGTTTAATTAAATATTTCAATGATGAATCATTGCAATAATTACATACGAAAAACGATTCTAAGCGAAAACCGTGACTCTTTCGCAACCTCTAATAATGCTAAATGCTAATGGATTTTATAATTTATTCTTATTAACCACTATTAGGTATAATACTTTATTTATAGTACCCAATTTATTTTTGGTGTATGTTTAACTAATTTTTTCTAAAAACTACGCATTTACGGATACCTATATTATAATTTATAATATAAAATCATAATCATATTATTGTTATTAACTTTAAATATCTTATAAATTATAAGAATCCCGGAATAAAAATCCCCGGGAAAAAAAATCCCCCGACGAACGACCCCGGAAAAAAAATCCCCAGATTATATTATTGCATTACATTAATTTATATTAATTATTATTAATGTATAATACATTAAGTATTAACTAGCTAACAAAAACCCTACTTTTCTTAGAAAACAATCTAATAACTAACGAGTAACGATGATTTTTTGATTGACAACTTTAATATATAGTATACCTATTTGTAATTAAATATTAAAATCATTTTCATGTTGTGGTTGTGAGTAATAATGTAGGCTGGGGATTTTTTTTCCTAGGGTCGGGGATTTTTATTCCGATTACCAAATTATAATACCTATACCTAGTCTTTTATGTCAAACCAAGTAGGTACCTAACTTACCTTAATAACGGAGTACGGAAATACCACCTACCTACCTTAGAACGGTGTGAACAAGATCGTGGTATAGTAGTATAAATAGATTAAGATTTGTCTTAAAAAATAAAATTGTTGTACGAGTATACAGCTGATGATAATAATAATAATACCTATACGTAATACGTATAATGGTGAAATTGTACAATGTATGAACTATGAAGTTGACAAAAACTTGTTTATTATACATAAACATTTCGTACAATTATAAAATATTTAATTAATTAATAAATAAATGCATTTATAGCTAAAAATGCAAAAATAATGATATGCAAAAGACAATTTAACACTAGCTACTATAATAATATATACGTTATACGAAACGGATTATAATTTGATTTGCAATGTGTAAGACTTTAAGAAAAAATATGTAACGTAGGCTACAAACTTATAGTCCATTTTTCTAGGAAAAATATTTCAACAAATAGTAATAATTATAGACAAGATAACATCATAATTTAATACTAATGCATAAAAAAACACTTCTTTTGTAAATGTAGACATTTAGGAGGAGGGGGATCAGCCCATTCAGCCCCCTCAGACACCCACATTAGACTATTTATGTTAGTATAACAATATATAATATGTGTATTTACGTTTATGATGCCCATTATCTGCTGCTGTTCGCGAGGTGACTTTGTGTACTTTCGGAGTCATCTCGAATTAGGGTGGACATAGATGCTTGAGATCACTACGTTGTTATTTGTATTATAGCTATAATGTAGTGTCTTGGTCAGTGGCGTGAGTAGGATTACATGCACACACATTAAGGTACCTACTCTATTTTACCGCTGTCACCCCTCGTGGATCAATATAAAATCCTCCCAATTTATGGATACTATTCAAACAGTTTATGGTGTTGTGATTTACTGTGTCAGCTGTATATTGAAAAGCATAAACTCAACGATATATCCGTATTTCTAGTCTGTGATTTTTCGTAATTTTTGGCCATTTCAAAATTCGCGATGACCAGCATTTCACGATTTTTGAACAGTTTTCCAAAACTCGACCATCTTGTTTTATTATTCGTTTATTTGTTATATATACCTTATACCTACAGACTACAGGAACGTTTGATAAGAAATTGTTTTCCTTTGTAAAGCTGTACAGCTTCGTGTAATATATTTTCCTACAATAATTTATGAGATATAGGTACTCGCGTGACCTGGTTTACTTAAAGTTTTCCTACGTGCGCTCAAGTACAATAGTATGACGCAATATTTGAAACATGTATTTATAGTATATATTATGTGCCAACCTATATACTTGATTTACATTTTATATAATGCCATATAGCATATAGATTGTACCTACATCATTTTAACGATTAAATATAAATCATAACAGCATCGAGAATAAAATGATTATAGGTAATTTGAATTTCCATCGATGAATCAAATTTTGAACAATTATGTATTGAAATTAAGTCTTTAATCGAAAAAGAGATTCGTTCAATCGTTCCCATTTATTCAGAAAAACGTATTTGACAGGCAGATTATAGTTTTGATAAATGTCTATCATTACACATAGTTGATTGTGTTGAAATTACATTCCCATTTTCCTGGCATCTCTTTTACGATTGATTGAAAAATATTTTCCTCGTAAAAATGTTGTATTTTGTCGTTGATTGTTTTAATTGGATATTCTAAATATACCTATATTTTTTTATATACAAGCCATGCTGCAATTTTAATTAATGACTATTAGTGCGCTTATTAATTATTACATAATAGTATATAATATGATAACATACCTTATTGTTAATACCTTAATACATTACTTAAAACTAATTATTAATACCTAAATATTGAGTTGATAATGACTTGATATTGCATTATATAATAAAATTTGTTTAAATTAAATTGTAAATGTGTGTAATGTGTGTAATGTGTATGGTTGAGGAAGTCCGATATATTTTGGTAAATGTGGGGTCCGGGACCAAGTGATTCTGCAAGGATTGGAAGAATTTTTAAGATGGTTCTGGCTTTCAGATACTCTAAAGCAGCGGTTCCCAAACTTTTTTTTCCGCGGTGCCCTTTTAGGGGTCCCAAGTTAGCCACGGTGCCCTGCTGACTGGTGTATATAACATGAAAGACAGAACAAAAAAAGTACTCATTATACATCATATAGGTACATTTTAAACTATTTGTTATGAACCGTAGACCGCGGTGCCCTTAGAAAGTACTCGCGGTGAACATTTTGGGAACCGATGATATGTGTCACATATATTACCGTGATATATATATTGCTAAAAAACTGCTTATTTAAATTTTAATAAAATGGTAATATGTTAATGTAATAGTTTACATATATTTATAGTTGTTACTTTTTCAAAAATCCATTAACAATTGTTTTAAGTGTGTCACGGTTTTTATGGATCTAAATTAGGGTGTTGTTGTAAAAAAAGATTGAGACGTATTGCTCTAAAGTCTAAACATATTATACACATATTCTGCTAATTATTATTTATTTTAATTGGTATAACAATTATACCTACTACAAATTATTTAATCAACTAACGTTAATTAATTAATTCAGTTATTAATTTATTACTGTACGTCTTAATGTATACAATATGTGATCAAACAATTTGGAAACTCTGTAATAACTATTCGTATATTTTAATACCTACATATATAACAACGATAACAGATAACACTGATGCATGTCTATTAGGTAAAATATTTAACGACATTAATACTAATTGTATCATAATATTATCGTTTATCAGTCCGCCGCGCGTTTCCAATCTTTTTTAACACCTATTGCAGTTTCCCTGCAGTTTGAGAAAAAATTGCAATAATATTGTAGCGTTAGACTCAATCGACGCTCTCTTCATGCGTTGTTATTTTCATCAGTTTCAATCAGTATTCATCAGTGATGATTCATATAACTATTCATTGAGTATGTTGCTCCCCGGTAAAAACTCAAATTGGGTGACTATTAGAACCCACGTAATGTATGTGTATTGCTGACTGCTGTAGTACTCGGTGCGTAGCCCCTGTTCCCAAAACACAACATTGTATACAATAATATGATGCACATATAATAATAATACTACCTACTTATTAGTTATTTGTTATTGGGTATTATCCATTTCCTTTACATTCGTTATTCGTGTCATTGAACTATTTTGTTTATTTTGTGGCAAAGTGACAACTGCAGCACTGCAATTTAAATTCAAAATAAGTAGAAAGAACTTACACTTATTATAATATGTGAATAGTAGGTATATAAAAGATAATAATATTATTATTGTACATCAATAAATAAACAAACGCTGCACGAATAGCGTATATTATAGTATATTAATATAAAGGAGGTACGATATGCCATATCACACATACCTATATTATATCAGTAGCACACTCATGGGGGAGTAGGGGGGCACAACTACTCTCCTCCCTGAAAAATTCTTGTTTGCGCTACTGTGCCATATTGCTATAAGGGTCGATAAAATTTATTATTTATTGGTAAAATACGAAACGTCGAATTGTTCAAATAATAATAACACATAGTACCTACACACCTCTATTCTAATGTAGTAATGTGCAACTAAACACTATAAAACAGATATTAATTTCGTGTAGGTATATAGGTACAAATATTTAACCTTTTAATGATCTACATTTTTTTTTATAGTCTAATGATTTATTTATCAATAGGCATAAAATATATACCTATATTACCTATTGTTGATGGCTGCATTATTGTTGTGCGGCTAATTTACTGAGCGAAAAAATATTTTAGTACGAAATTAAAATGTATATTAGCTGCCTACAGTCTATTATAATATAACAGTATAAGTAAGCCTATACAGTACGAAAACTAGTATCTTAGTTTACACACTACACTTTTCAGAAGATAAAACAAATACATATTGACATATTGTAAAATGTAAATCAATACAAAAGTAGGTAATTTGCCAAGTCAGCGAAATATTGAAATCAACTAAAATATGTTCAGAACACTTATTGTATACAATGCTATACAAGAATTTTCTAAATTTGTCTTTATATTGAATCACAGTTTGTTAATTAATTTTTGGGAATTAAACAAATTTGAAAAATTTAAAACCGAAGAAGGTAAAAACTAAAAAGTAATGTTAAGTTATATATTTATAAATAGGTTACCCAATTTTCATGTAAACTCGGTTATCTATAGGTATAGTGTAAACAAATCAGTAGGCCGTAACTACCATAAAATATATTATATTTCATTACAGATTAATAATCATACTGTCATTAAATGTGGTAACCCAATAACCGTAAAACGAGCATTGAAATAAACATAAAACTACAGTAATAATTGTATTCTGATGACGACTTTTTATTTTTTAAGCATGCAACTATGCAAGGTTGTTAAACTTAGCACTTCAATAATTATAAATATCCAATTCAACAGATACGGTACCTACGTGCATGGTACATATTGTATTTTAGATTCTGAGTGAATCGATATTTGTATTAGGTTTATAAGGATAGGTAGGTGTTTTTTTCTATTTTTTTTCTCCGTCTATTGTTATCTTAAGTAGCAGTAAAAATGCATCAATCTTAGACTTTAGCGTGGTTACTGGTATAAAATTGGATCTAGTTGGTAATTTAGGGGCTCAAAAGTTAAAAAGGTCTCCAAGAGGGTACCACTTTGCTGAACAGTGGGTGTCTCTGTTATGGATTTGTCAAATTTGAATTCAATGATATAAAATCATTGTATACGAAAAACGATTCTGAGCGAAGACGGTCTGTTAGCCTACATAACTAAGTGTATCTATTTTAATACATTAATGCTATTAAAACAATTGATTTTAATACTATTAATAATGCAGTAGGTTGAATTCATTTTTGATCAATATTGCTCAAAACAAACAATGCGCGACGGCTTCAAAACAAAAATTAACATCTTATTAAATTCTTCCTATTTAAATATAATACATTTCGAGAAAATCAAAAAATAATCCACAGAGGTTAAATCACATTACTTCCTACTTAAAGGAGCCAAGGATTAAAAAATAAAAAAATATATATACATTTATGCTTAGTAGACTATTGAACAATATTGCACATTTGCACAAGCATAATATAGCCTATAGGTACCTCTATACAGAGAATAGAAAGACTTCAGTAATTGATTGTTGTTGACGTTGTTTAATAATTTTATATGTAAAACCGGAGTTTCTCAACCTTTTTTTACTCAACGCCCCTTTTAGATGTTAAAAATAGAGCCCCCCCGCCAATTAATTTTTCAAAAGATTAACATTGTATTTTTTAATAAGCTATTTAATCAAATAAAAAATATAATTTAACATTTTAATGCTACAATTTAGTTGATTTTATATTTGAATACCTACTAATAATATGAATTATATAATTTGATTTCAAAATAAATAAAACGTAAATGATAGATGAGAGCCCCCCTTAGCGCCCCCCTCAGAAAAACGCCCCGTTCAAAATAAAAAATGCCCATAAGGGGGCGGTAGCGCCCACGTTGGGAATCACTGCCTTAGATCATAATTCATAATATTATACAAGGGTTGGACTACGGCAGTTGCTACTGCGTATTATTTTGTTACGGATATTAGCGACGAGTCACTGTATTAGGTGTTAGATAATTTGCGCTTGTGTGATGTGGATCATGAGCATATCGAACACCTAATGCAGAGACTTGTCTCTAATATCGGCAACGTATAATGTTTTTATATTGATATAATACTAAGTACGCTGTGGCTCCGTCCATTGTATATGGTCTAAGGGTGAACTCCGGTGAGGTGACAGCCCTAAACGACCCAAACCACGATTTAAGATAATAATATAGTATATAATATTATATCTTAAATCATGCCCTCCTAAACCTAGTATATACTTATGTATTGTGAGTATTTTGAGTTCTTATGAAATTAACTATGGAAGAGAAAACACCAGAAGTTATCGTCTACTCCATGACAATCACGAAGTATTTATCTTATGAAATCTATAGATAATAATAATGTAAACAACAATAATATTATATTATTTACTCTTATAGATAACAAAGAATTCTGTTATTATTTCATTAATAAAACAAGATTCTTTATTAACTATGTTTACTCTGAGATTATAACATAATAAATATTTTATTTATTATTATTATTATGTCAGATTAAACTTAACAGTGAATATTGAAAAACAATTAATTTAAAATTAAAAGTTAATTTTATTAGCTGCGTTTTGGAGTTTGGGTAAGTAAAGCGTTTTTTCCTGGCCAGCAGATGGTCTCCACCTCGTCCACCAAAGCGGAAATCGAAAAATGTCTGTGCATACAAGGAAATCCAACGAAATGGAAGGGGCTGTTGATTGGACCGTTAACAAAAATCGCCAATCAAGTGCACCCTTTGCTAACAGTCAGCGACGAAGCATTAGAATGTGTCGAAATGCTAGTTATACAATGTTTGGAGATACTCACGTTAAGGTCGTCACCACCGCACGGTGTGGTCAATATCAAAGAGCAAGTAGAACGATGGTTTCCTAAGCCAATAAACAAGTGGGCAATTATAGATGCAAATGAAGCAATAGAAAAGAACAAGAAAAAAAACCCTTTAAAATTACCAACTGATAAAATTCATAATTTAGTGCAAAAGGAAATACTCCAATACAAGTTAGACTTTCCAGTGGCTCTTTACATAACAGCTGTTTTAGAATATGTGGCAACGGACATTTTAAAATTGGCTGGTAACTATGTAAATAATATACACCATGTAGAAATCAGTTACCAAGACCTCTGTGTTGCGATATGTGGCGATAAAGTTTTAATGGACTTGTTTGGCCAGCACGACAACAACGGTGACTTGAACCTATCTGACTTAGGTATTGATAAAATCCCTAGAACTACTACTTATGAAGAAGTCATAAGAGATCTAATGCATGATGAAAGACAACTTGTTAGAAACATACATTTAATTTTAAAAATTTTCAAAGAAGAAATCGATCGTATTATTCCTGTCGGTAGTAGTCAGGAATTGGATAGTATGTTTAGCAATATTACAGACATATGTAAAACTACTGGGTTATTTTTAAGTTCTATTGAAGACATATTGGAAATTGCAGAGGATAAATCAGTTACAATTGGTTGTTGTATTGAAGAGATGGCTGAAGCCGCTGAATTTGATGTGTTTGCACGCTATGCAAATGATATTGTTAAAAAACAATGTAGAGATATATTTT
Source organism: Neotoxoptera formosana (assembly GCA_022818045.1). Lineage (NCBI taxonomy): Eukaryota > Metazoa > Arthropoda > Insecta > Hemiptera > Aphididae > Neotoxoptera > Neotoxoptera formosana. The sequence goes on from CM040633.1 coordinate 49,156,323, forward strand.
GGAATTTAATTGGTAAACCAGAAGTTTCAAATTTACTTCAATCGGCTGGTTATGGTTTTAAAGAAGCTGTTAAATATTATTTTCCGAAATTGTTACTTTTACCCCTATGGCATTGTATTCTCTTTTTTGAGTATATTAGGATTTTACAACAACTATCTCCTTCCCAGTTTGATAGGGAATGTTTGGAACAAGTAGAAGGTATTTTGAGACCTTTACAATTACAAATGACATCAGCTGCAAATGAAGTTAACTTAACAGATAATGTCAAAGAATTTGGACTTAGAATTAATGCAACACCTAGACGATTGATAGCCATTGAAAAACTGAATGAAATGCAAAAAGGTATTGATGGCTGGGATGGTAAAGATATGGGTCAATGTTGTACAGAGTTCATAAGAGAAGGAGTACTTGTAAAAGTTTCAAGTGGAGGTAAGCGTTGTTCAGAGCGTAAAGCAATCTTATTTGATGGTGTTCTTCTTTTATGTAAATCAAATAGCAGAAGGACTTCTGTATCAGTCAGCTCTCAACTTGTTGGTGGTTTATATGAATTCAAATTAAAAGAAAAATTTTTTATTAGAAAAGTGGAAATTGTCGATAGAGATGATACAGAAGAGACAAAAAACTTTTTTGAAATAGTCCCTCGTGTACATCCACCAGTTATATTAGTGGCTAGTTCTTTTCAAGATAAAGCTAATTGGATGGCCGATTTGATTATGCTAAACACTAAAAGTATGCTGGATAGAACTTTAAACAGTATACTACTCGATGAAGGTAAAAAATTTCCCCTACGGTTACCTTCAATTGAAGAATACAGATTTGTTGAACCTGATTCTCGGTCCAACATCATTTTTGAAGAAAAAGAAAATAATGGTGTTCCTCTTATTAAAGGTGCCATTTTGCTGAAACTTATAGAACGATTGACATATCATATTTATGCTGATCCAAAATTTGTAAAAACATTTTTAACAACATATCGCAGTTTTTGTTCATCTCATGATTTAATGGATCTCCTAATCGAAAGGTACAATATTCCTGAGCCTTTTGATATAACTGTGGATTCAGAAAGTCTTCGAGATGAAGCTAAACGATTTAAAAAAGAATATCTAATACCTGTTCAATTTAGAGTACTAAATGTGATTAGGCATTGGGTCGACTATCACTATTATGATTATTACTGTGATCCATGTTTATTAGAAAAATTACACGCATTTATAGATTCAATAAATGGAAAATCAATGAAAAAATGGTCAGATTCAGTAATTAAAATAATTCAAAGAAAAACTTCTGAAGCTCAAAAAGAAATAACATTTGCATTTGATTCACCACCGCCAGCAATTGAAGTTCATATGGATTTTAATGGAAATGACGAGTTTAACATTCTACTTGTACATCCTATTGAGTTTGCAAGACAGTTGACTCTTATTGAATCTGAAAATTATAGAGCAGTTAAACCTTCAGAGTTAGTTGGATCTGTTTGGACTAAAAAGGATAAAGAAATAAATTCTCCAAATTTACTTCGGTTAATCAAACGTACTACAAATTTTAGTCGTTGGATTGAAAAAGCTGTTGTTGAATGTGAAAATATTGAAGAGAGAGTAGCGATTGTTTCAAGATTTATTGAAGTAATGGTGGCATTAGATGAACTTAATAATTTCAATGGTGTCTTAGGTGTACTTTCAGCTATGAGTTCGGCTGCAGTATTTCGTCTAAAATTTACAATGCAATCTGTCAGTGCTAGACTTGATAAAGCTCTGGAAGAAGCTCGAGATTTAAGTAATAATCATTTTCGAAAATATCAAGATAAATTAAGAAGTATAAATCCTCCATGTGTCCCATTCATTGGTATGTATTTAACAAATATATTGCATATTGAAGAAGGTAATCCAGATTGTTTGACAAACAATCCAAATTTAATTAATTTTAATAAACGGAGAAAGGTAGCAGAAATTATTGGAGAAATCCAGCAATATCAAAATCAACCTTACTGTTTGAATGTTGAACCTAAAATAAAAAAGTTTTTAGAGAATTTAAGTCCATTCAATGACATGAAAGATACAGATATCAGTAACTATTTGTATGAAAAATCATTAGAAATTGAACCAAGAAATAGCAAACAGCTTCCCAAGTGTCCACGAAAATGGCCAGACTTAAATCTTAAGTCACCAGGTTTGAAGTCTAAAATACGAGTACCATCAGTATCCTCCAAAGATATGGATGTTCAAGGTAGAAGAAATTTAAGTTCATCGAGTTCTCTAGTTATTCAAATGGATAAAAGAGATGCAGATGATTCTGTCTTTGCTCCAGTAACATTTACTTTGGGAAAAAATAACGATGTTCCTCCAGTTCCACCTCGACTGAGTAAAATGGATGGATCATTTAGACCACCTATACCACCCAGAAGAGTGGCTCCACCTTTACCACCAAGAAGATTACAAGTCAAAGAAAATTCAACCTTAAAGAAATGTGTTGTAGACTTACCCAAACCAGAAATTAATCAAGACTTCAATTGGAACAAAAAACTTGTACCAGCAATTATTCCTAGTAAAAAGCCTATTGATCTGAAAACAAAAGCGGTTCATTCTCCCAAACTTGACAATACTTTTGAATGTCTGAACGGACCACCATTCTTTAGACCAGAAGTTGTACAAAACTCTAGGTTTTCATTAAAACTGTTTGTACTAAAAAGAAAGACTCCTTCTATGTTCCAATTCAATGTCTGAATGGTAAAGACTATTTTTTATCAGCAATATAAATCAATATATTAAGAGCCTGTTATTAAATAATTGCCATGTTCTAATTAATGTTTTTTAATGTATCCAGACAAGTTATATTTTAGTTAACTTAGTTGACTATAGTTTACCATAGTATTCCCCATTAACTTGTAATATGTATTATCAACTTTTGGATAAAATAATATAGGTAATTGAGTTGTAACTTCTAAAACCTGTATACATTTTTCTCTTCAAAATTATCAAATAATTTTTTTCATATCCACTAAAATTAATTCTGCTGCCATTTTTTATATTTATATTTTTATAATTTAGTCCACTTGATATAGGCTGTATTGTCCTATCAATATTTTACATTTGTAATTCCATAACATCAACAGTTGGTCCAATATTAAATAATGTTAGATTGAAATTATTATTAAAATCAAATTACATATTGTATGTGATGAGCTGTGTATACTTATTGACCTTGGAATTTTTTTATTCTTACAAAGTTACAAACCATACAAATTGTGAAGTGTACCTATTGATTCTTATTGTTATATTGTGAATTTATATAGGTAATATATGTCCTGGACATTTCAATATATTTTACAATTTATTCTCATAATATGTAAGCACACTTAACATTATTTTTTCCATGTTCGGGTTAACCTTTAAAGGACATTATACTATAATAATAATATAATAATAAACACAAATATATTCATATTATACATTTTTTATTAAATAAAAATCTACAGTATAGCGAACATGTGTTTATAATATTGTATTGTGTGTGACGTAAAGGCAAATATGGTGCTTCAAAAGAAATATATATTGAAGTTATATACACGTTTAAATACCTTTGAGTTGTAGTCCAACTTTTGTTCATTATATTAAATTTTATATTTGTTGTAGATAATAAAGATTCATAGAATTATTATTCACAATGTAAAATCATTATTTTTAGAATAAAATTATACAAAAATACTATAGAAAACCTAATGATTTATGTTTAGTTTTAGTAATTTAGTTTTAATATTTTTGTAGTTAATAGATAAACATCATAATATGCTCAACATTGTTAATAGATAAAGTGCACAAAACTATTATGTTTTAATGAATGAAACATACTAAATTGTTATAATACATTGAATAATAATATATATTTTACATTTAAACTGACGTGTACAGTAATATACTCATATTATATAATATTAGGAATTGAAAAAAAAAAATATCTTGTTTTGTAAAAATTAAGTTGTGCTTGCACAAAGTGTTGATCAACTGATGCAGAGTCTATTATATATAAAAGATCATTAATCAATGTGTGTACACAAAACAGTTGATATTGTTGACAATCTAACTTATTTGTGTACGTCCAAAATCCTATAGTCGTTTAATCATGTAGTAAAGTTTAAGATCTTATAATATGTGATTGTATTATTTAGATCCATTTTTTTTTTTTTGTACAATGATTGTAATTTGTAGTTTTAAAACTGTGTATGTTTTTTTTATAGTTTCATTTTGTATCAATATATTTAATAAATACTAATTGGTATTAAAGATACATTACATTGGCATTCCTCTTTAATTTATTATTTCATTCATTCAGTTCTTGAAACTTAAGTCAAATAATCAGTGACCAGCAGTGCCGGATCTAGTATATTTTTTAGCCGGGGCAAAGTATAAAATTAGCGCCCTCCCCTTTGTTATGCCCACAATTATACTTATACTGTCTTATGTACCAGTTAAACTCTAAAAAAAAAAATCGAAGAGAATAAAAGTAAAAATATATTTGCTAGATTAGAAAAAATATGTATTAAATAAAAAACATTAAATACAAATTATTACAAACTAATACACGAAAATAATCATTATACAATAATCAAACAAATTATCATTAAATTTTGATTTTTCTTGCTTTTCTGGCAGCAAAATCGTTAATTATATCGTTATAATCTAAATTTTTGGCAATTTGATTTTGATTGAAATAATTGAAATATGGTTGAGTATGTCTTGATTTGTTGAAGATCTAAGATAGGATTTGATTAATTTTAACTTACTAAAACTTCGTTCGCAAGATACTGAAGTTACAGGTAAAGTCAAAAATATTTGATATGCTATTGAAATATTGGGATATGCATCTTTTAGATTATTTTTATAAATAAAATTAATTATTTCATAATAATTTCCATATCGTAGTGAGTTGTCTAATGCAAAAATATGTTGTTTAAAACTTTCAATTTTGTATATAAATTCAATTTTATTTAAGTCTCTTTCATACTTATTACTAGGGCCCGGAACTTGATGACCTAAAAATCTTTAAAAAATGCACACAAAAAAAGTGTTAAAATGACTTATAAATATCAAAAAATGACTTAAAAAAATAACTCAAAAAATAACAAAAATAACTGAAAAATGTACGTTTTTTAATAATAATATTCACGTGTCAGAAATCATAATTCATAATTCTTTTTATTAATTATATTTTTTAATAATTTATTTATTATTTTATTAGTATGAATTTAAATTAAAGTTATGTACTAAAAAAAATGTGTCATATTGTTTAAATACTACTAAACAATAAATGTGTTACACTGAGCTATTAAAGTGTGTTTAATATTTTAAAATAAAAAAGATTGTCCGTTAGTAAAGTCAAAATATAGTCTATAAATCTATTCTGGGTAAACCAATCAAATCGAAATTACAATAACACAGGAGTTTCTCACGCACGTCTGCACTGGGCCTAAAAAAAATAGAAATGAAGATACAAAATAATTGAAGGATTCAGCTATACAATATAATATGTTAGTTTTTTTAAATATTTAATTGTATCAAAATAATATGGAATAAAACATGTTCTTTCTGGAAGAAAAATGCATATATACCTACAAAAGTAGAAAAATGCATAAAATGCACTAAAATTGTTAAAAAAATGACCTTAAAACTGAGAATAACCAAAAAAATGCAAAATAAAATGTGTACCATTGAATTCTGCATGGCACAAGTCAAATTTCTATAAAGAAGGGCCTCGAATACAAGCATTAGATAAAAAGATGCAAATGCATCAAGTTCCGGGCCCTACTTATTACATAGGTCAAATGAATGTTTTTTACATCCTTTAATGACATTTTAAACATCTTAAAATCTAAAAATGAAAATGTAGATTCAATATTTTCCATTGACTCAAAACGATATCTTAATCCTGATAAAATTAAAAATATCTATAGCAGATTTAATTAAAATGTTGAATTTTTGTTTTTCAATTAAAGTTGTTATTTCATCTTCGGCAAGCTCACCAGCTATCTTCTTTTTCTTGCGAGGTCTACTAGTTTGATACTCAGTTACAATACCTAAAATTTCAGCTTTTTTTTCTGTTTCAATAAATATTTCATCAATTCCATCTTCTCTAAATTAAATATTTAGTAGACAAATAATTTCCTTTGGGTTTTTGAGTTTTTCCCATTGTTGTTATAACCATAAAGTCAAATGGAAATAGAAATTGTAATTTGTATAATACTTTTATTATAAAATAAATAAACACTATTAATATATACACATAACTTATTTTCTAATTTGGCGCCCCCCGACCAAAACTTCCGGGGCAAATGAACCGCTCCCCCCCCCCACAAAGATCTAGCCCTGGTGACCAGGGTATATTTTTATGGGAGCAGTGCCTAGTCACAACTACAGAACTACCACCATTAACTACAACATTTCAAAGTGATTCATATCCTCTTTTATTTGTACTGACTTGACTGAGTCAACTTATTGTGTTCAAAAAATTTAGTGACAGGGAATTTGAATAGAAATCGCACATACTTAGATTCAGTAATATGCAAAAATTATATAGATAACAATTTTTTTTTTTTTTGCTTACAAAATACTTTCAAAAACTTTTTTTCTTAGATCCGCCATCTTCCTAACCTCTCATCTTATCATCAGATTGTTGTAACTGTGTCCAGTGTCACTTACAGTTCTGATTCGTTGAAACATAATATATTGTTAATGAATTTGAGAAGTATTTGGTAACTTTAAATTAAAGAATTAAAAGAAATTATATTTTTTAATTGTTCAGTCATGTTAATTTGACAATTGAACATTGTCCAAAATTATTTAGTACTATAATCTGAAATGTAGTCTTATATGTGAGTGAATATGTAGACTTCTGGTCAATTTTTTATTTAGCAAAATTATGATGTATATTATTACATAACTACTGCTTAGCTACCTACTAAAAGAGCGAATAAAAATGTAGACTAAGCTCATCGAAGAAGATGCACATAGAGTAGACTGAATGGTGAAAATAATTTAAAACCATTCAGGTGGTGAAATAACAAGTATTACATTTCCATTATGATACAAATACACCATAGTTTAACACATTTATAAAATATTATAAATAAAAAATATATATAATATTAACCAATAGAATTATTAATTAATTATTGTGCGCCACCTCGAAGAGATGACAATAAAAAAGTATTGGAATTAGAATTATGTGAAACGTATAGATTGTACATGATTAAAAATGATTGTCTTATAAACAACTAATAATTCACCTTTGTGATTTAATTTAATAAAAGTAAATCTTTAAATGTTTTACTTCTTTAATCGCAACTAAAAAAGTGGAGAAAATAATAAAATACTAATTTATGTTGTACGTAAGTCTATAGAGTTTTGTATTCTTCTAATTGTTCTACTTAAGATTACAAAAAAGATAAAGTTCTGTCAAATAACACAAATATTTTGATTATTTCAAAATAAACTTATCTCACAGTTCTCAAAGCCATAAATTATAGTAATCAATATTTGAATAAAACATGTCTTTATTATGAAAAATATATACAACCTAGACATTTTAGGAACAATAATAGTATATCAATAATCAAGTAAACATATAAAGAACAAATAAAAAAAATATAAAAAATGCATCTCAAAAATAATGAGTCTTTAAATGGTTACCTACATACATATGGTGGTCAATAAATATTAATTAACATAAAACATTTAAAACAGAACAATTAAATTAAATTAATAAAAAGTCAACCATAATAGATTTTAAATATAATCAACGCAAAACAATAAAAATAAAAAAACAAATCAAAGTCTTTTGGTGACGTAAAAATAGTAATAGAAAAAAATGTTTTGCCAATTACAAAATAATATTATTCAAATATATGAAACACCGAATTACTAAGCTAACAATAATTATTGTGAATAGTAACAAATTAATTAAACATGCATCCGTATAAAAATATTAAAAATGAAGATTGTAAACAATTAAATAAATTATCGATCAAAAAAAAAAACAATCATATTAAAATTAATCAAGTAGGCATCAGTCACAAACAAAAATAATAAAACTAAAAAATGCATATGTAATATGAAGTATTCCAATCGAACAATAATGAAAACATTAATTAAAGTTTCTAGGAATTCTATGGACTGTATATTTTAAAGTTTCAGCAAACATCAATGATTTGTCAATTTGCTGTTTCATGAATGTTTGATTGCCGATTATTAATAAGGTGCATTCCAAGTATTTATTGATAGACATACCAAGTAGACTTTGGGCTACTAAAGAACGAGTCTTACCAAGTTTTTCCAGCAGTTGATTCAGCAATTTCCCCATGACAAGGATTATGTCTTGTTGTAATTGGTCGCCAACTACACAATTCTTGTTCGGTATCGGATAATGCAATATGTCTCTCATGTACGACATGAATTCACACAGTTCATTTGGAGTAACTTCCAAATCCAAAGTCTGTAATCAAAAGTGATTTATTAGTTATTTTACCTAAAAGTCATATAATTGGTATGTATTTCTTAATTACCAATAATAAGTCGTTGAGCTTTTGTGGTCGATTCCTCAACGCCATTGTTGATAAGCAGATCTTTTTTTGTGCACCTTTTGTGATGGAATTTTTGTTAACTTTAGCTATGAAATCATCAATATTGTCCTCGTCAATGAATTCAATTTCGAGATAACTGAGGCTATTGAAGAACCATTGGTATTTATGTAGTTTCAAGTAATAAAGCCACTTAGCAACTGCTCCGTCCATGTCTTGATTAAGGATCGTCAGGTCGATTAGTGACCGCGAGTCTCCCAAAGTAGTGGCCCGGTTGGTCTTTGCAGTCATTTCCAGATGGTTGTAACCAAAACATTCCACTAAAATAACAAATTGTACATATAGTTTAATATAGTTTTAATGTAGATTGCAACTTGGTCAATGAAAAAAAAGTTCTTACTTTTAAAATGTGGTAAACCAGGAGCAGATATGAGATTTGTCGGTTGCAGTAAGTTTGGCCAAACAGGGGTATTCAGCTGTTGAGCGGGCTGAATATTGAATCGTTGGAAAGAGTCTATTTGTGGTGGTTTAAAATGATTTTGCCAAAAATTTCCTTTCAAGGTTTCTGTCGGCATGTGACATTGACTGTTGTTCAGTTGATTTACTTGGTGAATTAGATGTTTCAAATTCCTAAAAAATGAGTAAAATATTATAAGTTGAAAATATGTATTGAAAAATTCAAAGTTGTAACTCACTCGTGAATGATGGTTAAGTTTGTTGATTTCTCAATCAAATGGCATATTTTCACTGCTTCCTCAATGTTTGTACCATTTTCAATTGTTTGGCTTAGCATACACCTTATATTGTGCATATATTCCTCTTTGGCTATTATGTTGTTATTTCTTACTAATATCAATGCTTCATGAAGTTTTACAAATGATTTAGATGATGAATTAGTTAACCATTTAGTAATTTTATTTGGATCATTAGAATACTGTTCTCTTCTTTTCATTTCTCTATACAACACAGTGTATAGATCAGGATAGTTGAATGACAGATCATCGAGCGATTCATTCAGACGGTCTTGTCGCTCTTTGAATGATTTAAACTGCATTAATGCCATTGCTAGTTGTTTCATTTCGTCCACTAGAAATAAAAACAACATTAAGAATTTAGAAAATCACAGAAAACTTAAAAACTCAAATTATTGAATATATTTTCAAATTTTCATTCAATTACTTAATTTTCTTAAGAGGATGACAATTACAATATTTATTTAATCTCTCAGACCCACGCGCCACATAGATAAAACGCATTCACGTACAATTATTGTTTTTTATGATTTTTGAGCAACCTAAGATTTTAATAAACTTATAACAAAAATTATAGAGGATAATATTTTTAATGATTTCACAAAGGTATCGGTTTTATATTTTATTATTATTTGACTTTACATAGGAAAATAAGACTTGAACAAAAAATAAATTTGTTAATTTAAATGAATATTAAATTGTTTTTAAGACAATAATTGGACAAATCCAAAATATAATTCTCCATAATTTTTCTCTTAAAGTATGTTCAATGAGAAATTAATGACTATAATAACGTATGATGTGAAAATTGTTTTATATGACGCGTGTAATCTACCTATAACCATTTTTAAACATAAAATAAAGCCTGTCAATTTAAAGTTTCCAGTGGCGGTAATTAAATTATTATTATTAAATATTAGGTGGTTTATTTATGTAATAATAAAATTTCAACACTTACTGTTTGAATATTATCTGTTTAAATATTCAGTTGATAAATCGATAATATATCACCACGTTTGGTAGGTATGTAGTAAATGTGTTGGTATATTATTGAATGCAAAAGACGTACGAATCGTATGTACTCTTGAAAAGTGCGACGGTCCTTCTTCTGCAACGTCAGAACACGGTTTGTTGGTTGATCGATTCGATCTTCTTGGCCGCCGGTTGTTTTTTCCAATACTCCCTCTCAAAAAACCACTTCTGAGCGTGCGATCGGTAGCCAGGTAGGTAGCAGTCACTGGACGTCTGCATCCCCTTTTTACGGAACTGTATGTACATAGTATTACAATAACGAAGGATGTTTTTTTAATTGTGTTTAAAATATCGTTTATTTTATTGCAACTATTCCAATAATATAACCTGTATAGTGTATACTATATTATTATTTATGATTTGAACAGTCATAAATACCAATATAATATATTATATTATAAATGATAAAATGTTTTACAAATGTTTTTTAAATATTAAATGTTTGACCTTTAAAATAATGTTTGAGTCTTATCGTATGTCTATTTTATAAGAATTAAAAAATAATAAAAAAACTGAGGAAATTAGTTCCTAATATTTAATGATATTTCACATAGGTATATTGGTATTGTTCTTGTAAATTATTTCTATGCAGATTTACATAAAACAATTTATTAATTTAATGGTTATCTAGAATTTAATGATCCACGAAATCATGTTTAAGGGACAATTAGCTCACTATCGATTCATTAAATATTTAGCGATTGCTTTTATAACATATTGAAATCCGTCATTATGATATTGTATTCAACATTATAATAAAAATTTTTAGGTACATATCTATAGTATAAAAATATTAAATATTCAAGCCATGTCAAACTCAAAGTATCATCTGGTACAAATAATTTAATAATCAAAATGAGTCTGTGGGGAGAATAAATTTCTATTTTTACAAACTTTCTTCTACTACTGAATAAACTTATATTTTGTATTGCTTTATTTTATTGTGTTAATAATAAATTGTAATTTACTTTCTGTAATAAAGAGTAACAGTGATAATTATATTACGTACCTATTATTTAATTATTTTATTTATTTGGAGTTGAAATGCACGCTACCGGTAGCCAATACAAAATATATAAATTAATTAAATAATTTTGAAATTTAATGTGACTAATGTACCTATTATTTTGACTTGAACATAAAAAAAACAGAAGTCTCAAGTCGTATGTCTCATCTTTTTTTTATGACGGAAATAGTTCTTACAGCAGTTTTTGTTTAAAAAACTGAAGAATACTTTATGCGGAAATATTTCTTGACTATTCTCTTTTGAGTTCCATAAAGAGACTTAGTATTTAAATCGACTATAATATGTTAAAATTGAAATGTTTACAAATGAAAAGATTGAATTATGAATTATTTTTTTCTTAATAGATAGGTTTTAATTTATAAGTATTTAATATTTATCCGTACCTCTTACATAGATAATATATTTTACTTATATATTACATTTTTGGATAAGAAAATCACTTTCATAAAATTAATCGGCTTTCGAGAACTTGGTGTAAATAATAATTGATTTAAATTAACAGGTAACTATTTTATTTCTTGTCGTGGCTTTGAGTTTATTTGTTGTTATAATTTATTATAATTACAAGTGAATATCCAATGACATAAAAAATTTATTTGACTTTCATCTAAAATTTTTTTTTTAGGCATTTTGTATTACATTTCCAAATATCAGCTAAAGAAGAAGCCAAAAGAATATTTGTCTAACTACAAAATAATTTGCAAACTTTTACTATTTTGACCTTTTGAGATCTGGATGTTAAATAATAATAGTTTGTCATGTGTTGAGGTTTATTCGTTGTTATAATTTACAAGCCGCAGACAAAATTATCAAATATTCAATACTTATTACTTTGTATTTTATAATCGTCAAGTGATATATCATTTTGAATGTATTTTTGTGATTTGTACGATTTTGTAGGTAGTTGTAGGTTTAATTAAGTAATTGAATTTAGTAGGTTATTACTTATTAATAATAACAATACTATTAACAGGAATATTTTTACAATCAACTAAGTAAATGTAAATACAATAAATATTTTTTTTAAATAACTTGAAAATAAAACCCATTTAAATAATTTTAATCTGTTCAAAAAAGTTTTTCTGGACTACTCAACAGTCAACACCTGTATTATCCAATATCAACCACCATAAAAATGGTTATTTAAACCCCAACGTTTGTTTTATTTTTTTATTTCTGCGTTAGAACACCCGAAACCTGTGACCCGAATAAATGATTTAGATGTATTAATTTTCAACTTTTATGTAAACAACTTATAAAAAAAACCCTGTATTATAATTTTAAAGCGTTTTGAAACAACAAGAATTGTTGAATAATTGAATCGATATTTATAAAAAAACAATTTCAATAAATCGAACATTTTTTTTTATTTCTAAAATGAGCTTAATAAGAGTCGAAATATTTTTAAAATTTTACGGTGTATAGTAAATAATAATCTCAACATTCGGTGAACATTTCAAGTATATATACGGTTATTGGTTTTTGAATTACATCAAAATATGAAAATCGTTCTCTGAGAAATCAGTATAGTTTACGGGTAAATATCAAATGTCTTATTAGTTATTACAAACGATCATAAAAAACACAAACGAGCATGATTTTTATTTTTTAAGATCGAATAAAATCGTATTCCCCATATTTTATTTTGCCTAAAATACCTTTTGCTCAACTGTAATATATTATTGGATACCTTGCATGGCCAATTTTATTGATAGTTACCTATTTACAGTTTATTTATACAGACAGAAATAACAAGACATAACAATCAAGTTGAAGGACACTATTTACGGGTATGTTAAAAAGAATAAACGTATTCATTTCCAAGTAATCGTAACGTTTGATAAAAATAAAAAGGTTTTTCGTAGTACACAGCTATCAGTAGGATATGATCGACCCCTTTGTTACGGTCGCCACGGCGGCGGTCTTTGTAGTTTAACAGTCCACCCGTCAGCTGTCCCCTGTCACCCGGGTATGGAGACTGCAGCAGAAAGTAGACGGTATAACCATTAATAGATAAATTTATTATAAAAAACAAATAATGCTTAATCTTGTCGTCAATTTTATAAAACTTCTAAGATTGAAACGGAAAAAACCCAATAAAACATATTATAATTTATAATGCCTTGGGTCTCTTACTGTTCATGAAACTTCATAAGAAGGTTTTTACCGAAATAATAATACCCCATTATTTCTTAAATAATATAGTATATAGAATTATAGTATCACAATTCGTAACGTGTTTACAGAAAACAGCTATACCAGCATTCAAAGTCTCCGTCTTACAAACGCAGAATAAAAGTTTTTTTTTTATCAAACATCACGTTTTATTAGAAATATTAACACGTTTTAGATTCTGATGAGAGTCGTGATGTTTGTATTCATTATACGGTACCTAATTAGAAAAAAAATCCCTAAAGCAACTATTAGTATTTTTTTAAATTATTAGAACTATATTATCCACAAGGCCCAGTGGCGTATATTCCTGTTAGTAGTATGGTTATTAAACAACTACCTACAAAATCGAACAAATCACAAAAATACATTCAAAATGATATATCACTTGACGATTATAAAAATACAAAGTAATTGAATATTTGATATTTTTGTCTGCGGCTTGTACATTATAACACCGAATAAACCTCAACACATGACAAACTATTATTATTTAACATCCAGATCTCAAAAGGTAAAAAATAGTAAAAGTTTGCAAATTATTTAGGTACGTAATATAGTTATCACTGTTACTCTTTATTACAGAAAGTAAATTACAATTTATTATTAACACAATAAAATAAAGCAATACAAAATATAAGTTTATTCAGTAGTAGAAGAAAGTTTGTAAAAATAGAAATTTATTCTCCCCACAGACTCATTTTGATTATTAAATTATTTGTACCAGATGATACTTTGAGTTTGACATGGCTTGAATATTTAATATTTTTATACTATAGATATGTACCTAAAAATTTTTATTATAATGTTGAATACAATATCATAATGACGGATTTCAATATGTTATAAAAGCAATCGCTAAATATTTAATGAATCGATAGTGAGCTAATTGTCCCTTAAACATGATTTCGTGGATCATTAAATTCTAGATAACCATTAAATTAATAAATTGTTTTATGTAAATCTGCATAGAAATAATTTACAAGAACAATACCAATATACCTATGTGAAATATCATTAAATATTAGGAACTAATTTCCTCAGTTTTTTTATTATTTTTTAATTCTTATAAAATAGACATACGATAAGACTCAAACATTATTTTAAAGGTCAAACATTTAATATTTAAAAAACATTTGTAAAACATTTTATCATTTATAATATAATATATTATATTGGTATTTATGACTGTTCAAATCATAAATAATAATATAGTATACACTATACAGGTTATATTATTGGAATAGTTGCAATAAAATAAACGATATTTTAAACACAATTAAAAAAACATCCTTCGTTATTGTAATACTATGTACATACAGTTCCGTAAAAAGGGGATGCAGACGTCCAGTGACTGCTACCTACCTGGCTACCGATCGCACGCTCAGAAGTGGTTTTTTGAGAGGGAGTATTGGAAAAAACAACCGGCGGCCAAGAAGATCGAATCGATCAACCAACAAACCGTGTTCTGACGTTGCAGAAGAAGGACCGTCGCACTTTTCAAGAGTACATACGATTCGTACGTCTTTTGCATTCAATAATATACCAACACATTTACTACATACCTACCAAACGTGGTGATATATTATCGATTTATCAACTGAATATTTAAACAGATAATATTCAAACAGTAAGTGTTGAAATTTTATTATTACATAAATAAACCACCTAATATTTAATAATAATAATTTAATTACCGCCACTGGAAACTTTAAATTGACAGGCTTTATTTTATGTTTAAAAATGGTTATAGGTAGATTACACGCGTCATATAAAACAATTTTCACATCATACGTTATTATAGTCATTAATTTCTCATTGAACATACTTTAAGAGAAAAATTATGGAGAATTATATTTTGGATTTGTCCAATTATTGTCTTAAAACAATTTAATATTCATTTAAATTAACAAATTTATTTTTTGTTCAAGTCTTATTTTCCTATGTAAAGTCAAATAATAATAAAATATAAAACCGATACCTTTGTGAAATCATTAAAAATATTATCCTCTATAATTTTTGTTATAAGTTTATTAAAATCTTAGGTTGCTCAAAAATCATAAAAAACAATAATTGTACGTGAATGCGTTTTATCTATGTGGCGCGTGGGTCTGAGAGATTAAATAAATATTGTAATTGTCATCCTCTTAAGAAAATTAAGTAATCGTATGAAAATTTGAAAATATATTCAATAATTTGAGTTTTTAAGTTTTCTGTGATTTTCTAAATTCTTAATGTTGTTTTTATTTCTAGTGGACGAAATGAAACAACTAGCAATGGCATTAATGCAGTTTAAATCATTCAAAGAGCGACAAGACCGTCTGAATGAATCGCTCGATGATCTGTCATTCAACTATCCTGATCTATACACTGTGTTGTATAGAGAAATGAAAAGAAGAGAACAGTATTCTAATGATCCAAATAAAATTACTAAATGGTTAACTAATTCATCATCTAAATCATTTGTAAAACTTCATGAAGCATTGATATTAGTAAGAAATAACAACATAATAGCCAAAGAGGAATATATGCACAATATAAGGTGTATGCTAAGCCAAACAATTGAAAATGGTACAAACATTGAGGAAGCAGTGAAAATATGCCATTTGATTGAGAAATCAACAAACTTAACCATCATTCACGAGTGAGTTACAACTTTGAATTTTTCAATACATATTTTCAACTTATAATATTTTACTCATTTTTTAGGAATTTGAAACATCTAATTCACCAAGTAAATCAACTGAACAACAGTCAATGTCACATGCCGACAGAAACCTTGAAAGGAAATTTTTGGCAAAATCATTTTAAACCACCACAAATAGACTCTTTCCAACGATTCAATATTCAGCCCGCTCAACAGCTGAATACCCCTGTTTGGCCAAACTTACTGCAACCGACAAATCTCATATCTGCTCCTGGTTTACCACATTTTAAAAGTAAGAACTTTTTTTTCATTGACCAAGTTGCAATCTACATTAAAACTATATTAAACTATATGTACAATTTGTTATTTTAGTGGAATGTTTTGGTTACAACCATCTGGAAATGACTGCAAAGACCAACCGGGCCACTACTTTGGGAGACTCGCGGTCACTAATCGACCTGACGATCCTTAATCAAGACATGGACGGAGCAGTTGCTAAGTGGCTTTATTACTTGAAACTACATAAATACCAATGGTTCTTCAATAGCCTCAGTTATCTCGAAATTGAATTCATTGACGAGGACAATATTGATGATTTCATAGCTAAAGTTAACAAAAATTCCATCACAAAAGGTGCACAAAAAAAGATCTGCTTATCAACAATGGCGTTGAGGAATCGACCACAAAAGCTCAACGACTTATTATTGGTAATTAAGAAATACATACCAATTATATGACTTTTAGGTAAAATAACTAATAAATCACTTTTGATTACAGACTTTGGATTTGGAAGTTACTCCAAATGAACTGTGTGAATTCATGTCGTACATGAGAGACATATTGCATTATCCGATACCGAACAAGAATTGTGTAGTTGGCGACCAATTACAACAAGACATAATCCTTGTCATGGGGAAATTGCTGAATCAACTGCTGGAAAAACTTGGTAAGACTCGTTCTTTAGTAGCCCAAAGTCTACTTGGTATGTCTATCAATAAATACTTGGAATGCACCTTATTAATAATCGGCAATCAAACATTCATGAAACAGCAAATTGACAAATCATTGATGTTTGCTGAAACTTTAAAATATACAGTCCATAGAATTCCTAGAAACTTTAATTAATGTTTTCATTATTGTTCGATTGGAATACTTCATATTACATATGCATTTTTTAGTTTTATTATTTTTGTTTGTGACTGATGCCTACTTGATTAATTTTAATATGATTGTTTTTTTTTTTGATCGATAATTTATTTAATTGTTTACAATCTTCATTTTTAATATTTTTATACGGATGCATGTTTAATTAATTTGTTACTATTCACAATAATTATTGTTAGCTTAGTAATTCGGTGTTTCATATATTTGAATAATATTATTTTGTAATTGGCAAAACATTTTTTTCTATTACTATTTTTACGTCACCAAAAGACTTTGATTTGTTTTTTTATTTTTATTGTTTTGCGTTGATTATATTTAAAATCTATTATGGTTGACTTTTTATTAATTTAATTTAATTGTTCTGTTTTAAATGTTTTATGTTAATTAATATTTATTGACCACCATATGTATGTAGGTAACCATTTAAAGACTCATTATTTTTGAGATGCATTTTTATACTATTTTTTTTATTCGTTCTTTATATGTTTACTTGATTATTGATATACTATTATTGTTCCTAAAATGTCTAGGTTGTATATATTTTTCATAATAAAGACATGTTTTATTCAAATATTGATTACTATAATTTATGGCTTTGAGAACTGTGAGATAAGTTTATTTTGAAATAATCAAAATATTTGTGTTATTTGACAGAACTTTATCTTTTTTGTAATCTTAAGTAGAACAATTAGAAGAATACAAAACTCTATAGACTTACGTACAACATAAATTAGTATTTTATTATTTTCTCCACTTTTTTAGTTGCGATTAAAGAAGTAAAACATTTAAAGATTTACTTTTATTAAATTAAATCACAAAGGTGAATTATTAGTTGTTTATAAGACAATCATTTTTAATCATGTACAATCTATACGTTTCACATAATTCTAATTCCAATACTTTTTTATTGTCATCTCTTCGAGGTGGCGCACAATAATTAATTAATAATTCTATTGGTTAATATTATATATATTTTTTATTTATAATATTTTATAAATGTGTTAAACTATGGTGTAT
Organism: Neotoxoptera formosana; assembly: GCA_022818045.1. Taxonomy (NCBI): domain Eukaryota; kingdom Metazoa; phylum Arthropoda; class Insecta; order Hemiptera; family Aphididae; genus Neotoxoptera; species Neotoxoptera formosana. Next base: position 49,174,700 of record CM040633.1, read on the forward strand.
TTGTATCATAATGGAAATGTAATACTTGTTATTTCACCACCTGAATGGTTTTAAATTATTTTCACCATTCAGCCTACTCTATGTGCATCTTCTTCGATGAGCTTAGTCTACATTTTTATTCGCTCTTTTAGTAGGTAGCTAAGCAGTAGTTATGTAATAATATACATCATAATTTTGCTAAATAAAAAATTGACCAAAAGTCTACATATTCACTCACATATAAGACTACATTTCAGATTATAGTACTAAATAATTTTGGACAATGTTCAATTGTCAAATTAACATGACTGAACAATTAAAAAATATAATTTCTTTTAATTCTTTAATTTAAAGTTACCAAATACTTCTCAAATTCATTAACAATATATTATGTTTCAACGAATCAGAACTGTAAGTGACACTGGACACAGTTACAACAATCTGATGATAAGATGAGAGGTTAGGAAGATGGCGGATCTAAGAAAAAAAGTTTTTGAAAGTATTTTGTAAGCAAAAAAAAAAAAAATTGTTATCTATATAATTTTTGCATATTACTGAATCTAAGTATGTGCGATTTCTATTCAAATTCCCTGTCACTAAATTTTTTGAACACAATAAGTTGACTCAGTCAAGTCAGTACAAATAAAAGAGGATATGAATCACTTTGAAATGTTGTAGTTAATGGTGGTAGTTCAGTAGTTGTGACTAGGCACTGCTCCCATACAAATGTACACTGATTATTTAACTAAAGTTTCAATAACTTTATGAATGAAATAATAAATTTAAGAGGAATGCGAATGTAATGTATCTTTAATACCAATTAGTATTTTTTAAATATATTGATACAAAATGAAACTATAAAAAAACATATACAGTTTTAAAACTACAAATTACAATCATTGAAAAAAAAAAAATTATCTAAATAATACAATCACATATTATAATTTATAAGATCTTAAACTTTACTACATTTTGATTAAACGACTATAGGATTTTGGACGTACACAAATATGTTAGATTGTCAACAATATTAACTGTTTTGTGTATACATGTTGATCTTTTTTTATATTATACACTCTGCAGCAGTTTAATCAACACTTTATGCAAGCGGGGCCTTAATTGTACACAACAAGAGATTTTTTTTTTTCGCAACACTTAATATTATATTATATGAGTATATGACTGTACACTTCAGTTAAAATGTAAAATAGAAAGTAGGCATAAAAATAGATACATAAATTAAAGGTAGAAATATTAATCATTACCTATAATTTATGTATAACTCGGGAAGACGGATTTTACACGAAAATGCCAAATATATGATAATTATAATTGGTCCAGGTTTCTCAAAGTTCTGAAATTGCTGGTTAGCACCGGCACTTCCGTTACTTTTCGTCGAACGTGATGACCAACTTGCCGCGAAGGTGTCCTTTCTTTATCCGGCCGAACGCTTCCTTCATGTCCGCGAATTTGTAAACGCTGTCGATGGGCACCGCGATCTTCTTCTCTGTGGCCAGCCGGGCAAGCTCCTCAATTCCGCGCTCCGCGGGCATGAAAAAACCCCACCGGATCGAGGAGCCTTTGAACACGACGCCCGAACAGACGTTCGGTGCCACCAGATCGTACGCGTTCTTCAGCATGCCAAACACCATGCCATACGCGTCAGTGTTATGCAACACGGGACTGCGAAGGGTGATGAATTTCGCCCACGACCAAGGTTTCAACAGTGGTGTATATATTTTGATATCGTCGTACGGTATCCCTGCCCCGTCCAGAATCACGTCGTACCTATATAATATATTATAAAAATATTGCAATAGTAAAAATGCAGCGTTGAAAATGTCGCGAGTTACTATTTAAACAACTATTTTGCATAAAACGAACAAAATACAAGTTTGATATTACGCGATTTAATAATAATTAATAATATATATAAGTACGCAATAAAGTACCTATGTCAACATTATCAACGATACATCTCGTGAATATACAGAGTCACAGGGATAATTAAAATTAGAAGATTTTTTTATCTGTCAGCATATTTACGTCCTATTTTATCTATTATTGCTCAGATGTACACCATTTTAACAAATTCAAACGATTTTTTACGTCACACTGCATTATAATTCAATATTTCAGTTAATTCAATTTAAGACGTGTTCACAATGTGTACATACTTTCCATGTTGTTCCAACTGTTTTTGTACATCTGCGGTAGTGTAGTCAATGATATTATCTGGTCCAAGTCCTTTCACTAGATTTATGGCATTTGTACTACATGTAGTAGTTACCTAAATAATAGAAAACAACTGATTAATAATCTTTCATAGTTCAAAGTATATTTTTATGTAAAATGTATTATTTTAGTTTTAAGTTTAATAAGAATAAGGCACTACACATTATTAACAATGGTTGATCTAATTATTTGTGTATTCATTTTTTTAGCTAGCTATACAGGTTGTTTAAAAAGTTTTGAAACGGACATTAGACTAATTAGGTTAAAATAAACCTACATTTAGCAATAAAAAATAACACTGCTGCACATTTATTAGGAAAAATATTTAATCACCTTATTAATTAGGTATATCATATATTATTATCGTTTATCAGTCTTAATGACCGTTTTGAGCTTTTCTAACACCCTGGATATGCTTCTGCCTTCAAGTTTTCAGTTTCTATAATAAAAGTGGTAAGTACAATTGGGTAATGTATAATTTTTAAAATAAAAACATTATTATTATGTTGTAACTTATTAGAGACCGAAAATAATTGGTCTAAATGGTGATAGGTAGGTATACTTTAGAGATGTAATTATGTAAATCTTTGATATTATAATTTATAAGTACCTAATTAATAAAATACTTTAATTTACAACAGTTTTGCAGTTTTTAACAAATCCAACCTAGATGTTATGGTGTAATAAAGTATAAACTCAAAATAATATCACTTAAAGTTAAGACATTTTCACTAAATTGTATATAATTCTGTAATATTTTTAACGTGTTTAGAATCTATGACATATTTATAAAAATACACAATTGAATATTGATTATACATTTATACTTATAAATAGTGAATATACTATTTTATATATAGTAGTAGCTGTCCCACCCGGCGTTGCCCGAGCTAAAGATGAAGTTAACAATAACCTCAAGTGATTTACATGAAACTAAGCTAGCTAGGTTGGTAATCCGCCTGCGTCGGATCACGGAAAATATGCGAGATGTATATTATCAGGTATTTTGCGAAGGATCCCGCGAGGTACGTAAGTAAGTGAAATCAGAATATAAGGCACATGAAAAACATCGCAACGGTGACCTATGCCAGACTGGTCTTATGATTGACTTATACATAATAAGTTTGTTTTGGAGCGGTATTTTGGAGTTGGGGAGAGGTAGGAGGAGATGAAGTCTATATTGTTAGCCGATTTTCTTTTTTCTTTTAGATGGGGGACCCAGGTTAGTCTTTTATCAAGTGTTATGCCTAAGTACTTTATTTCGGTTTGGACAGGGATGGGGGAGTTGTTCATAATTAATTGAGGGCACTCACGGGAAGATTATTTTAACGTGAAGGTAACTTGCACAGATTTATCTGTATTTATTTTAATTTTTTTAATTTTAAGTTAAAACTTCGTCCAGACCACAGAACAATTGGTCGGAAACACGTGTTCTCGACATTGTCATCGACAATGTTTCTGATTTCCCGTCATAAGCGGTAAATAAATATTTGTCGACAATGTCAGAAACATATATTTCCGACAAATGTTTCTTGGTGTGGAAGGGGCTTTATAATATTTTAGGGGTAGCTAACACAAATATGTTCGAGAGACACATGGATAAATACAATGATATTGAATCAAAATGTTTATAAATACATTTTATAGTTAAAAAAAATAAAAAATAAAATTCATAATAATAATAAGTAAATTTTGGTTTTTGTTAATAAAACGCGAGCCGCAAGTTGTCCACCCATGTTATATTGTATACACAGTAACATTTTCAAAAATAAATTACTATAATAATTAATTAAATAGCAATTTATTTATAATATAATAATAAGCTGACAGACCACCTCCGCTCAGAATCGCTTTTCGTATGCTATAATTAATTTATCATTGAATTCAAATTTAATACATTTATTACAGTGACCTACTCAATGACGAAGTACAATCGACTCCTACTTTACAACACAGCAGTTACCTACTTCCCCCTTTTCTTTTTTTTGTAATAAAAAAATGAATAGACACTTAAGTTTTCCATTAAATATTTTGAATTATCATTTTTGAAAGATTATCTATTATAATATATATAATATATATTAAACATGACATAACTATCAACATGTTAAGCTCTTCTTGAGCTATTTATAGACATTTATTATTTTTTATTTTTTTAATATTTAAAATCATTGTAATAATTGCAAAAAATTATATATATTATACTAAAATTGTTATCCAGTGTTAGCAGTTGGCACCAGCCACCAGGGCTTATTCAAATAATAAAAAAATGTTATTATGTTTTAATGGTAACTATAGAATTCGGTAGATATAAGCTGTATATATTTCCATTGTTTATCTTTATTTGATATAATTTGAAGTTCGTGTTTAAAAATGACTAGTTCTAATAATAAATGCGAATGCATGAAAAAATGTCAAATGGTACTAGAAAATCCATTCGAATGCTTCCCAAAACACAACGTAAAACTTTCGTTAATGCAATATTTATTCACTTCAAATTCTGGAGATCAAGAAAACACTGATCTATCAAAGTATAAATCAAAGTATGAGGTAAAGCCATCCAATTCATTAAAAACTGATTCAATTAATGAATTATCAATATCTAATGCACATCTTGAAAACACAAGTAACTCAGTAATAGGTACACAAAAATGAGAATTTAGTAAAGGTAATCAAATAGAAAAAATATTGAAAAATCAACTTCTGTTTGTTTCAAATTCATCACACAAATGTTAACCACAAAAAGAATAAAATTTCGAAAAATAAATATCTGATTTAATTGATTTGAATTAATATCATTGATGTACCATATATAATATATATTTACATACCTGCTATTACTAGTTTAGTAGGTAATATCATATAGGTAATAAATAGTTATTCATATAGATACCTAGGCACGTAGCTTCTTTGTCTTTTTAATTTTCTACTATCTAATAATATATGCAAGAGTGAAGAAATATTCTATTTTTGTGATCATTTGATTCGTTAGGTATTTGAATAATAATTGGTAGCGCTGTTTTTAAATTGTGCACGGTGTATGTTGATTAGTTGATTAACGAGGAGGAGTGCTAAAGAAAATAACTAATTAAGAGATTATTAAATATTTCTTATCATCGCTTTGGATGGCTATGAGTATGTACCTATCGCTAAGGCTTCTACTGTAAAAACTAAAAATATTACAGACACTATTTTTTGTTTGAAGTTTAATATTCCCGCATTGTTTGATATCACGGAATTTTATGCATATTTAATAAATATTATTTATTGTGTAAATATACACTACATTATTTATATTCAATTGGTTGGTCCTGATTTCTTATACGTCAGACGTCACTATAATATACTTGTTCGTAATCCGGGTAAATTTATAATTTATTTACCTAGATTAATAATAGTAATTTATTTCCTTATTTCTGATACACTAATTCTGTGGAAAAAAATCTGTGATAAAAATTTAATACGGCTTTTTTTTAAAATTTTTTAATGGAACTCATGCAGTTAGAAAAATTTATTATGAATCGTGGAACGATTTTTTAAGCATTAGGACATTAGGTATTGAAGATAATTTTTTTTACATTTTTAACTACAAAATAATTTGCAAATTTTCGCAATTTTGAAGAATCTAATCAAAATTTAAACTTGAAACGAGTATAAAAATATTGTGACTATATGTGTTTTTGATACTTATTACTTAACTGCTGTAAGAACAACTTACAAAAAACAAAATCAAGTTTTTTGATTAAGAAAAAATATTGTATCAACATAAATAAAAATGAATAGTCTAGAATTTTAAATGTCTATAAAAACCAACAACACAACAGCACCATATAATAAAACACATTCAAGATTGACAATATTCATCGTTCGGTGGTCCACGAAAAATTGGTTTAAAAATGTAGTTATTTAAAGTATAAACATTTTAACCAAACTTCTATCAAAACGTTTTAAAATATTTTAAAACTTATATTGGCTTTGTAAATTGTAATACGCATATTATAAACGTGTACCTACATAGTGATAAATTAGTGAGTCGCTACATGCCTACATATAATGTCCAATGTCGAATCGAGTGAGTATAAAGTACCTACCTTGGCTCCCCACGACTTGAGTATCTGAATCGCACTATTACCGACACCACCGGATCCGCCGATGACCAGTACGTTCTTGTCGGCAGCGTTTGAAGAGTTCATGCCACCGGCCGACGTCAAAGCGCACCACGTGGTTAGGCCTGTGTACAACAAGCACGCCGCTTCCTCGTAAGACATGTGATCGGGCTTCTTAGCTACCTACAACAACATATAGTAAACAAATTTTAGTTTACGTTTGATATAGATATAGCTGTAAAAAGTTAAAACCAATACAGTTATCCCACACCGGCGAGTGGTGACCGACCATTACCTGAGTTACGGGAACGGTGACAAACTGGGAGTGACAGCCAAGTTGGTAAGGAGCTACGACGCCTAGAACGGCGTCGCCGATGTCCAAGTGTTCCGAGCCTACTTCGGTTCCTTTCGCAACCACTTCACCTGCGAAATCCCGTCCCAGAGTCAACGGGAACTCGACGGTCCTGAACAGTGACTTTTGTTTTGCCTGCCGGACTCTGCTCAATAGCACTTGACCGTAACCCTCTACGAGTAAAAATCACAATCGTTTATATATAATGAAAATGCATGCAGATAGAATAAGTTAAAAGTTAACCCAAAGTCATAATAAGTGACTTCGTATAATATAGTTACTCTATAAAGACGTTACTTCATGATTAAAGTGATATAGTAATTTAATTGATTTTTATAATATGCAGATTAATTTATGTCAGTGACTTCGTACAAAATAAGGCGTTATTTTGAACTTAGAAGTAATTCAAAACCAGTCTCTATAGATAATGGGTACCTAGGTACCACACCAGTTTTTTTTTGTGAAGAATATAATAAAACTTCGTTACAACTGAACGGACTGCTATTATAAACATTACAATTTATAATAAAGGTATATAGTGATGTAGGTACTTTTTAGAATTGTAATTCAGCCAAAACTATTATTAGAAAATAGAACATTAGGCTTACGACTATTTTATGTGCCTACCTTAGATCATATAGCCATATAAGTTTAAGGTATTATCGTCTATCATTGTTATATACTGTGGTACTATGGATGGAGCCATCACGGATACCCATATTTTCCGTGGAAACAATTTTACTCACATCTAAGCGACGAGTCTCTGCTGCAGGATGAGACGCGCCACCTACGGATGCGTGAATAATTGTAGGCACAGAATATATGAATTTCATATATTCTGTGATGTAGGCAGTAGGCATATCTCATTGAGAGACTGCAGAGACTCGTTGTTAATAAGTGCTTATCAAATTATCGGAAAATGCCGCATGGGTCCATCGGCATAGTAAATGATCTAAAGGTGTCTACTTATAACTTACCGGCCATGAGGACATCGATGGGATTGACTGACGACGCCCTGACACGCACCAGAACGTCTTTGGGCCCGAGGGACGCAGGTGTCTCTGTCTTGTCATTGAGAGTGGCCGAGTCTTCAAACGGCGCGTATGTGTTAATCTGCCACGCTGTCATTTGTTCGGGCCACGACCGTCCGCCGTCAGCGGCAGAAACGCTCGTCTTCGTCATGACGTTGTTGCAGAGCTTGTCTTATTGGTACTTTATTGGCTATAGTGTAGGACGAGCGTTAACCGAACGGCAGAACTATCTCCTAAGATCGGACTACGGGCGAGAGGTCGCACGTGAGACTGACGCAGTGACGCCGCGAATAGTTGTTATCCCACGTCGTGGAAAGTCGGAAAAGACTAATCAGTAATCACATAACAAACCGTGTTATAGTTCAGATCTCGGCGATGACGGTAGTGGCTAGTGGTAGTGGAAGTGGTAGTGACGAAATAACGTGCATGTGCCTCGACCGATCTATATCATTATAATAATGTATTATATACATAATACTATAATAAACTCACAAGGACAAGGCTATCGGTGAGCCAAAAAACTATAACTGTTATTTGTGTGTAGTTATAAATTAGTAGGAATAGGCGTATAGCAATAGGTACTCGCACCTACGAATTACGATAAATTTCATCTCGACAAGTGACGTCACATTTACGCGCGTCTATATAGTAAAAAAAGTAACAATCAGGTGCGCGGATCTAGAAATCTGAAATGGCTTGGGGGCTACATTTTTTTCAGAATAAATACAATTATAATTTATTTGTACACAATAAATTATAGATACGATTTTATAACAAAATTTGCAATTTTATTTATATTTTAAATTTATAGATTTGAAGAAGTATGAATTATTTATTATACCTACACATAAATATACATAATATAGTAAAATACATACAATTTCCAAATGATAATGCTAATAGCACGAACTGAGCATTTCAAAGGAGCGACTAGACCTAATTTTTAGAAGGTGCTCTAATTATGTGTACCTACCTACCTATTTCAATAACCCACACTCAATTTGTTTTTATGTTATTTGTAACATGTCTATGGAATATCGATATTTAAAATAACAAGTCAGTAAACCGTTACTTTAACATTCTTGCACACTCAACCAATTTTTAATTTGTTGCATACTTTAAAAACTGCGTTCACATGTTTCAGAACTTATCAGAATTGTAACTGCAACTTGTTTAAGTTAGGAAAAGACTCTTTTTTTTAAAAAAAAATCCTACATAAAAAGAAACCGCTCATTAAAAAAAAAATCCTACATAAAAAAGAAACCGCTCCTTTCTCAGATTAATTTTGGTGCTTTATTAAAGGCGGCAAGTGCACCCCCAAGCACCCTCTAGTTGCGCATTTATATTTTTAGGGAGCTCATTTTATCGGCCACATAACCTGCGACAATTACACAATTTTATTAATATAATAATTAATAATAAATTATTCATATATACCTACCTACATACTATAAATTATAATATATAGGTAGACAATATTGTTGAAATCATAGACCTATAATTACTAAATATAGTTAGTACTAACCTACTAAGTATAAGGTATTAACTATTAAGGTATCTGGTTGAAATGCACATAATATTATAATAAAAAAATGTAGGTATGACATGCAGCGCTGCCACTCATGCTGTATCAGAATACATTTTTCTGTTTATCGTAATTATTATATTATATAATATGATATTATAAATAATTATTCTATTGTATAGTATTTCTGCCGAAACGATAATACTGAGTTGCATAATAAAATCACTGTCAACATAAAACTTGAATCAATCAATAGTAAGCTAATGGTCCATTTTTAACATGATTCAGTGGCCCACGATTGGTTCAATTAAGATGATTAATTTAGTTTACTATAGTTTGAAACCCGACATTAAACTTAAGATGATAGATAATCTGATAAGACAAACTTAAATAAGAACTCAGTTTTACAATAATTTACGTGATTACCTATATATTTACATAAGTATGGTCTATCGTCAATAGCAGTGTTTCTCAACGTTTTTTCATTCACGTACCCCAAATATCAATTTTGAATATAAATAATGGAAAATTTGGAAATAGTATCTATTATATTATATCGCATTAATATTTAATAACATTAAATCGCAGATTCTACATTGTAATTCATTGATTTTACACAATTATTAAATATTTCGTTAAAAGCAAACTATTTCAGTTACATTAAATTTCACTTTTTCCGCCATTACTCAATTTTTTTTTTGTATCCATTGAGATCATGCGACGTAGCCCAGGTTGAGAACCACTGGTCTATAGGTATGGCGGTATAGACTATAGATATTTATTCATTAGGTTTAGGTATTGTGAAAGCTTATATTATAATAATATATACCTAGGCTATTACTTAACGGTTGTTGTCTACTTGTCTATAAGTAATTTATCACTATTGGAGCAAAACTTAAGATTCAAAACGGACTTACATGAAAGTTGAAATGAAAATCTCCAATCGGCGACTGGCGAGATAAATCGTAAATGAAATTTTATCTGTATTTTAGTTTGTTCGAAAAATGTAAATGATTAATTGATAACGATTAAATGTGATAAGTGATAACAGTTTATTGTTTATCACGGACTAACATATACAGGACTGGTAACGACTAATCAGCGGGGCGAAGGGGTCTGTCCATGAAAAGCACGATTAAAGATATACAATATAAGGTATATCTTTAATCGTGATGAAAAGTTATAGATGAGGCGGTATACGAAGGGAAAATACTTTTTAAGCCAAAGCGCTATCTATGAGTTGAGCTCAGAATTAGACTAAAAAATAGTTCCTCAATATTCAAATGAATTTATTCTATTTATAGTTTCTTATAAGTATAATATTTTTATTGCTTATATAGTTGTATGTGTTTATGTAATCTACATAATATTGTATACATATTTTATATTTATAATGATGTTAATAATAAATATACAATTTTAAGTATCCAGTTTTTTTTTTTTTTTTTTTTTTTTTTTTTTAATATGGTTAATGTGCGTGTGCTATACTTAATTGTCTAAGTCGTAAGTGCGACAAAACCATTAAATATTCTTTATTTCAATTACCTAAAAATGATTTGCAACGTGCAAATTGGTTGCAATTTATTAATAAAATTTATAACAAAATCACAAATAAACCTACACATTTGTGTGAGTTACATTTTACAGCTGATGATATAATTCATACTTATAGCGTTTGGAATAACTTTAATGATATTGAAGCGGTAAGAAACTAAACCAATATTTAAATATTATATTATGCTGACATAATTAAAATTTATTTTTAAATTATAATTACTATACAATCTTATATTTAGAATTTTCAAAATTGTAAAAAGCCTAAATTAAGATCTAATGCTCTACCATCTGTTAGTAATATTTCTATGGAAGCTAGTCCAAATGTAAAATGTCGGAGAGAACTAATATGGCCACAAAATAATTCTGCAAATGTACGATTAAACTTATCTACAATTATTGAAAATGAAGTACCTACATATGCATTTTTTAAATAATTTATTAATCTAAATAATAAGTAATTTAATATTTATATTAATTAATTTAACTTTCAGAAAATGGTAAATACTTTTGATGAATTATTAAAATATCAAAATGTTGATTTACCTATTACTTGGAGCAAGTTTGGCAACCAAAATTCAATAACATATTTTTGTTTAAAATATGAAAATGTTCCTAACTGTAAAAAAGTAATGGAAAAACAAATTGTCATAACATCAGATTCAGAATTGTATTATTATGCTTATGACAATGAGGTTAAGAGTGATTTTGAAACACTGAAATGTATTACATTTCCATTAAATATTAAGTTATTAGAAAGAGCAATAGTTTTATTTGCTGGAAAAAATGCATGTATTGGTGGACCTAATGCATTCAATTTTCCAGGTATTTAAATATATAAATTATTATAATCATCATTATCATGGTTTCATAACTTGCCACAGTTCTAGAGAAGTCCTGACTGTCAGTGTTCTCCAATTTTCAATCTAAACAACATAAGACATAGTTCTTTAAAATAATAGTAATTATATGAGTATATAATATATTATGTAATTCAATTTATAGGAATACAAGTTAAAAACACAAATTTAAATTCAAATAAAATTTGGCGTCCTCTAAATTGTAAATATCTGACAATATTTTAAATAAGAATAGATGTGTGAATTGTGAAAAACTATTGAATAAATTTAGAGTTTATAAATGGAAACGTGAAACTCCAAATAAAGAAACGAAAAATAAATACATAGGACACACACTTACTCCGACTCGACTATCTTCTTTTAAAGATATTCAAAAAGCAAAATATAAATTGAAGAAATTAAATAACAGGTAACCATGTATATGAGATTAAACTACAATCATGTTAATTTATAGGTTATTATACTATTATGTATATTACATATTATATTTCTTCATTATTATTATATATAGTTATTTTACTGTTATTATGTATCGTAATTATTAATGTGCTACTAAAAGTATCATTCTAAAATTGAAAAATCAGTTGCATTATATGCAAAACAAAATTAAAGAACTACCTCAAACCACTATTGATGTATTTTTAAAAAATAATAACTTGAGTGAGTTACAACAAATTTTAATGAGCGAAATTATTAAAACTTGTAAGTTTACTAATCCCAAGAATAGAAGATACTCAGATAGCTGGATACTTCTCAGTATTATTTTTCACATAAGGTAGGTATATAATATGCATAAATACCTAGACCAAAAACACTTAAAAATGTATAAACTACTTAACTACTTATTTCTTAGATCTCAAAGTGCTTATACATTTTTGCGAGATCAAAATGTTATTCCTCTACTAAGCCCTCGTACTGTGAGAACATATTTATCATGTATTAAGTCTCCTTGTGGATTCGATGATCAGTTTTTTTAAAAAAAAAATAACTATGCTCTCCCAAGAACAAAAACATAGTATTTTGTTGTTCGATGAAATAATACTCTGTGAAAGCATTGCAGTTAAATCATCCAACTTAAGCTATGTTGGCTTCGAAAATTTTGGAAATGAAATACACTCTTCAAATACTAAAGCTAACCATGGTTTAGTATTTATGTTTCAAAGCTTGTCTGTCAATTTTTGCCAACCTGTAGCTGTTTTCACATCTACTGGCACAGTAAAAGGTGTATTCACTGTAACACAGCTTTATTGGTAGGTATTAAATTATTATTTTTTAGGTATTATACTTGCACAATTAATTGTCAAAGCAATTTCTTTACTGGAGAATAATGGTGTAAAAGTGGATGGTATTGTGTCTGATGGTGCACAAACTAACCGAAGACTATGGACTGAACTAGGTGTTAGTGGCTCTATAAACAGTGTGAAAAATTCATTTAAAAATCCAATGGATGAGAGTCGATCCATTTATGTATTTTCTGATGTTCCTCACTTAATTAAAAATATAAGAAACAGGCTCAATAACAAAATTACATTAAAAGTAAATAAATAATTAGAATTTGGTTTTAAAATAATGTTTGAAAAATATATTCTTGGTAGGTACATCCAGATAAATCTCATGTAAGTTGGTTACATTACCAAAAAGTTTATGAATTGGATGTATCACAAAATACAGTTGTTCCTACACGTGTGTCCTAAAATAACAGAAAGACATTTAAAACTGGACACATTTTCAAAAATGACTGTGAAATTAGCAACTCAAGTAATTATCCAACATTTATATATAATATAATATTTTATTAAGTAATAAATACCTATTATATCTTTCAAAATTGTGATTGCCTATTTTGTTAAAGATATTCAGTGAATCTATGGCAAAAGCAATTAATTTTATAGAGGTCATGTAAAAAATTAAGAACTGAAGGACAGTATCGAAACAGAAAAGTTCACAAATATACTCAACTCAGGTTTTGATGCTCTTAATAGGAAGTATACAGCTGAAGGCATAAGAAAAAGAAGTAATGACTTTGATGTAAGTAAATGTAATAATTAAAAATTGTAAATGCTTGTATAAATCTGGGTATAAAGGTTTTAAAGACTACTCTTATTTGGCTCGATAATTGGGAAACTAACTTTATTAATGGCAAAATTACTTCAAATGAGTTTCTCACAAAAAGTACATCTGAAGGATTGCGGGTGAGTATAAAGTCAACAATTGAACTAAGTAACTACCTTTTAGATGAAGTTAAATTGAAATATGTTCTAATAAACAGAATGAATCAAGACCATATCGAAGTAATTTTTCTAATTTTTTTATAAAAAATTAAATATTGAAACTTACATAATATTTATTTTAAACTTTTTGTTAGCAATTTTTTGATATGGTTCGCCAGGCAACTGGTCCAAATGAGCACCCACGTTTTTACAAGTGTATAAACTTCTATCAATATCTTCAGTATTAAAACCTCCAAAAACTGGAAACTGCCAGATTCTTGATTCATCAACACCTAAAATAACATTGACTGATTTAAAAGAATTATCCAAAAGCAATCCATCAAAAAGACAACAAAAAATAGAAAAAATAAATAACATTATTGATGAAGTTGATGAATGTGATCCGTTAGATGCTGCAGTTGTTGATATTATACAACCAGATCATAACTATTGTGAAATTCAAAAAGCTACAGCTAAAGAATGTGTGATATATTATATATGTGGTTTTATGTGCCGTCAAATAGTTCTTAAAAGAACTAAATGTTTAATTGTATTTTTGCTTTAAAGGGTATGTTTAATTTTTGATTTATGATAAAATTAGAAATATTTTCTATTTCCTGTTATACCAATAAATGTATTAATTTACCTTTTTTCCAATATTGTTTTACTATTTAAGGATCTGATACAAGACCAGAAGCAGCTTTAACAAACTTGAAGTCCAAAGGATTCTTGATACATCCAAATTATACAATTTTTAAATTAGTTTCAGCAATTGAAGAAGGCTTTGTACAATATTGTAATGTTCCTGAGGTGTTTGATAAGACTGTAAATTTTTTATTACAAAATCATCAGAAATTACTAAAATTTCCTTGTGTAGAACACGAAAGTGAAATACTTACTTCCATAGTACATTTCTACATTATAATGCAGATGAAGCAGTACACTCGAAATCTGAACAGAGAAACCAAGTTCTATGGAAAAAAAAATGTCAAACTTTCAATTTATTAATGACATGTTGACCCTATAAATTTTATATTTTTGAATAATAAGTACGATTTTATTATTATTAGTTTCGACTTGTTATTCATTAATCCATTACTCCTTCAATATTATTAACTATGTATCATATTAATATTATAAAATTAATAGTTAATATTTTACTATTGAGGTGGTAAAAGTAGTTTAATTAATAATTATTATAGCTATTTGTAATAGTTAATAATTTGACAAAGCAATTAATGTACTAAATAATAAATATTATTTATTGGTTTTTCCTGGGTTTGTTGAAAATTGAAATTTTATTGCCACCAGGTAGCGTTGAGGCTCAATAAGGAAGATCCCTCCGTACACACGTATACCTTTTTCTGACCGCGTTATAGTGATCGTTACCAATGGCCAGTGCATGTATTAAACCAAATAAAGTAACGAGTAATTAAGTACATTACACCTCCCACACGTGTCAGAAACACCACAATGCCATACTCGAACTATTATTCGACTAATCATAAGAAATGAAAACACAGTTTATGTAAAACAAAAAAAAAAAAAAATTAATAAATAAATGTACACACATAAATATAGGGAACTAAGTGTGTCAGATTGAAAACTTACGGGCTTCACAACGTTGCTCCTCCATACGCAAAAAAGTATATAATTGTTGAATTAATTTTTTTTTTCGACATCTTCAATGTGTCAATCTTTACTTACGTTGTTACAAACATTGACAGCCGTGACCTCCACCCACACGCCCGCCACGGCTGGGTCCTCTCGCACCGCCTGTTGCAGTTGCTGCATCAACCGCTCCAGGCGATGCTCGAGTTCAACCCTCGACAACTGGGCAGGCGGCGATGGCAGTTGCTCGACGTCAGAATTGGTGCCTAAAAAAAATAACATAACAGCACTGAAATTCACATAAAAAACAACTCAAACACTCACCATGACACCGGCAAGCCACGTGACCGTGCCTTCCACAATTGTAACACCCTGCAAACAATCGTACACTTTAGGAGTTTTTCATAAAAATAAAAAAAATTATACATTCACGCATATTCGTAGGGCTGTGAAATTACAACGAAAAAAAGTTAAGCCGTAAGGAAAACAAAAAAAAATCATTGCGGTCGTCGGACGAGCCGGCGGCGGCGTCGACATGGGGACACTATCTTACGCGTCGGCCGATTTCGATTTCTTTATAATAAAGATATGTATAAATTTATTTTGAATTTTCTTTTAAGTTAAAAACCGATTGGAAACAAACTAAAACAAATTGAGAATTTCCTCATGGCGGTTTTGAGGTACAAAAGGTTTCGTACCGCCATGTGCGCCAGTCACGAATAAAATGAAAAACACGCGCTTCGAAATAAAATTAATTAGTAATAATTACCTAACCTGTGCGGGTAAATCTATATCTATCTAATTACGGCGTCGTTCGGCCCGCCGCTGGTTGCCGAAACGTGAGGCTGTATTATACACCCTCACGTTTTTGTGGTTGATAATAAATTTTTGATATTCATTCATTTTGCTAAAACAAAATAAGTTTTTATTACTTCTACTGATTAAAAAACAACGAGATTTGAATTATTAAAAAAAAAAAAACTTTTAGAAAAAACCGCGTGACACGTGGCTACGTAAACCCGGGGTGGCTGAAATAGTGCATTACAAAAATCGTCTGTAATCGTCTACAGTGTAGACTCAGCACACTGTAATTCGCTAATAAAAATTCTACAGCCGAATTACGTATTTGAGTTGACGTAACGGTGCGCGATTTGACTAGATTCAGATACGCGCGTGTCGAGTAAAGACGGGATACACATTGATTCGCACAAAAACGTCTTTGACGTGTTGCCCGGGCCCCGGGGCATTACATTGCTGGGGGTTTGTAAATATTGTTTTCGCCTACACGATTTGGAAATGAAAATTGAAAAAAAAAAACCTCGAAACACGATGCCATTATACACGAGTACCTCGACTTGAGATTTACTTATAGGAAAATAAAAATCTTTATACTTACTCGGTTGTTGATGTCTGGATCGAAAATGAAATGAACGCGGCCCGGTCCGACGGCCGGAGTGCAAAATTCGTGTACATCATCTCCCACTCTGCCACCCGTAAATGTCGCCGTTTACGCGAACATGAAAACTTTGTGTGAGAGAGATCGTCAGTGGGCACGGCAGCCGGGCGGACAGAGACGGCGACGTGCCGCTCGACGGCCGAAGACACCTGTCGACTTTGTACCCCACGATTAGATAATAATGTTCGATAATAATTTCTTATACGTCGTCGTGCGTTTCATTTATAATTCTCATTTCGCGTATTAGGCTTACACACTGGACACAATGACACATTGACACGCATTGTGGCAGCTGATGTATATGAGGTTTTTTTCCTCTTCAGTGTGTATATATATATACACACACGGCATAATATCAATTGTGTTATTATTATTTTTATATACAACATACACGGCAAAGTAGTTCACTGATACTGACCGCAGGTGGATAGGCTACCTGATCAAGCCCTCCGCGAATATCGTCTGCTATCCGACGCAGTCGGATTGCCTACGTAGGCAATCCGACGCAGTCGGATTGCCTACGTAGGCTGACGACTTTCACTGGAGGTGACTGACTTCCTAGACCCTCAAACACGGAGCCCCGACATACCGATTTGTACATACGAAAAAGAACCGGACAAGCGACGGGGGACCGTATTCAGCCCGCTTAGGTATATTTCGTAATGACGAATAGCTAGAAGCTCGATTTCAAGTCATTACCTCCACACCGTCCAAATCGTCTTATCAAAACTCCACACCTCCACGCGTTATCCAAGTCCAATAACCTTCTCTCTGTCATCACCAACACCAATATATACATTCTTATTTATTTATTATTTATTATATCTATAATATATATATGGTACACACCGCGGGCGAGACCGACGTTTCCACTAGTCAGATTATATAAAATATATACATCACCGCCAAGAAAATTCTACTGTACTCATGAATATTGTTATATAGGTATAATATATTTATATATTTTATATGTCTATGGCTGTACAACTGTATAATTTGTTTAGATGTACCTATTTAAAAATACACCTTGCCACCTTTGTACAGTGGTAACTGGTAGTACTCTATGAGTGTATACTCAGAAATACTGTACTTCTTACTTCTTAGCAAATATTTCTTTGATCCTGAGTTAATTAAGAATTAATATACAAATGAAGATCGTACATGACACAAATCGAGTTAATATTAAATTCGTAGTTAGGTGCAAGAGATATAATTTAATTTTAATTGTTAACCCCAAGTTAATCAGGATTATTGTTAATAAATTGTAGTACACCAAAGACATACCTAATAATATATTATAATGTAATATACTAATAAACAAAATATAAAATATAGGAAATTATATATTATTTTACGCCCATGTAGTACATTAATAGTATAAGTACTGGCATCTAAACAGCTAATTGTTTGCTCAGTTCAGCTCAAAACTGCATTTGAAAATTTCATTATGTGTATAAAATACATAAAATAAAATATTTGGAAAGTTACAACTTACAAATAATATTTTTCTTGTCAAAATATGAAATTTAAATGGTTATAAAAAAAAAAAAAAATGTGGCCATGTATTTTTTAACTGTTATTATAAAAACTTATGAGGAACCTTGTATTACATTTTCAAGCTTTTTTAGCTAGCGAAGTTTTTTTTATAGAACATGTCAAATGTCCATAAATACCTCAAAAAGAGACTCATTATTTTTTAAAAAACTAAAAAAAGACTTCATTCTAAAATTAATACATTCATTGCTCTGTTTAGAATCTAAAATAAAATAAAATGTTTCACCTCTTAAGTACCCCTAGAGCCTAAATACTAAAAACTTATAGACATTGGTCAGTACTTCCTGAACTGTTATTTAAAATTTGTAACTTTTTTGATTGCTGCAAGTTGCAGTTTAAACTTTAAAGTATGTGTAAAGTATATTATAATATATGATAAATGTTTAAGTCCAAAACAAAGTTCAAAAAATTATATTTTTTTACTAATATTATATTTTATACCTACAGAAAAAACAGATATGTCATTTTGGTACATATGTGTACAAAATATATTATATACACATTAATTAATAATGACACATTCGTACTGCAAGTATTTATAATTGTAAAATTGATTTATTTTGTGTAATGTGCATGTTATATTTTATTATTTGATTGATTTGAGTAGCAATTTTGAAATTTAACTAGACAATTAAATCTAAAATGATTTATTCAAATATGTATAAAATATATATAGAAGTACTTGTAATTTAAATAGTTCAATTAGTTACTTTTTTTATGAGACTAAATCAGAACTAATTACCATTTAGTAATAATATCAAGTTTTAAAAAACAATTTAATTTAACAGTATTGACATTCATTTATTATTATTAGGAATTTTTCTTAAAAAATAATATTTATGAAAACAGCTCAATTTTAAAACTATTAACAGATAACAAAGTTGTGTATAATGATTAATCATTATTCATTATGGTAAACATCAAAATAGAATCTAATTACTACAAACAGTACTCAATTAGTTAATCTAGCTTTATCCATACTAGGTTTATCAAAAGTTATAATAACTTTGCCCCTTAGATGTCCATCCTGTACTCTTTTGTATGCATCCTTAAGGTCCATAAATTTAAAAGTTTTTTCCAGAGGAATTAAAATTTTTTTTTCTTCGGCTAACTTGGCCAGTTCTTTTACACCACACTCGATTGGAAGAAAAGTAGCCCATCGTATTGAAGATCCTTTGAATACTGCTCCAGATAAAATGTTTGGAACTAGAAAGTCAATTGCATTTTTAACCATGCCACCTACCAAGCCATATAAATCCGTATTGTGTAGAATGGGACTGCGAAGTGTAATAAAGGTAGCATAAGACCAACCTTTTAACAAAGGTGTATAAGAACCAATTTTATTATATGATATTCCTGCTGCATCTAGAATTATATCATACCTATTCAGAAAAAAAAACATTGTAGTTAAGATTATTTTTTAAGTTTTTTAGTAGTGTCCAATTGCCATTCAATTTAAGAATGATCAAATATGAAATAATGTTACAAATGTTATATTTCAAACAATATTAATAAATGTTTTTATATAATTTAAATTAAATATAATTGTATAATATTTATAAATATAATGTTTGCATACTTTCCGTGTTCTTCCAACTGTTGTTGTGCATCTTTAGCTGTATAGTCTATAATATTATCAGGTCCAAGGCCTTTTACTAAGTTTATGGCTGTTGAATCACATGTAGTAGTAACCTAAATGAAAATTATTCAGTAAAAAAACTTGTCTTTGATTAAAAGAAATATATTTTGAAACGAGAAAAGGAATCACAATTTAACATTAAATTATTTTGAAAATGAAATATGAGTTTTCATTTTTCTAGACATACCTAGTTTTTAAATTAATTAGCAAAATATATTTGTTATTAATTGTACACAAAATACTTTAAAGTTATTTAAATATTGTTATTGTTATTTATCAATAATTTTATATTAATAAATTAAAATACTGAATAGCAATTGATTTTAACTTTAGCTAATTATATTCCTATGATATTTTATATTATCAAAGGATATTAAAAACAAATTTATTTATATCTTTTAATAACAGACGTATAAAGTTTTCTATTCCTAGCAATTTAAATAAATTCTTCAAAAAAGTGTAATACATCATCGTTAATTAAAATTTTTAATTAAGTTAGTTCTAAGCAAAAAAAATTGATGATCAATAAACAGGCTATATACCATCTCACAACATGTATATCACATATAATACATTATATTATTATTACTAAAATTCTTAATATGTTGAATTAATGTTAGTTGTGTACAACACTTATAGAATTAAATCAAAATTGAGACTATTTTCTATGTACATACCTTAGCACCCCATTGCTTTAATAATTGTATGGCACAGTTACCAACACCCCCGGAACCTCCAATGACTAGTACATTTTTGTTGGTAGCTTTCAGAACATATAAGCCGCCAACCAATTTCAAAGCAGACCATGCAGTCATGCCTGTATACAATAATCCTGCAGCTTCTTCATTTGTCAAATGATCTGGTTTCTTAGCTACCTAAAAGAACATTGTCAATCTTACAACACTGGACATTTGTTTTTAATAATCTATGATTTATATAGTTTTGTTCCATACCAGACCTTCGGGAACGGCGACGAATTCCGAATGACAACCTTGATGGAAAGGAGGAACTACACCCATGACCACGTCGCCGACATTAAATCTCTTGACTTTCACCCCTTTGGCTATGATTTCTCCACAAAAATCACGCCCCAACGTCAGCGGGAACTCAACGGGTTTGTGCATGGACATTTGATGTGCTTGCCGGATGGTGCCCAACAGTACCTGACCAAAGCCCTCTGTAAATCATGGAACGGCATAAATGATTATAGTATTGTGCAACGAGTACATACACCGATGGGCTTCTCTTTTCCCGCCACTCACCAGCCATAAGCACATCGAGCGGATTGACGGACGAAGCTTTGACGCGCACCAACACTTCATGGGCTGCCACCATGGTCGGCGACCGGGCATTGCTGGTCAGCACCAGATCGTCGACTGTGCTGTACGAGTGAGCTTGCCATGCGATCATTTTCGACGACCAAGCAGTCTGGGTCGGTGTCGTTTCAGTCTTTTCATCGTTCGCGGCGATGTCGACGGTCATGTCTTCGGTGATGGCGCTACAGCTGGTGGTGAGCGTGCGGCGTCGAATCGTCCGGGCCACGAACGTGTTCCTCGACGGCGAAATCGGAAATGACCGAAAGACTAATCCGAATATTGTGTTTGATTTAGACATAATAATATATTATAATATTATTGTTGTTCAATTTCCACCAGATTCGTGCTGATGGTGCCCCCTCTGGCCGTTATCAGTCAGTTATCACGCCGGGTGCCAATATTATCACGATAATGATAATAATAATAGGTAATTATTATTATTATTATTTTCGTTATTTCTAACTATAGTCAGTAGTCACTACTCTCACTCGCCTTAATAGTTAATTTCAGCAATTAAAGTCACTACCCAATAATAATTAACGTATTCGTATTATAATTTATTACGTTTTTGTCCGCTGCATAACCATTAATCGCTATCGAAGCAATTATTATTAATATTATTACAGTATATAACACTCAATGTCTGTAAAATTGATATTATAGTTACCTATTAGGTATTTATTAATTATTATAAACCTACTTCCATAAATATTATAAAATTATTATTTATTATGTATTTATGTTCCTACCATATAAGCGGACGCGATGGCGCCTTATAACTTATAACTTTAAAAGTATACTGAAAACTGAATATTGGAGTCATAGGCATAATATTCCAGAATATTTATAACAATTAATGATTACTGCCTATAGGTAGACTGAAGACTCCACTAGTCCACTAAAGGATAATATAATGATAATTGCATAGGTGCAAATCTTACAAAAGTTGTACACCCCTATTGGTTACGCAAAAACAAAAAAAATAGGTATCTAGTTGCTCAGAAATGAAGATAAAAGTTAGAATTAATAAGTTTTTTCCTAATAAAAAAATATCATACATTCATACCCGTTTCCGAAATGGTACACGGTGAATGGTGATTATACTGATTAGGTGTGTAGTATATAGGTAATAATTTATATGTCTATTGACACAAGAATAATTCAGGTACAGTATACTTAGTACCTATCTATAATTTGGCTATTTACACAAAACATAAAACAATATTAGATCCATTTCAAAGTACAAACATTGGTAAAAATATTAATTTATTAATTGTTCGTACTACCATCACACGGTCTTCCGCTTACCACAAATGGTACGCGTACCACAGTTTGAGAACCGCTGCTAAAGAGCATATATACTTGCACCATCAATAAACAGTCTCTTTTATCCGTTTTGGGCAAAACATCGTTATTTTGTCGTCTATATTGAAACCCTATTGCCAAAATTCGCTCAAAACGAAAATGTATCGACACTTTTAAGATATAAGAATCTAAACATATTTTGAAGAGAATATCGTGTATCTAAAAAGTAGTTACCTACTTATATGTATGTCTGAATTTTTGCTGTGATGTATAAAAAATGGGTAAATGAAGGAAAACCCCACTAATGTAATAGATATTTTGAATGTATGTGATGCGTAATGAAATTTTATCCAAACAAAAATGGTCCATTGAACATTTTGGCAACCCTATGTACCTAGGTACCGGTAGGTATCTATAACAGCAGTTAAGCGTTCATTCTCAACATTGAAATGCTTGAAAACATTCCTTCGTAATAAAACTGGAAATGAGCGATGGGCAGGATTTAATGATTTATTTCTGGCAAGTTCATTGGGAAGTATCTATATTTTTACAGACGAAGTATTTGATACAATGGCTAAAAAAAACAGAACATATCAATATTATTAGGTATATCAGGTAAGCATAGTCGTTTAGACATTACTTAATTAATTAGATTGTATTTGTATTTTGAAGGTTTTAATTTGTTAGGTTATTGAAAATATAAGGTTTTGTGTATCATTGTAGGTACCAATGTATGAAAATTGACCTATTCAAAATTATTCATTTCTATAAAAAGTTATTATTTTGAATGAAGAAATGAAGACAAGAAATGAAGAAATAAGAAAATAAAAAAAAATTTTGGACTCCCAAAAATAAAAAATAAAAATAAAATCACGCTACTCACCTCCAATTACAATGCTGGGCCTATTTTTTTCAACTCGTTAAACTTAACTAAGTTAATATAGAAAAATGTAAATTAAGTTTAAAGTTAAAAGTGGTGACATGTTAATTAGAAAAAAGAGTAACTTAACTTAGTTAAAAATCAATTACCTTTTTAATAATAATAAAACTATTTATTTTTTTTATTATTAGAAAAGTTATTAAATTTAACTATTATATTTTATTAATGACTAATGATTTTACTATTAGTTCGGGCTAGGACGCTAGGTAAGTCAATTATCGTCTTAAATATTCATTGTGTGAAGTGGACCTGCAATACCTACCACTATTCTTATGACGTTTAAAAAAATAAAAGAAGTAAGTCTAATAATAATAAGTCAACTTATCTAATAAAGCTAATAATTTGATTGTATATGTAAATAATAAATATAAAATATGACTTTTTTTAATGGGGTTAAATTAATGTCTTTTAGGTACCATTGCCTACGAAAAATAGGTACCTATACCTACAATTATTTTCGTTTAATCGTATTCTCTAATAACGTTAGTCCGTTATTATGATAATTAAGACAATTTCGCAAAAAATGTAATACCTAATTAATAATTGTATTCCACATCGGAAATATCAATAACGACTATAGGTTGATTAAAACATAATTATATGTTCGCATTTGCCTAAGTGAATGACCGATCATTTTTATTTTTGTTTACATGTACAAAATTATAAATCTATTTTTACATGAACAGCAGACAGCAGTATAATATACTTTGTAATTCCAGTAATAAATTACCATTCCTTTGAACCAGCCAATAACTCATAAGTCATAATTAATATTTTAATCCATACAATAATATTAAATTTGACACAAATTGGTTCTGTATGTGTATGTGTTTCCCATATCGATTACAGATCTGATCGGTTTAATTAATGTGAATAATGTGATACTTATAATATCCCAAGTATTTCTATTTTAAAAATCATGAAGTTAGATTATTTTATTATTATATGAGCAATAATTTTAGAAAATATATATTTTCGTTTTATGTATGGACTCTTAAACTATTTGATAGTCAACTTGAAAGGTCACAAGCATTTATTTATTGCTTACTCAGAATCGATGATGATATAGGTAAGATATAATAAAAGTAAAATGAGTTTTATTAAAGATTAAATTATTATTTATTTGGACATTAATCAATGTCACTGACCTACAATTGTTTTGAGCATTTATTAGTTAAATTATTATTTATAAATTATACAAATATTTTAAAATGCAGCAAATTTCTAAAGGGTAAACATTCAGTTACATTCAGGTCATTATGTGCGACGTGCGTGCTATACCTTAAATTCCGATTATCCCATCTATAAAATATTATATTATTATGAGTGTTATGTGGTTGGTTAGGTTAGTTTAGATTATGCTAAAACTATTTCAAATATTAGATTTATTATTTAATATTTATAAAATTATTTCATATCCAGATATCCTCTCTCTCAATCCCCTTTAAGAGTCAAGATATTACAGTCAAGAATTAAAGATCTAATGTCTTTTTATGCACACTAATTAATTTTGAGACGTTTAACGCAAAAAACAAGTGTTTGAGGCTGCAGAGATCCCTAATCTAAACAGATTCAATAAATATTGTTTAGGTAGCTTGTTACCTAAAATACTTGTTTATTGTTCGTTACAATTTGTCTGTAAAAAACAAATATGTAGTACTTTCACTGGATGGCTTCTTCCCTTGCGTGTTTCATGATAAATTCTAACTTATCACATATTCTTATTGTGCCCAAGGGCACAGATTGTATATTTCTTGTTTTGAAAAAAAGGTAGCTTGTAGGAAAAATACCGTCCAACATTCCATTTTGTTTGCAAATTTTTTACTTTGATTTTATTTACATAATGTTTGTATAAATATTTTTTATCAGATGTCTGTACTGTTTCGATCGGAGCACTAGCCACTTATATACGATTTTGCACTGTATGTAGGCTTTACACGTTTACTATAAATCAAATAATAATTATGAGTCAATATTTAATTTATATACATTATACCTACACTTATTTCATTTAGCCAATTTCTAAATATTATTAATTATATATAGACTCATAAAATCAATGCATGATAAAATATCATCTAATTATTTAATCTACATTATGATTTATGACAGCACGATTTTATATGCCACATAGGTAATTAATTATTCTTGTATTTTTATTCATTAATTTACGAATAGCAAATAGGTCGGTATACCGTATATCTGTAAGTAGAAAGATTAAAGTTCCTTCCTAAAATTGAAACAACAATCGTACTAGTAATAGTAGTCTAGGGTGTACAATGTGTCAAAGTGTGTATTTAAATTTAGTGTTTATTATTGCAGTTTACAATGAGCAGTTATTGTACTTATACATATTATTACGTAATATGTACCTATAAGGTATTAGACGAAGAGTGATGGACTGATAGACTTGGATTAGGGGCCAGGGGCGTCATTTCAATATTTTCTAGAGTAGGGCATAATATAATGTCCAGTCCAATAATTATAAAACTTTAGCCCATACCAAAAAAATAACCGCTCTCTAAGTCACACAACTATATAGTGAATACTATATTACTGTTTTACAATTTAAATTAAGTAAACTATGTCCGCTTTTGTTAACATTATTACATTAATAGGTACTAATAAGTAATAACTAATTTATTCAAATATACACAACCTTTACTCAAATCAACATATTATACTAATACAATTTACGCTGAAAAAGAAAAATATTAATAACAATTACCGAATAAAATAGTCAGCAAACACAATTATTTCATTAAGTACCTATAGTACAGGGGTACTGTACTATTACTTACTAGTACTACTAGTACTATACAACTACTTGAAATTACAATAAAATCATTTAAAACGTATAATCGTCATACAATATACAAATAAGGAATTGTTATAAAATAGAAGCTGTAGTAGGTATATAATATGTATTCTTTATAATCTATTATTGTACATTTCAATCAAACAAAATTAATAATAGATGTATAACATAGATGCATATTCATATGTGCAATTAAAAACTACGAAAAAAAAATTGAATTAAATTAAATATTTATTTAAAAATAATAATTAATAACGAGCAATGAACATTATACATTTTTTGCTGGTTAGTACGGTTATAAGATTTTTGTATATTGAGTAAATTATGGAAGAGAGGGAAGCTGAACACTTGAATAATATTTAACGAATAAATTTAGGTATACCGTATACGTAAAATGTGTAATAATAACAATTTTTGAATTTCGAGTGGCATATGGACATTGTGTGTTCAACACTATTTATAATAACAATAATAATATATAATATGTATTAATGTATTATATATTTATATGTAACTATAAACTATATGTATAATAATAATTAGTAATACTTATTAGCAGTGGCGGATTTAACGGTCGTTCAGTCGGCAAATGCCGACGAGGCCCCCTCCTTACTTGTGTACTGAGGCCTACCTAAATTATGTAATTGATTTTTTTTTAATTTTGATCAAAAAAAATATTGTATAATGCAAACTGGAATATAATTTACTATTGTTTTATTAATAAAATAATTTAAATATTTCGAAATACTTCAATAGTTCAACATATACGTAAATTTAAGTTATTGAACATTCTACATTTCTACGTAGTGGACATTGATCACAAATAATATTATTTATAATAATTATAATCGATGTTACAAGGTGCGTTACCCTGGTACCACAATTTACAATTTTTTTGTGAAATTTGTTCCATCCTCTAGTAACCAATTCGTAACCAATCGTAACCTAAATTCATAACCGGGTGCTGGTGTAACGTTACGCCAGCACCCGCATTTCGAAATAATCTACTAAGAAATTTCAAATTTGTTCAAGGGGTTATAATCTGTGGTATTATGATATATTAAACTGTTTTAAATTGATTATCAGTAAAATGCTGCACTTATCACTTATATAGTTATATTACAAAAACAAAATTATTTGATATAAAAAATAATTATATGAAAATAGTTAACAGTATATTAAACGTCTTTTTTCATTATAGCTTCGGCTTGTTCAGCTATAGGTATTTGAATTACCTACTTGCATAATATGAGGCAATACGATAAAAAAAACCGTATCATAATATTGTATTATGTTTAATGCATATATAAGATGACGTTAAACTGCATGCACCAATGCGACACTGTTAGCAAGCCAGGATTAAAGATCCATTTTGAACTTCAATCTTTCTCACTTAAAAATATTTGGAATTATTATTTTTTTTAGTAATTTGGTAATATTATTACCTATATTTTTTTATATAATATACGACGTTTTTGTCTTTTGGGAAAAATAACTATATAAACATACAGCACTAGCTGAATTACCCGGCTTCGCCCGTGTGTATTTTTTTTCATATTTACAATATTATTTTAGAATATTATAAGTAATAACATTGTTGAGTGCAAAATGGTTTTTATGCTCTTAGCTGCCGTTTAAAAAAATTAATAATGCACACTCTATACCAGTAGTCGCCAACCTTTTCAAACAAGTGAGCTACATTTGAAATTTTTAGTCCCAGGTGATCGACATCCATGAGAATTTAGGTGGAGATCTGTTTTAAGAGCAAAAAAAAAAGGTCTAAGCTCCAAAGAATAAATGACTATTACGATTGACCGATAATGGTAAATTCCTAGAATGTAATTTAGCAATCCACATTAACCGATTAATTATTACGCGATCAACCGATAACGGTAAAATTAATTTTTATAACGATCGACCTATATTCCTAAAAAGATCGACTGGTTGGCGACCCCTGCTCTATACGAATAATATGTTTTATTTTATAATATAACGGTTAAAATATACGAACTAATATCGTTACAACAGTCAACAATATTCAATTTTGAATTTAGTCATACTCAGCGTTGCCTGAGCCAAATATTAAGTTAATATTAACCCGAAGTGATTTACATGTATCTAAACCACCTAGGTAGGGAATCCACTGCATTAGATCACGGACAATATGCGAGCAGTATATTATCAAGTAGGCAATCCACCTGCGGTGGATTGCGGACCCCGCATGAGGTGCGTAAGTGAGTGAAATCAGAATTATAGGTACGTACATGAAAAACGTCGGGACGTTGGCCTGTGCTTAAGATTTGTTTTTTTCTATAAATTTGTTTGCCAAAATGTGTATATGATATATACAGGGTGTAACAGGTCTATTTTACTAATGCAATAACTTTTTTCTATTCAATATTTTTAAGTTTTTTTTTTTTGTAATGATTTGTAGAGCTCTGCGCTATAATTTGTATATCTTATATTTTATTTTTATTTTTTACAACGAAAATAAATAATTTAAATTTTTTATTTAATATTTGTCTAATAATCCAAGATAGCTATTTCATAAATAAGTATTTAAAAACCATTTTGGCGCTTAAAACTTTTAATTTGGTTAAGTCGTTAATTTTTAAACAATTTTCAAAGTGTGTTAAAATTCAAAATTATTTCTTGCTTATCACTGTTACTGCTGTAAAAGTTATTGCATTAGTCAAATAGACCTGGGATGTACCTATATGTCATGAACGTCCGAACTGCTGGTAGGTACGGCGTACAAATGAAATGAATATTCGTTCGCGTGCACGTAAAGACTAATACGTAAAGGAGATTATTTTTATCAATAAACTTCTCAAAACAAATATATACCAAAAAAAAAATACACGCCGATATAAAACACATTATTTGACGGACAAAAAGGTCAGGTTGCAGGTAGCTGGAAACCCGTTGGCCATGCCGTGCAGCACAAAACGTATTGGCGTTGAATAGTTATTATTAATTAATCCACTTAAACTCAAAACTTTTTAAAATCCTTTCTTATTGCACGGTGAAAGTATTAGAGGGACCACCATTCCAAATTTCAAGTCCGTACGTTGAGTAGTTGTTGAGATACAGCGATCAGTGAGTGAGTGGTATTTGGATTTTATAAGTATAGATTACTTATAGAAAAATAAATCTGAACATTATATTTAATTATAGGTAGGTACTCTAAACAATAGTATAAACTATTATAATTGTCTATTGTCTGTACTAATCTCGAATACGGTTCGATCATGCTCACTGTTAAAACTGTTTATTGCATTCTAACTTGATTAATCATCATTTGGAGATTAAAGCGCATACAGCATATTATGTCTTTAGCTTTGTTTAGTAGGTAATTACATTTGTATTTTAGTGTTAGTATTCTGATTACGCTCTTTATATTTTACGGTCAGTAATCAGTATACTATTTGCGCTTCTTAGTTGTACCATACAAAATTAGTGCTTGCCTTTTAGTTTTATTTTAAGCTTTACACTTATTTATATGTATAATAAAATAACTAATAATATTAATATTTATAAATTGAAAATTAAAATATGTATATTGATCAATTGATAACTCATTCACTATCGAAGTCACACACTATCGAATATTTTTTGTTTTCAAAAAACACAACATTTGTTACTAATAGAATTATTCTATATTAATATCTACTTCTATGAAACATTTTATTTTCATATTTTCATTATTATCAACGAATTCAAGTTTGAATTTAAATTACCTATTTTTCATCCTATTAAATTGTTCTCTTCAAATTTATTTTCTGAAGAATGTAAAACTATGTTTTTATTTTCTAAGTTTCTAACTTAAATCTTAACCATGAACCAAGTACAAATATTAACATACAAATTGTTTGATAATTCTTTAAAAAGAATAGCAATATAGATCAAGTAATAACATGATCACTGAAAATAATTCACAACAAAGTGCAATTAGATGCAGTTGATTTGAAATTAAACAATGTGCATTCTATAAGACAAAATGTTTATCATACTCGTAGAAAAACATTAACACTATTACCAACAATTTTTAACAGAAGTTCATTATGTTAAATAAACGTTATGTGTTATTGAATAAAATAAATATCATAATTTATAAGTCAATTTATTAGCGCAATTGGTCTATCAACTCTAAAATATTTTGAGAGCAACAAGTATATGAAAAGGTAATTTAAGCATAATTGGTAAACTCCCATTAACTGCCCTGACTATGATTATACAACCCTACAGAACTTAAAAAAATAATTTTTGAGTCCTTCACTACTATACTCCTAATGGTATTGTTTTTTAACCACAAATTATGAACATACAAACCAGATATCTCCATTTGTATAATATCTCAGTAGATGATCTGATTTACACGGTTTTCTGGACATACTTTTTTTTAATAATGTAATAGAACAGAGTGATTTACAATAGGTAATGAGTAATGACTAATGATACTGTGGAAATTATTCAATTGCAATTACACAATGAAATATACATGTTAATATTATTTTTAAGTCTGGCACTATATTTATTGAATTTTATTTGATAATTAATAAAATATAACCATTTTAGATTAATCGTAAAAATTAAACATAATAAAAATATATATTTTAAAGCTCAATAAAATTACTATAACAAATAACTTATATATTAACATTATTGAATATATTATAAGTATTTGTAATGAAAGATCTATGAGCAATAATGGTTAAGTTATAAAACAATAATATTCTAAAAAATAATTAAAATAATAATAAGGAACTATAATATTGTTTGTGTATAATTTATTTTAAACACTTTAACTTGGTATATTGTTTTCCATAATTCAATACAATAGCATTTGTCAGTTATGCTAAATCACAAATTGTAACGGTTCAAATCTATATTGGTGTTGACTGTTAACTGAAAGCAGTTCTCATTAAACTACAATTTTTAGTTCTAATTTATACAATATTTAATTTTAAAAAACATTGAATATAAAATACACTAACAAATATATCATATTATATTTTGATTTAGTAATAATCTATTCAATGTAATGAGTATTGTAGGAGTAACTATATTAAATAATTTAAATTATATTATTATTATAATATAAAAACATACTATAAGTGCATTAATGTTCAGTTCATCTATTAGCTCCTTATTTTGATATAACTTGTTGAAAGTAGTCATGTTTGAACATTCACAGATGTACACATTTTCTTATGGTTCTCCTCCAATAATAGGTTCATCAGTAGGATAGTGTACAACAGTTCTCAATCTTCTGGGCACAGCTTTCAATAAGTTATTGTAAATGCACATGCCGATAAGCAACAGCAGGAATCCAACAGGCTATAAAGATATAACTCATACATTTTTATTTCAATTATTTACTAAAGATTAAAAGATGAACTATAACTTTAACATTTTTAATGTGGTACAACAATAATGGTTAATATAATAAAATATTACCTGAAGTGGATTGAATGTTTGCCAGCCAACTGCCAACGAAAAAGTCCAAATGAAGAATGTTCGAACGGAATCCAATACCATCCTAGTGGTTGCCGATATTTCCTTAGCAACACTTATACCAGCAAAGTTGAAATAAGCAATGCTTATTATGTTTCCTGGAAGTAAAAACACATTAGAATAACAATACAAGCATCATATTATATTAGTGTATTAGTCATTAGCATATACCGATTAATGCAATCAAAATCCACTTGTTATTCATTATTTGAGTAATAGCATCTGGAAAATCTTCAATGACTCCACGAGAGTTATTGGCAAGTGGAAGATCGACTTTGATATAATAAAATGGTACTAAAAGCACACTCATCATCAGGAATCCAAATATACCTTAAAAAAAGTAATAAACATATAAATATACATCATACTCCAATAATTTACTATCATAAGACCACCAAACATGATCTGTAGCAGGGGTGGACTAATCCACCATGTGACATAATAAAGAGGTATTAGTGATTATGTCTAAGGGACAAGCGTGATGTATCATATAAAAGTGACGGCTGTTGTGTGTATCCCACTGATAATAATGTGAAATTATTCTGCTTCTTATACTCAGTTCAAGTTAAGAAACATAGTTGGTGGTGACCAGTTTTCAATGGCGGCAGTCAGACGACCCCTGTTCAGTCAACTATCAACATATCTACCGTGTAGTATTGCCACACCCCTGCACACAAGACTGTGAGCATCTTAACTTGAACAGAGTATATTGAAATGTATTGTAACTAATAATTCAAATTCAAAATAAACAATCATATCACGTTTATTTTATTTGTATATCATACTAAATGTTTTTTATGTTAATATTAAATATTAAAAGTTATTTTTAAATTTATCAACTAAATATCATACAGATTTATTTAAGGTTTGGACTTAAAATAAATTATCATTTGTTATTAAAAAATACAAATCTTTTTTTTTTTTGCGAAGTGTTAGAAAAAAGATAAATGTTTATATTAAAATACAATAAAATAGTAAGTAAAAACTTGAACCATACAATAAAAATATATAAACATATTTTATTCAACCAACAAATTTAAAAACTAAAAAAGTAGAAGGTAAAATGGTTTTGAGTAAGTCTGATATTTCTTCAAAAAAAAAAGGACAATATGTCCAAGTTTACTTCTGCAGCGGGTACAGAATCCCAAAACCCTATAAAATAAGATTAAATCCAGAAAACAAATGCTAATTCAGTTTTCATGTTAATACTATGCACTTAGGACCTAGAAACACATCTCTATAATTTATAATTGATCTACTTGAGCATATTTTTGCTGTATGCACAAGTGAAAGAAATATATAAGGATAACCACTAATATATTACAATGTTGCTTCATTCTCTTAAGTAATTATATACAATATTAATACCTTCCCAACCAACAGCTTGTAATGGTGGAATATCATTTGTAACAACATATTTCTCTTCATATACCATTTGAGCAGCTGTTATAATCTGAGCAAATAAGATCAATGAGTCACCTAAAAATAAATAGTAAATATGTACTTTAAAATTAACATGTCCTATTTTTCAAAAAGCATTAATATATTATGGATTGATTATTATTTATTACCAAGAATAATATCATTAGTAGATTTTGAGTTTGATTCAGATGACAACAAATCTGATATACCAACTGTGGCCAATCCAATAATTATCGTAAATATGCCTAACCAATGACGAACAGATACTTGTCGGTGGACAAAAATTTTTGAAAATATAGCAGTAAAGATTATAACAGCACCTTAATCAAAAATTAACAATGTATTATATAAGTTGAAATCTATTAAGAGGACGCTATAGTTGCATGTGTTGTTTGTCTTATATACGCGTATCAAAATATCTATAAGCCATTTTCTTAATACAGTTTACTTATAGTTAATATAAGAGAAAATGTACATAAATATTGTTGAATTTGTAGAGGAGAATATATAATATACAATATAATTTATGTCTGAGCAAAGAGTTTTTTTAAAATGA
Organism: Neotoxoptera formosana; assembly: GCA_022818045.1. Taxonomy (NCBI): domain Eukaryota; kingdom Metazoa; phylum Arthropoda; class Insecta; order Hemiptera; family Aphididae; genus Neotoxoptera; species Neotoxoptera formosana. The sequence continues at coordinate 49,208,686 of CM040633.1, forward strand.
TTAAATGAATTTGAAAACTCTTCACTCAGTCAAAGCCTATATTCTCCTCTACAAATTCGATAATAAGTAAATTTGATCTAATATTAACTATAAATAAGCTGTTATAATAATCTGGTGCAAAGATTGTCATGATCCCCATGTGTAAGATAGAGATAACACGTACAGGTATAGCGTTCCTCTAATATTATTATATTATCAACAAGCTTAATGGTCTAAATAAGCTGATTACAATAATACCTCTTAACATTTGAAAACTAGATGCAAAAGTCATTGTGAGACCAATGTACATGAGTGTAGTAGCTATCATATCAAACATTGCCGGAACAAAGAACAAAAATGGATTAAATTGTTGGTTGCCTTTAACTATTGGACTGTCCTCAATGGGATACTGTAACAAAAATGTAATTTAGATTATTTAAAATTCAGTAATTTAAATGTATGCAAAAACTTACTTGTCTTTTCATGTGGTATCTATATGCCAATTTGAAGAATAACAAGCACAAAAATTCTCCAAAAAACATGGTTAATGATTGGAAAAATGGATGGTTAAAAGAACGATTTACACCATCAGAACCTTTAGCTTGAAGATTATCAGCCCATCTAAACCAATAATTAGGTACACAATATAATATAATATATTACAACTAATTCAATATTGTAGGGAGGCAATATCTGAGAAGATAGAAGAAACCACTTCTAAGACTTTGATTGGTATGAATTTCTGGTTGGAAATGTACTGATGTCAGATGTAGTATACTGAAATGATAGGGGGAGTATACCTATTCTTTGGATACATTTCAAGATGCATAGATATTGGACTAAATTATAAATCCAACTATTGATCACTGGTTTGCCCCCCCCCCCAACCAACTGCTATGAGCACTGGTGCCAAACATAGCTCAACATCACCAAGATTTATACATAGTGAATTGACCCAAGAGGGTTTTGAACGTTCAGAGGCTCAGTCTGAAAGCAGTCAAACGTAAATTTCCATTTACGAGAGTATAGTATAATAATATGTAATTTAAAAAGTTTATTTTTCATTTTTATAAGGCCATTGGATATTCTGTTGTTTTGTTGAACAAATGTCTAAATAGAACAATGTTACATATTATTATGCTTGTACCATTAGCTCAAGGTTAACTAGTTGAATGACATGCATGTTTGGTTTATAATTATGTAAAAGTTTACATATAAATAAACTCGATAAGTTAGAAAGAGTTTACATATATCTAAACATAATTATAGAAAATCAAAAATAGTCTTTAAACTTTTATTATCTGACTAATTAAAACTAAGTCACCACGAAGTATCATCATTAGATGATTTCTCAATTCATGCTATACGACGATAATTATAAATGAGAGCTTAAATACTTTGTTATACAATTTACAGATTTTATTTTAATCAATAAAAAAAAAAGTACTTTAATTGTAGTATTAGTTTGGACCGAGGTTAGCATAAAAATAAACATACAATTATTACTATCATAAAAAAGCGGAATTTGACTATTGTTAAATGAAAAAGTTTGTTTATTATTAAACAAAGAATATTGATAGATTAATACTTCTCAAATTTACATTATATAATATTGCAGGACATAAAAATAAAAAAAATTGGAAAAAATGTCTTATTTTACATACATTAACTATTATGAATGTATAAAAACAGGTATACAACTGAATATTAAAAACATTTAAAATGTATATTATGTCAAGAATATTTAATGATTTGCAAAACAAAATGTGAAGAGAAGTTAACAAATAAACTAACAATTATTACTTTGAACTAAACTGTGAAGTTAAATTGAGTTGAACTTTTAAAATATCTCGTTAAATTGAAAGCTGTAAGCTCCACTCAATAGTCTACAATTATCATTAGATAACGGGTCAAGAGTCAACCCAAAGCAATTTAATTATCAACCACAAACAAAGTTGTCTAACTCAAGAAGCCAATATCTTACAAACTCAATGTCAAATGATTGACTTTTATCGAGGCAAAACAAATCTAATAGAATTTAAACATATTGTAGCCAGAGATGAGTGGGAAATCATTTATAAGTTAATAACATTGGACTCACTTGACGCTGAGCGTGTTAATGGATCCTGTGACGACCATTCCGATGGCCAACACCAGTTGATACGACGAGTACATGATTGCAGCGGCGGATGTGAATTATACTCGTTAGAACAGTAGTCGTTCAGCAGTCTGATTGATTTGAGCTTGCCCAACCTAACGGACAGATAGAGAAAAATGAAACAAAATTCGAGACATTCCTACATCAGGTCAGAGTAATCTGCGTCGAGATAAAAACGCTTATATGTCACGTTTTGCGCACAATTTTTTTTATATCTACCGACCAGAAGAGCACGTCCGAATAAAATATTTATCGTAATTCAAATTAATAATTCTGTCATTCAATTCTGGGTACGTACCGTGTGTGTGTATACAGAAAGGTAGCCCGCCGCAGGACGATCTGTACTTCTTACTCGTCAATACTTGAACACAACAACTATACAACAGAGAGGGAGCAGAAGATTTGGTACGGTGCAACAATGGTACAGGTGAACTGTATTTTATCGTTCGTTTGTCATTACTTGTTGTTGTTCCGCGGACCACGGTGCAGTCGCGATTACTCACGAACAGCCAATAGGTTTTATAAATCGGCCGCCTTTGTCGTCGTAAGGAGGAACAAACGACAATATAAACGATAGTGGGCAATAGCCAATAGCTAAATCACTATATAATCACGCAAACATAGATATAGTAGTTGTGCTCTATATAATAATAACGCAAACCAAGCGGGAGAGGATGAAAAAAAATAAAAACAGTGGCAGACTGTTATCACTCATCAGCTGCTGTTGTTCATATTGAAATGCATATTTTAATTACAATGATATTTTATTCATTAAAATATTGTAATAAACAAATAAATAAATATAACTTTATTACATCGTGATTTTATTTTTATCATTATTTTTAATTTTGTTCACGACCCGCATGCAGCTGTCATGATCTTTATTTTTTTAAATTCGGTTATTGTAATGGAAATGTACAAGTGCACAACCCATATGAATACAATGAGTGGAATATGATATATGAGATGGGGCAATGAAAAAGGAAACATTGAGTAGGAGTTTCATATTAGAAACTTCCAAACAAGAGTTAAAACCATTTAGCCATGATCTATGATCGGGATTAGACAGTGGTGTAATTAGAAATTGATCCTGGGGGAGGATAGACATTTCTTTACTCACGAAATACTACATTTTCACTATAATTTCAAGTACATGGGTAGCTGGGAATATTATTTTATCAAATATTTAAGGATCAAGGGGGGGGGGGTCGATCCCATCATACCATCAATTACGCCCCTAGGATTAGCTGGTATTACGTACAAATAATTGGGTTCAAGGTCGTGACGAAGACGACAAAATGTTACCTACCTATATAGGCATTTATTATTACTTAGGTACAGTGGCGTCATTTGAGGGGGCAAGGTGGGAATTTGCCCCTGTTTGATAGTAAAAGCAGTCCAATTGTTGGTGAAATAACAGAACCATAATTTTTCTAATTTTGAGAAAATAATATAATATTGTTTAATAGCATTGGATAATTATAGTCACGATACTACGATAGTATTAGTAATTATATTAATATTTCTAGTTTTCTAGTCGGACGCTGATACTATAGAAATTATTATAAAACGATCACTCTTAAATTTATCCATGATCAAAAAACCTCTATAATAGAAGGTACTTGTTTAAAACCGTTCGAATTTTCAATTACATTTTAGCAGTTTCATATTATAATTTAATTTGTTCGAACCCTCTAGAAAAATATGAAATTATGTCACCGATAGCCGATAGGTATAGGTACCATAATTATATTTTAGCTCCTTCACGTCTTTTTACCATAAAATTAGATCATTTTTACCTCAGACACGGAGTACGGACATAAAACTTATGTATGACGGGAATCGAATCGAGATAAAAGTGTAAATAGAAATTAGTTCGCGAGCGAAGTGATTTGTTTTTTTTTGTTCAATTGGGTATATGGTCAGCTGGTAAAACCGTTTGTCCCTTTCCTATTAAAAACTGAAATTACGCCACATGCTTAGGTACATAATATTATTATGGTACATAATATTATTATGTACTATTATTTATATTTTGTTGTTCCGTGTTTGACCCAAGCGCTAATAGTCGACATTTTTTTGGGTGACTCAGGTCTCAAGTAGGTAATAATAATATTGATTAAAATATAGCGTCTCTCAACTACCTACATTGGCTACATTCTTTGCACCCGCCCCTCAAATCACAATTACAGTTATCATATAAATCCAAATTATTTCGGTAAAATACCGTAGTAGGTGTTGGTATATTTATTTTTTTATTTCAATAAAATACGCCGTTCTTTTATGGCAATATTTGCCAAGCAAATACATTTTACAATACGATCAACATTCAGCTATATTATATCAGCAATACAGCATATAGTCGCATAGATAACGTAGAGAAACTAGTCTGGTCCATGGTGGACTTCAATCAAGTTTTGCCCATTCTATTAGTTTAATACTCTAATGGTAGCTACTACATATAGTATTCTGTTCTATTCGCACATAGCTAAACTAATGGGTTATTAGTAAAGATTTTGCCATTAGCCAGCTATAAATATTTAAAAAAATTGAGATACCTTGCTGTTGAAATTATTTCTTTCAAAAGCCCAAACAATCATCAAAAAACAACTCCAAAAATGCAATTTGGCTTTCGTCAAGAGCGTACAATTGAACAAATTAATTGTAATACAGATGCAATCCGGCAATCGTCTCATTATCAGAAAAACAAACAATACCTGTACCGTGGCCAAAGGAGATAACAAATGCAAGAAAAAATGAAATTTTAAAAATATCAAGTACCCACAAATAATAATATTTTTAAATTACAAAGAAATAACTAAAACCATTATGGTTTGTTTAATCTTTAATATAAATATCTAAATTCATCCAATTTTTAATTCAAAATGTCTATAAAAAAACGTGCCGATGTATTTTTCAAAAATAAAAACTGGTAGATAAATCATTCAATTTAAATTTAACACATCCTTTACAGTGACCTATGCTGACCCACACTGTACAGCAGAGCGGTACAAACTTAAGAGGATGTTATACCCGCATGCGTTGTCTCCGTCTTACAAGTGCGTAACATAGCAAATTTTACGCTGAGCACATCACGCGAAGCTCCATGAATTTAAAATTTAGAGTGAATTGACCTCTTATAAAAATTAAAGGTAGCATTATTATCGAGGGCTTCTCGATCAGCTTTTTATTATATTTTAATTATTAAGCGAGTTATGAGTATTTTAAAATTGTAAATTGTTTGTATATCTTAAAATACTCACAACTCGCTTTAAAATTAAAATATAATATAAAACCAATCGAGAAGCCCTCGATAATAATGTTAGCTTTAATTTTTATAAGAGGTCAATTCACTCTAAATTTCAAATTCACGGAGCTTCGAGTGATCTTCTGAGCGTAAAATTTGCTATGTTACGCACTTGTAAGACGGAGACAACGCATGCGGGTATAACATCCTCTTAATGACATTTTTTTATTTGTTAGTAGTTGATCTGTCATTTCATTTTTTTTGCCATGTTTTCATTATTTTATTATTACAAATTAAGTGGGTACTTATGTATTAGCCAACCTTTTTCAATACTTAATTGATAAATTGGTGATCAGTCAAAAACATTTTTAATTTTTGTTTTTTTCTTTTAATTTATCAGAATTTAATTCAACTATTCTGATAAGTGATAGTAAGTATTGAAAAATCTATTTTCAAAACTATTGTCTAGAACGTGTACACTGTACAGTCAAATTTAGAAGGAGTTGTTACTTATTTTTCAACAAAAATCGCAGGTTGCGGAATCTTCTAATAATAGCTTTTGTGACCAAGATGACCAAACTATCATTATACATAAAAGGAGAAAAGAAAAATAGTGATTGATATAGTATAGTCTATATATTACACTAGGATGTAAAATTATATTTATTTATAATTAAAGATGAAAATACACTTAAATATAAATACAATTAAATTCAACTAAGAAATGTATATAAAAATCTTAAAAAATTATTATCACTTGTTTTATAATATGAAGAATTATAATAAAGATTCAATAAATTAAAAAAAACATAAAAAAGTACTTTGAATAAGAAATAAACAAATTTTCTCATAAATAGCAAAATATAGTTCAGTATTTAAAATACTTCTACATAAAAAGTGAAGCTGAATAAAATAATACTAAGACATAAAGAACTGTGCTCTTTACTTATAAAATAAATTTACTATGGATAAATAAAATATTTAAATTACTAGTCATTATTTGGCTCTAAAATTGAATTAGACTCATTTCTTTCAAATACTCCTATTAGTTGAGACAGTGTGATATCATCCCATCTATCAAACATGTCACCAGAAAATACATTTGTGATGTTTTCTTCAATAGAATCTCGAATAATAAAGTTATGTACAAATGTCGGTCTAAAAAAAAAAAAATAATTATATAATTATGCACTTATATAATATTTATGCATGTTGTTAAAATTATTATTTCAACATCAAATCCTTTATATTTTAATGATAAATAGTTTTACTTGGTTTGTCCTATTCTATTAATTCTCCCAATGGCTTGATGTTCATCAGCTTTGTTAATTATTGGCTCCATGAAAAATATTCTTGTTGCTTCAGTTAAATTCAATCCTTTTGAACCCAGGCTCAATTTCATTAATAATGCATTTATTTTCTTATTTGACTAATAACAAAGAAACAAACATAAAATATTACACTAACTATTTTCATCAGTATTCTAGTATACAGCAAAACTTCCGTTAACAGTCACTTGACACTTCTACGTAATTCTAATTTTTTTTGGTCCCATCAAGTGTTATAGACATAATGAATCCCGGAAAAAAAGAACAATTATTTAATTTATGAATCAAAAGTTCCGTATTACCCATGGAAAATCAATCAATTTTAAAGGGGTTTTTTTTTAAAAGTAACAAGTATAAAAATTCTGACTTTTGCAACATAAACAAAATAATTGTTCTTTTTGAGCCATAATGGACATCTGGAAGTATTGCACTTCTGTTAAAGCTCACCTCTAAATAGTGGTCATTAAATCGAGTATTTTTGTTGACTGTTATATGAAAGTTTTACTGTATATCAATGTATACGTAATTATCTTAATTTTTTACATACTTTAAAATCTTTTAGTGTTTTTTTAAACTTATTTCCTGTTTTTAGTATTCTATAATTGACCGAATTTTGATTTAAAGCTTCTCCAAGAAGATTTAATGCTTTATCCCACTAAAAATGAAAATATGTTGATTTTTTTAAATAAAGTACACATTAAAAAATAATATTCATGCTGCATTATACAACAGAATATTAATAAAACTCACATTTGAGAATATTAAAACTTTCACATTTGGATCCTGAGTAATCAATTCTATTAGTTTTAAAGTGACACTTTCTATTTTAGTAGAAAAGGATCCTTTAATTACTATGTTTGACACTTCACCTTCTCGGTTATTTTTTACATAGGATATAGAATCCATTGGAGTATTATTCCTACACATAGGACAAGCTATATCAAAGGCATCTGAATGAGTACACATGGTTGCTAAACACTGATTACACACACTATGGCCACATTGTAAAACTGCCCACTGTTAACCAAAAATTACAATTTAATAACACCAAACTTTCTTACAATTATTTGTTTTTAACATACCCCGGCATCACCATTCAGACAACAAATTGGACATGTATCAACTTCAGTAGAGTTTTGTTTTTCTTTTTTTAAATTTTCTAGATAAAGTAGAGTTCCAATTTTTTTTTCTAAAACACCTACAGTTAATGGAACATCTGAAGTTAATGACATCACATTATAATCCACCTAAAAGAAATTTTAAATTACTAAATACCAGGCACATTTATTAATTGAAATCGTATATATATAAATAAATAACTAACATATTGTTCCAAAATAATATCATTTTCATCTTCTCTTTTAGACTTTTTTTTAGGTGGACCATCTTCGTCAGCTTCTGGTGTAATATTATCTCCAAGTCTCAACCTCGACTTTGCCATAACTATCTCATCATGAGCAGAAAGACTATCACTGAGATGAGTCCATAGTAGCCGTAAGTAACGGAATTCTTTACGTACCAATTCCAATACCTTCATGTGTTCAGCTGCATCTTCTAAACAGCTTTTATTTATTATCTTGGCTTGTCCATATTGAAATAGTTCTGTAAAATATATTGAAGAAGTTTAAAAAAAAAATGTGATTCAATACAACTTACTCATAAGTAAAAATTCTTTTTGAGACATCTTCCAAAGGCCTTTACTAGTACTTTCATACATGGTTTCTTGATCTTTTTCTTCAGTTTTATCAATTAATGTATTCTTTTGTTTATTAGAAACACTGAACAATAATGATTCATATACTTGTAGTTCCATTTCAACTTTACATAATAAACATCTCCTAAGTATAAAGTCATAATTAAATTAAAGAAAAACAAAAAACTAAAATCATGTGTACCTATTTTTTGAATTTCCCTTTTTTGATTTTAAACGTAGATGACATATTAATGCACTTTGAACCAAGTCATTCATGGGTGTTTCTTCTAAAGTTTTTAGTTGAGATATTGTACCTATTCTTGCTGTTTCTAGGTCACCAAGCCAAGTACCAAGAATATTATAAACGTCGTTTACAGTCTTCAATCTAAATTAAATCAAAAACATATAAAGCAATTATACCAGATGCACAAAATATAAAAAGATAGAAACCTGTTTGCAATATTTGGAACACCAGGCACGCGATAATCTTCCAACTCCATTTGTACTTTAGCTAAAAAGTCATTTGGTGAAAAAATCCAATCCAACATGTCTGACCACCAGTCAGAATAGCCTAGTGTTTTATTACCGATGATTTTAGCTACCTTATCTGAATAAAATGTAACAGTTCTATGAGTTGATTCAATCTAAAATCAAAAATTAATATATCAGTATATTTAATAATTTACATTAAATTATATTAATCAATTTTTTTAACACAGGCTAAAAATGTATTGATATATTATAACAACTTAAATTTATTCATTACATAATAATTATTTTACTTAAATATGAAAGTAAAGATTCCTTACCTTATCCGTTTTAACTTGTTGGGCAAAATTTTATCTAGATAATTATTCGAATAAATATGAATTTGAATAATTTTAAAATATTATTATTCAAATCATTCTTTTTATAATTAATCAAATAATTTTTCGAATTATTTTTTTTATAATTTTTTGAATAAAAATGTATTTGAATAATTTTCAAATATAATTATACTAGTACAAAATATGTATCTCTTATAGAATGATTATAGTTCTTCTAGTATGTCTACACTCTATATGTATTTAGTATGTACCTCAGTAGTAACTATTGTCTATTTATCAATATTGAAGACGTTATTATTGTACCTAGTAAATAATCCAGTTTCAGTACTACTAGTAAAAAATCGAATAATATTCAAAAATTATTATTCGAATAATTTTTAAACATTAAAAAAAAATATTCGAATAATTTTCAACTATGATTATTTGAATAATTTTTGTTTATTTTATTTGGATCTTATTTTATTCAGAAAAATGTAAAAAAATTATAAAAAAATGATTTGAATAATTATAAAAAAAATAATTGTGAAAAAATCATTCGAATAAAATGTTATGTAAATAATCATCTAAATAAAATATTATTCGAATAACGCCCTAGTCTGTCTGCACCTATGTGATTCTAGTTCTAGAGTCTAATAATTAAATATTGTATTTACCAATTTAATCAACACGGAATCCAAATCATAAAATTATACTAGAATAATAAACTAATGACCAATTGTTTTATGATAAGATGTTATTAAAAATTATAATTTTCTTCATATTGACAAAAATAAAAATAAAAGGATTTTTTTTGACTATAATAGGAATGTATACATTTAAAATTATTGGCACTAATTAAGGCTAAGAAGTGGGAGTGATGACTCTGATCAGTTAGGTAAAATTTCAGATATAGCTGTACAAATAAATCGCCTTACTATTAATAATTTATAAGATTTAATTAAAACAATATAGAGCTAATTAAACAGATCTAATTGTAAACTTATCACTTACGTTTTGTTTACTAGCGTCAAGATATTCTTTTTCAAGAAGTTCCATATCCCTTTTTAAGTTTGAATCATTTAATTCATGAAGTTCAGTATTTTCATCAATTACAGTGGCCAAATTATACATAACATGGATTTTCTATAAAACAATATAATGCATTAGAAAGTAAAAACATAAAAACATAGATATATTCTACCTGACATGTATCTATTTTAAGTTTTTTATCTTTATATTTATTCATTAAATCTAACACTGTCCTATAATGTTCAACAGCATTGTCTGGTTCGTCGCGAATAAGATATAATCCAGCAAGGGCATTGTGCTTGGAAACAAGTGAACGTAATATATCATTACATTCAACAAGACATTTATCTATCATTACATCCATTAATTTTTCCATTGTCATTGTTCCTTTTATTTTTAAAAACTGTCCGTTCACCGCCTAAAAAAAACAAATAATTTTTGTTTAAATAATCGATTTACTTAAATTGTACGTAAATAAAATTACTTGAGGGTGTACACAAGCTTGTCGAAGCTTGTATAATGGTCCAATGACAGCAAATATACTTTTCCTGTCAATATTCTTTACTGATATATCCAAGGATGAAAATAGCCTAAACAAAATAATTATTTAATGGAATTAAAAATATATTCTGACATTAAAACAATGATAATTTTATAAAAATATGAACTTATTAATACTCAATAAGAAAACACTACATAGATATTATTATATAATACTTTGCGCTAATGGAACTTAACTAATATAAATCATATTTACAACATTCCACAAATTGTACATTAAATGTATATATCTACAACCCAGGTCTTGAACAAATTAAAGCCTCATACTCTTCCTACTATCACTATACAACTATGGTCTGGAAAAATATGTCCCGCCCCAGAGAAGCACATGCACATGCATGGTAATAACATTTACATTTTATATTTAATATATACATATGTCCTGAACTCCAGAATGTTGTCATATTTAATTATGATATTGATGTTGTCTAGGTAGGATATTTAATTGAAAAATATGAAAATAATAACCAAACATACAAAATATCTGGGTTTGGGACACTGACAGTGGAGATTTAAGATTGAAAAATAAAATAAATTTGTTTTTCTGTGAGTTGTAACATAACTAAGTATTTTTTTTAACATCTTTTACAAAACCTTTTCTTTATAATTTAGGTGTTCCCCAGAACAAACAAAGGGGAGAGGTAAATTTTCTGGGTTATTGTACAACATCAACTAATCCCGATTTAATAGGAGACTAGAAAAATAAATGTTTTAATTATTATAAATTTAATTAAGAAGTATTATAACTAACATTTGTATGTTAAATTAAATAATTTAACTGATTACGTAACTTAACATCAAATTATTACCTGGTTACACAATTAGAAAAAATTGTAGCACAATCATCATGTTGGCTTAGGTAAAAATATTTTTCAATCTGGGAAAATGTCAGCCAATGCTGTTCATAAGTTAGTTTTGGTAAGTTTAATTCTGAATTGACATCCTCTATTGAACTACGCCATATCAATTTTGAAAACCAATTATACATAATAGTTTCTTCACCCTTCATTAGCTGTAAAAACTGTTTACGTTGGCAGTAAGGACTTACTTCTAGGAACTTTAAAATACCGTAAAGATCTAAAAAATAATAATTTGTATTTTTAATACCTTATTAACATGAATTATCCAACAAATAAAGAAATAGTTATCAATAATTTAATATGTGTAATATCAGCATATTCAATAGTACACATTATGCACAGTGTGCATATGATATTGTTCATTAACTGTGTTCTTATAATATGTATGTTTATTAAAATACTCCATTCGCTCTAAGAAGGAACGTTGGCGGAGACCAGTTTTTATTGGGTGGTGGTCAAGCAACATCCTACTCTACCAAGTCGACAATTTGTATACCTATCGTGTAATCAAGCTACGCCCCCCATACAAATCGGCTGCTGAGGTTCCTTTTAACATGAATGGAATATAGTATTCATTAACGCTCAGTGTATTCATAATAAATGAACAAATAATACCCGTAAGTTATTGTTCACAATAATAAATACTAAACATGATATATTAAATAAAATAAAGGTATGATATTTGATGTACCATTTAGTGATTTTTGTATTGGTGTACCAGTCATAGCCCATTTATGCACAGATCTTAGATTTGATGTCATATCACATACTTTGCTACTCGCACTCTCAATTGCTTGACCTTCATCCAAACATATTCGCCACCATTTAATGCAAGGCAACGGTGACTGAGGATAATTGTATCTCTTTGAATGTCGCAAACGAGTACAATTTTGATTTTCCACATTCTTTAACAAATATATTACTATTATTTTTCATAAAACAATTATATATAAATTATTGCAACTGAATTAGAATGTACTAAAAAAGGAGGAACGTTTATGTAATAAAAATATTTAGGTAGCTTTATAATACAAAATTGATTAGTTAAAAATAAGATAATTTTGTTACTTTTTATTTTGAAACTTTAACATAACTATGTCACTTTTAAAAGTAACTTACCTAACACAGCCCAGATTTTGTCCCATCTGAATTTTATTTTTTATCCTTTTGTACTATCAATAATATTTAGGGAGGACTCATTGAAAAAAACAGTTAGTCATGGATAATGTAGAACAGTACTTTCAATTAAAATGCATATCTTACTACAAAGAAGGTATTTTAATACTGGTTCACAATGAGAAAAATACATAAATGTTAAAATTGATAACATTAAAAAAAAAAACTAAATTGTGTTGGTTATATCAAAGTATTTTTTTTTAATACAGTAAAATGTATATTTTTAATTATTTATTAATCCATGTACCTTTCCAATCCTTGTAGATTTCATGTTTATATAAACTTTTTTAAATATACAAAATTAATTTTTATGCTTCTATTTATTTAGTTATATTATTCAACCATTATACTTACAACATTTGCAACATAGTTTAAATCTCTTGAGAGCGTAGTATACGATGTTATAACTATATCATAGTCACCGAAAGAAAAAGGTTGAATATAACCTTCAAAATGCACACCATTATAAACATAAACTTTTAAACCCGGTTTTGCAATATGTTTTTCTATCTATAATTAAAATCTATAGTATTAATGCACAACACAAAAATAAATAACTAAATAGTATATGTTACCTCATCAATCCACTGGTTCAAAATAGACTGTGGCACAACAATCAAAGTAGCCTTACACTGCAGTCTATCATTTAAAATCCAACAATTAGAACACAAGTATGGGACTTCTTGAAATGGTTTTGGTTCAAAATGTACACACTGTGCATGCTGGCCTTTACCACACATTGTACAATATACTAAGATACTTTTAGGTGGTGTTTCCTTGCAATAACATGCAACAATATGAGTATCTTCATCAACATTACTTTCAATGATTTTCTTTGGTACTGTACTCATTTCACTTAGTATACTTTTATACCAACTTTCTAGCATACTGCGTGAACTACTTGTTGATTTTTTTTTAAGATCTTTTTCATTGGTGTATGCTACATATTTGCTGGTTGATGGTGTACATGGGATTTGAACCAATGGTATTTTTGTACAGTCTTTAACTACAATTTTTTGGTTAAAAAACTAAAAAAAAAATATTGATAATATTTAAAATATAAGGAACATTTAAAGTTAAATACTTCAGGAGGTGCTGTATTTTCCATGATGCAACATAACATTTCAACAGTTTTTCCTAGACCCATCTCATCGGCTAAAATGCCTCCACTAAATGGAGACCCATCACATTTTACAACTAAAACAAAGTTATAAAAATCAATATACTTAGGTATAACTAGGCTTAGATTTATATGCAAAAAAACCATGTAAAATAAGCATAACAGAAATTGTATAAAAAAAATCACTATTAATTATTATCAATTAATTTACACATATATATACATTTTTATTATTATTATCTCCAGACATGGATACTGAGTATTACAAACTCAGGCAAAGACAAAGACAAATATTTTGATGAGGAATTGATAATAAATTACAAATTAAGTTATGATATTATATAGTCATATAGTTATGTTTATAATAATTATAGGTAATTTTTTTTCTTATGGTGTATAAGTATACCATAGTATAGTTTTTATACGGTGTACTACCTACACAGTTTGACAATTTTTACGTACCGCTACCCCTTAATAACATTTTTTTATTTTTTTATTATCAACAATTTATATTATGCTATTTTACATGTATGGGATTTTATTTTTTTAAGAACTACAAAATTATGACAATATATAAGAATTAATTCGCAAAATTAAAATTAAATGAGTACAATTATTATTTTTACTATTATTATAATGATTATGGTTTACTTCATACATTTTTTTATAAAAGAATATTTTCTCTGCATACCACAGGTTGGGAAATGCTGCTATAGTATATATATTTGTTAATACATCAGATACATTTTACTAACATATATATTAATAACAAGAAGGAAAATTAATTTTAATCTGTATATCAATAAACAAAATAAAAAATAATTTTAAAACCTTTAAAAATAACAATTATATTTCAAAAACAGAAAGAAAAGATAAACAAAATATGATTTACAAACCTCATCATATATATAGAAATAGATTAAATAATTATTACTTATCTAGTTATTTTTAAGTCAATAATTTGTTAATGTTTCTGAATTTATTATAAATATAATAGTTCAGGATAAAATATTAAATGTCTTAGATATTAATAATCATTAATACCTAATATGATCGCCGTGGCGGTGGTCAGGGACAGCCTGATAGTTAGCACAGAGTAATGTAGCTGTTATTGTTGATGGCTGCATTTTATTATTTCCACTTATCCCCTGAATTAAAAATTCTTCTTTTTTGTTTTGTATACAAATTTTCTGTTTAAACTGACTCATTTTTCTTTCATAATTTATTTGTGATGAGATTGAATGAAATTTGGCTAATTTAGAGATTTTAACGGATGCCTTTTTTGTAATTTTTCATTGGTTAATAATAGTCTTTTAGGATTTTTCATAATTTTAATAGAAACATCAGTTTCACTTTTAGACTAGGAGCCAATTATTATTTTTTTGGGGGAGGGGCCCAAATGTTGATGTTATACTATTGTAGTCAAGTAAAGCATTTCGTCATTTAACAAATTGTTTTCATTTCAAGTTAAATATATAAAAATGTGGATTTACATATAAATTTGAGATATACTGATATACTGTATATTATATTAGTTTTCAACTCACAATCATTGTTTCTTTCTCTATCAACCATCCATTTCACAGCTCTTCGTTGGTAAGATCTAAGTGTTGGTATAATAATCTGAGGTTGTTCAAAGTCATCATTAATGTGTTTATGATAAGTTTTGATAACTTCAAAAAACTTAGCAGCTTGTAAATTATTCATGTTTGAAAGTCCTGAAAATAATTATTAAACTTTAGATAATTTATACTTTATTGTATTAGCTATTTATATCAAAATTACATTTTTTAATTTGCTAATACAATAAAAAAATGATTGAATTACATTTCACAATATAAAAACTATTTTATGGATAAAACTATATAAGAATAAGTATTTCTTTGTTTATCTTGTGTAAATTAGGATTTAAACTACTATATTTAAAAGTATCTAGAGTTTATAGCCGTCATATATTTATACTGTTATTCTTTCCTATTCTATTAAACTATATAAGAAAAATAATATGATTAATTTAGAATCTTAGAAAACATAATAATGTAAGTAATACCATTTCGAATCGACCTTGCTTTAAACAAGTGATTTATTTTAATATACGTAAAAATGATTACATGTAGAACAATTATTACGGATACATTGTGTTGAAACTTTCGAGGCGATTTTCTTAGTAGAATAAAATATTATATTACTATACACTATCTGATAAAGAAAAACAGGATAACATATCAAGAATGGGTTTACTCGGGTAATGTATATTTTAAAGGTACTTTATTAGGTCGAATTCAACATTATCTAATGCCGCATAACATGAGAAATTTCATATTTGAATAGGTATTGATGGAGAAAAAAACAGAGACAAAGACTCGGGCAAGAAGTAAGAGCACCGAATTGGAGTATTAACACCTTTATAATGACGGTTAATAGGTACGCTTATTACACGATAATACTGTACATACATCAAAATTTCAGCCAATTTAATCAAGCGGACCACTGAGAATCCAGCCGAAGAGTTTGACTAGGAGAAAGATGTAACGTACCGAATACCAATATCTACCGACGAAGACCAGCAGGATAATACGGCAGGTTCGACATTTAGTATTTACATTACGATTACCAAGGTACAGTACAAAATTGTGCCTCTATAAAATAAACGAGAAATAAATTATCATTACATTTCAAACGAACTCTGTATAATATGTATTGAACTATTGAATTAATTATTACAATTTACAAAATAGTAAATAGAAATTTAATTAAATAAACAATTTATAAAGACTTAAAACCTTATCTAACACCTATCTCAGAATAAATATAAATTTAACTATGGTATACAATATAATAAACTGTATTATTATGATCTGAGGTATATACCAAGCTGATTGTTGTTTACAGTTTGCGGAGTATAAACAATAACCAGTGTGGGAAAGCTACCCGATCCAAATGTCTTTCGGCCGAACTATTACCACAAAATGTAATATGAAAATAATAATAATTTAGTCAATATACTATAATATAGTCATATTATATTTTATTATTTTCATATTTCCATTTTTCATATAGTCTATTAGTCTGTCTGTCTGAGCTATACTGCTATTGCCTATTTCCCTGGCTGCGAGTGAAAAATCTCGACGGGTTAGTTGTTTATTATTTATCCTATCATTATTCCCTTTAAAAAATGGCTAGTACGCTAATATGACATCATATTGTATTAAATGTATCAAACTATCAAATGCGACGAAAATTATAAAATATTTTGTCGTACTGTCATATGAAAATGTAGAGTTATAACTTAAAGTTAGTCATTTTCACAGAATTTCAAGTTAACGGTGTAAAGCTTCACATGGCGCATATACAACTGCAGTGGTGGTGGTAAAATTCGATTTGTCTTGGCGGTGTAACAAACACGGACGTCGGACATATATATTAAATATCCAAATATCTAATTATATACTATTATAATATGTTTAATATATATGTCTGTGGTAACAAATAACAATTTATTGTGTCTGTGTATCACATAGAGTAATATTATTAAGGATAAAATAGCAAACAATTCATGCACATGCAAGTAGTCGATGATCATTTTTATAGATACATCTGAACTGTTTTAAGGTTTTTTTTTTTGATATAGCATAATCTCCTGTAGCCCCTTACCCAATTGGGGTGGAGAATACTGTGACTTCCAACACATGCTCAATGCTCATACATTGTCCAGCTCTCTCTGTCCAAAGAACTCAGCTAAAGAACCTCTTTTCCTCCTTCGGTCTTCATTTTTCACCTACTGACGCTCTTTCAACCAACAATATTAATATAATTATGCATACGCTTAATTTTATTCTGCAATCAGGCCTCCGAATTTAAGAGTGTGAGCTTTACCAACTAATTATTTTAGATTAATGTATATAATTGTCCAGATATCATAATTTAATGTTAAAATCTCATTAATAATAATAAAAAAAAATAATTTTATATTTACCTTGATTTC
Organism: Neotoxoptera formosana; assembly: GCA_022818045.1. NCBI lineage: Eukaryota > Metazoa > Arthropoda > Insecta > Hemiptera > Aphididae > Neotoxoptera > Neotoxoptera formosana. Next base: position 49,226,628 of record CM040633.1, read on the forward strand.
TGATGATCTCGATTTAAATTATCAATAAAGACTGCCGTGAATCGTGATGCAAAATGCAACTGTAAGTGGTGATATCACTATTTATTTATTTATTATTATTATTATTATTATTATTATTAACAATAATACATATTATGTAGGTAATAACAATTAAATAACAAATTAACAGTAATAAAGCATAAGAACTTTATAACAAAAACTAGAGCGTACAAATAACTATTATTATTAGGAATGGATGGTTAAAGCTAGAGAGCTATATATTATAGAGCCTTAGTTAAAGCCATTATACAGTATACAGTAAACACACTATTTTTTAATGGGGGGGGAGGCTTTTCACTAAGAGCACCGAATGGTTTTTTGAAATCTTGGCGCCTATCAGTTCGTGCTTGATTTGAGATAATAGTACAGGTTACTCAACGCCGTATAGAAAATTGGTCTCCAGAGTCCAGACTTCTAAAGTGACGCGTATAAATAATCTTCAAAATTGTGTTTTTCAGTTTTGTGTCCTCTATAAAGTCTTCGTGATGTTTGAATATTTCTGGCAATTTAAAATTTTCTATTTTTCTACTCGTCATTGAAAAATTGATAAAAAAGTAAGTACTTATCATGGAACAAATGGTTCGTTCGATTTTCCAGATACCGGATACCATGGATACCAGGCCCTACAAGCTGCCGCGGCGATTGGGTGGAACTGATCAAAGCTTGGTGTCTTTAGCCTATTATACGTCCGACTGATGTAAACAAACCCGAAACCTAACCAAAACCCGACTGATGGTATACATGTATGTATAATACAACTGCTTGGTGGCTCTGATGTGTCTGTTCGGATTTTAGTAAATACAAATAAACAATACTTAAATCATACCTGTGGTCTGCGGACCAAGAGATTTTTATTACCCGAATAATAGAATCAGGACCGTGTCTTCGAAAAAACTGCCAATTGGTCATTATTTGTGAGCTGCATTACATCCCCAGTGACCGCCCCCACTAGGCCAAAATATGCAGCCCGCTAGGGATCGAGAAAAATCCTCCGGCAGTGTGGTAATAGTGTTTTTCCTCAAATTGTATCTTCAGAAAGTTTTTACAATTTTTTTTATATTTTAGAAACCAAATTACTCGTTAAAATTTACATTGGCTGGGCACACCAAAGCCGTGTCATCAGTGAAATTCAGTCCTAATGGTGAATGGCTTGCGAGCTCATGTGAGTTGCTTTCAATATTTTTATTTATTCTTCAAGAAGATAATGGGCTTCACTGAACATGTTCTTGTGGGGGGGTCCATGTTTCACAATTTGATATACTAATGCATTAAATAGTTTATGCAATTAAATAATTACAGTACATATTATTCTTATAATTAAAAAATCAGTATAATTTATTATAGACAAATATTTTTTTTGTTATATATAGTGAAGTATTATGTGGACAATTGTTTAGTTAAATAATACAATTTATATAAAGCTATAAAACTAAAATTATCAAAAGTTACTTAAGTCATAATCTAACATTAATGCAATAATCCTATACATTTGTTATAACTTATAAGTATGTCTGTATTGTGTTCTTGTAGTAAACAAAGTTTAATTTTTTTTTAAGAATCTCGAGTAAGTTATTATTTTTAATTTCTTATGGTAATGCATTGTACATTTTTCGACTCATATAGAGTTATGTGGATTGTGTTCATTTTTTGTGCATAGTTGATACTTTGATATTAGATATTTTATATTCGAGTTTGTAATATATTTATGATAACAATTGAGGGTTTTGTATTCAATTTTCTACATTAATAACTTAAAGACAGACTTAAAAAACTTAAACTTAATAATATGCTATATGTACACATAATAAAACTATATTATATGCAAGATGTGAATGTAAAATTGTTTGGTATTAAAGGAACTCGTTAGTAAATTATTAATTATAGCATTCACCTCTAAGATTCATTACATTTTCAAAAAAATAATAAATTTATACATTTATTTGTTATAGACTACATATAAATACTACCATAATAATATACCAACTAATATTCAATATTAATAAATTACATAATTACATACTACAAATATCATCATAATTAATGTGCTTAACAAAATTTGTTTAACATCAATAACAATACATTAGTACCTAATATAATACATGTTATTTTTCACTTATAAGTTTGCGAATCACTTAAATGGTATAATAAAATACGCATAGTTTGTTTATGTTATATGTTGTAATGTGTAAATAGTAAAAGAAAACTGATGGACCTATAATGAACAAGTACCTAAAATCATATTCTTCATTCAAATTATTGCATTTTTTAAATTAATGTAAAATATATTTGGTTTCTTGAGAAATATTTTTGAAATGTAATCAAATGAACACATAATTTAACTGTAGTTTGTATATTAAACAAATTTGATTATGTTTTAATATTTGACCTATTTAATATTAAAATTATTGTTTACAGCTGCTGATAAATTGATTAAAATTTGGGGTGCTTATGATGGTAAGTTTGAAAAGTCAATTGCTGGACACAAATTAGGAATCAGCGATGTCAGTTGGTCATCAGATAGTCGTCTTTTAGTATCTGCATCAGATGATAAGACATTAAAAGTTTGGGAATTAAGTTCGGTAAGAATTAATTTTATAGTAATTGTCTGATTATTAGTAGTATTAGATGTCTCTTTATTTATTATTAAGAGAACACCATACCTGCCTACGTGGGCTGTACCCTAACAAATGCGCGAAATAAATAATTGCATTCATTCAGAAGAACCAATTTTGTTGTTATCTTTGATATAAAAGTGAATTACCTTATTTAAGACTTAAAGTTAAGTACTTAATCTGTGTTTGTATGTTAGTGTTTTTGCAATAAATCAATTTTTCTGCAAGTTATGAGTATGTAAAATATTACAATTTAAAAATTCTTATTATCAAAAAAGAATTTAAATATTGTAAAAAGTTCTATATACAAACAGATAATTTTTTAACTGTATGGTTGATAATAGGTTAATTAATACTAATATCACAGCCAACAACCCTCTATTGGTTCTGTTGAATGCCAATTTGCTTAATTGTAAATTTGTATGACAAGACAACGCAATGTATGGTGTCTTAATCTATAGTGAGTAATATAATTGGCGAGGAATAAAAAAAATCTTCTTTTTAACAAATTTAGTTGTTTAGTATCATTGATTAAACATGTATATTTAATCAATGCTTGTATCTAACTAAACAAAGTATCTAAATATTTAAAAAAAATTCTGAAATATTATCTTGAATATTATCACAGTAGTTTGGGTGTTTATTTATTATTTAATATTTTAATAATTTCTCAACTAAATAAAATATAGAGAATGACAACCAAGATTGGACACTTATTAGGTTTTATCTTTAAAATAACATTTGGATGGATTAATGATTAATTTTATAGTATACATATTTATTATCTAATAAGACTTGATATTTTAATAAGAATTGAATAATTCCTTGTTAAAAAGGCTTAAAAAATTAAAATGTACTTTATCAAATGTAATAATATACTCACTTAATTATTTTTTTATTTTTTCAGTCAAAATGTGTCAAGACACTTAAAGGTCATAGTAACTATGTTTTTTGTTGTAATTTTAATCCACAATCAAATCTAATAGCTTCTGGATCTGTAAGTTAAAAATATTTAAGACACTCTTAATTTTATTTTTAAATACCTATTTTTGATATAATTTGTCTATTTCTTTAGTTTGATGAAAGTGTACGAATTTGGGAAGTAAAAAGTGGTAAGTGTCTGAAAACACTACCTGCACATTCTGATCCAGTTAGTGCCGTTCATTTTAATAGAGATGGATCCCTGGTTGTTTCTAGTAGTTACGATGGCTTATGGTAATGTACTTTAAAACATTTTCCTCAGTTTATTTATGTACATTTGTATTTATTTATGGCTTGTTTTTTACTTTAGTCGTATTTGGGATACTGCCAGTGGTCAATGCTTAAAAACACTTATCGACGATGACAATCCACCTGTTTCATTTGTTAAATTCTCACCGAATGGAAAGTACATCTTGGCAGCCACTCTGGATAATACACTAAAATTGTGGGATTATACAAAAGGCAAATGTCTAAAAACTTATGTTGGCCATAAAAATGAGAAATACTGTATATTCGCAAATTTTTCTGTGACAGGTGGAAAGGTGAGTGTTACAAGTTAACTAATAAACATTCAGTATATGCTTATCTTGTTCGTTTGTATAATTTTAGTGGATAGTTTCTGGATCTGAAGATAATATGGTTTATATTTGGAATTTACAATCTAAAGAAATTGTACAGAAATTACAAGGTCATACAGGTAAACTAATTTTAAATGCATATTGAAACTATTTTTTGTATGCCGATAAATAGTTTTTGCCCTGTTACTTTTTTAACTTTACTATAGTGTGTGTCTACGCCCTAAGCCATTGTTATTTTTTAACATAAAGTAAAACAATTTTTGTTTTTCTATACTCTAAAAAAAAACTTTCTTTACAAGAGTTAAATTAACAAAGAAAATTGTTATTTTAATTTTTGAAAAAGAACATTTAATGTCATCTGATTCAAAATAGTAAATAATGTAGAATGTAGATTCAAAACTATCAATTAACGATAATATTCAATTTTTATTTAATTAAAAACCTGAATCCCCGTGTTCTCAAGTATTTTATTTATTTATTAATTCAAGAAATATTAACAGAAATGTTAGTATCTTAAAGGAGCATAAATGTTTTTTAAATTTCAAAAATAAAATGTTTAGGTTGGTAAATCATTGTGTGAGGAACTTTTACATGTATAAGATAGGCAATTACGATGAGTAGGGCCCAATGACGTCACTCGTCTTTTTTCAATTGCTCATAACTTATGGGATAATTTGAGTAGAAACATAAAACCTATACCATTATTCTTTGAATTGAACATTCTTTCAAATAAAAAATAAAACTTATTTTTGTGTTGTGTGCTCCTTTAAGCATTATACGATTAATAATTAATCAGGTAACACAAAAATATGACCTAAAATCTCAGACCTCAATCTCAAAAGATGACCTATATAAATACTTATATATTTTTAAATTTTGGTACCAATTTGGAGAATGAAATGAAGGACAGATTTTAAGAGGATACCCCTCCCCCCTCTCATATGTTGTCTCCGTTATATAGGTATGTAACAGCACATTAACACCCAGCAATTTACGCTTAGGTTTGTTAGTTTAAAAATTAGAGTGAATCGACCTATTACTAAACTTAATGGTAATATTATCTGTGTTATTAAGTTTGTTACAATAATTCAGTTTTTAAACGAGTAATGAGCATTTTTAAATTGTGCTATTTTATATACAATATAAATACTCAAAACTTGCTAAAAAATTTTATTTTTTTTAAAAACTGACAAGAACACAGATTAATGAATTTTATAATAGTTTGATTCATTCTAATTTTTAAACTAACAAAGTTAAACATGAACTGCCAAGTATAAGTTTGCCATGTTGTGTGCTTGTAACATCCTCTTTATATGATGATATTATTGAAAAAAATAGAATTATTATAAAAAAAAGTTTAAGACCAAGAAATGAATAAAAGGTATTTTAAATTTAGTCTAATGAGATAGAGTGAGTAAGACAGTTTATAAGTAAGTGATGAAAGTCAAAAGAGCCATAGCTGAAGTTGGGGAGGGTACAGAAAACATCTAAGTATAAAACCAGTAAACACCATCTAACTTGTTTTAAATTGATTTTCAGATGTAGTTTTATGTACTTCATGTCATCCAACAGCAAATATAATTGCGTCAGCAGCATTAGAAAATGACAAGACAATAAAACTATGGAAAAGTGATACTTAAGGTTTAATTTAAAGCTTGAATATTATTTTGTATAATTTGTATAAAGGAAATGGTTATATTCTCCTGCCTTGTAACTATAGTTTTATTTTCATTGTCATCACTGTAAAATTACAAACAGAAATACTAGTAATTAAATCATTATTTTTAGTACTTTTTCTTAGTTTTTCCTCAAAACTCAAATTTTTTTTAAAAAAAAGAAATATAAAATATAATTACCTTCAAAAAAAAAAAAAACATAATTCGCTTCATAGAAAATTATCTACGGTGTTCAAAATATATAAATTGTACAAAATATGACTGCTTTATCATAGGTAATATACTAAACTGTATGAAATATTAATAGACTTATACTGTAGTATGTTTTGAACTAAGTTTTTTAATTTAATTTCACTTTAAGTTTATATTGACTGAGATAACTAATTGTTCACTGTCAATGAATATAACCAAATATTAATTTAGTTTTAAAATTTACAAAAGTAACAAATTGCAGTTCATATATTTTATTGAGACTATTTGTTTTTGATTAAATTATTTTGTACTTTTATAAAATGTAAATTATTTTTCCGGAACTTTTGACTCTCTTTTTAAAGCTTGTGTTTAAAACTACATAATTCTAAAAACAGAAAAAAAATTGAACTCAAAATGGTATTTTATGTTCTTGAGTATCACTTATATTTTATGATTTATTATAATTTATTCTAATACTTAATTAAAATATGTTGAATATCAAAAATGAGTTATTTTGATAAAATGTATAATATTATTAAATTGTTTATTAAAAATAAAATAAATTCCTGTCAATTTAACTTATATTACATTGATTAATAAACATGTACTTGAAGTACAAATGGGAATGTCATTCTGTTGTATAATAGTAATGATTAAGTGTTATACCTTGTCATTGAATAGTCGGATTAACGTTCACTTTTTTTTTAATTCCGCTAATAAGAACTTATGACCTTGGTGAGGTTCAAGCTTTTAGACTGAGCAAAATTTGACATGTATAAAAATTTAAAAGCGTAACTATTTGGTCACACAATCACAAAATAAATTATTGTTGTTATTTTATACGGAGTGATATCCATTTGACGTAAGATAGATTACTCATTATTTCAGAAAACACAAACATTTTTTAAAAAATATTATATTTATATTATATTTTTTATCGTTATACCTTTTTTTTAAATCTTTTACACTTATGAATGACAACGTAAATTTTTAATTTCATATTCCGAAACAGATTATTCGGGGTGTTTGTATCTATAAATCAAATTTCGGACAAGACGTACCTACCTAGTTTATTCGTTGTACCTATGTACAGGTGTCAGGTATATTTGCTATATTATATTTATTAGGTACCTACGGTTTCCAAACTACGACCAGTCGCAACAGTGGCGTATATAGAAACAATTTTTGTGGGTGATTATTGATTAATACTCACTATATAAATGCCACTGAGTCGCAACTATTTTACTGACCAGTACAAATGTACAACCATCGGCAGTATACAAATTAAAAATATATTATTTTTTGAATTTTTCAAACAGGAATAGTACATAGTTTGTTAAAGCTAATACTATTTGTGTTTTATTAAAACATTTAGGCAAACAAAATACTCAAGTGATATTAAAAGGTACCCTGTGAACATAAACGTAACTGGTAAACTGTGAACTGGCACGTAAAATAACTTTAATTATAAAACGTTGGCACGTGACCCGAAAAAGGTTCGCTACCCCTGCTACAGTTTACTATACTGCACGCTAAAACAAAAACTTTGAAAATTTATAAAAAATAATAATCTTAGGGACTTGCAACTTTTTGCCACTACGTAGTGATACTTGCTCACTAGATATATTATTACTATTAAGTATTATAATTTTTTAATTTACAATATAAGTACAATTAAATTTTCAAAATATGTAAACTATTTATTGTAATCTAATTAGGTACTCTCAATTTATTGAAGAACAACGAAATAGTTGTTTAAGGTAAAATATCAGGTAATATTTATTCAATTTAATTTTATATTTAATTTACAACTTTATTCCTATTTGCTGTTAAGTATTATTAAAAAACTGAAAAGTTAGGTATTGGTTTTTAAATTTATTATTTTTGTTAAGTATAAGTACTAAGTAGTTTTTATACTTATATATTTTAGACAACTAATTTAAATAATTTAGATTGTCCTATACATCTAGTATAACTCAAGGTACTTTCATAAATTTTTTTTTAGTTTTGACATTGGAAAGACTAGATATTTTGCATTTCTTTCGATGTCTTTTTTTTAAGTTTGAAATCTGACAACCTTTGTATTCTAAGTACCCAGTCCACTCAAATCCAGATACGGAATTGTTTCTAGTCATAATGTGCAATAACAAAATTGGTATATGACTATGATTTTTGATTATTAAACCCTATGACAGTCCACACGGTACACTGAATGACATTTTTTTCAGTTCCTAGTGCTAAGTTACAATAATTTGTATTGTTAGTATATTGGTATATAAGTATCAGACTATAAACCTTTGAAGTTTAAAACATTAAACAACACAGTGTATTGCTTTATAAGAAGAACTGACTGGACTCATAACAATACACAACTCATTTATACTACAAATAACCGTTGGTCGCTAATTAGTCTTCTTATGTAAGACAATGAATAATACATTTTTTACTTCAAATTGTATTTAAAAAAACAAAAACGTTTCCTAACAATTAATATCTACTACTACATTCATTATCTAATTTTTATTGTGTACAAAGATCAGTAACAATTATAAAAATAAAGAATAACTAAAATTTAAAAACAATTATGACAATTACTTCTATCTAACGCACATCATTTTTTTTTTTTTAGATTTAATATTTTAAGATAATTCTTAGTAACAAAAATCCTTAATTCATTTTATGTAATAAGTCAAAAATATTAGTGACATAATTATATAGTTAATTAAGTGTTAAAAACTTGTTTCTTCATTAAATTAATTTAATATAATACTATGTATATTATATTTAAAGTAAAAACATGTTTTAAATTTTTTTTCGCGACAAAAAAAAGGTTTTATTTGTGTTTATTTTTCTTAAGTGTATAAAATATGTTTCAAGAAATGTGAAGAATACGACTCCATTTCATTTATTTTTACTTTGTTTTCCATTGTTGCAGTGCCTAGAAATGTAAAACAAAACATTTTCTAATATTAAATTGTATTCAAGGTATTTATTAAGTATTGATTAAATTTAAATATTATAAAATTGTATAACATATAGTATAATGTTTACCTAGCATAATCATAAATAAATAAATAAATCTGTATTGTCAACATTTTAATTATTTCATAATTACTTGAAATTTAAACGCAATTAAACAGTCTTTACGGTATGAGCAAACATTATTTACCTACCATAAAATGATTAAAACTACATATTAAGTAGAATAATAATAAATTGGTAATAAACATAAGTGTGATAAAAATAAAAAATAGTTTTTTCCGATACTTTTTATATTCTGACAGTAGTACATTTGATCAATATATAATTTAAAATATTTAAGTTACTATTTATCATTGCATTTTAAAATACTTAACAAAAATAATTGAATATCCTAAACCTAAATTGCTTATGTCTTATTAATATTAGTTACACTGTTTAGTTATAAACTAGATATTAAGAATAATAAATTTTTACATTTTCAGGTAGAAAAAAAAAACAAAACATTTTTATGGTTAAGCTCAAGCAGAATTCAATAAAAAATAATTTATAAATTTGAATACGTTAATTTTTTTTTCAAATTAAAATTGTTCTTTCACATGTTTTGATAAATGTTTTTCTTGTGTTCAATGTTCATAATATTATGTTACATTAATATTAGTTATCAATTTAAGTAAAAATTATCTTTATCTTAAATTATCTAATAGTATTATCCATATTTCGAGACAATAATTTAAAAAAAAACTAATAATACACCAAAGGATAATAAATGTAGTTAAAAATAAAATTTTTTTTTTTAATTTAAATTTTCAAATTTTATTCTAAAAAAAAAATAAGAAAACATATGACGTCATTCATATGAGTTATTTTTTTTTCATTACCACAATTTGTGATTGTAGATTGACATTTTATATTTTTATTAAAATATAACTGTGTTAAACTTAATTCAATTCGATAATATAGTGTTTTTTTAGACAGTATAATATAATTTACGGAATGATTAATTTTTAATCAATTCATTAAGAAAATAGATATTTAATTTCCTTACAAGTGTTACTGGCTAAATTAAAATAAAATGGTATGATTTATACTATTTGAAATTATTTACATTTTTTGTTGTTTATAAAGCTCGACGTCTACAATCCACAAAGATAATTTTAATTTGTTTTATAGACAAAATTCCATGTAATTTTATTTTATTATAATTATAAAACAAATTAAAACTAAGGTAGAATCAAAGCAAAAAATTTGGCTTTATTCTTTTTTTTCATAATGCTTATTTTCAGTCTTAATTATTCAAATGGAAGTATAGCTATTTTGATAAATATTTGGTTGTCATCTATAATACCACTTCTTATTATATTTAAATTAAAGCAAACATTGTGTATGTCTGTTAATGCCCTTGTAAATTGTAAAGCCGAGTTTAAATAATTAAATTAAAAAACGTTATTTTTTATAAACCATCAAGTATGCGACAATCATTACACCACCACTTAGAGCTAAGACTCCAATTCCTAAATTTCTCAATGGATAAAACCAGGACCTTTTGATTTGTTCCCATTTTTCTTGCTCTTTTTGTTTTCTCTTCATTATTTTTAATTTGTCTGCCATAATCTTTGTTTTTTCTGCCTCTCCTTCAACTTTGTTTTTATTACGCTCGTCTTTGGTATTTGTTGTATCCATACGACTAAAATAAAACACATAAATAAAATATTAAATACAATATATAAAACATTATTTTAAAAATTATTGATAAAATATCATACTCATTGGGTGTAGATAATTCGAGATCTCTGGGAGGTGGTAACGGTGGTGGGGTTGATTCATTTTCATCACTATCAGACTCTGACACTAACGATTCTTCATCGTCATAATCATCTTCATCTTGCTGCCTTAATGATTCCATACGAGGGGGCGGTAAAGGGGGTGCCTCACTGCTTAGCTCGCTATCACTACTTTCGCAGTCTGATTCACTTATATTATTCAACAATGAGCCATCTAAACTAGGTAAATTATCCTAAAACAAATGCATACATATAATATATTATTATTAATAGATTAAAAACTAATTATTACAAATTGTGGGGAGGGGGGGGGGGTTATTCAGTTTACGGTTCTAACTTTCTAAGAAATAAATAATAAACCTGAAAAATTCACCGTTTTATTGCTTTGGAAAAAAATGTTTACCTGAAGAATATTTTTAACTTGAACTTAAATCTTGAACATAATAATATAACAGTAGGCTAGTCAACCACTACAAATTAATAACTGTTAAATATCTTAATATTATTCATTCATTTTTTTATATTATAAAAATAAAACAAAAAATATTTTATGAAGAAAAAAGTTACAGATTGTTGTAAGAGCAATAATTTAAAGGTAAATATATAAAAATGTGATTAGCCATAATTTTTTTTAAATAGTAACATTAAACATTTTTTTAGATTCTAAGTGATGCAAAAAATGTATTAATTTTACAATCTTGTTTTTTACTTTTGTCTGTCATCTTCATTTGGGACAGTAAAAATGCTACGATTTTCTTCATCAGCATCTTTTCTGGTAGAAAAGAATCTTGGGGGGTCAAAAGTAAAAAAATCCCTATAGTTTTCAAATGCGTTGGGTTTGAATGATTTTATATCATTGAATTCAAATTTAACATATCCTTAACAGTGACCCACATGATATCTAATGTAAAACAGAGCGGTACCTATTGCTCACATTTTTAAATTATTATTTATATTTACCTCATTATCAGCTTCCCAATCTGAATCAAGGGCTTCAATAACACTTTGGTAAACAAATCGTAGTTGTTCTGGAGCCTGAACTAGTCCCAATCGACATTTTCTCATTTCCGCAAGTAATGTACGTATATGAACATAGTTTAAGCCTTCTGGTGTATTCATCTGTATAGAAATAAATCATTTTTTTTATGTTCTAAATTTAAATTTAATCATTTAATTCATTCACTTTTATAAGGCAGGTATCTATCAAACAAAATGTTCCTGAACGTCCTATTCCTGCAGAACAATGAATGACAATTGGCCCGTGAGATGGATCAAGACTACCACTACGTCTAACATCTCTGAGAAACCGTAAAAAAGGTGTAGGAGTTTTGGGTACTCCGAAATCTGGCCAATCGGTATAATGGAAATGATAAATCTCGCGAGATTCTCCTGAATCTAAGTCATTAAGCCTGAAGAAAAATCAATGTAATTTTTTTAAACAAACATAACTGGTTGATTCATACTTTAAAACACTTAGTGCATAAAATCCATGATTGATTTTAGAAACAAATTCTACAGATAGACCAACATCATTCCATACAAATTTATCATTATCCTTTTTTTTCTTTGGCCAATATTGATGACATTTAAGCTTAAGGAAAAAAAATAATGTTCATAATTACAGTTTAATAAATAATTGGAATATAGTTTAAATGTTTTACTTTTTTCTTTTCGATGACTTTGTTTAACATTACGATGGCTTTGGTATTTTGTTCCCATACCATAAGCCAAAAATGGGAAGTGCTGTTTTCTAATGGTCCTTGAGTCAGTATATACTGCCTTTCACAATTACATACCTATGTAAATAAAATATAAAAAATATATTTATACATTTATATTTTTGTGCATACAGATGATTTAGCAATTAAACTAAGCCACCAATTTTCTTTAAATGGCTTAAATTATGCATTTTTTTAATTTCTGATTTTTTAAGTACACTTAAAGACCATATTTTTCGAAATTGGACCGATCAATGACATTTAGGAGCCATATCAAAAGACTACAGAATAAACTAAGAACACGAGTAAACTTAATACAGAAACTAGCAGGAACCAAATGGCAAGCAAGAACTGTAACAAGTGCTAGTGTCTGTCAAGTGCCAAAGCAGCTCGGGTTTTGTCAAATAGTGCCCATTCAGAAAGGTGGACATACAACTAAACAGTGCCATGAAGTTAATAATTGAAGTGAAAGGGCTAATCAAGACCGTTAACATGGTTACTAAAGCTTTCAAATATTGCACCATCAAAATTGAGAAGTAATGAACCATTAGTGAGACTATTTATAAAGACTGATACCTACAAGAACTCAATACTCCACAACAGTTATAATGGACTAAGGCAAATAGGAACTAATTCAGTCATAATTCTGCAGTGCAAAATAATAACAGAATAAGAAGCTGGGCTCAACAGTATTAGATAAGAATCTGATAAAGGATTCCACACAAAGAGTTTAAGGGTTAGAAACTCAAATGTCGGGAATGGGAAATCCAAAATTGAATAAGAATTGAACATGGAAGAAGTGAAGTACGAGTGGAAATTAAAGGACAACGGATAGTGGGAATGACAGACAGATTATGAGGCACATTACAGACAAATTTTAAAGTAGAAAGTTTGCATTGGGCATCAATGGTATCGTGTCAACAAAGTTACAACAGAGACTACACAGTGGATAAAGAATTCACATATAGAAATTTTAATTTGATTGCATATTATTGTTATTAACTGATCAATGTATTTTAGTTTTAAAATCTCAGATATAGAAAGAAAAAATGTATATACATTTCTTATTACAAAATAATTTGCAAATTGTCCACAATTTTAAACATATTTAAAAAGTATTGTGACTAATTATTTTTCATACCTTGTAAATGGTATCCCCAACAAAAACATAACAGTGAAAAAAGGCCAAGTTCCAAACTCTCTCCCAAAAAAGTCGGCCTATCAAAGTAGTGAAATCTACATTGTGGCCAAGTCTGCTATTTTTTAATTCATAACCTCAATGCACTCCTACATTAAAGAGCAACACTTCTCTTTTATTTGTATTGTTTAACACTTGGTCAGTTTCTGAATGAGGAATAAACTAGACTTGGCCGCAATGTAGATACCACTACTTACTATGATTCGCTGTCTTTTTTGAGAAGAAATCTAAACCTTTTACTTTTTTCTGAATCTTCTTCTCCCCATCACCCTCGTAAGTCATAAGTGAGCACATTCGATAATGATGTTTTATTCCTCATTCAGAAACTGACCAAGTGTTAAACAATACAAATAAAAGAGAAGTGTTGCTCTTTAATGTAGGAGTGCATTGAGGTATGAATTAAAAAATAGCAGACTTGGCCACAATGTAGATTTCACTACTTTGATAGGTCGACTTTTTTGGGAGGGAGTTTGGAACTTGGCCTTTTTTCACTGTTATGTGTTTGTTGAGGATATCATTTATTTTTGCGGGCTTCAGCGTCATGGACGACCGCGACGTGTTGTTATTATTTATTTATTTTTTATTTTTTAAAATTAATTTTTTTATACGTCGTAGATTTTCTCTTGTAAGACCGTTTGGGTTTCTGTTGAGGAGCTGAGAAATTGGACTCTTGAGCGTTGTCAATACCAGGCAAAGATTTTGTCATCAATGTTTTTTGTTACTTTATCACATAAAATTATCGTTCGCAAACCGACGAATATTATTAAAATATTCTGTATTTGTATAAGTATATTATATATTTTGTATTTGAATAAAATAAATGTACGAAAACATGATTATGTTTTATAAATATATATATAATTCAACTACAAACAATTTCTTATTACCATATTGTAACGCTGTTTGAAAGTAAACGTTTATGCGTGCTAAGCGCGCCACTTCATACGTTTAGAAATACACACTCTGGAGAGGCATTCATTTTGAAAAAAATTCAATTTTTAGATTTTTCCCTTTAGTTACACTGTAAAATCTACCTTTGTGCCAAATTTCACGTTTCTACCTAAACGGGAAGTGTCTTATAATTTTGATGATCAGTGAGTGAGTGAGTGAGTCAGTAACAATATTGCAAATTTTGAAATCCTGCCATTTTGAAATGGCACAATATTAAGGGCTCATTTTCTTACAGCGTCCTAAGCTACTAGAGGTTAATCTGTGTTTTAAATTTCAAAAGTTTTTCTTAAGAGGAAACAGAGATATATGGGTTAGAAAAAAAGGGCGAATTGGTTCGTGTAAAGATACACTGGCATTGCTGTAACTTGGCCTGGCGCACTGCCGTGCGATAAGATATGAACAACTTATGAAGAACTTTGTATTAAGCTTTTAAATTTATAGATTAAACAAAAAGATTCTTATTGCTATTTAAATATTTGAAAATGTCATGTATCTATAAATAGCTCAAAATATTTCGAAAATTGTATTATGCACAGAAAAAAATATAATTTGAACATTTTGTTGAAAATTTTAAGTATTTACAATTATTTGTTTTTGATTTAAACCAAAAAAAACAATATAGATTCTGTCAAAAACTGGTTTTGTAGAAAAATTTCTGTTTTTAAAATTTTTTTCCAATTATTAAGGAAAGGACTGGGATTTTTTTAAACAAAGCATTTTTACTGCTTCTAAAAGCAATGGCAGACACAATAAATAAAATAAAAAACACACAACAATGTAAAATCAATATATTCATTGATCTGTTCAGAATCTAAAACAACTAACAAGTTAGTATCGTGACTGAAAAATGGTTATCCATTTTAGTATCTGAAAATGTGGTCTTTTAGTATACTATTAAAATAATACATTTCAAAAATGAGAATTTGAATAAATACATTGTTAATGAATTAGAGGGGTATCATGATCATGCTTGGTTTTTACCCTGTATATTTATATTCAATTGGTACAAATATTATGTCCGTAAACTTGGAGATTAGTCTCATCTTGTTGAGCAAAGTATAAAATGTATGGAACTAAGGAATTTAAGAACTATAGAATTAAATACTACAATGAAGTTTTTTTCAGATAATAGTTAATACCTAAATCAAAATTATTTTACATTAATGTTATTCTTACTTGAACAAGATTGGCATTTATGTAAGATACATTTCCTCTTTTTAGGATAATTCTAGTTTCATCATAAGGAGAGACATCTTGATATCTATTTAGTGCCTTATTCTGTGGTTTCTTTGCTTCATCAGATGTTTTTTTAATTTTGGAACTTTCTACTTCAACAAACTGAAAAATTAGAAAATAAAATAATTCTATAGTTATTACATTAAATGTAAATGTGCTATTTCAAAATATAGTTAGTAAAGTTAAAATGTTATCATACTGAAATTAAAAAAAAATGTTGAGATATGATTAAATAAAAGTTATCAAAATAAATAAATTGAACAAAAGTAAATGAAAACAAATTATGAAGATAAAAATATAAGGTTGTTTGTAATATATTGTTTGTTTATAACATAATTATATTGGTTAGAGGATGTTTCGTCAATGGCAAATTTTAAGATAGGACTAGTTTTTATTTTGAACAAAAATTACTATAATATTAATAAAATTACAAATAATTTAAATTAAATTTAACATTGCTTATAATAAGTTATAACTTTCGAGGACTAAATATCACTTATTAATATTTATCGGAAATAAAACGTTCAAAACCAACCTCAATTTTCGGACAATAACGAAACTTCCTAGATTTAATTATATACAGTGTGTAAACGGTAATTGAGAACACTCAATATCTTTGCGTGGAGCCATGCGATTTGAATTCTGTTTTTTCGGATGTTGTTATGACATAAAAATACACATTTTTATGGTCTTCGAATTTTTTGTACGCATGTCAACTTTTTTTTTTAAATGGCAACTACCTGTGCTCATTATTTTTCGCCTAATTTTTTAATTAATTTTGGTAGTTTAATAAACTTTCTAAGTCCAAAATTGACCAAGTTACAGCAATTCAAAAAACGTCATACGTTTGTGCCGCATGACGTTTGAACGATGAAAAATATCGAAATGTTCAGTCATAAAATTTTAATTGTAACATTTTAATTGCAGTCAAAAAGCTTTTTTTTTATATTTTTTTTGTTTGTTTTTAATTTTTTTTTGTTTTTTGTGAATTCCTGTAATTTGTCCAAATAAATTAGGTTACCTATGCTAATCTAATACTTATCGTATTTTATCGGTCATTATAAAATTAAACATTAGATTTACTTTAAAGTCAACTTTTATCTGTATGACAATTTGATTCAAAATTAAATATGATAAAATAAATAAAATGACTGAACATTTCGATATTTTTCATCGTGCAAATGTCTTGCGGCACAAACGTATGACGTTTTTTGAATTGCTGTAACTTGGTCAATTTTGGAATTAGAAAGTTTATTAAACTACCAAAATTAATTAAAAATTTAGGTGAAAAATAATAAGCGGTTAAAACAGGTGGTTGCCATTTAAAAAAAAAAGTTGACATGCGTACGTCAAAAATGACATGCGTATAAAAAATTCAAATACCATAAAAATGTGTATTTTTATGTCATAACAACATCCGAAAAAACAGAATTCAAATCGCATGGCTCTACGCAAAGATATTGAGTGTTCTCAATTATTGTTTACACACTGTATAATATGTTTTTAAATAACATAAGAAATTGTATATTTATGTTTTTTCATAAAGCTAATTTACATTAAGTTCTAATAATTTACTATTAATTTGTTATTTATCTTTGATTTATAGTACACATTTTTAATATTTATAGTCATAATATATTATATTATAACAAGTTAACTTTATACATTATATTAAGTAACTACAAAATATGAATTCTTGCAAAAGCAAAAGCTTAAGCTTTTGTATACTTTCAAATCATTTAACTTATTTTGTCAATTAAAATTGTAGATGTTTTTGAAATCAAAATAAATAAATAAATAAATATCTATACTACCAAAACTTGTTATGAAAGGGTTTGTGCACAATGGTCTTTAATTTAATTTAAAACACATTATTAAATTTATATTGTTATGTTTATTTTGTACTGTAAGTATTAATCCACAAACTATAATGAGTACAACTTATGTCATGTATGTTTACAGCATTGAATAAAATACATACTAATATCTATATTGATTTAAATCTTTACATTAAACAATTTAGGTAATTCAACATTTATTAAATGAAATAAATAGAATGTAATACAAACACATTACAGATTTACAGTACTTACCTACTAAATCTACAACCATTAAATTTACTTACTCTGAACGTAATGTTCCACAAATTCTTCGATTCTATTTCGTTGAACTCATCTCGTAATCTGTTTTTCACTTGTTGATCCGTATGCATGTTGACTTCTTGATAAATCTTTAAATAAAATGAAAAGTTCTCGTTTTCTGAATTTTTTTTAGTTTCAAGCAAACAATAAGTATGTACCTGTTTGGAAATCACGGTGGAATCTACACAAAACTACAAACACTCAAACACAAAATATACAAATTGATATTATAAATAAAAATATATATTATTCAAATATAATATTATAATAAATCGTAAACAAATTGTTTAAATAGTAAATTGCAGTCCATAACTAAAACTGCAATCAATATTGTAGTAGGTATTCATTTTTTATCACGACACTCTGCAATAAATTACATTCACGATTCTTATCATCAGTGTGAACCACCACGTAAGACAAAATAACCAACTAAACCAACACGAATGTTCACCGACGTTTTGTTCTCTTCACGATTTAAGATAGTACTATCTGAAGTCGTGGTTCTCACTAATTCTATTGGTCGGTCCGACCGTCTGTGATGATCGGCATGGCATCACGGCCACGGACTGAGATAATATACGGTATACGTATATCTTCGCTAAGTCCGTGGTTTTAACCGCAGAATAAAATTTCATATTTTAATATTTCATTTTTTGTTCTGCGGTCGCGCACTCACTCGAGTCGCGAGTACGAGAACTGAAAAATAAACATCGCGCCGATAAGATAATGGCCATCCGTTATCTATAAGTTTTACATTATTATTATTATTGTTGCATACAGTTGTTGTAATAGTTGTATCTATCTAACGTCGTAATAATAATAGTAATAATATTTCGTGAGTCGATGCAAATTTAATTTATTCGATTGCAAAATTCATTAATTTTCGCAACACCGGATCCGATTCTCCGTTAGACATCGGGTGCTCTGTTCGAGTAAGTGTGATCGCCGGACTTAATCCAGTTTGACATTGCTCGGCCGTCTGCGTATAATGTACATGTATATTGTACATTATATTGTCAATGACCCAATAATTAATACACAATAGTGTCCTAGAGACATCTATACACGTTTCTCTCCCGTGTCCTCGGAATTACAATAATTGCCATTTTATTCTCTAAACAATTATTTTGATTTCGCAACATTTTTTTTAAGGTTTTTTACCACTGCGACATTGGCGTCTCACTCGTACTCCAACATTTTAGTAATTTATTGTTAACACTGGTTTTTAGTATCATTTGAGTGCGTGTGTCGCGGTGTATGGCTCCCAAAAATAAAGAAAATAAAAACATGGCTCTATCGACCATGTTACGGGATGAAGGCGATAGCAGTGAAGACGATTACCGACGCAAACGAGACAAGAACAATCAGGTATTTTAAACTCGTGTATTATATATTTCTGTGTCTTTATTAATGTATTTTTTAAATTTGTTAGGCAGTTAAAAGAAGTCGGGTTAAAAGTAGAATGCGCACACAACAAACATTACAACGTGTGAACCAATTAAAAACCGAGAATGATATGCTTGAAGAAAAAATTAAACTTTTAAGTAAAGAACTAGGATTTTTAAAAGAACTATTCATGGCACAAGCTGGTAAGATTTATTAATAACCTCGTATAACTTAAATTGATTTTTGTTTCATTTTTTTTTTAGGAACATCACAAATTGAACTCCCAAAATCTGTTGACCTTAAAACATTGTTGAGCGACACTACTTCAGATATATTGGATAATGATATAACAAAACCTCAATCTTCATCATAAGTATAATGTAATTTGTTTTAATTTACGGGCCCAGCATATCTTATAAGTAAAAATAATGTTATGAGTCATATTGATTTAATAATTTTTTAAATATTTTTGTCCCATACTCAAGAAAATATTTATTTGTTAATATTGATTAGGTTATGGATTTAAAATAGCTTAAATCGTTTTTTTAACGGTATCATAAATGTTTGTCCAATTGTGTGTATGTTGTGCAATATTTATATTTATTTTTTCAAACAACTGTACAATTTGAAAAAAAGTTTTAATGAATGTTTATTATGTGTAACTGTTATGAGTTTTGATTTCAACATATGTGACCTGCTATGACAAATGTGAACAGTTTTAAGTTCATCTAACAATATTATAAAGAGTGAGTTGTTGTCTTGTTGATTAGTAATTCCTTGTTCTTAAATCTTTTTTTTTAAGTAAACCTATTTCCTGGTCCATTAATATATTTTAACAGTATCTCAACAAGTTAGTTCAGTTTTACTTCAATAATAACAATTTAATTTATGAATTTATCTAATAAAAGATTGTTTAAACAACTTAAATCACTATCAACCAATAATAATCATTATTCATTATGATGCAAGACCCAATTCCAACAAATCAATATGTTAAGTTAAATATTTTTTTATCGCACTGATGTGCAACTGATTTTTCAGTCTATCCAGTACTCGAGTGAAAATATTTTTTTAATGTTCGTGTCATAGATCAACTTTTATCAATCGCCTTATAATATGTATAATTTATTAAAATGAAAGAGATAATAACCATAAAGCCTATTACAGTGAACCAACATTTTTCTTAAAAATAATAAACTATTAAGTTATATTTAATTTATTAATTGCAACATAAATACTTATTATTGAACTATAGTACAAATACCACAGAATAAATATCAACATTTACAATAATATAATATTTGTAAACATTTTCTTCATTATGCAATTAAGGAGGTAGTGAACTGATATCAGTTATTTATTTGTATATTACGTTGAGAGAAAAAATATGTTCCATATATTATTTAAAACATTTGATGTGTAAATATGTTGATTATTGACCTATTGTGAAATTTAAAGTGAAGTATACTATCTGGTTGATTAAATTTAAGTTTAAAATTACTACTAATCAATTAATAATTACTTTATATTTAAATGATAGAAGACATTTATAATATATGATAATTAACTAGTTAGTATTCAATAACAATTATTGGTCAACAATTTAATGTTAACATAGGACTCAATATTTTGAGTAAATAATAAATTGTTTTGTTCATTGATGACATATTTTTAATTTTTAAAGCAACAGTTTTAATGAAGATAATATTATAAATGTGTAATTACACCTTAATACTTAATTTACTAAAATTATATCTCTAGTGATGGCATTGATATGACCTTATAAAAAGTTACATAATAAGTATTAGGTATGTTTTCTTCATATTACATAGACAGTATTGAGAAAGAGGGGATTAATGTAGACAGTCAGTCATGTAGACATTGTCAGTTATTTGAAATAATTAAGACATCGAGAGACATTATAATATACTATTTGTATATTACATTTAAATTAAACAAAAGTTATTTTAAAATTATGCAACTGATAAAAAATTGATGTTTTCCTTAAATTACACGCCTATGTGGAAAAACAGAAAAAATAAAACAAAGTATGAATATAATACTGTACATTTATTGAAAATTATCTCAATTTTTTTAATCTATTTTATACATTGACATGTGTCTTTAAGTGACTTTAACAGCATCACATAGCCACATTGGTACTTACTAGTTTCAGGTACATGCCCTATTTTTCAAAATAAAGTACAGCGTAAGCTGCTCATTTTATAATATTTATATGAGTATATATATTATACTATGACTTTTTTTTTATTTATAATTTATTTACTATCTATATTTTATCTGTGTACAGTAAATAAATTTGATCTATCACTAAATATTGACATGCAAGACGTGAAAAGGGGCCATGGTAGGGCCAAAATATTATGTTTTATAAAAACTATAATTTAACAAAAGAAAAAATATTGATTTAATTCATGGGTGAATGTTTAAAATTTAATACTTTATAAAAAACTGCAATGATGTTTGATTTTTTTTTTTTGAAAATCATGCAACTTCTAGACAGTAATAAGCAGTCTTCAGTCTTAAGCAGGCGCGTAGCAGCACCTTTATGAATTTGGAACACAGCGAATAAGATGAAGAATAATAGGCTTGCTTGGTTTTGACTAGATCTTGATGATGTTTGGGTAAACATAGTTCCACTCATCTTTATTAAATACAATGATTTATTAACCAACCCAACTCCAGTTTCCACAATTTTTTTATCACTTCATTCTTGTAAAAATATTTATAATTTATTAAATATTTTAGAGTACCAACAATCAGCAATTACCATTGATTATAGGTAGGACTGGTACTGTTTGGTAGGATAGATTATTAATAATATAATGGTTGGTACTATAAAAGGTATGATATATCGTTGTTGGTACCTATGCATAATACTTTCATATGGAAGTATCAAATTATGTCTGTTGAGTACTTGAGTGTTCCTAGACCACAAATTATAGTTTATAATTATAGATGATAATTCGATTTATATTTTATTTTTTCATAGATTTTGTACATCTCAAAGTCTCCAACGTATCATAGGCATTTGTTACATTATTTTTGAATTTTGTACAAATATCCACTGTAGGAAATTAGAGGTTTTTTATTATTATTTTGAATCACTTCCATTACTCATTCCGTATTTGCACTTTTAATTAAAAATAATCAAAACGTTAAGCCACATGAACGAAGAAACCGTACTGAAGAGAATATAATACTGTATTCTGTAGGTACACACTTTTAACTCAAAATAATCAACACGATATTTTACATGAACAAAAACCACATAATACGAACAAAATAAATAACAATAACATGATCTAAGTGACTAGATCGGTAATTTCGTGATTAAGTCGACAATAAAAGATAATACCTTTATAATTTTCAATACATAGTCAATTGTCAATTACTTCCATAGTTTTATTGGAATATACCTACTTCTATACATACAACCTTGCTGCAGTATTTTTAAAAATAATGGAAAACGCGATGGCCAATCTATATGTTACGGGCAATGTAGATATCCCTGAAAAGGATATAACCTGCTGAAAAGTGATAATTAATTTATTTATAATTTACGCTTATAATAGTGCACACCACAGTTTCAATCACGGATCCGTTAATGTCGAGTTAGTTTTGCTACCCTTTAATGTCAAAACTTTCGATTTTGAGTATTATAAATTAATAACATATATATTAGATCATAGAAATACATCGAGCTGCGTCAATGACATGAAAATATACGACGGCCACTCAACCCTTTATCGATGTATCCGAGAATCTAATCAAAACATTTTAACAGCTTTCCGAGTAGTGAATAGCCGTGGTAATTTTATTTTGAGGACCAAATGTAATTCCGATGAAAAGGACGTCTAAGAATCGTCTACAACACCTTTGGAATTGGGTCGTCCTACTGTATTTTAGCTTGCCACAGTAATTGCATAAAACACTTGGCCTAAAATATAATAGGATCCAACGTTCCAATAGGATCATTTTGGATATCGTGGAAAGTATAGAGCGTTTAGTGGTCGTAGGCGAAATCGATGAAGCGTGATAAGTTAAAATATCTTCTTTGGGTTTCCAACGGAGACCTACAATTTTTATTGAAGAATCGACCTTCGTGTCAAATGAAATTTCTTTAGTCCGTCTTTTTCCACATTGAAAAACGTCTTCACAATTTTATGAGCATTTCTTAAGTTCAAAATCGGCATGAATATTGTTATGGAAATATGGCCCCAATAACATCGTCAACATATGTTTGAGTTGACAAAATATTCAATGTTAGTGAAAATGAATAACTATTGTCCATCTCAAATTGATGGAGTGCTCAAATGCTTAGTGGCTAGTGCATTATAGTTTAATACAATTGAATATTCTATGAAAAGTGGTTTTATTAAAATAGTAGCTTAAATTATTGTAAGATATGTATTATGTATGTGTCGGCTCAGTGATCATGATTGTAGTTGTTGATGTAATTTTCTTGCTTACTGAAAACTGAACACCCGAGCGATAGGTACATCATTTTCTATGATTTATAAAAGGTTATTGATATGAATGGTCATTACTCATTACTCATTATAATCCATATTATACAGTCCTTAAAGATCCTTAATTAACAAACATGTGTTATTTAATCAAAATTTTACTCTATGCATCTGTGACCTCTAATTATAAGTAGTAAGCTTCAGTTGTAAAAGTTAAAAGTTAAAACTACTGAAATGTATGCCAGCAATCGTGCAATATATTGAGATTAATATGTTTTCTATCAAAATCATATTTTTTGTAAATAGGTACTTAATTTTATACTTAATCTAATAATTTAATGTTTTTTGTTTTAATAGAAATTAAAATGACAAAATGGTACAAAATATTTTGGTCATATATGTTATTTTATTTTTTTAAGAAACTATTCATAAATTGTTAAGCATATATTGTTCAATATGTTTATATTAATAAATAGGTATATAATGTATATATTTATTAGTCTATATGTTACAATCTGATAATAACTTTACGGGTGTGTATTTATGACGGTTTTAATAATAATTTCATTAATCATTTAAACGTCACTAGACATCATCGTCCAAAACTAAGTAAGCTACAGGGAAATAATCATGACGATTGGTCCATAGTATAAGGAATAAGAAGTATGCTTAAAATAACACGATCCGTGTTTTCGTCCTAGTTTGCGCATGTGCATCGCCTTGTGTTTTTGTGCATACTGAATTGTACAAGGTGAAATATATAAACGTGACGTCAGCTTGAGTTTATTGTTCGTTGCTTATAAGTTATAAGTTAAAATATAAATTATATAATATTGCCCCTTAAAAAAATATGCGTACTCTTATCATTGAGCATACTTTATATTCCTGCTTATACAATGAATGGGTCAATTGCTAACGGACGAGCGGATAACAATTTATATATTAAAATATTGATAGCTGCTCATATTTTATTGTTTTCTGGAACTGTCATAGATAATAGAAATATAAAATGTATACATGTATATATGTACAATCAAATTCAATAAACCAATTAGTATATTACCTAAAAATAAAAAATAGTTAATAATATTGATACCGACAAATTCTAAACCAACAAATTTCGGTGACGTTCCGGTAACTAAGAAAATCGAAAAAGGGAATCCCGGTCATTCCGGTAAGGATCTGCTTCCAATATTCCCAAAAGATTCCTTTTCAAATACCAGTATTTTTAATTTCGTTTCCAAGCCTTGGTAATTGGTATATACTAGGAATACAGTTATGAGTTTATGACGTGATGTTACTATACAACATAAAAAGATACTGCATTGGTCACTGGGTTGTCAATGACAAAATTAGAACAAAAAAACTAAAAAAACGTCACGTGCAAAATAAATTATGATAAAAAAATATAATTATTGTACACTTAACATTCATTTTGATTAAAATTCACATGTATGAAACAATTGTTTAAAAAATATATCAACATCATATTTTTTTTCTTTGATTATTTCATCGTACAACATAAAATATAATATTACCGCAGTTAAAACTTAATACATATTATAATTTACCTAAGTGTTCTCAAGTTCTCCATTAGCTTCAAAAAATTATAAAACAGCTTTTAAAAAAGTGAATTTAACTATAAAGGCACTTAAAAATAAAAAATAAAAATGAACAGCTTATAAAACACAAGTTTAGGGCAAACGAAATGGAATGTTCTATAAATAATAATAGTTAATATTAAAAAAACTAACACTGGTAATTTTTTGTCAATGATATTTTACGTTTAAATGTTACCGAACCGTCGATGACATACAAACATTGATTTGGCACTTTTATCGTTGGATGTCGAGATAGAGATTCGTGTTTTTTTAATAGCGAAATGGAGTCCACGTGCCAGAGTGTTCATCTCGTCTGTAGTATAACGGTCGATTATCCCTGAACACCGTAACCGCCGGAAACGGATGATCTTGGACGTATTTCAGAGAGGCTCGTATCTAAAATAAAACAATTATAAACATATGAAAACTATATTTCAATTAATTAATTTCTGATGCACAAGTCACGTGTAATACCAGTTATAAGGTTATAATACAGTTGTATCTATAGGAATAACACGTAAAACACGGCATTGTCCTACTGTTATTTTCGACATTACACGGTGTAAATGTCTAAAAATAGAATATTAATTATATTTAAAAATACTTTTGTCGATGAATGTTCGGCTTAAAGATAAATTATTACGTTTTTTGTTTTCCACGAATATATTAATATTTTATCGCATCTGAGTGGTCTGTAGGGTAGCTACACTCTTCGAGCTTTCATATCATGTAAATTATTTTCTACGCTTATATGCTTATTGTAACTGTTATTACAGACTGTATAATATATTCCAATAAAGGTTAAAAAAAATAAATATATATATTAATATTTTAGTCATTTCAGCGTCGAATCAAATCACAAATAGTATATTATTATATGTAATGATTATTACTACGCAACAGGCAACAGCTATCGAGCTTTGAACTTCAGAGAACGATGCGAGTATCTACGATATCGAATTATTAACATATATATTATTATAATGTGCATGTCATTTAATTCTTACGGCCATGACTGTGTGCGGTGGTTCTACATCGGGTGTAGTCGACAAAGCTTGCAGGATGAATTCGTCGGACTGCTGGAGCCACAAGTCGACACTGCGCATGGGCTCGTAGTTGAACGGTCCGATTCTTAAGAGACCCAAGCTGCAGTCATACACGTCCAATACCTATATATTGGTGGAGAAAAAAATACGACTGTTATAATATATATGTGGTTGTTGCTATAAAATATAATCTACAGATGACCGATATAGTGGCCTATACTCTATAGTGCGGAGTGAAATAGAGACCGAACTCGCTCGGGTACGAAAAGATTTTAATTTAGATCGTACCTATATAGGTAAACATATTCTAAGTATATGCAAATAAGTTATCAATTAGTTATAGTACTAGTTTTAAAAGTTTTCATTTTCGGAGTGCCCAGCTTATAAAGAAAGGTAACTAATTAATTATATTGCAGGTTCGATATTCGATTTCTATGTATCAAAATTATCAGATAACTAATTTGCCTAAGGGAATGAAATTAACAATGTATATAATATTGTCATTAAAAATAATAAAAACGTATACAGTATTACAGTGTATATTTTATACACTACAATTATTGTGTAATATAAATTATAATACGTATTTATACATACCGGTTGCAGGCCTGTGAACAGCCGAGCGAGTCTCAGAGGTTGTTCGGGCCCTTTGTCTGGAAAGTTGGCCGGAAACACTTCGCCACTCTTGACCATAACTCCTATATTATAAGACACACGGACAAAGAATCGATATTAAAATTACATTTGAAGAAAAAATATGTTTTAAAAAAAATAAACCATTACCAGCTCCGTAAAGCAGCGGCCAGTGGACGTTGTTCCGCATAATGGTGTTGAGTTCTCCAACGCACGCGAGCACAAGTTCGATTTCGGTTTGATGTTTGTGAACCGCAGCTGTTATATATATATATGTACGCACAAGTGCGAGATATAATATTATTATTTTTATAACGTTAATTTATACCGACTTTTCGGTTGGAAAAATAACGTTCACGACATTTACCCATCAGACTATAAAACACTTGTTCACCATAACGCAACACGTGAGTGAATCCGCCAATCAGAGACATTTCCAGCCGGCCGTCCGGGAAGCCCATGGACAGCTCTTGTATCCTGTGCACCATGTTCACCACACATTCCTCGGTACACGAACCGTCTAGATGAGCAAATCCCACGGCACCGGAACCTTAACATGAAGTGCGTAAGCATTTCCGAGAAAACAATCGATTAGGTGTACGTTTTAGTACTGTAGGCATATTGAACTCAAAGTATTATCCGGGAAAATAATTTTGAATGGAAATTTGGGTGTCCAGGAAAAAAAATAGCCACATTTTAACAAACTAAATACCTAATAGTGTATACTGCATGCATAATATGCATAATATATAACTATATACATTATAGTGCTCATTGTTACTTATAACATATTTTAACTTTTCTAGATATTATTTAGATTATTATAATTATTTATTAAACGGAGAATGCAGAATAAAGTCGTTAGAGGCCACGAGTTTGACATGACTGTGCGTTATACTATATGTATACATATTTAGATGTCATGGCAAAGGTTCCCAAACAGTGGTATATACAAAAGGCTTAATACTATGTGATCATGAGTCATAATAGTACGGAAATTATATTTTTTTAAATTTATTGATTTATGTTTGTGGTGGATTTAAAGGCGCGTCCGCCGTAGACGTGAATCTAGAGAGGGGGCCTTAGACTTATGTATTTATATAATATATACATATACATATTATGTAGGTAGTACCAAACGTTTTAAAATCCAAGAATCCTAAAATTGTTAATATTGATATCAAATTTTATCTAGGAGAGAAAAATGTTCAAATGTTATTAATTATTATAGGTAAAAAAAAATGATAACACTTTTTTTTTCAAAAGTTCCTACAGTTACGTCATATTAATTAAAAAAAAATTGTGTATATTTTTAAACTTTTAATGGGTTTTACACTTTAGCATTTAGCATTTTATTACACCACGAATGAACACGTACTTGCTGAGTTTTTGTGTAAATTATTATAATTATTGTATGTTGGTACTTATTATTAATTATTATCCTTAATCACGGACAATACGCCAATAAGCCGTTAATTGTTGACACACACCTCGCACGAATGTAGATAATCTTAAAACTTATAACGTACCTAAGTAATCTTTTACTGCCTTAGAATATTATATTGATATTTTGAATAGTTTTATTTTAGGTCAGTGGTATACGTGACTGCTCTGTAATAAATATAAGAGGTACGTGAAAAATAAAGTTTGGGAACCTCCGTGTTACGGGGACGCCGGCGAACTCTTTAATAATAATATAAAAGCGTAGGTATATTTTGACTCTGTATTTGAAAATAATCGGATTTTGGCTTACACTTATTATTGTTTGAGCTTGCGTGTCAACATGCCTATATAGGTACCCTAGTTGAGCTAACCTAACCCCTATATACGGTGTATACAATAGACAATTCAAAATAGTATATAGGTAAGTAATAAAGTAAATATAATAGGTACGAAACACGCACGTATATTTCCGAAACGTAAACGTATTTGTAAGCGATAAATGAGAAAAATATACGAATTCGGATAAGTTATATATTATACTGAGTACTCATATAATAGATTCTTGAGATTAACAGTTAATAGTTACTATACTTTATTCAGAATAAGAGCGGTACCGGGCGGCGACCGGTTTTCGTTGACAACGGTCAGATGCTTCTCCCACCAACGCTGGCGCTCCAGACAAAGCTTTGGAACGTCCATGCACACAAGTCAGCAACCCGGTGCCACTCTTATTCTGAATAGAGTATCTGAGTATAGGATTGCACTTGAAAACCATTTTGAACCTCAATGTATACGTATATTTAAAAGCAGAGTTCGGCTTACACAACAGATAATCAAGAATTCGTTATGAACGGGTCGAGCAAATTCTATTTTATTGGTTTTTTTATTAGGTAATATTATAAACTCGTAAGATTATTTAAAATATATAACTACTGCGCGTAATACTTTAAGTTATTTTAAATCATAAAAAATCCTAATATCCCATTCTGCAATTCACCAAATTATTTTACAATAAGAAAAATTAAAATTGAAGGATTCGTTGGACGCTGAAACTCAAAAGTTTCATGTGAGGCACATCGCTTCGTCTGGACGAGCCTTAGTACCTATTTTTTTTTCGGTAGTGCAACTAGTGCTCAAAACATACATACATACATAAGGATAAGATAAAAACATAACGTAAAACCAAATACTATATAAATTACATTTTTGTCATTTATAGTATTTACGTATACATTACGTACCTAATTGTATCTATTAAATATTAATATAAAATAAACTTACCAGTATGTCGGAGTACGAGAATGATGCAAGTGGTAACGTCGTCGGAACCAATGATCGATACGTTTTCTATAAACATTAAATAAATATATATAACATCATAATATAATAGAGTACTATAGACTGTTTTCATTAACACGATCAGTGGGGTACTCAGCTTTTTTAATGGACCGGTTGGGGAGGGTTAAAAATTGGTATACATATACTTAAAATTCAATAATTTTTTTTTCTTTTCTAATGTTCATTGAAACGACCTCAAGGTCTTCGTCAATGCTTATCACAAGTGGGTAGTAGGGAGATCATGTGATCTATTTATCTATGTATATATCACTATATGCATGATACTACCCCCCGTCCCCCCTTCTCCAAGAGGAGACATGTGTGGTCTTCACTCCCAGTGGAGTGGGACCTAGTTGGAAACCGGATGATGCAATCGGACGACAGCACGGAAAAATGGTGATTGCGTAGAATCACACAAATTTTTTGCACTTGCTATGAATCGAACCGATGACTGTGTGAGTCGCAGTCAACTGTGTGACCACTGCGCCACTCCGGCCCCAAAAATTCAATAAATGTACAATACAATAACATAATCAAAAATATTGTACATTTGTTTGGTTATTAGAATCTATCAACATATTATATAGGTTATTGCTATTATTAGTTATTATAAATTTACATTTTTATTTCTAAGACACGAATGTCAACGTCCTCTATCATGGCTACCATATTATGTACGAGTATCTAATTATTATTCAAAATACGGGCAGATATTCCAAGATAGAATTGTTTATGCATAGTAATAATATGTATATCAGTAAAAAGACGAGTCAGCACTCATTGGCATTAAGCGGTCGATGGAAGATAGATATAAGGAGTCTGCCCGACAGTGCTTGAGAGTAAAATAAAGTGACTTTCAAATTCATAATATACGATTCAGGAGATAAAGAGAATCGATTAAACTATTCCTTAGATGTAGAAATTAGGTATAGAAATTCTCACGTAGTAATGTCACGCTAATTAAAAATTTATCCGTCGGAAAAAATTAGTACCGAAATCGGAAATACCAGCGGTGTGAACTGAGAAGTAATTATATGAAACAGGGGCTCAATGATTAATACGTATGTACGTAAAGCTATATTAATTATTGAGTATCGAAATTATTGTGTAGTCCACGCTCAATAACATATAATTACGAGGATCTCACCTCTGATCTCTATATATTCCAAAATAGGACCGGACAAAGACGTCGTTATAAAAACTCGGAACCAATAATATAATTACAATTTACAATACATTTTCATTATTATAATACGCCATACTGTTTAAAAAGGCGATATCAACAGATTATTATAATACAAGCGATGTTATCCCAAATGTTGGAACACACAAATATAATACAAACGTGTCAAATAAATCCCTAAATACGATTAAACGTGGATATCACATTTTTTTTTAAATAATAAAAATATACGTACTGTCATGCGGTACTGTCACGGCCATCTCCCGTTGGCACACGTAAAGGAGCCCAATGGGCCCGATGACTTTTGTGGAGATAGTGAGCAGCTGTGATGCGGAATCTCGCAGTACCGGGTGGTTGAGGTACAGCGTCCTCGTGTCCGGCGGTGGTTCGTCTTGAACCACGCCTCGCACCAGTAACACCATCCTGCAAAAAACGGGTAAATTAATAAAAATGTTTATAAAAACCTTGGTTTTTTTTTTCAAATTGAACTTAGCATCCGATACAAAAGTCTTTGTAGACTTTACATATTTAAGTCTATATAATATGTACAAGGAGATAAGTAATAATAGATAATAATTAATAAAGAAAAAATAGTATTGATCCGTGCACACAAATTGCGTCCTTATCATTTTTCTGCCTGTAATTTATTATCATAGGTGATTCTCAATAACAAACATACATCATATAAAGTCGGATTATTGAATAATTCAAAATAAAAAGTTTTATTGGATAGTAAATTCAAGTAATACACAATTATCAACTAGATTTTTTGATATAATATACAGGGTAATATCTCAATAATTCAAAATTCAAATAAATAAAACAAAAATAACCTTCGATAATAATTAATAATATTTAAGCTTTACGGTATTCATACGTATATGTTCACATGTTTTTATTGTTGTTTTATTATTAGTATTTGATTGTTTCATTTTACTCTCTATTAAATAATAATATATAAGGGGGTCGGTTTCTCTTTTTAATTTTCTCTGTGCAATATCTTTTTCTAGACTACTTATATATCTATAACCAGCTTTATGTTATCTTGTACCCCGGTTCAATATAAATCACAAGCTATTCCCGTTCCCAAAAGTTTTACATTAGTAAAAAAATAAACTAGTAGCGGTATTAGAAAAAATTTTAATTTAGAATTTAGTTAAGTTAGGTTTTCAAACGTAAAACATTAAAAGTGTACAAACTATATTAAATGTATTCATATTTGTATTACACACAAATAATATATTATTTTACTTGTAGTTATAATATAAAATAATAAGTAGGTATTGCATATTTATAGTTTTTAATCATCAATTTAAATCGGTTAAAATTATAAATTATTTAAGAAACTAAATACTAAATATTAAAATTCAACCAGGGACTCAATTTGTGTAACCCTTCTTCAAGTTGAGAGTGCGCTCTCAACTGAGGAAAAAATTGTAAAGATCTGAAACGCAAGTGATGTGCCCCCGTAAAAATAACGTATTTTTTTAGAATATCTGATGCAATATAGTACGTAAATCTGTTAGCGAATAAAAAGGACACAATATAATTATTATACGTTTGTGATGATCGTGATAATAATAATACAATATAAAATCCGACTTCGCGTCACATAATACATATATAAATAACTTTTTTGTACTTTGAATAGTTTTTTGAATACTTTCACTCGTAATTGTCATTTGTCAAGTATGATTTTCGTTTATGTATGAGTACACACGTTTCTCACAAACGCATATATTACAAATGAATACATACAGAGGATTCGAACTATTTTTAATACTTCATATACATTGTGTACCACATTTTCTTCTCATATCTCATTATATATTTCCAACATTGTAAATATTCGTATAGAACTATATAGACGTATCGATACAATTGCTATAGGTATGTATTGTGTACAAATAAAAATAAAATTGTCTGTTGGATTTAACTACAATATAATTATTAATATTCAAAGTTAATTCAACCCATAAATCTATACTATACAACCTAACTTACCTAACAAAGACAAATTGATTTTTATACTAATTACTATTACTTTGATAATTTTTAGTTACGTAACAATGTTAGTATAAAAAATTAGATATTGATTAAAAAAAACCTTTATAGATTATATATAAGTTATGCCATTTTTCTTTTTTATTGATCAAATACATAATATCGTATTAAATTAATAAAAAAAATTGTTCATAAAAACGTTAGTTTGTGTTAAAAAAACCATACTATTTTTTTCTATCATTCTAGCTTTTCAACTATAAGTTACAAACTTGGCGATTTAAAATTCTGTAACATAATTAAAAATTGGCCAAGCATTTAAACACGTTCCCGTGTTTTAAAACTTAACAGTATATCGTCGGTTAATAGGACAACTAATGTAACCCTCAAAAATGAAATTTTACAGGAGGCACTAAAATAGCGTTATTTTGTAATCCTTAAGACCTACAATATTGAATTTTTTTTTAAAAGATATTAACTTAGTATACTTATGTATTAATATTACACTTACTAAGCTAAATCGAATGTTCTTTATTGTATATCAGTCCAAAGCTGACTAGCCTGTTGGATACATTACTTGGTGTTTTATAATATTATATTATTGTGGGTTAATGTTTTTTATGGTGATGGTTACTACAATTGACACTAAATAAGAAAACAGTTCCAAATAGTGTAACCCTCAATTAAATTTTAATAATTATTAAAAACAAAATAATAATAGTTGCATTTTTGACTTACAAATTAAGGGGGGTATTTAATATTTTTTGTAAGTCAAAACTAGTACATAAAAATGAACTATCATATTTTTTAGAGTGATCTTGAGCTGCAAGGTACTGCAGCTATAAATACTATCTTAGTCCGTGAACACAACCTAATACCAACTACACAATATCACATAATCAGTCATATCACTTGGTTAGTAAATACTTCGGTTGTAGATAATACAACAACCGTGTTATTATAATAATAAAATACTTAATTGATAAAAACAAAATTAATTCAATAAATTAGTTTTCGTGGGATACACTAATTGGCCAATTCAACTTTATATTATGTAAAGTTTTGTATAGGGTTACGTTGTAGCTTACATTAGTTGGCCTACAAACATTTAATTGAATGGACAATTTCGGGTAACCCTCGTGGCTTACATCAAAAAAAAAAAAATTAAAAACGAATTTTAGGTTAGAAAAATGCATGTGAGGGTTACAATATTTGGCCAAAATGTGTATTTATCTCTATATAATCAAATTCAATCAAAACATCGATTTCGTAAAAAGTGAGGGTTACATCAGTTGTCCTATTAACCGACGATATAATTTATACAAATTATTAATTAATAATTTCTATAATATGTTCGTTTTTTATAAGCGTGTTTTATCTAATTTCTATACTTTACAATAATGTGGAATAAATATATATATACCTATAATAATTATTAATTTTTTACTTTAAATTGAATAATTAGTTTGAACGTTACATAACTTTTCTTTTGAACAGTAGAAAATTAAATAACATAAATATGGAAATTATCTTTTGAATTTTACATGATTAAAATAGAAATATTAATAAAATACATAGGTATATGATGCCCCTTTTCCTATCGATTAATCAAAAAAACGATAAGGGCTTAATAATGATCGACCTTTTGATTATATGCTATTACCAGCCATCGGGACGAGTTAACAACAGAGATAATCGTTAGAAGAGTATACATTTAAGGCTTGGTTACCTACAGTCATGCGTCCGTGAATGCGTGGTGCGCGATTGCGTGATCACCCAAAATATGAAGTATGAAAAACAATAATACGTAGTGTTTTTCAACAATTCACGCGAGTGGATTTTGACGGATATAGGATTGATAATTTACTCGTATGAATCACGTCCCGGTAGCCCGTAGGGAAAAATTTGGGTGACACGCAGGGGAAAAAAATGAAAATTACAGCGGAGCTCATAATAAAAAAAACATATAGGAGAACATTTCACTAAAAAGTGTTTTGGTCCATCCAGGGTCCATCATGGTTGCTATTTGCTATTATATTATTTATGTATAAATTTGTATATATTCAGTGGCGGATTTACGGGGGGGGGGGTCCAGGGGGCTGGACCCCCCAGACACTGATATATACATATATAATTAAATAATGCATACACAGAGTCTGACCCTGCAGTAGGTATGCCGCGTATAACATAATAATATATGTATATATTTCAAATATAAGTAGGTTGATTATCAAGAATCTACTGAAATAATAATAATAATATAATAAAATATTTTACAATCTTATTTTAATATTTTCGATAAAATCGTCCGTTAATTCCCGATATTATTTTGTATTGCGATAGTGAGTTTATCTGCGTATAACTATGCGACCGCCGACAATTGACACTACACTCACACACTGTAATAACGCAATAGTCGATATACAGAAAATCATAAGTGAGTACGAACTTATTTTTCAATAAAATGTCGTCATTTTTTAATATTTATTTTTATACTTTTTTTTGAATATAGTATATTATATACACAAACACAATATAATATAACACATTTGTTCTTATAAAAATAAAAATAATATATTTGAAATACAAATTATTTTTTAAGACCCCCCCCCCAGAAAATTTTAAAAAATCCGCCACTGTATATATTATAAGATGTATGTGTATGTACATACACATACACCATGTGAGTGTCCGGCAATAAAATATACTAAACAAGAAGAGTTAATAGTTAATAATACACTAGGACCACAGCTAGAAAAAAGTTTAAAAACCGCCACTAAAAGTTGATACAATTTAATTAATCAAATGACAAATATTAATATATTATAATAGTTTATAAATTTAGTGCGAAGCGGTGGCTTGAGTCTGTAAAGGCTTCTAAATATACTAGATCAATTAAAGACCTACTATAACAAAATCAATTTATTTTAGGTTCTTCATAACTTAAATTTACTCATGTACTTCTTAAAAAATTAATTTTCAGTTATCAGGGGCGTTAATTGTATGACCAATCGACTTCAGACCAATTCCCAAATTTAGTAAACTTTTAGTAACTTATTTTAACCGGTGTCGTGGTTAAAACCCTAAATTAATTTTACCCCAGGGGTAAAATTAACCTAGTATATTTTTACTGATGGTAAAATAAACCTAGAATTCTTTTAATCCTAGTAAAATCAATTTTAATCAATTTTCATCATTATTGGAAGCCAAAGTTTTATTGATATCTTATAAACATTTATGGTTAGGATGTATAGATACTAAAAAACCGTTTTCAACATTTCCCACAAATTTTTCCATTGCACCAATAATCTAAGGTGGTCAATTTAGGCCACATTGGAATCAACATTTTGCCATTTTTATTAACTTATAGCATGTCATACAAAAAAATTCCAATTCATCGTTGGGACTCCCAAAAATCAAAATACTGATGACGGCCAAGTTCATGCAGCCCTACATGGTCACACATTCTCATAGACATTGTCATATTTTAAATTACAATATTATGCATACTCACAACTCGCATACAAATTTAAATAACGTTAAAAAGTAAAAACGATTCATAATAATTATAAATAAAACACAAATAATAAATATTATGAAAAAAAATTGAAATTTAAACGTATTGATAAAAAAAATTGTGGATAACTATGAATTCTTTATATTTTTTAAATGTGGTTATATACTTAACTTTCTTTGTAATTCCAGTCGATTAACTTAATATTAAATTTTCAATCTTTTTTAACTAAATAATAAACAGTACCTATATCAAAATAAATGTTTAAATTTTTAAAATTTTAAATGTCTATAGGTAGGTATAAATAGTTCAAAAAGCGAAAAATATTTTGAAAATATTAATATGTTTAGAAAATACTAATATAAATGTTTGGTTAAAATTTAAAATCTCTACAATTATTCGTTTTTTTTATTTAAAAATTTTTCCCGGTTATTTTGAAAATGACTGGGCATTCTTTTCTTGTAACTAACTAACTATATAGATCTATTTTTGCTACTAGAAACCGTCCCCGTTATTGAAGATTGAAACATTATTCTACT
Source organism: Neotoxoptera formosana (assembly GCA_022818045.1). Lineage (NCBI taxonomy): Eukaryota > Metazoa > Arthropoda > Insecta > Hemiptera > Aphididae > Neotoxoptera > Neotoxoptera formosana. The sequence goes on from CM040633.1 coordinate 49,263,887, forward strand.
ATAAAAAGTGTCTTCCGGCACAAAAAAAAACATAGCATTGTAAAACTGGGTGTAAGACCAATACTAATACGAATCGCTTCGCTCAGAATCTAAAATAATATGTAAAAAATATCAATTTTATTTATCTATTAAAATATATTACATTATTATTTTATGAAAATAAAAATATATTTAACTGTTTATAAATACCTATAAATTCAATATAATGAACAAAAATGGACTTCAAAAACATTTTAATGTATTTATTCCTAATAAATCAACAATATTATGTAAACCAATTCTATTTACGTATATGTTTATATTAAAACTTAATAACTAACATTAATAATCAAGATAATAATTTAAATTATATACGCATAATATTATGGTATAAAATATGCCAGTTGTTATGGAAAATATATATAAAGTTATAGGTACTATATATTATCAAATGGATTACATCATATTTTGGATATAACATCGTTCAACAATTCAAATTATAATTAATATACCATAGGATTTTACCTGATAAACAACAACATTAAATAGGACGCGTAGTATTCTGACGAATACAATATTATAAATGTATGTTTTTAACACACACAGACCACGGCTATAGTAAAATACTTTACTATCAATACTTTATTAAAAAATTGTGCTTACACTTTATATGCCCATTAAACTATAGAGTCCTCAATATGATTCAACTTAGGTTAAAAACTTTTTTTTTTTATAAAATAATTTTTGTTTTTGAAACGTCATTATTTAAAATCTGTATAATTGTTTCAAAAAATTTAAAGCATTTCAACATGTATTTTCATCGTATTGATCTCGTTACGATAAAACGATCAACGACGCAATAAGAGTAATATCCAATTAATAAATAATAATATATTATACTATAGGTACCTACTATATTATTTTGATTTTGATAATTGAACAGTAACGAGCATATTGTAAATACAAGAACTGCATACAACTGTTCAAACATAATATAGTGATCCGTACTTACAGATTACGGAAATATTTCAAATCAAATAATTACATTTTTTAATAGCAAAAAAGATATGAAATAATTAATTAGTAATAATTATAATCACAGATAAATAATTTTAAAATATAATAATATGAGCCAATGAGCCATCAATAAGTTATTGTTCAAAATTTATTGAATCCGGGTAGTACACACAAACAAAACGCATACAAATTAATAAATATTATAGTTGTTTAGTAAATTCGGGTGGATTAATACGACATAATAATATGGTATTGTAGGTTTTAAGTTATTACAGTTATTGATTTAGGTATAGCTTCGTGAAATTATATTCGTCCTGCTCATATCGATTATGTAGTTTTAAAAATCCGTTTCATAAATACAGTGCACAATGCACATATTCTTATAGTCGTATTAATATTTACATAACATGACTAATACATACACGTATATTGTATATAAATTATTATAAAATTAAAGATACATTGTAGCAATAAAAATAATAAAGACCCCTTTGCAGAGTTATGCTAATCTTATGTACCTATATATAAGGGCCGTCTGAGACGAAAAAATATTCAAAATAGAAAACAGTTTAAATTATTATTCACATAACATTAACATAATATGAGGTACCGGGAGTCAACAACCGTTCCATTGTTTAGGCATACATATAAATATGACAAGGGTAAACTATAATGTCATAGTAAATAGGTTAAAAACAAGATGTTAGGTTGGATTAATACGTTTATTTTATAATATAGGTACCTAGGTACATTAATGGGGAAAAATGTATTCGTACATAAAACCTACATATATTTTATAATTTACATACTTGGAATACCATTGAACGATCCATGGTGAACGATCGAGTGTAATAATAAATTATTGCTATACAATGTTACCACTTAAATTTTAAATATTTCATAATCCGTTTATGTGTAAATCGTACGCGAACAAGAAACTATATTGCTGTTGCAATAATGGTAGTTCGTTGTATTTATAACATCGTTTAACAAATATATCGTAAGGTTTAACAATGCTCATTGTTTATACACCGTATGTATAAACGGACAAAGGAACAGCGGACATGTATTATAGTAAGGTATAATATAGTACACGACGATGAGTATGAGTGCAAAGTATAATTTTTTCGAAAAGCATCGGCACTATTATTTTTGTACAAATGTTTAATATGGTTATTGGTTTTTTTTTATTTCAGGACGAACGCCAAATGATTTTTATGTCTACCGATAGAATAAAACTATATTATTTACGAGTGTATAGGATTCAGAGCCACGACAAAGCAATTTGATGTGTCCCGGGATTTTTATTTTTGTGCGTATGCGTGGAATAGGGATTCTACGTTTTGTTTTATTGCGAAACATATAAATAATAAAAATATCATAATGAATACACGCGTATGGATGTGCCTAATATAACAATCATTATATATAAATTAATATAATCAATTATAACTTGAAACGTGAAATGTAAGTTATATCTATTACTTTATAGATTAAACTTACACGAATGTAATGCACTAAGACTGAACAAAATTAGCCAAACTGGATCAATTTTCGAACATGGTTATAATAAGCTTCCAGATAACCTATCTACACTTTAATGATGGGAACATTTTAAGTGGTTTTGTTAGAAAATGCATCTAAGGCCAAGGTGATGAGGGGTAATGTTTTTATAATACTGTCTAATGTCTATAACGAACAATAATAGTAATAGACGTATGTACAACAAATTGAATAATAAGATTAACTTTTACCCAATCGAAGCGACGAAGTCTCTAAGCCAGATACACAGAAAATCATGCAGCGCCCATATAAACAGCTACCATAATACTGCTCTGAACTTTAAGAGTCTGGGTAGTAAATGAATATGAATTTTATTCGTATATGTACGAGGACAGATAATTAATACAATTCTTTAAACATTTGAACACGTTTATTTTCACAAACACAGTCAAAAATCATAAATTGTGTTCGCTTTGCTACCTACATCACATAATTGAACAGATAATATCAGAGCAGTGAATTTACTCCACTAAAAAAGTGTAAAATATGCAATCAAAAATAGGGAAATATGGAGTTAATATGAACCAAAAATTCCAAAATTTACAAAATAAACATAATAGAATAAATTTACAATATGTTTATGTTTTTGGCTAGAAAGATAAATAATATGTGAATAATTTAATAAAATAATCAAAGGTATTTAAATAAATGTAAGATTTGAAAAAAAATAAGCTTCATGAGAAAATGTATAATACTTATATTTTGTGATTGATAAGCTTTTTAAATATTATATGGTGGTATATAACTCCAAATCAACAATTTTTTCTCAAATATGCAATAAAAACATAATATAAACAGTTATATGGATTTATATATAAACACTGTAAGTTGTATACATGTCTACGTCTAAAATATGCAAAATTATATTTCGTATATAGAATAATAATGTCTTGAATCAAATTTGTATCTCACTTATTTTTAATTCAGAATGAAATTCTTCAATTTGCAAAATCATTGAACTCACAGTCATGTACCTATATATAATAATAATTAATATCAGTATTTTAAACTACGTATAGGAGTATTTAAATATTAAATCTACTGAGTATAACCGAAACCTTCTAATATGCCTAGTCGCAAACGTTGGAAGTTGCAAAACGTTATAATTTCAAGTTCTATCTAACACAAGGTTTGTTTACTCCTACAACTAGAAGAAAAAAATACACCACACGACACAATATACCAGGTTATGATACCATGATAACAATAATTATGTACTATTATTCGACAATAACAACAACGGTTGGAAATTTATTAAAAAAAAAAAAAAACAAACCTAATTCGATGTCAATTTACTAGGTAGTAATATTATTCGTTGGCGAGACACTATTAAACCGGTCACGGACACTAGACTTGTCGCACAACAGCCGACCGTTTGGCGACAAATAAAAAAATCCGTGTAGGTACGCGTCGTGGGTACACGTCCGCGGACTGCAGCGGTATGAATTTCGCCCGAGCGATGAGTTTTTCCCGACGATCGTCGACGCCGCCGGTCGACACCCCCTCGGGCACGCACGACCACTATAGGATTGGATTCGCGCGAAGAATTCTTCGACGGCGGCAAACCGGTTGTGTTTGTGTGCGTTGTACACGACTGCCGCCGCCGTGGCTTACTGGGAGACCGCCGCACCACCACCACCGCCACTTACAAACCGGCGACCTATCTCCTCATCCACCCGCACACACAAACACATTTATATAATGTACACACGGATCTTTATTTCTTATAGAAAGTACCGTTATTTTGTTTTCTTCTTTTTCTCAGTCCAGCAGTCTCTCTCTATCTAACTTCTATCTTCTCCTCTATTCTCATAGCCATCACGACTATCATCTCCGTTGTGAACGTGTGTTCTGATAGAAGAAGATCAGGCTCCCTCGTCTATAATACACACGCTTATCGCATATAGTTTATGCGTAGATATCTATATTATACATAATATGGACCGAACGCGCCGAATCTCCCAAACAATGATACCCTACCCTATATGTAGAAAAATCCTATAAAATATTTGTTGATTGTTTTCAAAAACTACAGAGTTCAAAAATTACAAACCAAAGCATCGCGTCGATTGGAATAGATTCTAATACAATGGAAATAAATTGTTAGCTGTATTTATAAAAAATCATTGAATATTCCAAAAAAGCAGAAAAATATTCAAATGTCGTCAACATCTAGAGATGGGGAGATCTACTATAATAACACAATTAATTATAGATGTCGAGTTTTTAAGTATCGACCGATGAAATAAATCCAACTAGTATGATCGCGTAAAAGGCATCGGCTACTTAACTACGCGTATTATCCGGAACAGTAAATTATTGTTAAATGTGTATGTAGAGAAACTGCGTACTTCCACAACACCACGTCTATACAAAGCGTATTACAGATATATGCGAAAAGTTCGTGTAGAGAAACCAGTTCCAACTAATCCTATATATATAGGTATAGATTATTTGTTTAAATTTTAATTAACTGCCTATATAAAACGTTTCACCAGCAATATATGTTGATAGTTTTATTCGTACATCACGAATACCCTGATATATTAAAGAATAAATTATGGAGTCAAACTTTCGAGCATTTCACTCTAACAGTTGTATTCAAACCGAGTTTAACATGGATTTTTCATAATAAAAACAATATATTTTAATCACGAACCAACGCGAACCATTCGCTGTATCAATATTCAATATATTATAATAGACTAATAATTTCTAAAACGTTCTTATTTTATATTTGGAATAGTATACAATGTACATAGGTAATATACAAAAAAATAATAATTAAATATTACAAAGATTTTTTACATTAGGAAGTTAAAATTGGCACGCACACTCGAAACTTTTAGTTCAAAAATAAACAATGTAAAATTCCACCATGATTATTATTTTTTATACACCTACCACAATACATTCTATTATGTGAATAAGCAGCACTTCATTAACAAATAACAGTGCAATGTGCAAACGCATTATAATAAGATAATAAACTTGTATCCAACTTACTTCATTTTGAGTTAAATAATTGTGATTAAACTTAATTATTGGAATTAAACTGACGAACATTTTTAAATTTTAGTTCAAACTTTTTAAGTTAATATAAAAATGAAAATACATTTATTAAGATAATACTATACAGGATGCCAGGACCCAAACTTTAAATTTTAATAATCCATTTATTCAAATTTTGATCTTTTCAATTTCCAAGTGGGTATACGTAAAGACCATATTTTATACCATTTAATAAACGACTCGTGGTTCTAATGAGAACTATCACTTTTATTGTTAATTGTTTTGGAAATGTTGATGCATCTAAATTGAAATTCAAACGATTAGTTTCGGAGTTACCTAACCTAAACTATATATACAAAGGATAAAAGTAATTGAATTTACATACTATATAAAATAGATGGATAACAATTTAGTCTATAGTACTTTTGATACTCAATGCAATTTTTAGAAATAATAAAACGTTAGTAGATTAATATTAACATAAGTATTAAGTACTATCATTTTTAAATCATTATAGCATATTATCTTTAAACTTATTAAAATGGAGTATAATAATTTATCTTTATAACAAAGTTAAATAACGTAAAAACTACTCATTTAAATTTCAATTTATACATACATGAACAAAAATTAAAATTCAAAACATTAATTCAAAAAAATCATCTGCTCATAATTTACGTGAAAAAAAAATTAAATATGATTTAAATGTTGGGGATTTGAGTAAATATGTTAATAGCTGTGTTTAAACTTTTACAGCTAAACACTGAATAATATCATTATTACAAAAAAAAAAAATACGTCGTAAATAACCATGTCAGGGTAATATTTATTTTCTCTCAAACCCGCGCACAGTATAGATAAAACACATTCACGTATAGATAATCGTTTTTTATGATTTTTGAGAAATCTTAGAGTAAAATCACCTAAAAAATATAGAGAACAATATTTTTTAAGGGCTTAAAATATCAGTTTTATATTTTATTGTTATATGGATTTATATTCTATTTCAAAATAAAAAAAATATTATTGTCTATAATTTTTGTAATAGATATTTTTACTCTAAAATTTAACTTAAAGATCAAAAACATTTAAAAAAAAAATTTCATGAATGCATTTTATTTATGTTGCAAGTTGGCCAACAAAGATAAAACAAACACTGACATCCTCTTAAATATTAAACTTTACATACATCGTTTATGTATAAACAAATAACAATGAAGTATAACAAAAAAAAAACAACCTTTTTTATTATTACTGTTCAGTGTTCTAACTAGATATTGTAAAAATTTTTTTTATTATTTTCTGTTATAAATGCTTGAGGCAGTGAGGCGTAAACATATTTACATTATTCATTTATTTGTAAATAACGATAAATTGAAATTGCAGTGTCTCGTGTCTATAACTTGTATAAGATTCAAGTGTGAAGATAATAATATTATACTGGAATAACATTTGTTGCCAGATATTTCATTTCCAAAAAGGTATTTTAAATAAAAACAAAAATAGAATAACACGGCACTCTGACATCGCAGCTGTTAGAATAAAATTGAAATGGTTGTTAAAACAAATATTTCACCAACTATAGATAAGACGTAAACGTATAATTGTTCTTACTTGTTTTTATTCTTCGCCGATATCACTATAGTACAACAGTATTTTAATTGTCTTGGATGAGTTACAAAACATAGAAACGTTTAATTTAATTTATAACCCAAAACTTAGCAAATTTAATAGAAGACAGTGAAGAACATGCACACTTCTGGAAAACAAGCATTAACTGAATGAAGTTTATCGGATTAACTAAATTGAACACATATAAAATGTCTATACTATACCGGCATACCGCCATTCATTTCAAATACAACTACATTATAATAGAAGATTATCAAGAAGTAATAAAACGTGTAAAACATTAATACAACTAATATTTTTCCAAATAAGACAAATCGCTTTTTTTCAACTATATACTATTATACTTTAGATAACATATATTAACACGTGTAAAGGATATAGTATGAAGGTTAGGAAGGAACGATAAAAAATATTACACTGAAACAAGACAACTGTTTTCGAATAAGTCTTATACAAAAAGGACTCTGATCATTTATATAGTAGCCCAATTAAACGATAGGGCACTCGCGAGTGGTGTGAGCTCTTATCAACTGTCACGTTTTATCGAAATATCCGACAGACTTTAAAAAAAAATTAATAGCCATTGAGAATTGAGATAAGTACATACGATAGTTTCTTGATGAATGTAACACATTAAATATGCAGGCGTCTAATAATATAATGACCACTGATGGTGTAGAAGAGAAAGAGAAAAACAACTGGACGTTAACCCTGCCACTCCTACCGCGGCATAATAGCCATACTATAAAGTATAAGGAGCCCGCAATGGCGGCCCACTGCAAGGAAAAACTGGTATAACGTAATCGTGATATTAAGTTAAAGCTTCTCAGTTATATACATGCGTATACTGTATACGAAACCCGTTAAACGATGACGTTATTCATAAAATAATTCGGACACATCACACATAGCTATAAGCTAAGAATATATATATCACCTAAGACCCTTTATACTCGTAATATAGTTTTATCGTATTCGCGTACAAAAGTTACACCTATTCGAATTAAAATTATTACATGCCTAATGTGATTCTGAAAATATTTCTTCAACGACGTTCAAACGAGGTACACAAAACCTCGTCTATATTAACGGTATAGTTTTTTAAATTGTTAGAAGCGATATTTTAAACAACGAACTACTCAAATGCTGATATAGAAAAAAATGTTTAAACGTTTCAGATCTGTGAATGTAATCTTCTCTCGCAAGGAACTGTACACCATTGGCTAAACTACAAAAACACAGCGAACGTATAATAAAAGACATCCAACATATTGGGTCCTACAGGACCAAAACGGATGAATAGAATAGATATCAGAAATGAGCAACATATGCGTCAGTTACTGCAGCAACAAAAAAAACATCTGTACAGTATCAATAACCGTCAATAAAATATTTTTATTAGGGCCGAGACTAATTTATAGGATATTATGTATATTTTTATATATATCGCAATTCGCAACAACCGACTGAAATGAGTAATTCTTAGAAAATACAAAGAAGGCAGTTTTACCTAAACAGGTGAATAGTTAATGGTTTTATCTGACATATTTTATAAATTACTTCGTGTTGACGTTTTTAGGGTGCATCAAGTTCCCACCAGCCCCAATTATATTACAATTAAAGTACACAAGTGGAATATTAATAAAGTATAAATTATAATAAATTATATTAAACGTATAAAACACACAACATCGGACCGAACCGTGGAGCGACGACACCACGTCGTTCGGTTGTAATCAATCAACTGAGCCAGTGTGGCTAGGATATGGGGTCGGGGTCCTCGGCGGCGCGTCGATACTCGATAGTGATCTAAGATCTAACCATCGCTGGCGCGTACCTATAATATTAACCCATAATATTACGACCACACGAAGCACGAGGCGGACGGCACAATTCATCATTCGGTCACCGCCGCGTCTGTCATCCGTCCGAAATGCAAATGATTCGAACGACGACGACGAACGGTTGTACAACGTTGTAGACGTCTCATACACCTTATGTACATCCCCCGATAATAGCACAGTATATACATATTACGTTATATTATAATAATAACATATTAAGTAGGTACATAGTACAGCTATGATGTTATTAGCGTACGTTTTTCAAGAGCGAGCGATGGTCGTTTCAATTTCCAACCGCTTGGTCGAAAACACGACGTGGCGTGGGCGGCGTGTCGGCCATACAGCGCGACGGTTAGGAAAATAAACGCGAGTGAGTTCAACGACTGCACGACGCTTTGAAAGCGTATATATATGTATCGTGTGTGGTACTGTGGTGTGATACCTATATATTATTATTATATGCACGACGATCTGGTATAGAAGAAAACGTCATCGTAAAAACATGGATCAATAGTATATACTTAATAATATAATATAAACAAGTATTCATATATACCTAGTTATATCCATATAATTCATAAAATTAATCAATTTTTAACTTTTAGAATTAAAAAAATGGAGGGTACCTAACCTATACTACGTTTTTGCTTTGAGGTAAATCAAACAAAAGTCAATTTTTTAAGCCAGTTAATTGGATATCTAATAGTATATAGCACGACTAATGAATATATTATATCAAGAAGAAGAATAACAACAAAGACGCCACTCTGTCTGAGCTCTTTTCATTATAATAATAATAGATAATTCTGTTTTGTATCACATGTTAAAAAAAAAACTATGTCATAATATGTAACATATGCATCATTAATTCTGTACTTGTAGAAACTCCAATAACTGTAGCAGTCAAGGAGTATTAAATAAAAAAAAATAAAAATAATAGATAGTGAATCATAATAAAACTGTTTGAATTTTTATCCAACGACGGCAGCTTCAAGTTTTTTTTTGGCACAAGCTATCATGGATTTATTTTGTATTAATTTAAACTTGAAGTAAATTAAATCCTAGTTGTAATCTGATATATGATAAACAACAAAAACCACAAAAACTGTATATCAAACAATGATGCAATCAAGAAATTGATATTATGTTTAAGTAAAATAATTTGTTTTATGTGTACTGAAAATACTATAGTAAACACTAAATTAGAATATTTTATTGACTAGGTATGTATTTATTACCAAGTAGATAATATTGATAATGTTTTAAAAGTCATTATAATTGTTTCATTTAAAAAGTTCTAAAATTTGTATAATATGCTAATTACCTACCTAATTATTAAATTATACATTTTAATAACTTAAATACTATTTACCTATAGATGTTCTTAAACTTTGTTTGTTGTTATGCATTAGTTCAGTCAAAACATCATATTAAATTAATTTATTAATAACCATTTATCATTATAGACATAAACTAAAAACAACATTGATAAAAGAATACTCTAAAAAAAATATACTCATTCAGTTTATCACTAAATGCCTAGGTACCTACTAAGAATTGAACATTAAAATTTAATGATCACCTTGCAATATTGATTAACTAGTTTAAATAACTATGTTTATCACAAATATTTATAATCCCCACTAGGTACATTAAAAATAAAAATAATCAATGCCTTTGAATAAACATTTCTTTTATGTTTAAGTTATAACTAAAGACTTAATAGGAAAAAGAATTTTTTGTAATGAGAATTATAAACCCAACTAACTATTATATTCTGTTTTTATATTATAATAAACTATCTAAGATTTATTCCATTATATAAACTATATAGGATTATAGGTACACCAACTAAATATATATAAATACATAATAAATTATCATGCTATATTTGCACACATAAAACTAAATGATATAACTTCTAACTATATTAGGTTGTAATAAAAATCTTACCTTAATTATTTTTATGGGATGGTTTATTTTGTTTTGATACAATTTAGTATCAGTAATAATTGTTGAAAATTGTTCAACTCCATTCTATAAGAAAAATTTAAATATCAGTACAAAATTAAAAAAGGCATGGCAAAAAGTGTTTATCTAGTGATTGATGAACTAAGACAACACAATTCTATTAGTTTCTATCTATTATTATTATCCTCATACTAATTATAATTTAGAAAAATGGAAACCTTTATACATTGAAAACCATTCATTGTTAATTTTCAGTTGTTAAATATTTATAAACAGCACTAAGAACTGTTGTTTTACATAACTTTTTACATTTATTTGATGTATTAATAATAATAAAATTATAAAACAATGTTAAAAGTATAAAATAATTTAAAAAAATGATTTCCTATAGTTTACATTGTGTTTCTAAATTCAGTGATAAATATTTGGATACTATGGATTTATAACAATTAATAACCTACAAATCTTTGAGGAGTCCATAATTCTTAATTTTTGTAGATTAGAAATATGACAATTTATTTTTTCAACCACTAAAAAATGTCCTACATTCAACAAGTTCTCTTATTAATTACTATAATATAGGTTTAATTACATATGAAGTATGTTAATATAATGACTATAAATATTTACTATTCAAATTTAAAATACCTAAGATGTAAGAAAAATATTAAAATGGTTGAATATAATTATCCAACAAGAAAACAAAAAAATCTTGGTAACTACAACAAATCTCATAGATTATACAATTGACTACTTAGATATGTAGATATGAAGTCATGACAAACTGTACAGTAATATACCTTACTTTATTTTAAGGATGATTGTTCAAATGATAATAAAAACAATATGATTCATAATTGTAAATTTAATTTATTGAATGTTTAGCATACAAAGAGTATTTGACACAATAATTATGTTAATTTAACTATGTCTACAATTAAAACAATGAATACAAAAAAAATATTTAGGTACCATTACTGACAAAGTAAAATATAATTCCAGTAAATGATTGAATACTTTATGAATGTATAGGTAGCTTGTTAAATAGTTATCAACTATAGAAATAATAATGTTAAGGCAAGTATTTGGCGATTTATTATTTTTAGCAGTACCCATGAAATTCCCAACTAAGACATTACTCAAGAAAGTATTAAGTCATAATAGAATTGAATCAATAAGATAATTTAAAAAAGTATTGAGTACATACAAAATATATTTAGAATTAAAATTTAAAAAAAAAATTAACATTGACATACTGTGCAATTCATAAATTAATGTAGTACCTAGATGACATTTTTTAAATAAAGTGTAGTCAAAATATAATATACAACCATATTTCTACACTATTAAAAACATAAAGTGTAAACAAGATGAAGTTATCTTGGTAATAAATATAATTCATATTTATACATCTTAAACAAGATTAATTCAAACTAAATTTAGAATTAAGAAGAGCACGCATTATTACCTTTGGCATGAATTTACAAACTACATTTATGAAATGTTAAAGGAAAATATCAAAAAAAATATGTACTATCATTTAGTGACATAGTAATGACATTTAGTAGCATCTGATAAGATACAAAATAGGTATTAAATTAGACAGCCAGCATAATAACATAAGAGTACCTAATTATATATTTGATAGTTTATTAAGACTATAAGTTTTAATATTCAAGGATAAAAATCGATAGATTAAAAAAAAACCAAGTATATTATTTATTCAATTTTGAAACAAGCAGGTGCTTTAAACATCTGCCAATTATTTATTAGGCATATTTAATTAAATAATAATTAATAACTAATAATAATCAGAAGATCATTTTTAAATCAATAAACCTACTTCTTTGTTTATCGAAGGGAAAAATTTGAAAGTTTTGGATACCTAATAGGCAGTAAATATAATTTTAAAATTTAATTATTTTCAAAATTCCATTATAATGGAATTAAACTTTTTGTGTTCCATTAATGTTAAATAAAAATAAACAGGGTGAATCACCAAGCATGTTCATCCCTTCTTTCTTCTTAAATAATGCAGTTATTCAACATCTGATTTTTGAAATTTCTTAACATATATAAACCATTTTTCAAATTCTTGAGATTTCTTATACTTCTTTAGTAATTGAAGTGCCTGTGCCAATACACATTTCTGTTTTTCAATGTCAACTCCCCCCCCCATCTCACTCTTATATACAATAAATTATTTAGTAGATAATTTTTATGAAATTGCTGACGTATCTAAATCAAAATTTGATCAAGTAGTTTTTGTGTACTAAGGATAATAAGTTTGAAAGATAAGTGGGCTATGGTTATTTGAACATTTTAGTAGGCAATTTATATTAAACTATCAATATTAATAATTTATAAAAAAGGTACAACTATAATAAATTTTAGATCTGATAATTATATCCTTTTTATATTCACGTAAAGCAATTTCTAAAGATTATTATCCTTGATATAAATATTTTAATAATTGAAAACCAACTTGATCAAATTTTGAATTAGGTACCCGCATCAAAATGTTAAAAAAAAATTACCCACTAAATCATTTAAAATAAAAAGGGGGGTTTTTATTTCATAGGCAGAAGTTTGTATTGCCACTATACACTCCTTGAATACCACAAAAATCTCAAAAATTAGAAAATGTGTACTTTAAGTATATTAAACAATTTTGAAAATCAGAATTTGAATACATTTATTATCAAATTAAAAAATGGAGATGAGTGTGATGGGCGAATCATCCTGTACATGTATATAAATTAATTTATCAGAAAAGTATGGAATATAGCTACCTATGTATGTTTACTGAAAATTAAATAGGTAGGTTTTTTTTTTATTGCGTGTTATAAAATCCAAATTAACCATACATGAAATCTATTTTAACTCATAAGCCAAAAGTGTACTCTTTTATAATTTTTATATAGGTAGGTACTAAATACATTATTTTTTAGGCATAGATATTCTAATCTATGGCACATCTAAAGTACCAAACTATTTTCTAAATGTTAAATAAAAAATGTTTTCGAAAAACTTTAAATTGTTTGAGTAATAGGTACCTAGTACCTATTATAATAATGTTTACTTACAATTATTATCAGCATTTATCAAATAATTCCAGAAGTCAAACATTGGAAATTCATGTCAATTATTTTGGATTTGTCTTGCCCTGTTGTAACAAAACAAATATTGTTTACAAATTTAAATTTAAATTTTTATATAAAAATCAAAAGAAGTGTACACTGTACAAAAGTTATTTTTATTTTTTACAACAGGATCAATACATTTGTATTACCAATTAAAATAACTTACTAAAAATTAACAAGACAAATGAGAAATATATATTTATATATATTGTGTGTATATATAAAATATATGAATTATAAATAATGATTCAATACTTAAAAAACTAATAATATTATTAATCACTAATCTCAAGTGAACAGAGAACGTCAACTCCTTTACACTATATCTAACAGTCTGCGTGATAAATGATAATAGGTATTAATTATTGTAAATACAGTACCTTATTCTACAGTATTATTATCTAGAGATTTCTGAGACAGTGTAACCAACGTAACGGGCTTATAAATATATTACCGTACATCCCCATTTTACGAATAGGTGCATTAAAATAATTATTTATAATTCTGTTTGTATTTATATTTTATATATTATATCTTTTACGAGCTGCCCATGAATTTCTCTTAAAGTAGGTACAGCCGATTTCGGAGGTTTAGTCGTTGTCGTTGGAATTATAAAAGACGTACCTGGGTTAGTCGTAAGCATAGAGTATGATGAATATATTATAATGTATATTATGAATTGTACAATTATGAGCTATGACATAGATATTTAGAACAAAAAAATATATAATATGATGCTTTGGATAAGTGCAATAAGGATTAAAGGATGTATTCCTAAACATAAGTGTGGCCAGACATTTATAGCAGGAGGTGCAACTGTGCAAGTACAATATTTTGGATTTTCTTGTCACATCTTGCGAATCTAATAGAAGTTTTTATACATTAAGACATTATTAAAACATACCTCTGAAACTCTTTTGACTAAACTAAAGTAAATTATATCGATCATTTTTACATTCACCGTCCAATTGATTAAACAGTTGAAGTAATTATTCAAACTACCTATAAAAATAAAAGGGGTTTATATAGGCAAGTTCAATGCATTTTTTATACTTAAAAAATAAACAATTTAAGGAAAAAAATGATAATAAAATCGATGAAAAAATTATACTATTTTAATTATATAGTTAACTTCAATTAATAGTAAACAAATTAATTTAATTATATTTAATCATTCAATGTTTAAGGTATTTTGAATAGGCAATTTTATTTGTAATTGAAATTTAAATATGTTTGTGATTTCCTCGCACACAGTTACAGATAGGTATCAAAATTAAAAATGTTGTGCACTTTCATATTTGTCAAACATAAGGGTTTCCATCTGTCACAATAATTTTGGGTAAAAAAAAAAATAAAATTTAGATTTGCAATTTCAAAAAATTAAGTAGAAATCGTAAATCTTTCAATATTGGTGTTATATTCATGAAACCGGCATGGATCGATTGGAATGCGTCTCAAGGTAATAACCCAACTCATAGAACTTTTCTTACTAGATTAGTTTAGTTGAAAATCATGAAAAAAATATTTTTTAAATCATCTGCACATACTTGATATTCTATTTAATTCGTTAGCAAGCAGTGCTAAGGTGATTCCTATATAATATCATTACCTGCTTATTAAAAATACATTTTGTGTGTAATTTTTTGGGCTTAAGAATCGGTCGATTTGACTGCAGTCTCGCTTTTTCTTCTATGCCTATAATATTTTATTTGTTTTTTTTGTGCTTCTTAAGGCGAATTTGCCTGCGGGGGGTGCCCATGACCCTCTCAATTTTTTTTCAATTATATAAATTATGCTAATTTTGTTTTATAAGTTTTTTAATTTTTGACTTTCTATCACTGCAAATTTTCACCGAATGTTTATATAAGCATTTTCTATACACCATAAAATAATATTATAACACTATATCAATACATTTTGACGAATTTTGAGCCATTTATGGGCATAAGGAATTTTCTAAAAAATTTAATAATTGAATGCAAGGTTTCAAGTAATAGTTGGAACATGTTCATACCATAATATTATTAATTATTAAAAAATACATAGGTATAGTCACTTTGTTGTTACAAGCGTACCTTTAATATAGGTTTAAAATTAAATATTTTGGTTGTAAATATGTTAAATGTTAATTATAATAATATGTGTAAATGTATAATACATATAGGTAATATTTACCTAACGTATACGTATATACCTAACGTATATGCGTTACATGAACTACGATTATAATTTTAAAAGTTCGAAGATGTCGTGGAAAAGTGAACTCTATAACATAATATGGTTTTGGCAGAAATGTTTTCAGACAATATTTATTTTCGACATGCAGCTGCTATCTAAAACACAATTTTGAATTTTTTTTAAATATTATTTTGTATAACTTTTTGACCATATTCACGTTTGCACGTTTCACACAATACATATTTACAATCCATAGATCCAAATATCCAATCCAATCGATACAGTTTATGTATCTATCCTTACCGTATCCGTCGGAGTAATGTTGTGCATTATTTTATGATTTATTTGGCAGTTTTCGTAGCGTTTAGTGTTTGATGGCTTAGATATTTCCTTAGTCATAATATAATACGCATTTAGCGTATATATTATATATTATATTATATTTTATATATTTATTTATACAGTAGATTTAAAGTCAATATCTATACTCTATATAAACGAGTCTTCTGTTGAAAATACATATTTTAAATCTGCAAAAATTTATTTATACACTCGACAATACGAAAAAAAGAAACAATACATTTTTGTAGTAACAAAACATACTTTTATTATTTAAACAATGAATACAAAAAATTTTTAAAAAAAATAGAAAAAAAGACAACAAAAATGAAGCATAAAGAAGCTTAAAGTTTTATACATTTTACAAAATATGTATAAAATAATAACAAAACAGACCAAATGGTTCAAAAAAAAAAAACAAAATTTAGATAAGTATAAGAAAAGTAAAAATTAAACAAAAGAAAAAAATACATCGGATAGGAGACACAATAAACTAGGAGAGGAGGATACGAGATGGCGAGTAGATGCATATTTGCGTATTGTAAAGCCACCTTTGCATCGTTTTCGCGGCCGGTCCCACGGGTTGACGAGGTCACGGGCGCGTTTGCTCGGGCGCTTAGTACGACCTTGACGGTCGGCGAGTCGACAGCGATGAGCGGCGGCGGCTTGTGCGCGATGTCCTGCGCTCTGACGGTGACGACGACTCTGACGACGGACGGCGGAGACCAATGCAGAGACACGGAGCGAGTGAAGCGAAATATGGAGCCTTCGGAATCGGCGGAGACCGGACGAGCGGCCGATACGGGATTGCAGCGAGGCGAAAATTACAGAGAGCCAGGGGACCGCGGCACACCGATGGCGCACCGCGGTCCCGAACTCTCGGTAATTGTCGCCCTGGCGTCGTCCCTACGGCCGCGTTTTCGTCCAATGACCACCGCCGCGCGGGAGTCGCGCGCCGCCGGAATATGCAGAAACGTTTGAGTTCCCGCTGGTCCGGCGCCGCTGACGTCCGCGTTCCTAGCTCCTATCCGTAGCACCCAGTCATCGTGTCCAAGCGGTCTCCGTCGCTGCCGCCGTGACGAGTCGCGCCATAACCGTCGTCGTCGGTACCGCCGGAGCGGAATCGTTGCCCGCGACCGTACCACTAGCCGCCGCGTCGTCGCGTCGCCCGCCGAGCCGCCAGAGGGTCTCGCGCGCCGTCCACGACCGAGTGCGCTACGCCCGCAAACCCGTCGCACCGCGGGTGGCCGGAAAACGTGCTCCGGTGACATACCGCCGGGCATCGTACGTGCACTTTCTCGCATCCTCCAATCCTCGGCGTCGCCGCCATCCTATCCGATTTCTTCGGTATAAGGGGTATGCCAACAGTCCCGGAGAGGACTCTATTCGCGCCGGGAACAGAAGCAGCAGCGGACAGCTAGCTTGACGCCACACCGCGCCGAGACAAGCCGATTCCGTCGGCGTGGTGCGCGATGTCCGGCCGTCGTTCCCGGTTCCAGCCAGCCCACTAGCTCCCCGAAACTGTTGGTTACTGGTTCTCCCTTATCCGGAACTACGTTCAATGATTCCGTCAACATCTGAGGCACACTCCCGTCGCCTATAAGCGGCCCGTCCGCGGTGGTCGCGGTGGATTCGGCAGGCCGCGACACCACTGCGGACGGCGCGTCCCCGCCAGACGACGTATCAACCGCAGCCAACTGCGGTTCGGTAACTTCCATATCGTCGTCGTCGTCATCGTCGTCGTCTTGTAACTCTTGGGTTACGATGTCCATGATGTCTTCTAAGGTTTCTACGATACAAGCTTCGACAATATCGTCTAGCACTTCGTAGACGATGTTATTAATCTGTTTTTCGATGTCCAAGTTGAAAGATTCCATTTTTGATTTATACGTGCTTGTGATGTGTTGATGGGCTGAACTCTGATTATGATCTTATGAGATGACCTAAATTTCGATACTTTCCTATACCGTAATGAAGATATTCGAAAATCTCCCAGGCGACGTCGTTTATGACTAGCCAGCGAGTTAAACGTGTTCATCGTATTGTCATATAGGCCAGCACTATAATAGAGGAATTCTGGCGCGTTTATTTTTCCAAACACTGTTATTAATACTATTATTGATACCTACATGTACCTATAATATTTTAACGAAGATTTCGGGTACTTCGATCGATATTAATCTGTAATCGTTCTATATTGTTAGGTGGACGTTATTTAGATTCTGAGCGGAGCGATGAATGTATTGATTTTACAACAGTGTGTGTTTTTTTCAGTCTGTACACACGATAAGACTTAGCGGATAAGTTGTTAAAATAATGCTTAGATTTTCTTCATCAGTATCTTTTCTGGTAGGAAAGTGAATCTATTTGGTACTTTTGGGAGGTTATTTTTGAAAGTTATCAATAGTCTTTGAAATTGTCGAAAAAAACGGGAATTTTTACTCAAAACTGGTTTTTGACAAAATCAATTTTTTTTTATATTAATATAAAAATTTTCTTCTTGCAATAAAATTTAACTATATAACATAGATGCACGTTTTTCCAATTAAACAAGTTTTTTTCTTCAATAATTTTATGTTTAATAAGATGACGAGCAAACGCACACATTACGATAATGCTATAATCAGCGGTTCTCAAACTGTGGTACGCGGAAGACTAGTGACTACACGATGGTACGTGGAATTCCACATGGTGGTGGAACGAAAAATTAAAAAAAAATATTGTTTGAAATAGTTATTATAATATTATTTATAAAATAATTACAAATTGGAGGGGAGTCTTTGTAAAAACATTGGTTAAAATATGAATGGTATGATTCGCGTGCATTTGTATTGTTCAGTTAATTTAGAAGAGCCTGATCACCCTGATGCTCAAATAGTAGAAAGAAATATGCTTTCCTCACTAATATAAGTGTCGCTAATTTGACCGAGTACCTCTAAATAATTCTAGTCAAAACTAAAAATAATCTTAAGCAGTTGAATCATATCTGCATATATTGATAGAACAGTAGTTAAGTAGGTACAAATAGCATATGACATAATTGTATACAAAGATCGTTCTTTAAAATCTATTGAACACTAAAAATTTTGTCCTAAATGGTGATTTCAAAGTACCTAACTACTTTTGTCTATAAGACACGTCTAAATTATTTTAACAAGACTAAGAAATTATTTATTTTATTATATATTGGTACACAAGATAACTAAACAGGATTAAAGTTTGAAATTAAACAGTTAAAGTTTAAATGTTAAACTGATGAATAAATGATTAAAATAAATATTGAGATTATTATAAATTATAGTACGTAATTAAGTACCCAAACATACTGCAAGTAGGTATGATATTTTATAATTGTATGTACCTATTATATTTGTATGTCTTTACTCTTTATTTAGAGTTATTAAATCCGGTTTGTTCATTAATATTTTAATATTGATGTAAATTATAACTTTTTATAGTTATTACTTTATATTAGTTAGTTTGTAAGTAAATTTAAACTCTTCAACGACCTTTTTCTTTTATGATAAAATTAATGCAAATAGGTACTCGGATATTCCACAGAAAAAATAGTTTAATGATACCTATTCGTATACGAGTACATGCGTAATTGAATAAACAAGGTGGATGAATTGGTATAATATAGGTATCTTTGTAGAATAATAATTTTAGTAAGAAATGGATTGTGTTATTTGATAAAAATATCGTATACAGTAGTACAGGACGATTTAAAAATGATTTATGAATATTAAAATACTTAAAACTCCGTATTTACGAGCTATTATTATAAGTTACAATTGAGCCTAATCTAACTTTCATACTTGAACTATAATATATCCTCGATTGAAATATACCACATTATGATATAGGTAGTTAATTCGTTTTTACTTAGGTAGTTAGGTACTTAGGTAATACATTTATATTTATTTAGAACTTCTGTTTGCTAAGTGAAACACTATGTATGTTACAAGGTTATTAACTCATTATACCTATTATCTATTTAGTATACCTATTAAACAGAAACTTAAAGATAATATTTAATTGTGTTTTTGATGCACAATAGTATTTATAAGTTACATTTATTAATTATATGATTCATTTTGACAATTTGACAGTATTATTTTCATTATATCATTGTGAAAAATTAATAACATACGATTTTAATAAAGTCTTTTGTTATCAATATTATAGTTTAAAATAATTGTTGTAATAATATAATCGTGCATTTATGAGTAAAATATATTTATATTAAAGTGATTTGATAAAACATGATTTGGTTACTTTTTAAAAACTGCAGTAGAAACAAAAAAAGTAAGAAGATAAAATCTGATGAAAACTGTATGAAGGTAAATAATTCAAAAATAATTATCAAAGAACTTCTACCGAAATTGGACGTTTTTAACGATTTGGAAGCGTGCAATGATAACGTATTTGTTACGGACAAACATTTTGCATATCTTTCGATTTTTGATCCTTACAATACATTTAAAGAGCTTACTCCAGAAATAACTGTGGCTGACCAAGTGGTTATTGAAAATGACAATGCAGTAATAAACGAGATTGGTGATTTAGAAACTAGTTTAGAAGACGCTATGGTTATCAATAATAGATTTAGTAAAGTTACGGAAAGACATTTAAAGACATTACAATGTCCATTTACTTGGGATTTTGAACCTGAAGTGTGGAAAAAAAACATCGTTAATCGAATTGAAAAAAAATATGGCAAATTCAATATGAATATTTCCTCAGTCAGATTTTCATTTGAAAAGTAAATATATTTTTATTTTTGTTTTAGAATAAGTAATCTAGTAGTGTATTATTGTATGTTAAGTAGGTAAAAAATAGTCATACCTAATTATTTGATCAAAATCTATTTATCTTATTAATTCTTAATATATATGTATTATTGTAATATGTATTAGATTTTAAAATAGGTCATTTTTGAAAATTCCCTGCAATAGTCCAAAAGCGCCGGAAAACGAGAGTTTTCATCCAAAACCAGTTTTTGACAAAATTGATTTTGTTTTTTGGTGTAACACAATAAAAAAAACCGTTGATACCTACATGAAACTTGCACCGAATATTTATATTAGAACTTTCTATGCTCCATAAAATTATTTTGACTCATTTTGGGCTAATTTTAGGTATAAGAAAATTTCAGTTTTTAAAAAAAAATGTCTATAAATATTGATAAAATATTTTCCGCTTGTTAAAAAATCTTGAAAGATTAATACAAGGTTCCTCATAAGTTGTTTGAACAGCAATTCAACAATTTTAAAGATATGTAGGCGCTATTTTTTTTATAATCATTTAAAGATAATATTTTGACAAAAAGTCATCAAAATCATGAAAGTTTGCAAATTATTTTGTAGTTGAAAATTATACAATTTATAGTCATGTATTGAAAATTTAAAATAAGATTTCCCATAAGCAGTTCATATTGTAACCAACACATCTAGATAATAATACTGTATCATTAATAGTAAAATAAATTACTAGCAATAATATCATAAATATAATACCACGACATACCTGCCTAACTCATTCCAACGCCAAGTTGAGCGAAACAAAACAAGTGCTAAACACTATATACAGCCCAGGTTTTTTTAAAATTAAACTTGAAATTATTGGTAATGACCTAATTCCTATAAAAAACAAAATAAATCAAATTTTATACATGCATTTTTTTTCAGATACATAAGCAATCTTATAACCAGTTGTGGGTTATTTAAAACGAACAAAGTAGATAAGGCACACGAACAATTAATAAATATTTGGGAATGGCTAGATAAATTAGATGATAAAAATGAACCGACTTATTTGGCAATTAGAGATGGATTGAAGCATATCGTTATGTCTACATTGTGTCATATATTATTTACTGTAAATATAGCGCAATGTCAACAGGTAAGCCAAAAATTACTCAATAGTCAATATATTCAGAGAAAAATTAAAGTTAATATGAAGTACATAAATAGTTATATAGTATTATAATATAAGCTTAGAACACTATTCATTCAACAGCGCAATTATTATTACTAATAATTAGTATTTTTCGTCCAAAAATACCTTTACTGTACTATAATATGTATACCATACCTGTACGGCTGAACTAATAATTTTGAAGTATTTAAGTATTCTCAGAATACCTGTAAAATATTATTTATATAAGTATTCTCCGAATACCTACGTCTCTCTATCTAGAACTCTAGAATAAGGACAAGATACACCATTATTCATTCAAAACTACTTGAAATTTATTAACAAAATGCATCGATTTATCTACTATAAAAAAATATTTTACAAAGATACATTTAAATTCATATTATATAGACCTTTCTAAATTTATCTTTTATATGGGTGCATAACATCAACTAGGTATTTCAGAATTGAAAAGAAACATTTTATACTTGTTACCTACTTTGTTTATTCCACATTTTATCAAAAATAAATGCATAAATGAATCACATAAAATATACTAGAATATATTCTTTCTTACTGCCTTATTTTTCTTATATCAATAGACTATCGGCAATAGTATCTATGGAATGCTAAATTACTATTTTAAAAAAACTTGAAAGTTGCATAATCGCACTATAAGTGTTCTTAGGTGATAATAAAAATTATAATATACACATTGAAATTTCAAGCTTGAAAAGCACTTCACGTTAGATTGTGGTCAAGACTTATATTTTATTGTACATCATTTTATTTTCATTATTATCAAAGTTCGACCAATTCTCTACTTTAAAGTTGTTTGAGACTATATAGTAATTCAATAAATGAAATTATATTTATATAATAATAATTAATTAACCCTCGAATGTAAAGTTGGTAATAATGATGTAGTACCTAATAATATGTTGATCCCATAATCAATATTTCAGTTGTAATCTGTATATGTAGGTACACATTAATAAATTATTTAATTTTGTCAGGTAAAATACATAGGTAAACATACATTTTTTAGGCGGGAGAGGAGATCAGAGGAAATAATCCTAAAACAGGTCTTTTTAGGTAGGTTTTTTTATAATACTCTAAATGAGACATTGGTGTATATTAAAATAATTATTTTAGATGAGACTCTCGGCTCCCGTCATCTCCAGCCAAATTTGAAGGCCTAGTTAAACCTAGTAATTTGCTGCCACGATTGCAACTATCGCTATTTTTACTATCATCAAGCGGACCTGACTTTATAGAGTATATAGTTGTACAATATACCTTATCGTTATCTATTGTAATATGTGAATTATATACTGTAATGAAATAACTACATTTTTCTTTTGTAAATATGAACAACAATTTCAACTTTTTAATCTTTTTTCTAAAATACGATCTTTAAAAAAATTCTTTTTAATTAAAAGGGGCGTGAAGAAAACCCTCACGGTCTCACTCCTCTTGTATACTCACTAAACCCTTGTGATGTCAATAAACTATACAACTAATAAATTATAAACTTTATAATTCTGCAATCAGTCTCACCTATAACCTAATGATGCGTCTAGAAAAAGAGAACCTTATTACTAATCCATAATACTTTTAATATGTTTAATCTTAAATGTATTTATTTTAAAATGTATATAACGTCGTATTTCCAAGTTACTTTACCCTGGGCAGCCGCCAATCGTATTTACATACAATGTATGTCAATAAAATAAAATAATTGTTTGTTTTAGTTATTTGAAATGATTACAAGATTTAACAGTTTGGATTCAAAATCAAGAGCTGCAGTTAATGCTTTACATACTGCAGTTTGTTTAGAAGTTGGTGGTAAATCATTGCAAAATGTTGTTCAGTATGCAAAAACAGCTTGTGAGTTGGATCCAGACACAGTTCAGTGGAATTATTATCTTTCGATAGCCATGACTGCTCAAAGACAACATCTGAATACCAATATATCGTGCCCTACTGATGCCGAGTTTGATTCTATACAACAAGCAATTATCTTATCAAAAGAACCAAATCCATATTTTAACTTTCACAGAATGCATTTAATGACAAATAAAATACTCTATCATTATCATCTTGATAATAATAAAAGTAATGAAAATGAAAATGCATTGGAAAAAATCAAAAAAGACCTTCTTACTATAAAAGAATTAATAAAGTAAGTAATCCAAATAAAGTAAATCATAATTATTGTTGGTGTTATTAAATTGTTTTAAATATATTTTTTAATTTGTCAGGGACATCCTGAGCATGGAACCGGAAGATCCTCATATAGTTGTTAAATGCGCAAAATCTCTAATGACTCTGCCATATTTAACCCAAGATGACATTTTTCTTATTAAGCAAATTATAACAATAGCAGTAAATATGGCTTTTCATGACTTTACGGTCATTAGAGCTATTCAGAAAAGCATCGAAATCTTTAGAGAATTAGTCTATACTTGCGTAGAAATGGTAAGAATAAATTGTTAGGTATTTAATAACTTTAATATTGAAAAACTGAGATGGTAGGTAGGTCACTGAAATGGATGTGTTAAATTCGAATTTAATTCTAAATCATTACATACGATTATACGAAAAACGATTATGAGATAAGAGAGATGTGTTATTCTCTATTTCTATCGATATTTTATAATATTTATACCGCTATTGATAATATGGTAGGTTAACTACTTTGCTAAAAACATCGCACATTATATCATATATTATATGTTCTTGTTATTACTTATATTAACAGGCACTTGAGACACTGTATTTTTGATGTTCAACGAAAAAAAAACACAAAATACTAAATACCCAAAGTACAAAATTTGTTCTGCCATAAAGTGTCTACAAACACAAACAATAATACATCATTGTAAAACTAATAGGTTTCGCTCCACTCAGAATCTGAAATGTTGATTTTCTAAGTAAAATTCATTGCTATCTAATTTTGCGTAAATTTCACGTGGAAAATTCAAATATATCATTAATTATAATTATATTTTCTCGGTGGAATTTCCGCTGTGGATGTACCACAAGTGTGTCGCTTGTCTTAAGACTAAACTACTAAACTCCTCTAGACTTAAGTTCCTAAGATTAATTTATTACGTACAATAATATCATACAATACGTCATATAATGCTCAAATAGTCAATATTATAGAATGCTGTATTGTGTTTTACATTGTAATACATTGTAATATTGTAAACAATAATTTAAAATGTATAGGTAGTAAAATAATAATTTGTTATGTCTAGAACGAAAAAAAAAGTCATTTAAAAAGTATCAGTACTCAAAATCAGGCGAAAGACCAAGAAGATGACTTAGAAAAAGACTTAATAATTATCATGGAAAAATACAAAAAAGGTAGTAAACCGGTTCTAGATTTAATTAATCTATTCGAAAAATATGACGGAAATCGTCGCTGGAATATAATGGCACAAATTTGTTCTTACTCAATACTCTTCAAGGAATCTTCAAATCTTCTAGTTGGTGTAGAACAATTCATGATGTTAATCAATGACAAAAGCTTTGCTAATAACGATATTATTACGGTAAGAAATAGATTCAAATTTATAGCTGATTATACTTATTATACTTATTATACTTATTATACTTATTATACTTATTATACTTATTTTAAGATACTATCTATTATTAATAAATTTCTTTTAAATATCCAGACTTTATTTTAATATGTCATTTTTATAAATTAATTAGAAATTTCACTGTGATCAACATAGATATAATGTTTCATAACCATAATATTTTTCAGAAACATAGGTCAATATTTATAAAGGATCAATCCAAGGTATTCAACCTTGCCGAATTAGTGTGTAATGAAATCAAATTGGCTATTACTTTTGGTCGCATCGAGAGTCAAGATCAAACTGAATTATATTTAGATCAATTAACTAAAATTATGGATGTGTGTCAACTCAAATCGAAAAAAGCCAACCCCAATTTTATATTTGAAATAATTGGATGTAGTGAGAAAGAAAATCAGAATAATGTTTCCAAACAGGTCGACGCAATTAACCAGCAAAATGACTTGCAGGACACCAAACAAATTGTCTTGAAAAATTCTACTCAACAACGTCGGTCAAAACACACTTCAAACAATCATCATACACGAGTACCTAAGTCTAAACCGAGAAGGAGACATCATCGTTATGACTAATTTATTGAACTATCTATAATAGTGATTAATCAGAATATCTATTTATAATTTATACTATACTATACTTACACTCGTAACTCGTAAATCGTATTATATAAATATAACAACTGGAGTCAGAAGGGTTTTAATTTGTTTGAAGAAATTAAATATCCAAACAATTTGTTCCGATTAAACATAGGTGATAGGTTCATCGAGTCATACGAGTAATAGGTAGGTAAAATAAAACAAAATTACTCATACAATTTAACATTTTAAACATACAGTACCTATATGTATTGGTATAGGTATTGTATTGTATACTATATTGGAATTAGTACCTATAATCTACTTAAAACCTTATAAAATCCAATTTGTGATCTTTACATAATGCATAAATTAATTAATTTGATTATTTACAATAAATTTCTCCGAATTTTCTTAAAAAATATTGTGATATTGTAAAATAAAAAAATTTATTCAATGTTATTGACAGAGCTCTACTTAAGAGCAGCTATAAAGCTGCTGCATCCCGGGCATAATGAGCCCCTCCCTCCCCCCTATAGCTATATTTAGCTTCATTAAAGTTTTCCAGTTAACACTTTAAGTATCAAAACTAATATTATTACCATTTGCGACGGAATTCTTAATTGTTATCTAGCCGATAAAATGATCTAGTATGGCATACGTACATTACCGTCAGTATACAAACCGATAAAATATATGCTTAAACGAGTACTTATAAGTTATAGTGTGTAGGTACTGTGTGTCGAACATGTAGGTTGTCGGGTTGTGTATATAATATAATAACTTTTAAGATGTAAGCCAGTTCAGTACTTTTATACTACGCATCGTGCGTGTGCTCTCGTGGAATTATTGTACACTTCGCACTATCGTTTGTCGTTTCTATATACGGATCATTCTCTGGATCATTCTATCAAAGTATCAACAATGCCTAAAAAAAATTTAAATACCTTTTTAGTGCAGACAAATTAAAATTAAAAAAGAGAGCCAAAGTACTGAAAGTTCTTTGTCAGTTTGTTTTGTAAATTAATTTTTATCTATAAATGTAATATGTATACTGTATATTCATAAAAAAGCTATTTATTAATCTTCTTGTTTTTTATATTGTATAATTCAATTGATAACTATCTACTCCAAGTCTCCAATACATGCTTAGGCTCAATGGAGTAGATATATTCATTATTTATATTTATATCTATATATGATGTATTGTATTTATAAGTATGTTGAGAAAATTGTTTAATAAAAAAAAAGTGCAATAAGCAAGTTGCTAAAATTAAGTGGTTTCATTAAACCTATTATTGCTAAAGTTTACGAAGTTGTTAGTATAATACCATTGATTATATAAATCAGGTTTATATTATAATCAATGGTTATACTTCTTTTAAGAATTCTAGTACTTTAAATAATAGTACTCTTGATATTTTAAAAATAAATAAAATATAAAAAGCGATATAGCAAGAGAACTGAATATATAATTTAAGTAATGACCCCACAAACCAAATATTCAACGGTTGGTAGTTCAATCCATTGCCACACTACAATATTGTGTTATAGTTTCGGTGTATATGAAAATGAAGTAGCGTGGCTACCAGAGCAAAAGAGTTTGGTCGATTACGCGATACACGCTACAGACTATACAGAGTTACACATTACTTATGAGTTATGACTTATGAGTAAAGGTAGGTACTCAACGCCTGCAAGATACTCACTTATACGCAACGCAGGCGGTTGGTTTTATTTGCTCGGTAGATCGACTAAAAAGTAAAAAATAATAAAATGGCACCTAAAAAGAATAAGAAAAGTAATAAATTGGCTCGAATGAGTGACGAGGAAAAGTTGCGATACCTGCAGCACCGGGCAGCCATAGAGGAAGAGACGAAACGACGGAAAGAACATTTAGTCGCCACGTACTTAAAGGTATTCAAGCCGTTTTTTTGACGATCGACAACCTTTTTTTTTTGCCATATATTTTTCTATATTTTATGTGCCTAATGTAATAGAGCAAGTTGAAAAAAGAAGAAGCGTTTACCCGGCTAAACACTGCCAAACTGAACCAGCAATGGCGACACAACTTGCGGCAAATCAAGTGCAAGGAGCTCAAAGACGAAATGATGGTATATTATACTATTTTAAATATAACACTGTATTTTATAGATTTGTAATCATCAAACATCAAATTCAACAGTTAATTTTAATTTTTTTAATTAAAAATATCTTTATGTTCTTGTTTATTATTTTTTTTGTAAGAAAAAAATTTAAAACAATTAAAATAAATAACTTTAAAAATAATAATAAATGTTCTGTTACAAAAAAAAAAAAAAAATAGAACTCATTTAAGATCAAAATGTGTATTAACTGTTTATTTATTAGAACTATTATTGTAAATATTTTAAAATATAAGTTTTTAAGTATTAATCATTTTAGCACTATAATGATAACAAATTAGGTGTTGATCAAAATTGCAACCTTATAGTGGCACCAACAACTATTTTTACACGTTGATGTAAAACTGCTGTCGTTTATGTAATTAATATAAGCTGGTGAATTGGTGTTGGTCATATTTTTTTATTGCAGTATAGCGCTATAGAAAATAAACAATCAATATCTGCTCTTACTGAGTAACGGATGTCCATATACGTTTTATTTAATTTAGAAATTAACTTATTGGCCAATGGGTACCTATATTATTTCAATTGGTTCTTTGTACACTTTTATTTTTTAGGCACTCTTTTAGATTCCATGAAAAAATGGTTGAATAGAATATTTTTTTAAAAACTTTAATGCATAACTGTTTAAATGGAAATTTTAAAAATTGTCTTCCAACTTTTTCGACCCTGACTATGTTAAATCTTTTGCGATATTCGTTGATTATAGATGCTATTTGAGAACTTACTTACAATAGAATAGAATATTATATCTATAATTTATCGTTTCGTTTAACGTGTTTGTAATACATATATTACATATTATATAGACCATGGAAAACCGATTCCACATCTTACTAGACTGCAAAAACGACCACATAGACATGTTATTGAGAGATTTAGAAGACGCTGAGGAACAAAATCTAAAACAGTACGGGGCACATGCTGAAATCGTATCTCAGTTCTTGAGTAAGTTACAATAGTATTTTTGGGTTATAATTTACCATATCACAATAAAATAAAATATCTAGAATAATTGTAAATAGTATTCTACTAAAATTATTATTTTCTAATTTGTTTACTATTTTTTTCTTGAATGTAGAATTTTAGAATATTATACAATTCTCTTTTCCCGTTTTAATTGTATACAATACATGCTGTTTTCAATTTTCAACTCGCGAGATGCTATATGCATTAATACCCGAATATTTAATGCAATATTGCAATATATGCCAATATGTCAAAAGTTACCTAATGTAATGATCATAATTCATAGGTTGTTAGTATAAGATTATAGCCATATATTTTAAAAATTAAACAAAAACAATAAAATTATAAAAACATTTGTACATTTCCTAAACCCAAGAGTTGATTGAAATGAAAAATTACATTAAAATATATAGTTAAGTAGTAGATATATATAGACATTATGTTCCTTCACAGCAGATTTGCACTTTTCATCATGGTCACACCATGTTCAACTGGAAATATCCAACTCAAAAATCGTCATTTTATCGTTTATACATTACACCAATGCAAGATGATTACAGTGTTAGACTGTCAAATTATGTCTTACAAAAAATATTATCTGTATACAAATTAACACACCAAAATTTTGTGTTTTTTTTAAACAATTTGATAACAATTTATAAATAATTAAATAAGACCAATATAATAATGAACCATTATTTAACCAAGTTTTGCTTTATTTCCTCAATATCACGTGAACCGTTATTTTACGATTTGTGTCCCATTATAACTTGAAAAAATTATTTCAGTTTTTATGAAAAGGTTTGAAAAATTTAAAATTTTCACATGATAAATATTTGTTTGTTGCCAACATGTGTGATAATATGTACACGGTAAATATGTTTGTACAAACGGAATTTACTATTACGACATTTACCATTAAATACTGTGTAGGTTATCTCTCTGTTATGATAGTATACAGTAAAATGAAGATTTTTGAAGTGGGCATACTAACTGCTTGAACGTGGTGTGACCGTGTGAGTACAACGGTGAAGAATGCAAATCCACCGTGAAGTAACAAATATATACTACTTATATAGGTACAATGTTTTTTTTAATGAAGATACCGCATTTTATTATTTTTCCAAGCATGTCTATACTGCAATAAAACTTATATTTTGTATAAGATATAAGAACGTTAATGAAACTATTTTAGATTCCGAGAGAAGCGAATAATATTGTATTGGTTTTGGTTTATGTTGTGTTTTTTTTTTTGTGATCGTCTTTACGTTTCGAGTTAGTCAGAG
This sequence comes from Neotoxoptera formosana, assembly GCA_022818045.1. Lineage (NCBI taxonomy): Eukaryota > Metazoa > Arthropoda > Insecta > Hemiptera > Aphididae > Neotoxoptera > Neotoxoptera formosana. Next base: position 49,295,096 of record CM040633.1, read on the forward strand.
TGCTTTGATTTTTTCATTAGCATATCTCTTCTAGGAAATTGAATCTAGTTGGTACTTTGGGGAGTTAAATGTAAAAAAAGCTTAACAAGTGGGGCGTACCTACCGCACTGCTGTACAGTGGGTGTCGAGTGGGATATGTTTCGTGAGTGCTTGAAACTTTTAAAGTATATTATTATATTTTATACACTAAATTACATTTTCAAATGCAATGTTTTCGCCAAAAATTCAACTTACAGTATTATTAATAGAAAAATTAATCACTTTAACAGCAATAATATTATAAAATAAACTTAGTAATATAGACCGTCTTCGTTCAGAATCGTTTTTTTGTATATAATGTATCTAATATCTATATCATTGAATTCAAATGTAATACATCCATTACGTTGACCCACTCGAGTACTCGACACCAATATTGTACAGCGGAGCGGGACTTTGATGCCCCTTTTTAATTTGTCAGTATAGTTGGTACGTTATTCCAGTTTTTCTGCCATGTTTCCGCACTGTTTTATTATTAATAATATATTAGGTACCTAATTGCCCATATGCAAGTTGATGTAGGTCTGTAGGTCTATTTTTTAAATGGCACTATTATATACCCACATTTGTATCGTTCAATAGGTATCCACGAAAAATCGTTAGAGGAACTCCACGCTCGCTACGAACACAAAAAGTGTTTGTTGTTAGACGAGTTGAAACATAACTTTAGGTGGATGAGAGACATATTCAGTAGAGACGACGAGCGCTTGGACCTTTTGTCTATTATTTTCGAGGCACGCAATGACGACGACACACAACAAACGCACATAAATTTCGAAGACTCTATTGCCGTGTTGAACAACGAGGTCGGTATACTTATATATAGTAGGTTAGGTCCTAAATCAGCATTAAATCTATAGCTATATAAGATGTAGGTATATGTTTCGTTTAAATTTTGATTATATTTCATGTGTACATTTCACTGTATTCGAGGAATCGACTGCACCCATACATATCATTTTTCTTAATTTTAAATTAGACAGATACTTTTTAAAGTATTATAACTTAATAAAAAGTGACAATTCGTTATAATTTATAAGTTTATAACATTATTATTGTGACCTGTAGTTGTCTGTTGTTTGAATTTAGATGCTTTTCGAGAAAGACAGATTCACAAAAATACGTTTCGCAGAAATACAAACGACCATGAAGAAATTTCAAAAAGTCCTAGATGACTACAGCAATGAAACTGAGTCGAAAAAGAATCATTACAATTATTTGAAAATGCGAGATGAAGCCAACACCGCGTCTATCGAAGAGAACAACAGACGAATTCATGAGTATTCTGTACGCTCGCTATACACTTATTATATATTTGTATCATAAGTATTCATATTATATTATAAGTATTCATAGTTTTATATTCTGATATGGAATACTTTTGACTTTTCTAAATACTTTTAAGTAAAAAGTCTTTGTTCAAATTAAGAATATTTATACCTACATCAACATTTTTTAAATAAGTATAGGTATAGGTAATACGCCTACTGCTTGAGATAAACAAACACATTTTTGAAGGATTTCCATTTAAAACGAAACCGTTATCAAAAAACCATAAAATAAGTATCTAGTTACGTGGTTACATCTAACTAAAGAGTAAAGACTATTAATAAAAACCTTACAAAATCACAAAAGTTGACTAGGAATGTTTTGTAAAATTGATATATTAGTTGATTAAATATAGATCCATAAAACATAAGTGCATAACATATGTAGGTACCTACTCGTATTATGCGATATAACGTGTACTTAAGTAGGTAGTGACAACTGACATAGTCACAATATTATTATAATGTACACTCATAACGCTTGTTATGTATAGGAAGAGATCAAAATGTTAACACAGCTGTGTGCCAAACGCGAAGCCCTGTATGCGCAACGAGAAAACAAATTAAAACAGGATCGTGAAGACCTCATAAAACGAGGTTTCGTGGCACAAAATCAACTGAACGTTAATCGAAACGAGTATAAAAATAAACTCGAAGCAATGACGAAAGTGTACAAAAACGTTATTGACGTAAGGATGATGAAGTTTATAGGTACAATAGTATTGTTATATATATAAAAATGGAATTATTTGTTTGTTGCGTTAAGAAATTAACAAGTATAACAAAAAAGGGCGAGAGAATAATTAAAACAGCAGACAATTGTGCCAAACTAATAACTGACGATGATAACGTAGTCGGCCCCGACGAAGACGATAACGAAGGAGTACGTATAATATATTATAATATAGTACCCTATGTGGCCATGTCCCTGCGGCCTGCAGTTACTATATACATGTACTGACGTACTGCTGTGTATGGACGTATGGTGTATCTACTATTACTACAGTAAATACACAATACATAATATTAGGTACAAAATGTATTAGTATTTAGTATTTTAGTACATTCGTTTATTAAATGTTATTAATTTGCAAGATGGTTATTTTTAATGCAGAACACTATTTAAATATAAATCTAGTTAAAATTTGAAAAAATTGTTTTTATTTAGTTTGAAGTAGGTATAGCCGTATAGGCGAAATTATTATTGTACCGTGTAAATTCTCAGGTGCAGTTCAAATAATTAATATTGCAGGTTGTTGTCAAAATAAAAAAAACCGATTACAAAATGATAAAATCATTGTAAAAAAGAATGTGTTTATTTTGCAACAATAAAGAAATGATATTAAAAACCTTCAGTAGTTTATAAATTATAAAAAAAATTGGATACCTACTAAAATTAAAACAAATGTGTAGAAGACAGTTATTATCTTAACCTGTATACTCTATAACCTTAGCCGATATTACACTGGTTCGTCAATTCGTCATCGGTCGATCGACAAAAGGTCAGTCAATCGATGTCGAACAAGTATAATACCGGCTTTATGTAAATAAAAATACCGAATGTTGTATAAACAGTCATACACGTGTAAGCGTATATAATAGGTACAAGTTTTAATAACAATTAGCTAGACAGTAATAAATAGTGATATTAAATATAATTAATAATAATTAATAGGTAGTATTTGTTTTATAGGAGTTCGATAAAATGTCGAAATTCTGGAAGCGTTACGCTCGGGTGGACGTGCAGTGTCAAGAGCTCGACGTCAGACGAACAAAAGCCGCACAGGAGAACAAGGACCTGAAAGCCGCTTTGACTTATTACTTAAAGACTATTGCCCGGCCAGCGTCAGTGCAGAGGGACATAAAAGACGGCGGAATACAGTTGAATTTGCTCCCAGTCAAAGCTGGATGAAAACATGAAATGCCTCAAATAGTCGACTATATCACAGAATATAACATTAGATATTTAGATATAATACTATAGAGCAGGGGTCTCCAAACTACGGCCCGCGAACAAGTTTTAACCGGCCCGCAGCACCCACAGGACGGTAAATGAAATATAGATATCTAAAGATATGTGTAATTTAAAAAGTCGTTATCGCGGGCACGTATGACGTATCATAATTTATGAGCTGAACGCGACGACAGACGTTGGCCCTTCACGAACCATTGACGAATATGTATTTAAAAAAGTATAAAACGTCGATAACGTCAAATTATATGTGTTAATAAACTTTTGGCCCGCCAAGAGCATTTCATATTTTTTGTGGCCCTTGAATAAAAAAGTTTGGAGACCCCTGCTATAGAGTATAGACCATAGTAGAAATGTACATAGGTACCTGATGAGGGGAGCTGGTACATTTGACCTCCCTAGCTTTTCGGAAATTTATGTTGAATTTAGTATTCTATGATAAATTACCATATTATAACAAATTCAAAGTGCGGTATAAAGAAGAAAAAACGTCACCATTATAAAAAATCCTACCGAGTTAACAAAATGTATCTATTTCATTGTATGTATCATTATGTATAAGCAATACTTGCTCCCCCCCCCCTAGACAAATTTCTGCGGGTGCCTGCGAAAATATATTGTATTATACACATAATATATAATAGCCAAGAATCTAACGAATTTTAATTTTTATTATACAATATAATATATATTTATTTTTATTTTATAGTATAAGTGTAATAACTATAGGTACTAATTTTATACAACTTAACGGAAATTCACCAGACAAAAGGCATTTAATGAATACATTTATTGAATATAATAAAATAAGTAAAGCTACATGATTAAAGATTTTTTTTTCATTTATCAACATATCCATTATCCTCAAAAAGATGCAAAATATTTATATTTTTATACCTTGCTTTGTCGTATAGGTACTTTTATACTAGAATATAAAAGTAGGTAACTTTACAAAATTGTATTACTTAAATGTATAGTATAAATCAGGTTAGTAGATAAGAAAATAAAGGATAATATATTTTAGAGCACAATAATAATTATATTTATTCATTTGTACCATATTAATTTTTGTTATATTTATTACAGTTGTCTAAAATGCCATTTCTTAGTATATTAAATACTTATATCTTAAAATATTGTGAAAGAGAACAACTGATTTAAAATATATTTATTATATTATTACATTTATTTCATAAAACCATATTAACAAATACAAAAAAATACCCTGATCTTAATCATATTTAATAGTCAATGGTTTTATTTTAAGCATAATATTACATTTTTTTTTCATAGCTATCTGTATCATTCAACATTTAATTATTTTTAAATGATATCTAAACAATTAAATAAGTTGTATTTAAAAACAGTAAACTGTGAGGAAGAACAAAAATATAAATATTGTAATTTGTATTAATTATTGACTCCAGAGCTTAAAATAAAAATAATTGTTCTATTGTAAATAAGATCTTACAGTATCAACTTATTTAAATAACTTTTATTGTTTGATGGCAGTTCTTCAATACAACCAAGAAATATAGGTATACTTAATTTAAATTTAAAAAAAAGATTTTATGTGACTATTAAAAAATCTACATTATCTGAACTAATAAACATATTAAAATATTAAAAACTTCATAAGTTATGAAAATGATTTGTGTCAAAAATATTTCTAAATCACAGTTAGCAAATTTCTATATGATACATTTACAATACAATTTAATCCCATAAATAGAAATGTAGCATAATTAATTTCATGAGCAACACCTTAAAAAAAAATAAAAAAATTACCCTTTAGAATTTGGAAAAAATATATAGATCAAATGGTTACATAAATTATTACAAAATATAAATACTAAATTCCTCAAAATAATTTAAAACATTTGAAAATAAATAACAATATTTAATATTAACAAAAGTTAGTTTTGTATTTACATTTATTATAAAAAACTTATACACACATTACAAATTGAATAAAATAAACTGCCTATTATAATATAATAAATCACCAAATTAAAAGATTAACATTACATTTATTTTTTATCACAGATTGTTTACTTTATTGTAGTCATTTATTGAATACAACCACCTAAATAGCCATGGATATTTGTTGGAATCTATATTCACCCCATTGATAGCATCAAATATTTCAAAATCATAATCTATTGGTATATCCCTGAAAAAAAAATATTTTATATAATATTTCACTTATAGAACATCAATAATTTTTAAAATAATCAAAATCAATAATTATTAAACAATATATTTAGACTAATTTTTGATTTTCTAAGAATAATATATATTAGCAAAACATAAATCGCATGCTTTATTCAATCTTGATTGAAACACAGGTTTTTTATGAAAATCTGTAAATATCTTTTTATTAGTGAAACTTTCAATTAAAATAAAAAAAATTTAATTGTGATAGCGGTTATTTTGTTTGACAAAATTCATAAAAATTCTAAAATAATTAATTGTTTTACATTTTGATAATAAAATATCTATTTCAGTCTGACAAAACTTACACATACTTAATCAAAGTTTGAATTTTAATAGAAATAGTGTCTTATTGTTAACTAAACAGCAAAACTGGTCAATTTGATTTATAATAATATGCATATTGCAATTGAAATGAAAAATCATTCAAAATATAATATTAGAAATGAAGAACGTCAATACGTCATCTTTTGGCATATAAACAATATGGTGTTGCCATAGAATGAGAAATAAAAATAAAGTGAGAATCTTATGCATAAGACTTATAGAAGCAGCTAAGAAAGTAATTGTTTGTATAAATGAAAATAAAATAGAATGCATGGAAGTCAGTAGAAAATTGGAAGGTAGACAAGCTGAAGACTTTAAAAGTGAGATCCTATAAATTCAAAAAGTTATACAATTTAAATACCTGGGAACAATGAAATAATATGGAAAATAAGGTACTAAAAAAGATCCAAAAGGGCAATAAGTGCTTTGGATAACTTATTTAAATCAAAACAACTCTCAAAGATATCAACTAGACATCATGCTCATAAGATTGATAGTAATGTATGGGTCACAATGTCGGACTTTAAGGAAGACTGAAGAGTTAAGAATTAAGTTTGAAGGTCTTTGAAAGAATATAAGGACCATACCATGATTCACAAACGGGAAAATGGCAAAAGAGACACAACATTTAACTAAGAAACAATTGGAATAAGCAAGTCATGTGTGAAGGAAACCAGAAGCTATGGTGAAGATAGTTTTACAATAGAGAATCCATGAGTGCAAAGTTATTGTGCTGGGAGCACCGTGTCAAGAAAGTTGCAGACTTTTACCAAAATATAGATCACTTGTACTAGCTCAAAATCAAGATGGAGGGAGACAGTTATGTTTGGATGTTTGGTCTATAAGGCCGTAGCAAAACAGAAAAAAAGTAATATTATGCACTTCTATATTATTCTTAATAGTAAAAATAATTTTAATTGTTTTGTTCAAAATCTAAATTGTCATTAAAATAGTTACCTTGAAAAGAACAAGTAAGAAAAATGTTGTTCGGCGTTATGAAACATATTTGATTCATCAGATTCATCCGACGAAGAGTATTCACTACATGGACTTGTAGGGGCACTTGAAAAAACGTCATCATCTGAGTCATAGCCTAAAACAATTAAGTATTAGACAAAAATAAATAAATATATTCTTAATTATTTTATACCATTTGATAATGGTTCTCTTCTTTCATGAAATGAACTTAAAGAATTGTCCATACTATCTAAAATTAAAGTTTTAACAGTAAGACTAAAACATTTCTTCAACAACTAATATAAATTTAATTTCTTGAAATTTATGATTACCATGCATGATATTTTTTGATTCTTCCGTCTCATCTGGTCTTTTAACAGGTCCATTATCTAATTAAAACAAAACATAAGCTATAAAAACTTAGATATAAGACAATGATTCAAAAAAATTATCTAAAGAAAAAATTTAATATCTTCAACATTGATGTAAATGAGAACAGTTATAAAAGTCAATAATACTTATAAAGTTATACCTTATACTAATATCAAATACCATACATAAATAGTATTTGCTTATACACACAAATGATCAATGTATAATTAATTTAATGAACTCTAATAATTATTTTTTGAACTTGCTAACTGCAATAATAAAATATCCTAATCTTTAAACATAAAATTGTTAAAATAAAACAAAAATACAAAAAGCCAGATATTGGCAAAACAACTGGGAAAAATAGATATAACAAGCTGAAGAATGTTATCAATGTAAAAAAGTAGCCCCGTCTAGAGGCGGATAGACTAAATTAATGTTACCGGGAAATGCATCACAGTAAGGGCCCAATAAAAATAAAAGAAATACATCTTTACCAAGCACATATAATAAATACTTTTTATATTTATAAATGTAATCATTAATCAATTTTTCATATGATAGTCCATAGTCAAAAGTTTAGATGCTATAATATTTTTAAATATACATTTTCATAATACCTATGATAACACTATAATAATATTATGTGAGAATTTATGAACTACAAAGTCTTAAATTTATTTGTCACACACAGTTCCAAACACTAGACATATACTACACCATAAAGCTGAATGGTCGGAACTATAAGTTAACCAAATTCGTTTACTACCATCATAACGATAGAATGCTCTATTTGATGTAAAAGGAATGTCTCTATCTGGTTGAATTGGATGATACAACATAAATTGATTAATAAAATTATAGTTAAGTTTTCTAAAATAATCTCATTAATTTCATTGATATTATTTATCGGTTTTTCAATAATAATGCTCTTATTTGTTTTCAACACACTCTGCTCATTCTGACTAACATCATTTTTGTTTAAAATTTCAATTTCTAATCCAATTGTTTAATGTTAAATAGATAAAAGCAGTTTTTTGATATTATAAACATTTTGTTCAATATTATATGATATTTATTCCAGATGTTTCAGAAGTTGTTGAAAATTTAAAAAAATTATTAATTTTCATACAAGTTTTTCCTTGTTCAATTAATAATTGTTTTTGTTTTTCTAGACGTTTTTCATGACCACTTTTAAATTTTTTTATTTTTTGTTGTTGGTCATCCATATTATTTACTTGTTCGTTGTTCGATCGAATAATATAAATTATTAAGTATGAAATTATTTTTACTCACTTGAAAACAGAAGGCAGAGACCGAGGAGAGTATTCAAATATAAAAGTCTGTATGTTGTTTAGGTAGCGAAATAAAAAGAGATACAAAATGGTTTATAACGCAGTCGGATTGTCAAATAATGTTAAAGTGACAGTTCACATTAGTATTTAGTAAAAATGTAGAATTGACACTCGATAAAACTCCGATTAGATAAGGTCGACCACCATGCGCCGATAGATAGTATTAATGTAAGCATGTGGGACTATACGTTCTATTATTACTAATTTTAGTATTTAGCTTAATTTTCATTATCTATAAAATTATTATTTATTTTATTAGGTATAAATTGTATAAAAAGTTACATATTAGTTAGGCCCTGTGTGGCTGTGTATATTTTTAAGTATTGACTATTGAGTAGCGACTGTATCAAATTCTGTAATTATAATAGTGTATGAAAAAAAAAAAAAAAGCTTCTTATAGAGAGGAGGGTCTACCAGGATTTTCCTGGTATCCCGGTGGGCCTATCCGCCTCTGGCCCTGTCTAATAACTAACAAGACACAATACCATTTGGCATTTGCATCAAACTCTGAATCTGACCACATATGTATTTTATAAAAAAAAAACAGCCTACGGTGTCATTACACACAATAATCTTCTTACATTCCAAAACTTAACTTAAAGTCCTCCTCCAAATATGACAGAGTTAAATTCACTACAAATTATCCAAAATCAATCAAGGACACCCTATTAGCAGTTAAACATCTCAAGCATCAATTATTTATAATGAATTAACCTCATAAAAAGATTAGAAATCCCAATAAATCTATAAGAACATCACCAAAATAACAACTCTTTGTGGAATTTCTAATTTTAACAAATATACACCTAAACATAATTCAGAAATAAAACGATGAGTTTATGTTAAATAAATACAACTGTGTGTCCTATCACTTTGAATTAATAAGTAAATACTTTGTATACTTACCACAAAATAATTGTTTTGGTTTTAACCTTTCAGTTTCAATACTACATGAACAACGAACAGCAGTTGAAAACCATTGCTTACAACTTAGTTCATTATCATCATCAGATTGCAAATTATGCATATTAGAAGACTTTTCAATAAGAATTTTCTGTATCTGAGTTACCAAACAAGCTCCGGTGATTTCACTACGACTCCCAATTGCATGACATCTGTAATATAGTTTTATAAACAATTCAATTTAAATACAATTTACATAATAAACCTTTAGTTCATATGAAATAATTGAATAAATAATAGTACAATATAATAATTATTTTTTAAATTTTGGAAGATTGAAAGTACTTACACATCTATTATTTATTATTTCATTGTTAACAACCAAATTTGTCTAATGTTTTTTTGTATTAGAAATATTTAACACTTTAATAAATAAATTAAAAATATACTTATATACTAGTCTTAACTATTGTAACAACTGTAGGTACACATAAAAAATATATTCATTATATATTAAGACGCATCAAATAATGAATGCTTAAAATAACCGTTCAATGTTGTATTTAAGTTCATTTTCAGTATCATATAGAAGTTTCAGAGTTTTCTAATATAAATAGTCAAATAATATCCATTAATAATAGATACATTTATAAAATGTACCCATAAGTATAGCACTTGTTTGGTAAAAAAAAATCTATGAACACATTTAATGTGTACATACACATAATCAATGTTGAAGTTTTAAAATTAAAGTCAAAAACTAAAAAGTAGAAATTAATAAAAATACTTGTTCTTAAACAAAAATGTTTAAAAACATAAGACTATGGCTAAAAATAATATATTTACTCTCAAATTCTCAAATTAAATTTAATATAAATGTTTGCTTTATGTTATCTTGACATATATCTCAAATTTGAATTCAGAAAATCAATTTTGTGTTATTAGCTATAATATTAATTGATCTCTTTTATCTAAGTTAAAGGTAAGAACATAATCAGTTTGTGAGATGGTTTTTTTATGATATTTAAATTTATAAGCAAATTGTTAGTATGTATAACACTGATCCAAACTTCTTAACTTAAAGTAATATTATTATATTTCATCAATTCACTTTAATATTAAAGCTAACACAAAATTGTTTTTATGTTATATGTTTGTAAACTAGAGAAAACACTTGGAAATGTAGTGTTCTCTTGAGTGAAATAATATAGAAAATCTTTGAAATTTACTCACGCATAATACTTTTGAAGTTTTGTAACTATTGAAGAAACATTGCTGATAAGTTCCAAATTATTAATTAATAAATGACAAAGATGCTCAGCTACTCTTCTATGAACTTTTCCTTTAACCATTGGATCAAAACGACTATCCGAGTAAAAACTATCTTCCAAAACCATTAAGTGCCTAACTTCATGACATAACCGAATAGCTAATGATTCAATGCCTAGCATATTTTTATACTCAGATATTATTACATTTGATAAACGTTCGGCTAAAACCTAAAAAATAAGAATTTGTAATTACTATTTTAATATAAAATTGTTTTAGTTTACACATACTTTACAAGATTTGACAATACATGTATAAGATACAAAAGTATTTTGACGAGGCCTTCGTCTATTTAGCATACATCCAATTCTCATAGATTCTAACGCTTTGCACAATTCACCCATAGGACTTAGTAAAATAATTCGTTCTGGTGGTTTTAAAGGAATTTCTTGTTCTTTGGTACTAAATCTTTCTTTCAAGTATTTTTCAAGTAGATCTAAACCTCTATCCGATTTAAGATCCACTATTTTATCAAGGAACGGCCAATATTCAGCCCAACCAACTTTTTTTTTTTTAGCTAAATCTCTATAATTTATTAAAATAAGCAATATATTTATAAGTGAATACTAATAAAAAAAAAAAATTGAAATAGTTTTAATTACCTTCCTGTTTTTTCAATACTTTTATTTTTAAACTCATTTTGTTTTGGGCTTGATGGAGATTTTTTTGGTGAAGGAGATAATAATGTTTTTCGTACTGGTGATTTCCAATCCTTCCAGAACTTTAAGGCTTGAGATTCATTCATTGGGCCGGCTACAGCTCTTACTTCAAGAATAGGATTTAATGATTTAGGGTTATCATTCTAAATGAAAATAATATAATAAAATGTAATAATATTTTATAGTAAATTTCTTAAAATATATAATTATCACCTGTAATGGTGGAAATATTGTTGAGGATTTCGGTGAAAATGGTTTGCCAATTGTAGGTTGAACACAATCATCATCAGATTTCCACATTGGTACAAAATATCCATTTTCTATTAAATTTAATATATCATTATACATTTCCTTGTTGTTTCTCGAGCATATTACCTATGTTATTTTATATAATATTTTAGTTTTGAATAAAAATGTAACTTATCAATAAAACTTACATCCTTAGGAGTTTGGTCATATTTATTTAGAGATGTTAGTATACACTTATCATATGAAACAAGCTCTTTTACTACATCAACATGGCCAAATTTTGAGGCAATATGTAGAGGTGTATCATTTGCAGCTTTATCAGGTGTGTTTAAGTACAAATCTGTAATGATTTCACTCCGTGATAGATATGATTGTTCCATACCATATAAACTTTTTATAAATTCTGAACTAGTAACACACTCCATTATAAAATGAACGATTTGTGGTTGGTTGAATCGAGCTGCTACGTGCATAGCATTATATCGACATCCTTCCTAGTAAAAAAAAAAAAACAATTTTTTATAAGGTAAATTTAATATAATTATATAATTAACTAAAATAAAAAAAATATCAAAGATAGCAGGGGTTTCCTCCCCCCCCCCTTTGGCTTAATTTTGTCATATAAAATATATGATAAAGCAATAAAAGTATATTTACTGCTTTAAATTGTGGTCTGAGAATATTTAAAACTTTCATATCCTCTTTACCCATTTAAAAAACAACAACTTTGATTATTTAATAAAAATAATACCAATTGCAAGGTGAATAAATTCAAAATATACCCAAGCCAATAAGTTTGCCTAAAAGTTTGTATAACTTTAAGATTATTTAATTTTATAATGTATAATATATTAGATACATAAGAACAAAAAATAGTTTTTAAAGTATTCTTTTTTTTTATATAGCCAACAAGTGTTTATCAAAGTTCTATAAATAACAGAACCTCAACAAATTTTTTATCTTTAAAATATTGTACTTGAATTATTGATGGTGTATCACCACTGCTAACAAGAAACCTTGGATTTGAATTGACAGCCAATTTCACTTTATCCAGTTCTCCGCCTTCAATTAGTCGACGAAATACAACCAGATCTTCAGATTTTAGAGACTTAAAAGTAAAACTAGTAGATACATTAGGTATATTTTTTTCCGTCTGTATCATAGGTAATTCTTGCCCAAAAATACTAAATCGTTCAGCTTCAGTTACTGATCTGAACAGCTTGAATCTGGCGGTTTTGTTGGATTTGACTGCAGAAAGTGTTTCTTGAAAATTAGTGAACACCCTAGGAGTGCCTATGGTTTCAAATAATGGTTTGAGATCAAATAAAAATAAAAAAAGTTTGAAAAAAAAATGTATGACAAAACTTACTGCTGTCGTCAATGTCAGATTCCAAAAAAACGCCATAAAAAGATTCTTCGTCATCTGAAACGTTTGCAGCATTACTCGAATCCATGAGATCTTTCCTCAGAGAGCTGGGTACATCAAAGTACAAAAATATATTTTAATTCAACCGTGTCTGCAGTTGTCTCGTAATGAACACAATATTGCTACTAAGGACTTTGATGCACTAGACAGGAATTATGGGACATCGTGAGGTGACTTGGATTATTAGTGAAAAATCCAACGAGGAATAACATTTTTATACTTTATGTATGGTAAAATAAGCCAAGAATAAAACGGGAATCGGGTTTTGTCACAAATTACCAAAACGTATAATTAATTATTATATTTTATTTTTGGGTCTTGACTCGACTTGGTAGTTGCCAGTTAATTTTATTTGTTGTTTGACGAACACCGTTATTGATAAGCATCGTTTAAAAACATTGAAACGGCAGTGCCAACGAAAACGGTACTCGGATCAGCGTCCCGGATCATACGATCCGCGTTCGGCACCGCCATTGGTCGCCGCAGTCACGTGGACGTGATAACAAAGTGTTTCCATATCACGAACTACTAAGATCATAATATGATTATAAGTCTATTCTATAATTCTATATCAGCTATGATCATTGATCATTGATCAGTTGATCTTACTATCTTAGACCTTAGTTCGTGGATCATCGTCATCATACAATTATAATTTATATTATACCATATAAACAATCTACACAATTATATAATATTATAATACGTATTTAAGCGGGTCACTTATCATATTTATTATGATAATAATATGAAATATATGAATAATGATCAAAATATGATCAACGTCCATGACGCCATGACGTGTATTAATCATAAGTACATTACTACATAATGTCATATAATACATTCATAGATTACTGTTTACTAGATACCTACTACATTAGAGTATTAGACATTAGTAGTTAGTACATACGTCATACTACAACATAGGTATACGAGGTGTAGTTAGACGGAATACCGGAGACTTTTGTTTGTCTAAATACCAGATTATAATAATATTGTGAATACGAGACACCTTTATTGCGCAAATCAGTGAATCAATCGATTTTTTTTCAAACTGACGTTAGGTACTTGTCTAGTTGCCTCCATAGTCCATTGTGGTAGCAAGAGGCTGACGCCAAAGTTGCAAAACCCAACTAGCAATATATACCTACTTATCTACCTACAGGTATACGACCTTATGAAAAAAAAAATAGTAGGTACATAATACGCACTATAATCATTCAGTGAAAAAATTGCCTTGCTAAAATTTTTTTTTTTTTGACAAAACAGACAATTTTACATGTAAGTAATGAGAATATACAAAATATTGGTAGTGGATATTGTATTTTGCCAAACTCATGAGTAGGTACTAGGTACATTAACAGTAGGCACTAGCTGGTAGCCTAATCAAGCGAGTCGTAATATAATTTTGATCTGTATTAGCAGCAGTTAAAAGATTTATTAGAATTTGATGGGTAGGATAACCTACTGAAAAATCGTATCATCGATCGTACTATTGAGTAGGTATTTCTTGAGAATGATATTATTTTATAATTAATAAGCCGTAATGAAATGTTGTTCTATAAATTAATAACGAAACGTTTTATTTTGGTAGAGACTATAGTCTATACTCTATAGAGAATATCAATTCATTAGGAAATTATAATTAACAATAAGATATATCTATATAATATTGTAATGTAGGTGTATTATTATATAATTAAATTAATGATGATCATTAGTGGCGTAACTAAAGCGGATATTTTCAATCATGATACTTTGTAGTTTGTATTAAAAAAAATGATTCTATGGGGTCAGCATGTGGAATTTCTTGGTTTTTTACATTTTTGGAGAATTATTATCTATGTGTATATTTTTTTACAATATGATTAAACCAAATTGTACTTAATGAAGTGTTCAAAATGGAAGATGTCCTTAGCCGGAACGCATTTTTTCTTGTATATTGATACAACATTTTAGTGGTCCGTTTCTAAGATGTCAACCTTTTTCTAATATTTACGTTTTAGGTACACTATTCTTATGGAAATTATCTCGTAGTTTTAAACCCTCTTAAAATTTTAAAAGAATTTTTGACTTTGGTACTTATTTAGTTGAGTATAGTTCCTATTTACACGATTACTCGACACACGTCATATAATATGTGTGTGTGTGTTTTTATGATGTACAACTTTAAAGGTCTATAGTGAATGGACTATTATAGATTTATAGATAAAGCCATAAAGGTCTGAATTTCTCCTTGCCAATTTGATTCTAACAAGACCTTAAAGAACAAAATCCGTCTACAGTTTCGGAGATCTGTGTTTGGCGTTTGCTAAAGAAAAATCTACCTATAATTGACTGTTTTCTTGAATCTTAACAATTCAAAAATTAAATGATTTCTTTTTAATTTTTAAATTTCACATTGTGTATTTACTTGACAAGTCTTTTTGATGAGCTATATCAACCAACTGTCTAGCTTTCATGGTTTAAGAGAAAAGTTTAAAAGGGTGGGCAAGGGGATACCGCTTTTCTGTACAATGTGTCAGTATGTCTAAATAGAGGGGTAACTGTTGGCATTTTTACTGTCCAAAATGATGACCATAGACACACAACATATTTCAAAATCAATACATTCTTCGTTCCACTCTACAGAATCTAAAATAGAGTTTTTAGTTTTTCTGGATTCAAATTATTACATCGCAATACCGCATAATATAATGACCAGTCATTACTGAAAAAACCTAATCTAAAAGTATGTTTTGGACTGCAGGACCCTATGGACAGTGATCATAGACCGTAGTATGGGTCAATGGTATTGTTAATAGAAAATTCCTTAATCGTATGGCGCCGACAAGAATCCATTGTTCAATAATGAAAATATAATGAATCAATTTTGGTTAAGCGGATACGTTTAAAAACTTAATTGTGTATATACCAATCATATTAGGTACCTACTACCTACCTACCTATGTATGGTATCTGCAATCTGAAATCGTTTGACATAGGTATGGTATAATACCTACCTACAACCTACCACGAATTAAGATATTATTATATTTATTATTAACACGAAGATACGTTAATATAATATATATTGTATAATGTTATTATCTTAGTTTGTGCGAGACCTACCAAGAACTATTAGATATAGATTACCTACAATCTATTTATCTATATAAGTCTTAGGTACTTAAATACATGATATTCTAATAATATATAATATACCGATATACCTATACACAACATATACAGCTATACCTAATATAAATTATGTATTTATTTATATAATTATATGAATCTAGGATAAGAAACACTTCTAAAAAATTCACTGGAAAACAAGCTATGGATAAAAGAGCCATGGACAAAATAAAGACAAGAAATTAGTTATACCCTACAGAATGTCTTGTCGAGTCCCACTTTCCACTTTTTTATATAATATTTATATTTCAAAACAACTTAATATAATGTATTATTGCTTATATTATAATTTATAATTAAAAAGTTAGAATGTAATAGTAAAATGGAAAATTAATAACCAATAATAATTAGAACAAGTACATATAAAGTGTAAGAAATAGCCGTCAACAATTCGTCAATTGTTAGTTCGTTTAAACACGATGGTTGACATCGCTACATATTTTAGATAATTTTCCCGCATGTTTTCATAAGTTTTTATATTTTATTTGGGATTTAAATTGATTACTGTAAATTGAGCCAATTTAAATTCACCCGAAGACAACTCTAATCTCATTTTTTAAAATTATGTCCAAACAGAGGATGAATGTGGTCAACTTATCTTGGAAAATGATGATTCCACTCTTCTGTTTGGTTGTTGGATCGATGTTTATTGTCGAGGGTGATTTTATGTACAATGTACATTCTGCTTTGATGTTGGATTGTTGGATATAGCGAAATAAATTTCGGAGTCAGATACCATTATTTGGATATTAGATTATACCTAACACACCTGTAAGATCCCATGGGGCATGGACATAAGTGTTATCAAAATAATCGACTGAAACCTGTTGCTTCCGGTGGCATATTATTGTTCTTAAAAAATTGATTTCTTCAAATACTTTGTTTTCTGGTAAACAATAAGACACAAATAATACTAAGATACGGTGCGATAATATTAGTTTAATGAGTGAAGATTAGTCAAACGATTTAGACGTTTATCATGGTCTATTCACAATATTAGTAGAATTTAAAATGTGTATTATAGATAAATAACCTGGAACGCTTATTTTAATTATTATTGATTATTTTTTTTTTAAATAAGACAACATAAATCAATTTATTATATTAAATTGTTTTAGCACAAAAATATTGTATAAAAAAAGTTGACTGTAGGTCGCTCTGGACGAGACACCCTGTGTGATGTACTGATGTATAATGTATACGTATATATATTTTGGGTCTTTTTTGTCCATGGCTTTCTGTCTGAGGCTTTTTTGTGCTTGTCTTTTGTATCCTCTTACCATTTTTATATATATATATATATGTGGGGTATACAACAGTCGTATAGATAGACTGACTATAGAAGCTGCCTGCTGCAAACAATATCATATTTATATTTTAAGGTGTAATGTGTCATGCCAGTCAATCCCCTCCTCTCTCACCCGACCGTAAAATCGTACAAAATCGGTAAACGTTTTTATGGGCATACGTAAACTGCGCCCAAATGATCTTTTTTTTTGTAAAGTGCGCCCGAAATTTTATCTTTGTTAAAAAGGTATAGTGTAAACTGCGCCCGACTTATTAACTTATTAAATTTTGACTTATTAAAGTCTCTATGTTTGACGATTGTGTACTTTTTCAAGTATATCACAGAAATTTTATTTTCGCGAAAAGTTAGAAAAATTAATTAATAAATATAATAGTGGTCAAATTCCAATTGATGAATATGTATCCACCATATGTTATTGTTTGTAATATTTATAATTATTTTAATTATTAAAATTATATTTTTTTAAATAATTCCTAATATGTTGTAACAATATGACGTTATTATTAATTGTAATATTTGTATTTATTTTGCTTTTTAAATTATATTTTATTTTTAATTATTCATAATATTATATGTCTGTAACGAATTAATAGTATTTTACCTGTAATTTTACCCGGGCGCAGTTTACATGTGTGATTTTGTGTTTACCTGTATTTTGGGCGCAGTTTACAATCGCCGGTTTTTATTTTTATTTTTATAATTATCTTATATTATATAAATAGTATGATGTATGAACATTGAACCTATTCCTATCAACGCACGCACCGACCGTACAGGTAATTCTAGAGAGTGCCTTTTACCTTGTTTATTGTCAATTTTTTTTCGCCGATTATACACACTACATTAGAGCCTAGAGGTTCCCAAACACACTACGTACCTGCACTTAATAGTTAATACTACTCAATGCCCTGTACCGGTAGTACGCACTACGCAAGATCACATGTCGGTAAGGGAAGTAAATGAAACAAATTGTGTCTACAATATGATATACATTCATATTTATATATTTATAAAATATATGCGGGCGCCATGCGTTACGAATTTTGTTGCCAACGACGAATATAATTTTGTTATAAGTAAATAACAGTAAACAGATTACAGAAAAAAAATACATTTAACATTATGGCAATATTTTACTGATTTATCATTTTGCATAATTGCGTTGTTAGTCATTAGTGGTACCCCGTACGCGACTAATTCTCAGTAATGCGTAATACACAGACGTGAATAGGTAGTACACGATAACACAATTTGAGAACACCTGCATTGTACACAATATAATAGTTTTCGCACCTCAGGCCAAATGTAGTCCGACCGCAGTGGCGTCATAAATCATTATTGTAATATTATTAACGTGCCGTAAACATTTCGTTATTCTAACACACAGACCGGCATGGCAGTGGCACACATTTCGATTTTCGGCCTGACGACAGACGTAGAGAGACACTGCCAAACGCCAGTGTTTAATGTTTAGGTAGACATATATATATTATATGTACACGCTCCGACATCGCGTATATTGCATTGGTGGTAGTCGCTTATTATATATATGTAGACGCGTTATTAGAGTATAAATACTGTTATATTCGGAAATTCGACTCTTGGGTTATGTCATGTTCCGCGGTCTTAACACTATATACCTACACGCGGCAACGGCAGACGGATTATAGCTGACCTAAATAACACGCGTCGGCGTTGTCGTAGACAAATAATAATAATAATAATAATAATAATAATATAATAATAGGTTATAGTGGTGGCTGCAGCCGATTGTTGGTGGCTCATGAGTGACGATAGTCACGATAATATTGTGGTCAAACCCGAAATCGTAATAAGCGTAATAAAAGTACGAGATTTCGTTATTTTACGATAATTGTGGTAAAACGGAACAAAATACCTTATTATAATGTGTCATATTATATGTTTTCAATTAAAATGTTAAAAATAAAACTAGTTACATGAATATTTAATATTATAATATGGAATTATAACATTGAGCGTGTGTCCGAAAATGAAAAAAATCCTTTTACGTTCAACAAGACGTAGAACTACTAATATATTTACATAACGATGATGAATATAATATATAATGTATAGGTATAGGTAGTCAATAGTCAATACTATTATGATATTTATTTGTGTATAGGAAATAGGAATGTAATGGTAATATTATATAAGTAGGTACCATATATATCGAATACCAATATATGTATGAAAATATGAAATATATAAAAATAAATATGTATCAATATATTAGTTATTTCGTTGTAATTAAAAAATATTTTTCGTTGGTGCTTAAACCTTTTAAGTATAGGTATGTTATTATATATATTTTATACACTCAATGACATTTTAAAATGCAATGTTTTCTCCAAAAATTAATTCAACCTACTGTATTATTATTAGTAAAATAAATTATTTCAATTGTAATAATTTCATAAGATACACTTAGTTATATAGGCTGACAGACTGTCTTCGCTCAGACTCGTTTTTCGTGTACAATGATTTTATATTATTGAATTCAAATTTAACACATCTATTACAATGAGTCCACTGGAGGACACCCACTGTACAGCAGAGTGGTACACAATATTGCCGACCTTTTTAAAGTGATTTTTCCAATCAATAAGCTTAGATTATTAGTTGAAACTTGATAATCACTTATAATTTATCAATGGTACAATAATAACGTCGAGTCACTTTTCATAATAAGATATTAGAATTTATAAGGGTAATGAGGAAAATTGAGTATTTTGACGTAGGTACTTTGTATGTACCTAATATAATGCATTGACATTTGACAATACTCTTAATATTGTCTGCAAGATAATATATTATACATAGGTATTAAGTAATCTAGCTAGAGACAATGGTCTAAAAGCTATATAAGTAGATAATAAACTAGGTAATAACTAATTAATTAAAACAAACATTACATTTATTTAAGTACGATAATTAATTGTAAATATTATAATTTCAAAAAATGGGAAGATTTTTATTTTTTTCTCTCTTCTGGCGATGCATTTATTTATCTATAGGTATCTACAGGTATCTATAGGTACATAAAATTACGTATAAATACGTTTGCGTGAGGGGGATATAGAAATTGAAAACTATACTGAAAAATTTGACACAAATAGGTTTATTTAGTACAAAAAATATTCTCTCGTTATAATCGCCGACTTCTTTAAAAATTTTTGGAAACGTCATAGACTCTAGCTTTTATTTCTATTATTGATTATTGATGACTCAAAAAATGTTATCAGTAGGAACTAGCAGACAAGAGTGATCATATAATGTATTGATTATCCAAATCACAAAATATATTATCATCTATATAGCTATATATATGACCTATACCATGAATCACAGTGGTACAGTTATTTAAAAAAAATGCTCTCGGTCAATACATTTGCTGTTGCTACTCACCAAATATATTGAATAGAGGCTTTAAAAATATATTTTTGGCGATCTAAACTTGATTCTAACCAACTGAGCACTGTTAGCGGGTGCATAGGTGCCTTTATGTATACTATATTCCTATATATACATAGGCACAACGCCACAACTAGACCTACATTTTAGTGTGTGCTAAATTATGTATACCTATCATACTAACCCGTGTACGTGTTTACAAAGTAAATAATTGTCTTATTATGAAAATATAATATTGATATACTTAATATTTTACAAGTTATAACAACTATAATTGTATAAATGTATAATTCAAATTAATTTCAAAACTATTTTCCTTGTTTTTGTGCTGTACTCATCTAACACTGATTCTGTTTTTATGTCGTTTGCAACATCTCTTTAAAGTTTAAATATTTAAAATAGACCTCAACCAATTTTTAATTCGTTGCATATACTTGGAGAACTGCATTCACATATCACATGTTACAGAACTTATTGGAATTGTAACTGAAATTTGAACTAACTTGTTAAAGTTAGGATAATCCTCTTTGTTAATAGTATTTTTTTAATAAAAACGTCAAATAATAAAAAATTATATATAAAATAAAGAAACCGCTATTTTCCCACATTATTTTTTGTGTTTTATAACAGCGGCCAAGGAGTACTAAAATAGAGCTTGGGGGTTCTGAAACATAGAATGCATAACAAATATTTTACAATGATACCCACATTCGACACTCACTGGCCACTGTACAATAGAGCCACTTGGCGACCCCCCCTTTTTTTGTGTATGTTGAAGAATTTTTAATTTTTATAGTAGAAAAATTGATTAGATTTCTAACTTCTAGAGAGTTTCTGGTAAAAAAATAAATGCACATACTCAGTACACTGTGGAAAAAAAAATATTAATACTTTGTATAATAAATAATTGGAAAAACTAAAAGATAATTACAAAAAACATGAACTGACGAAATTTTGTGGATATTTTCAAACGCTTATAAAAAAATGTGAATATGTATTTTTATATTTTTAATTTTGGTAAGAATTAAGAATAACTTATTGGAAACTTTGTATTCAATTTTCCAGCTTTTCCCTAGGTGAAAAAAATTCAAGACCCCACCAACTACAGTTAGTTTTGGTTTGTATCAATGTTCGATACATTTTTGAAGATATTTGCCATTAATTAGGTAATTTTGCCTTAGACACATAGATCGGGGAAATGGGGGGGGGGGAATTTCGGGAGATTAGCCCCCTAAATATCGTATAAGATCTCCCCAAAACAGAGTTTTTAAATTGTGTGAGAACGAAGCCCTCCTACTCACATTGATGTTAAACATATTAGCCCCCTTGAAATTTAACTAAATTTCCACCTATGTAACTGCCATTCTATAATTTATAGGGAAAAATAACTACAATTATTATCGTTAGATAAATTTTCAATAAACTTAAAACTAAAATATGTCCTATATACGACTATATATTAATATCTCTTATCCTTCTCAATATCAATGAACACGTCTAGTTTGAAACATTTAATTACTTTATGTAATTTTCAACTTAAACAATACCCAATAGGCAATAATGAGCATAAAAAGGTGTGTCTTTTTTTACAACAGTAATACATTTTAATGGTTGTATAATAAAAATATATAATGTTATATTGTGCATGCATATAATGTATGTACAATAATTATGGAGTTGCCTAACACATTTGGCGACACTGAAAGTGCAGCTGTGAACGACCCGTTATGTTTTTGTTTCTCATTTTTTTTTTTATCATTTGCAGTCGGGCCGTGCGTCTCGCGCTAGTGTGTTAATGTAATTATTTTATTATTTTCATTTTTTTTAGTTTGTTTTCAAATTAAATATTTATTATTGCAAATTTTTCATTTTTCTCGTTATTGTTGAAATAATTTTTTTTTCTGTTAAGTTTAAAGTGAAGTTGCTTAGGTCCATGTTAGAGTTAATAGAAAATTTCTTAATGGTGTGTCTCCGACAAGAATACCTTGTTCAATGATTAAAATGAATCAATTTTGGTTAAGTGGATACGTTTAAAAACTTAAGGTAAGATTTTGTTTTGTTAAGATATATGTGTTTACAAACATCCTAATCACTTATGTCTTGTTTGTAAAAGTCAGATGTTTAGTAAAATAGTAGATGCCTATCTGAAATCAGTAGTAGGTATTGCATCAAAATATTTTTTATTCACATTTTTATTTTTCCCATTACTTGTTAAATTAATTAGCTGGTGAATTTGAAATTAAATTAAGTTAATCTTATTTAAAGAACCTTATGTTATAAAAACTGGTCTTGAGGTTTATTAGGGGGTACATTACTGTAGGTACTATGTAATAATACAGATTTAAAATATTTTTTTAAGTATTTAAATTGCTTTTAAAGTAGTACTTGAATACCAGCCACCAGGCTACATACAATTTCATCATTTTAGGTTATAATCAAATAAAATTACTTGTTACATAAAGTAAATATGCAAAAATACCTAGTTTCAAACTAATATTTACTTAGATAAAAATATTTTTGAATGTTACTATGTAAACAAAAGTTATATCATCTTGGAAAACAGTTAAAAACACAAGGTATTTTTTACTAATTAGCAGTTTACCTATGCCAGTATTTTCACTGTTGAATACCTGACACAATGTTTCACTAAATTAATGTATTTCCCTCTAATGATATTATGTTTATAGATTTTCTAGTTATTACCTTTAGGCAATATATATTAGGTACCTACCGAAATACCTAATGGATTGATCTTTTAATGGTTTTGACAATTATGTTAATAATTTTCTACCTATAATAGGTATTTAATTAAACCAAAACCAAATGAAGTCTAGAGATAAAAGTATATATTTTTGAGACAAGGATGACAAATAATATAAGACAAAACAAAATACTTATAGCTATTTATATTTAAATATAAAGTTCATAAAGAATTAAAAATAGTTGTTATTAGGTACCTTTATATCTATTTATCACAAATTTATCATTATATTATTTCAAAAAAAAATTGATTGGACTATTTTATATTAACTAAATTTAATTTTACCCACTTCAAAATCACCAAAATCTGCTTGTAGGTATAATTGTTGCAAGAACTATGCATAGGAATCCTTCTTGTCTTTTTAAAAACAAATAGTGCTGCTATTTATTATATTAAAATTTCATAGATGATAATAGAAGAATGTCCATAGGTACTAGTAATATTGTGTTCACACTCCATACTTACCTTTAATTATTTTGTGCTAGGGCTTAAAGATTATAAATAACTTTGTTAAATGCCGGTTTTAATTAAATTACTTAGGTTAGCTAAACTATTATTTAAAAAAATGAAATTATTTTATATTAATGAAAATTATTGGACATGCAAGTATGAATTAATGTAAATAAAACTTGGGTTGATTAGTAGTGACTTAATTGATCTTAATAACACAAATTAAATTGTTTATAATGCTTGATAGTCAATATATTACAACTTATTTTACTTGTTATTATATAATAATATGTTTCCTCTAAAAATAAAAAAATAATATAATATTATTATAGGCAAGTGAAATATGTTGTAGGTATCTATAAAGTAGGCCTTTAGTATTTTTACTATTATTTTTATTTCATGGTAAAAAGACAATTTGAATAATATCTAGAATAATATAGGTAGGAATCCAATATGAACATTTTTTTTTTAGATTTTTATTGAAATAACCAGTAGGTTTTTATCAAAAACAACTCATATATTTTGTATATCTAAATTAAATAATCAATTTAAATATCAAGTGATCAATTTAACGTGAGAAACGCATTATTTCTAAATCCATTGGATTTTTAACAAAAATATTTTTTACATAATTTTATGTCATTAAAAAACACCGTTTTTCTAAAATAGTATTTTTTTAATGTCAAAACGCATTTTTAATTCCTTAGTCCAAAGGTTGAGGGGGAATATTTTTGGAGTACTTTGATGTATAAAAATTGAATTGTGGACAAGTAGTTTATACGTGATAACTGATAAGTATTTAAAGTATAAATGAGTTGAGTTGTACAGGGGTACCCAGCATAATTATTGGCCACTACTCCACTTATCAAACTTTAAATACTTATAACTAATAAACAGTTTTTATGAAATACTCTAAATAATATTCTGATTTGGAATATGTATGAAATTAAAAATGGATGTTTTCATTTAAATAAATTAAAAACTTACAATGTGATAACAATAAAATGTATTTATTTGTTTAAATGTTTTCTGAAATAATGAGGGTTACGTTAAATGAATTACCTTGTATACATACACAGAGGCGCAAATCTAGGGGTGCAGGGGGGGAACTCCCCCCCTTCATTTCGTAGGTGGTCAATTGATTGATACTCTATGCTCAATTTTCAGATATTATAATAAGCATACATCAATACACTTTACTACGTAATTTACAATGTTCTAAAATTGTTGTAAAATTTTTTTTTTAATAGGTGGGTATTGAATACTTTTGTTTTGACGTTTGAGTCATCTGACATCCTCCGAATTGTCTGGCATCTGAATGGCTGTTAGATTAATGTCGTCCCAGCCTTATCTTAAGTTTGCGTGCAAACTTTTATGTATAATATATTTATTATTCAAACTATGTATTTTATTGTGAAATATAATAACAAGCATATGAATTGTTGTACTAGTTTCTTGTTCGTATTTCTTGAGTCCCACCTGTCACCAAGAATTTTTATTAATGCAAAAAATATTTCAAATTGAATAACATACCACTATTCTATTGTTTTCTCTTAACAGAGTACAGAGCAATACATTAATAGTTTTTAAGAAAATACATTTGCATATTTTATTATTATATAATACCTATGTCCTGTAGGTAGAAGAAAAATTTGAATTACTAAAAGATAAGGTTAATTTTAAAGTTCAAAATATTACATATTTTATGTAAGTACTATTAACTTGATTAGTTTTTGATACAAATTTTAAAAGGTTTGTGTTATGTCAGAATTTGGGTCGATGGTTTTGTATAGGATTGCCTAGGTAATTCCTATATCCATCAATACTCTTATAATTTATTATTCAGCCTATTTTGTATTGACTGAAGGTTTCTGTTCATAATATCTGTCTATTGTTTTTATTTTTTAAAATATGAAATCAATTTATATATTTTTTGGAAACAGGATGCCTTGTTGAATCAATAAATCTCCTATTATTCTTGAGTAATTATTAAACAAGAAAGTACTATAGTGTTGTATAGAATTAATATCTAATAGTTCAATGTATTATGTATAGGTACTAATCTGGGTACTTACATAATATGTAAGAAATTGTGGCGTATATAGGGGGGAAGGGCTATAGTGAAATCCCAGGTTTAAATGTTCAACTGAAACATTACATCCATATTTTCTTATGTATATACTATATTGTATAACCATACTCTGTGGCCCGTATGTTCTTTGATGTTATAGGTACCTAATGTTTTTCGTTTTTAATCGTCCATATGAATATTATGAAAATTGGAGTTTAAATTGTATACTTGTTGGTTAATGATAATTTATTGATAACCATCAATACTTAAGAGTTAGTTTACATACATCGATGGTACATTCTATTTTTTAGAAATGGATTTCTATAGTGGCTAGATCAGCATACATTTCTTAGGTTGGTTTATGTCATAAATCATAAAGCATTATATAATACCTATATAATTATGAGTGTTTTCTGAATTTGTCAGGTAGAATTAACCTGCTGTTAGTTAAACTAATTCCAGCCTAAAATATCGCATGTAACTATAAGTTACAATCAATAATTTTCTAGTCAATACCGGTGTACCCTAGGCTATAATATAATGTATATAGTGTAAATAGGTTCGTGGTAGTATAAATAGTTTCAGATTAGTCTAAATATTTTGAACATTTCATTATGTTTAGAAAATCCTAATATAAATATTTGGTAAAAATTTCAAGTACTCAAGTACAGTTTTCCCTTTCTGAATTAATATTTCAAAAAATAAAATCAATTTGGAAGATAACCGATGTTGCATAAAAATTCCTATTTTCCCACAATTTTTCGTTTATTTTTCTCAATAATTAAGTACAGCTAAATTGAATTTGCTACCAGTTATCAGCTTCGATGTTGAAGATTGAATCACATTTTCTACTCTAAAACTTGAAAAGAGATGAAAAAAAACAGTTGTGTACAAATCCTTGTAAATCAGTATTCCAATACAAAATAAAATTCCCAGAATATCCAATTCACATTCTTATAGCTCATAGTGCTTAATAATAATATGGTTTTGAAAGAGTAAGGCCTAGAAGTCTTACATTTATTTAAATAGTAATTAGCTTTATAAATTGTAACTTTCAAGAACTGTTCAAATGTATGAATAAATAAAGGTATAATTTAATTATATTCAATAACTATTAAGTATTCATATTATGACATCATGTAAAAATTTACATAGTATATTATGCGTTTGAAATTATAATCTTCTTACTTTTCCCCCATTTTTTTTTCGTCATTAATTTTTTTGTCATATTGCCAACATTTGGAGTTCTGACAGAACAGTTTTAAGTATAAATATTAAATAATTATACATTCCTGATTGTGTTGGATGTTCTGATACTAAACAATGTACCTATTATAAATATGTAGTAAAAATGTCTAAAAATTCCAATGTTTTAATTACATTTTCTTTCTATACAAAATCAACAAGTAAATTTAAACTTACCACAGTTAGGTTAAATGACCTAACCTATGTGTCCCTACATTGGATGCACTAAGTATCGGATACCAATGATTTTATTGTTATGAAATGTTGATATATAAATGTTGATAATACATTTTTCAATTGTTTTTAATAAAATAAAAACAATTGTATTTGCCTATATTACAGTATTAGAATGATTTAAATTCAATAAGTCAATTTTAAAATTATAATGAACGGAATGATGCCAATTTCGGAGGTTTATGTAATACAATTTGTATTTTGTTCGATATAAAAGTATATAATATTAATAATACATTTTAATTATTAATCTCTTATCACTATTTAAGTACAATATTAATTTTATTGTAAACTAACTGAACTCGTTAGTCGTTAATATAAAAATGCTTTACGGCCATGATCAATTTTATAAACTTGACGAAATTTATTTGAATCATACCTTTAATCAATCATGCATTATTAAATCAATAATCGAATTAACTATTTAAATTAAACAACATAGTGTCGTTATTGACTCTCTGAGCGACTAAAATGTTCAACCACTCAATGCCATTTAGTTCCATCAATGCCTGATGGATGGTTTCTTAATTCAAGACTCTTGACTATTTAATATAAACCATCACTTCACACTTTGTTAAGTAATTATTTACAGATCGTGCGTAATGTAGGTACATGGTGATACGTTTAATGGTATAGACCAGGGGTGGCCCGCGAGAAGAGACTCGCGAGCCGCTCAATATATAAATATATAATTATTATGGAAGAGCCGAAATGAAAAAAAAGTTAAAAAATTAAATGTATTTGTAAAAATGTTTTGTATCTTACGATAAGATGGGAGCTGCAGTTTGATCACCCCTGGTATAGACTATCATTATCTCAAAATGAATAAACGTCTTTGAAAGACAACATAGTACATACATTTTAAATTTAATATCCTTAGGCAGAATATTTTTCCTAAGAATTTATATGTATAAAAATCGAATTTTGAAGGAGTAATTTTAATTTTATAATTTATAGGTACGTATTACGTTATGATAGCGGAGTAGTGGACCAATTTTTTGCGGAGTACTTCTGTGCCACTCCATGCTGTTCATAAAAACTTAATGTATAGGTACTTAAAAGTTAAAACCGATGATCTATACCCGTTCGAATACTTAAGTATTGGACATAAAATTATTTTAAAAATATTCTATTGAGAAAAAAAAAATAAAAAATGTGTTAAAAAAAAAAATTTTAGCGACAAAAATTAAAAATACTAAAAGTAGGTTAGGTATTTTTAAAAAATTAATGTTGTTTTGAACTGAATTCAAATCGTGTAATAAAAATATTTTTAAAAAATGAATACTTTTCGAGATAATAGATGTTTACTGTTAAAACTTAAAATAATCACCAAGTGCATTAAGTCAAACATTTTTTAAAAAATATTAAATAGCCTTATTTTTTAGATCTAAATAAATAAAAATGTAATTTTAAACACCAATCATCAATAATCACGGGTGTAACATTATTGAAAAAAAAGTCTGTTGTATATAAGTTATTAGTTTTATATTATAGGTTATAAACTTATAACTTACAACTTATACAGTCCTTATAACCATTGGTATAACGGAAAGTACCTGGAACAGTATTTGTACATTGAATGCTATTTTTTAAAATTACATAAAACGTGTAAATAATATTTGGGTTAAAATAATATAAGTAACATGAACAGTTTGTTTCATTGAATAATACAATAGTTACCACGAGGAAACGATTTGCAGTTTTGTATTATCGGGAAGAAGGCGTGGAGGTTAATACGGCTAAATTACAAATTTCAGGTTGATTAAAAGTGAATTTTAAAATTGAATATCATTTGTAAAAAAATAAAAACAAACACAATTTTTTTGAGAGCATTTATTGGTTCAAGTACTTACTACTTACGCCTAATTTACTTTACGTGTAATTAAAAAAATCTAGAACACTTTTATATTGAGCAATAGCATTGCATTTAGTTTTAATATAATAAAATAAGGTTACGTGATGCCCAAGAATATACATTTTTATTTTTATTATACCAGTTTAAACTTTTAAAGTCACTTCCTAATAATAATTTTTGAGTTATGACTGATGATTGCTGCGTAAACTTGTTTATGCTTTATTACTCGCGTGAGAGACAAAGAAAACAATATTCTTTTTGCCGTTTTCACGTTTTGCTATTTATATTATGACACTATGAATTGCATACAATATTATCCAGCCCTCATAGTTTGAGGCACCTAGGACTAAAAGGATAATCAACATTGTTACTTTTTTTATTAAATGCGTATTTACTATGAATTGAAATGACATAAATATCAATTATAATTATTATGTTTTATATGAATATAACACTAATAAATTGTTATAGAAGCAGTTAGTTCAGTGCTATAGTTAAATCAAAAAAATATGGGTTACTTAAATTTCATAGGAACCTTCATTCTGCTCCCCGGAGTAATTTGATCTGGTTTCAACATCACTGAGTCGGTTAAAAGATAACGCACGTCTCGAGATTTTTCCACTTATTATTTTATTATTGCTATATTATGACTCAGTAAAAAAATAAAACCTAGTGGGCGATGCGCTTACTGTAACTGTATTTGTGGTCTTTAATATGTGTGTCAATATTATTTTACGGACATACTTTGCGTTTGCAAGTAGATTTAATTTATTTACTTACAAATTTCTATCGACTTCTTGAACAATAAGAAATTAAATTAAAACGAACTATTAATTATTTTAAGAATTCAGTTGTATAGTATAACTACTAGTTACTTTTGTTTATAATTTAGTCTATAATATGTAATATGTTAATTCAAATAATGACAAATATCTACTATTATTCTTTTTACAGTTCAGTATGTATACCACAAATGGTAGTTTATACATTTTTTTAAAAATAATATATAATCCAATGTAAAGTTATTTAGTTGTATGCAGGTGATCTTCTATCCAACAAATATAGATAACAATTACATAGTTAAAATATAATTATTCAGAGAATTCAAAGTGCACATAATCATATAAAGGCCTACGTTAATATTATCATTGATTATAAATACTAATATTATAATATAGTATTTATAATCAATGATATTATCAATTTACCGTACAAATTAATAATAAACGTTATATTTTTTTATATTTATCTTGAAATTATGATGTGGTAAAATAATCAAATATGCTTTTTATTTTTTTTTTTGTAGTATATTCAGAGATACACCCGCATGTGTTATATCCTTCTCACAGACGTAAAACATAGCAAATTGTACAGTCACAATAATCCATTTTACTCTGTTATTTAAGAAAATTAGATTGAATTGACCAATTGTAAAATTGTAAGGTAAGATTATTATCTAAAGTCTAGAGCATCTTGGAGGCTTGATCGTTTTCGAACTGTAACTGTTTTGTAAATTTTAAAATGATCATAACTTGCTTTAAAATTTAAATAAAAATGAAAGCTTCAGAAATGTCCTGGATATTATACTTACCTTTATATTTTAAAATTAGTCTTTTCACTCTAATTTTTTAAATAACAGCGTAAAATGGATTATTGTGAACGTACAATTTGCTATGTGTAAAACGGAAACAACACATGCGGATTGCGGGTGTGGCGTCCTCTTAAGTTATTGTATTTTAGTATTTAAAAGTTGAATCCAATCTATATTATTTAATAATAAAATTATTTTTTTATTATAACAATACAAACATTTGATTTAATTTCTTATTTTCAAAGAAACAAATTAATATATTTTTGCATTATTGGATTTCCTATTATACAAAAGCCGGAAGGAAGATATGGGTTGTTAAACATTACTGATACATACTTCCGGTAACCATGATCATATCCGTTCAATCCACCTATCTCTATCGAGTGAATATAGAAAAACATTGGATCGTTTTTAAAATAGTCGTTCGACTCGTTTTACAACGTTGTTGGATTAAAACTGTGCGGGCGTGACTGGTTCTCTATCAAAAAAAAAACATTGTTATGAAACGTAAAATACTGTGTCTAAATACAATCGCCATGTGTATAACCTATAACATATTTGGCAAGTTTCTTACAGCTACACATTACACGAAGGACATATCGATATTATAATTTAAATTATAACTGATTTTTTGCTAATTTGATTATTTAATTAACTAGTGAGTGTTGTAAATTGTAATATATTTTACGAATATATATTAAAATATTATAATGATTATTTACAAAATTTAAACAAATTTGTTAAATGAAGGTAAATGAATCACTCCAATTATTTTACATTATACATTGTAGTTGTGGAGTAGGTATTTTTTTTTGTATACCTGGAAAATAAATTTAAAAATAGAATCAATATTGTATTGAATAAATTATTAAATAATAAATAATAATGTATTAGTTAAGTATAATATTAAATAGTCATCCATAAAATATGTAAAAGCTAGATTACTCTACTAGAATAACATTACTATTATATCGTTTAGAAAGGTACGTAATAAAGATGGAAAAAAGTTACTAAAGGTCAAGCCATGGCCACGGACGAATTTGCGAACTCCGTTTTGGTCCTTATATGGCCAATTCTAGTTACTTAAATAAACAGTAGTTGTTAAGTGGTTTTCAGGTGTTCCCAACATTTATAATTTTATGAAAATTTTTTTGCTATCGTTATAACTTCTGTATTTCCATTTCAGTATTAATGACTTGGCCTGGAAGCAGTGTCACGAGTTTGGCCTACTATGGATAGTTCTTTGTTCCTTTTCTACACTTTAACTTAAAAATGTTGATACCTTTTATGAAAACTAACCAACAGAATAATACAAAATTCATTACAGTATACAAAAACATTTATTTATCTGTATACAATTAATCAAAATACAATTGGTTTAGTTAAAACTATTAATACAATATTGTTTAATCCCATTTATGTTGGTAATGTTCTTCTTCTTTCCTCCTTTTCTCGGCCCATAACTTTACATTAGCTTCAGAGTTGGCAGCTTTTTGAATTAGATAAAATACGGGCGAAACAATTACAGTTGCTCCAATAAACCATGGGAACATCCAATGTTTCTTGAAGTGTAGTTTGAACGGAAACTGGACAACCTTAGATGTGAATGTATATGGAAAAATCATCTTACGGCTTAACTTTTCACCACCGGCCATCGTAATTTATTTATTCTTGCAGGAAATAGAAAAAAATATTGAAATTGGGTAACAATTAATCAGGTCTTGTAAGCGTGATACAAATTACTTATTGTTAGAAATCTTTAGACATCTCTTTATTTTAAGTCAAAAATAAATACCTGAAAACAGAGTCATACTATTTAATTTTGCACTGTACGCCTGATGTACGTTTATAATAGTTTTATTCAAATCGACATAACATATTTTATAACCATAGTAACAATATAAATAGCTAAACTTATTTTTACATTAGTAATATAATATGTTTTTATATACGTATAATTGGTATATCGCGCGTATACAGTAGATATATTATTATATTATATTATTTTAAAACTGCGCGTTGATATTCATTGTTATCACTAATTACGTTATTTAACCGAGTTTATATAGTGTTATAAATTATAATCATCATTTATGTGTTTGTCATGTGATATTGAATTGTAATATTACGTTATTCAATAACGATAAGTTCATCATTCATCATCATCAACAATGATTCTAATAACAGCAAATCTTGATAATATAATTATTAGACAATTTTAAACAATGCTCTTCTCTTCTTTTCAAATAGTAACTCTTAGATTCCGAGCGGAGCGATGAATGTATTAATTTTACTATGTAGTGTATTTTTTTTATTCATTTTTTTTTTTTGTGTACAAATACACGATAAGTAGTCAAAATAATAATAAGATTTTCAACATTGACGGACGACGGTGGTTACTGACATCAAATTTTATCTAGTTGGTACTATTAAGAAGCCAAAATTGAAAAACCACAGTACTTTTCATAAACGTTGAAAAAATAAAATAAATTTAAAAAAAAAACGAAATGTCTACTTTTAGTAAAAATAAAATTTGCTCTGAAGTCAAATACATTTTTATGAGCGTTTGAAGTTGACATTTGTACAACATTGAATATTCACTTGTAATGAACGATTTTCTTATTTTGTTGTAATTTAAAAACGAATGACCGTATAGGCATAAAATATTAACCTAATGTTTATTTTATCATTTTCCATACATGATAAAAATTAAAAAATATCTTGACTCTTTTTGAGTTATTTATAGATATTTTTAATTTTTAATTTTTTTTTAGTTTAATTTCTCTAAATGTTAATAGCATAGTTTCAGTATTTAATACAAGGTTCCTTATAAGTTGTTTTAACAGAAGTTCAAATATATTTAAGATACATAGGCAGTAGGACGGTTATTTTTATAACTTATAAGCATTTAAAGTTAATATTTTGACAAAATTCATCAAAACCATGAACATTTGAAATTTTATATTTCATTATATTTTTATAATTATTTTATAGTTGAAATTTTATAAAATCTTCAATTTTTATTAGCTTAGGGTTGACAATTTATAATGAGGTTTCTCATAAGTAGTTCATGCTATAACCAAAAAATCTAAAAAATATATGAAAAGTTTTTTTTATAGATATTATTTTTAATTCAAATT
Source organism: Neotoxoptera formosana (assembly GCA_022818045.1). NCBI lineage: Eukaryota > Metazoa > Arthropoda > Insecta > Hemiptera > Aphididae > Neotoxoptera > Neotoxoptera formosana. The sequence continues at coordinate 49,329,497 of CM040633.1, forward strand.
TGTACGAAATTATACATTTAAATGAAGAATAATGATTTTTGTTATTTTGTTGTTTATAATTAAAAAATATTATTTGTGGGTACCTGAAACTTTTAAAGTAGTTATGATACTTTAAATGCAATGTCTTATGCAAAAATTAGTTTACTATAATAGTAAAATAAATCACTTTTATAGCTATATTATCAAAATATATACTTATTATAAAGATCTTCACTCAGAATCGTTTTTCGTATGCAATGATTTATCCCCGGATTTATCACTGAATTCAAATTTAATACATCCATTACAGTGACCCACTGTAGCAGACTGTGCTGACTTTTTTATAAACAATTTTACTACCTATATACCTAACCGATTATAAATATTTGTATTAATATTATATTTTGTAGAAATGCAATTTTCTTAATATGTGAAAATGTAGTCTAAGTCTACACCAATTCCAATTTTCTCGAGTGAAGAATTGTTTTCTAATGTTGTTACATGATAAGAGTTTTTCATTTTGACATTACAATTGCAAATTCTCTAAAAATAAAAACAACACAATGATGAAAATTAAAAGAATAGTCATTTCTATACAATATAATCATAACTATAAAAAAGAGAAAGTGGGTTCACAATTCGGACTGTTAAACATTACTGTTGTGCTCTGTAGTCTGTACCCTATACACAAATAATATAATTATTACATTATAAACATTTTGAATTTTCTTATTTTTTTTTTTTTTTAAAGTTATTATTTTAAAATACTAGACAATGACCGAATACTATTGAATTATACTATATTATGTAAAGTAATTAAAAATACAAAACTAGTATAATATCATTTATAACAGTTGTTATAAGACATAAGTGTTTTATATGTTATTAAAAAATTAAACTTATAAGTATGTAATATATTTATCCTACACTAAATAAAAATAAATATTTCATTAGATGTGTTTAAGTCATAAATTCTATTATACATTAAAGCGGAAACGTCTTTTATGTATAATGTTCTAACCATTAGTAGAGACAATACAATTTATTGTCATAATAATTATCTGTAGAATTACCCTCTGTAGATAACAATAATATTTTCAATTATTAGTAATTACTTGTTATTTTTATAATCGCATTAATCACCAGTGGCTGAGTTTTAGTCACTGCTTATTGGTCGTTAAATAATATCCTATATCAGAGCATAATAATATTATACGAGTATAATAAAGAATATAGTAAAATAATGGTTTTGTTATCCATGGATAAATGTATCCATGGAGCCTGAGTTTTCGTGTTTATCATATTTTAAAATATACTTAAAAATATATTTTTCAAATATTACTTTTACAATATTATCTTATCTAAACTATATGATAACACCTTATACAGAAATTTGTCGAAATTTCGAACTTGCGCTGTAAAATTTAATTTACGAAAATTGTACAAGACCAATCTGCAATGACGACTCGGTCGTTCTATTTATGCAACTGCATAAATTATACATTCTTTCCGGATGTATGACAATGGAAATTATATCAAATTATCTGTTCATAAAAAAATTGTATAAATTATTTTGTGTTTTTCGATTAGTAGATTAATATATTGTCGAAGTAAGGATAACTGATAAGTGTCTATCATCAAAAATAGTTTAATTCTTAATTAGTGTTATAAAATATTAAACAAATTAATGAGCATTCAAACACAATGTTAAAATATACATAAATACATGAGTATGCGTTTTATTTATATAGTATCCTAAATACGTACTGTATAATAATATGAATTGTACGATTTCCCCTACGAGTATATATTATACGCTTCCATATTTTTTTGAATTTAAAGAAAAATAATTTACAACAATATTGTTAATAACAAGGTGATTTTTTTTTTGTGACTATCATGATGTAGAAAAAGTATATTATATTATTATATAAATTAAAACTGTGATATACCAACAAAGTTTCAGGATCAGTTATTTTCTATATATTTTGTGTACCGAGTACCGACAGACTTTTGTACGATTTTACTTGGGCTTTGTTGTATCAGCTGTGTATTTATAATCGTAGTAATCACTACAAGGCACATAGCCGCGGCAGCTAATGCTAATAAAGTAATAACTAATAAGTATTTATCTATCCTTTTCAGATATATATATACATATATCATTGGTTAGCAAAAAAACATCAATTTGTATTTTTAGCATTTTAAAGAGGTTATAAAACCTACATTATAAAATTATCTCTTATAATTCCACCCTGTGTTAAAGGGCGCCCGCATGCATTTTTAAGGAGAGGGTAAACAATTTACCATATTGATAAATAATAGGTATATTCTATATTATTTTTAAATATAATGACATATTAACATATTATATTCATATTAATAAACTAATAGAAAACAACTAAATTAGTTATAACTTATATTATTACTTAATTTTACATTAACATGCTATTTGTTCTCGAATGTAATCATGCCTAAATTAACATACCTACTAACTTTTTTACAAAAATATCATAAATTATTGATTTGGATACTATATATTAGACTATTATTATTGTAGAATAAAAATGCCGATTGGTCAACTGTTTCTACTTGTAGACGCCCTACGAGGGGGAGGGGAAAATTGTAAATACTTATAATATGTACTACACAATTTAAATTCTACAAATTGGTATTTGTATATGTAGTAGGTATGTACTGTACTAATGTGTTTAGAAAGTTTGAAAACCCTAAATTCATTGTGTTTATAATATCATGTGTGATGATGATTACATTGTATAATGATTATAGGTATATCTATACGAAGATCAATTAAATTTAATTAATATTATTAAATTATTTAATATTTATTTCAGAAACAGTATTAACATCTATTTAATTGTTCATATTTAGTGTAATGCAATTTTCTGATCTGTAATTTGTTTATATACTATATACAGTGCTCGACTTGGAGGGGCAAGGGAACGGAGTACCCCAACTAATTTTTCAGAAATGTTAGCATACTCCTACTATTGTTTTTAAGGTGAACGCATTTAAGAATTAAGGGACGCTTCATCATTCTGCATTTTTATCAAAATGCGCTAGAAACCATCATAATTTATCTTATAGATTATATTTTCATAACCGCGGTTCTATACATTTTAATACCTATGTAACATATTATCAGTTACCACTTTAATAATTATTCACTAATATTTGTTATCATAGATTTAAAGATTGTTGTTTTTTAATTTAATTTACAAAATTGGCCGGATAAATATGATATTCAATAAAGTGACAAGAATGTAAGGAGGTTGGCTACAAAATTTCAAGTAGATAAACATCTACCGTTAGAGGTTTTTGCGAGTTTAAGGACACACAACATTTGTCGCTATAGTTCACTCATTAAGACCATTAATAGTTGCAATTAATACAATAGCAATTTCATCTTCTAAATGCGAGAGATGTTTTAGTACCATGTACACTGTACAGTCACGTAGAAAAGAAATGTATTAACGCCTAATCATATATCATCATTGTTATTAATACAATGTGTCGGTCCACCCACTAAGAGTTTTATACCAAGTAGCTATGTAAAATCTTGGATGTTAAATGTTAAAAGAGATGAAAATCCCATAATAATTGGTAACAAATAATCCTAAATAATAGTATGTACATAATTTGTATTGCCATTTGAAATTATCAGTCAGGTTTAATATGATAATATTATAAAAGGTTGTTCCCAAAGATTATACAGACATTTTTATTTATTTAATGTATTTATTATTAATAAATTATGATGGCATAAACAATTTATTATGTTATAGAAACTGTGATAATATATAGGTGGACCGTGTCGTTTTTTTTTCTGCGTTAGCTATAGCTATGGCCTATCGATAAAACACAACTACCCACTCAGTACAAACTTGATGATATAATATATAATTATTGTATATATTATTTACTTTAGGCTTGACTTTTTTTTTATCATGAACTATACATTTTTTTTTCATTTTGAAGGTAACAACTATTTGAATTACAAAAAAATGTAGAGAAGTATGTCCGTTGAAGTTTAAATAAAAGTAGTTTTTTTAATACTTGTAACCTATTTAAGTTATTGACCGACTCAGAATAAAAAACATCACTACTTTTATAGTTATAGTATTTATAGGTACTTGCCTATAATGCCTATGTGTATAGACATGATCGTTATTTTATATGTTGATTGCAGCCTTTATAAAAGCCTACATCGAATTAATAACATTTTTTTAAATGTCTGTCATTTTTAAAGGATAATATATTTATGATACATACATACGAATTGCTCATTACTCATTAGTCATTAGTTAAAAAGCTGATTGAGTTATGCGTTGAATGTTTATGTACAAATTATGATTTTATTTTGCATATATTATTCCTTTTAAAATCAGCCAAATCTTATAGATTTATATTGTATTCTTAACATATAATACACAGTATATATATATACAGTTAATATACATCCAAAAAATCATCACGAACACAGTACTCAATCCTATTTCCGATTTAATTGTATGTGTCTCATTTGGTATATGTCAATTGTTTATTAAAGCGTAAACTATATATACTAAGCATCCGCTTGTGCTTTTCGTTGATTTGGTTTATATTTAGTTTCAATCGCCGCTTATTTCTTAGTTTATTATTTTGGCACGATCTTATATTTTTGTAGCCGGATTCTAGTTTTTAAAATAATGGCACATAAATCTGTGTTTTTATTTCCATCTTGTGCTCTTAATCGAAAGGAAATGTTCAGTGTTTTATGTATAATAATAATAGGGTGGCCACGTGTTTTTCGTATTTGGCGAACAGAGGAACCTCAATTTATTGACGTACATAATGACGTTAATCCCATGAATTAAATAAAGATTAATTGCTTTTTTTTATTTTAAAAAAATGTTCAAAGATTTTCAGAAAATTGATTAATTTTTATTATTTTTTGTTACAGCCAAATGCAACGAATAAAATAAGATAAGCTGTATGTTATTTACACACTATGTCTTGTGTGCGGGAATCATCACCGCAGCCGGAACATGTGGTCAGTCAAAGACCAGGTAAATTTATCAAAGATTAATAAAAAAAAATTCATTTAAATATATTTTTAAAATGTTAATAGAACCCAAAATACGTCGGTTTAATCCACTTAGACGTCTGCGTCAAATATTCAGACGTAAAGCTCAGAGTCCTGAGCCCAACGATGTCAAATCATGTGACAATGTTGTGGAACCACCTAGTTTGGATACATCCAGAAGTCGTTCGATTAGTCAGCTGATTGACGAGCCATTTAGCAGAAGGCGGTATGTACAAAGAATGAAGTTCTTTCTTCATCTTTCACGCTCCAGGGCAACGTTTTAATGAAGTTTTAAAATTAATTATAGAAGCTTACACTCCACTTTACTGAGCGTTAGCCACGACAGTGTGTTCAACCCTGAACAACATTCTGGTCAATCAGATTCTGAATCTGCTTTATCCGTGCAAGCCAATATACAGGTAATTAAAAATCCCATTTTTGATTTGATATAAAATTAATAACATACATAAGAAAAATATGATTTCATTACTATATAATATATTATAGGTATTTTAGAATATTATATTCATATTATCTTAGTACATTTTCTCATTGTTTTCAATACATGTTTACAGTCATTAGTATTGTTCGTTTTAATTTTTTTAAATGGTGCAAAAGACAATAGCTAATTTCCGTTTAATTTGCCAAACACTTGTTTTCTAATATTTTTCAAACAAATCACATACTAATATATACAGCGCTCGATGAATTATGTATATTTATATAAAATATAAAGTCGTATGAATGATATAGTGTGGCAGTTTGTTGCTATTCAGATGTGTACTGTCTAACTTAATATACAGAAACCGAAACTCTCAATTTGTATCGTCATAACTTTTAAACTCATAAGTTCCTTTATGTTTCCTTGAAAAAAAATATGTCTCAAGTAAGTGAATTATTTTTTAGATCGTTTTAAGTAGGTTTTATAGTTTAAATAAAAAAAAAAACAAACAATTTTGTTAGAAACACTACTTATCTGAATTCAACCTGGAACCATAATAATATCATATTTATTAGTTTGCGTGCATTTTACATTTTCTCTCGATTAAAACTAGATAAGCGAGGTTGATGCGCGCGCTAGTGCATTAACAACCTATTATATATTTTACTATGTGTACCAGACACTACAATGGCCTGAAGCATTTCGAATAGGGAGAATTGCGGGACCCAGCTGACCGTGACCTTTAATCATCGCTGTATAGCAATCCACCATGTGTAACGCCCTGTTGTGGTACCTTCTGTGTCTGATGATATTATACTCCTATTATACACTTGCTTGTTGATTCTATATATTATATTTTTTATCTTTTGAAACTTATACTTTATGTAGAACTATAAAATCTATAAATCTATGATGACGATAATTGAACCTTATTTGAATGGAAGTATCATTTATTACGAATAATAACTTAGAATTAAAAATCAAAAACATACTGATAATGTTATAATTAACTTGGTGAATATATTTAACTGCTGTTATGTATTTTTGTTCATATCCAATCAAACCCAAAATATATTGTATATTAAAACTGAGTGTTGATCAGTTCTTTTAAGAAGTTGTTATCAAAAAATAAATAATTCATTTTTACATTTCACACGACCACTTTCCAGCTCCGATGTTACTGAAGTGCACAAGCGCAAACAGTACCAAAAAATGATAATTTTGAGTGGAACTGATTTGTTAAAATACACGAAAAAATTATACATGCATGAATTATATGATTATAATATATTTCCATGGAATAACAATTAATCTATTTTTAATGACTGAATAAAATTGTGTTAGATTATGTAATTTTTCATACTAAAATTATTTTAACTTCAATAAAGGCCGAATTACGAGAAGCGGTAAGAAGGCGAAGAAAAATTCAAAATGACGATGATAGTTTTGATATGGACAATGAAGATTTAGGACTCCCACGAAGTCCATCAATGCATTCTCCTACTATTGCCGTTGGCAATGATCTCCGATTGAGCAAAGTAAGATTATTTAGCCTAAACGTAATTTTATCAAACCTATTCTAATAAGTAATTATTTTTAAAAATGTATTACTATAGGAGCTGATAACTAAATCTTCACATAGTACATGCAGCGATGGATCACTCCTTAGTATGGGCAGTTCCGAAATGGATGAAGTATGACGCACATATATTATAACTAAAATTAATTTTATTATGATAAACGCCTCAGTGGACACATAGTGTAGATGTAAATTAGTAATTAATATTAAATACATAATACACGATAAAAGTACAGTTGAATAAAAATCAACTCAAATCCGAAAATATTTATAATATATATTTTTTTTAAATGTGACAGACAGACACTGTGACACAAAGCTTTGCCTTCGAAACTACGTGTTAACAAATATAAATGCATTTTCATTTCACATTAGTTATGTAATATACGGCTTTTAAGTAGTCTAATTTTTTTGTTAGAGGTTTAGGTTATAACTAGGGCTAGGATTTTGTAGCATTTGCATTTTCTTTCATAGTACTCCAGGACATAGCTAATCAAAAACAAAATTCGATTCATTCATCACAGAGTTCAAATATGCAATTTTGTTTTTGCTTTTTTTGCTTTTACTTATGATATTTGTAAATAAATGCTTTTTTGGTACTTTTTTGTCAATTTATTAGCTTTTTAATTAGTTTTTGTTAATTATACGCATATTTAACATTTTTAGAACATTTACGTACATATTTTTCTAAATTATTAATTATTAATTAATTTTAATTGTGTAATTTGTATATATACTTAATTGTATATACTTCGTAATTTCGCAGTGAAATATTATCGCCTTATCGGAAAATATTTCTGAAAATAGATTCTTAGATTTTGTCAAAATGATTACCGAGTGGGGAGTACAGGAGTCCAGACACAATGAGAACGATGTTTATTGACTTGTTTAGTGTTTACTATGTCTAAATTTACAATAATATTATTTAGCATTTACTAATTATAGGAATTTCTATGGGGGCTTATATTCGAGTGCTAGTGTACGGAGTATTGTCGATATACGATTGTGAGATATTAAAATATCTTATTGTCTTATTGAATATTTATAGAATAAACAGGTACCTAAAATAACAGTTTTTAGTTCATTTTTTTCAATATTTATTTGTTCTAAGAATTAATTTTTGTGAACATATAAAAATGTGTTTAATAAATTATTTTTTGATATTAAAAATATTTTTCAGCTAAACTTGAAAATGTTCAAATCTTTTTTAGTTACATTTTCCTGGTTAAAATGCTTTTTTTTTGTAGCATTATTGGCAATTTTTTAATTCCTTTATTGAAGGTTTTTAGTGCTTTATTTTCCTAGCCCTAGTTATAACATTTATCAAGATCCAAGAGGACGTTGTACCATTTGTTGTCTGTCTAACACACGTGTAACATTGCATATTTACGTATCGGATTCTTACTATAGTTAATATTAGAGCAAATTTACTTATTACTTTTTCTTATTAAGTTTTTTTTATATTTTAATTTTAAAACGAGTTAGAGGTAGATGAAGACCGAAGAAGAAGTAGATAGACAAAATAGAGAATAATTGTTGTGAGAAGATATAGGCGGGGGATCTCTATAGAGGTGTAGGACAAGGGAGTCAGACTCAATATAGCTGGGAGCGAAGGTCAAAGTAAAAGACGAAAAAGAAAACGTGTTAGGTATATGATTTTGAAAACTTAACTTAACTCTCTTAACTCATTTTAAAATCAAAAACTTCTCTCTAGCATAGTTATTATATTCTCCTCTACAAGTTCGATATTTAATAAATTTACTCTAATATTAGCTTTAAATACACTGTAGTAAGAATCCGATGCGTAGTTATAGTTTTGCCATGTTACGCGTATGTTAGTTAGACAGAGAACACATGCTAATACTACGTTATCTTATCCATAACTTATTGAGTATCTCTAACTTCTATATGCTGAGTAAGTTAAATACATTTTATAAATATAATACAACGCAATATACACGTTACATCACATTTTGTCAGTAGGTAGTTTAAATTAAAATTATATTTCAATTACAACATTAAAAAATAAAAATGTACTCTAATATGTATGCTATTATTATTAATAAATAAATATTTCTTAAAGGATTCTTTTGGAGCACACAATTCTCGTTATTCGTCCAAAATATCTCTACACGAAAAGCGCACGTCTCAAACTCATCTTGACAGTTCGGGTAAACTTCACGAGCATCATTTAATATTTTACCGTCATATTTATTCATATATCTATATATACAATATTGTGAACCTATGTATTATACTTTGTGCAGACGGCGACTATTCAACGAGCGTTCCTCTTAGTCACGACGTAGCCAAACACCGAATGGCTATCAGACCCAAAAGAAAGCACGGCAACCCTCGCAGTAAAAAACCGGTAAGTCTGGATGACCCAATTGCGTTATTTTGAATTTATATTAATATACCAACGACACGTTTAACCATCGATGTTTTACACTTAGCTATCTGTGCAGAATGCTCTTCCTGCGACGCCTGAAGTGAACGAAGAGCACTCAGGCCGGTCAACTTCGCCCGAAACCAAGCCTCAGACTGCCGACACAGCAGGTATATACAATTACGGTCAAAGCTATTCCGCTTATTATCCGAGCAAATTCAAGGCTAAACGGCCGTCGAAAAATAACGCTTTTGCTAAACCGAAACGTAAAATACCACCGAATCGACGGTCCTGCGCTTTTCGGCTCTGCGGTTGCCTCAGCCGTAGCCGTTCCGGCGCGTATCGCGTACGAAACGACACTCTCCCGTATTTCGTGCGGAGTTCGTCTGTCCGTCCTGTCGGATTTAACAAGATTTCTCCTCCATTGTCGCTTCGCAAACGACGACCTTCACCACCACCACCTCCACGACCACAACAACCACAACAAATTGACGTGACCCAAGGTAGAATTAGACTGAATTTATACGCATATCCGGAAGGGTATTTGGCGTTTCTGGAGAGTTACTTCGTGTGTACTAGTACGAGTAGTGGTAGTAGTTGTGACACGAATAGTAGTAACTTCTGTGGCGACGACGACGTGGCGTCGACGAGAAAAAGACTGTCCGCCATCAGCGAAGAGGATGTATGTCCCCTGTGTGGCGGTTCCGTGGACTACGCAACGATGAAAACTGCAATGACTAGTCGATGGAAAAACGCATTGCTAGTGCCGTTCTAAAATTTAAAGTTATTGCTATAATTTAGATATAGATCAACTCTTGCGCGTTCGTGTTTGGGTTAAGGCCTCGGATTATGTATACCTAATAATAATATTAATCGCTTTTTTCTCCGTTCGTCCGCTATAATAGCGTCACGCGGATTTTTCAGTTTTATTTATTTTTTAACTTCTTTACTTTGCACTCACAACTATTACACGTGTTTATCTATTTTTGTTTGCAGATGGCACCACCACCATCAGCACAGTCACCTCAGACACTAAAACCATAACCACCACCAACACCTCCACCACCACTTCAAACGACACGGTCATCACTACTGCGGTGGTGCCGGTCATCGTCACCGACACATCTTGCACCGCCGCTGCCTCGACGGTCGGGTCCTGTGACTTAGACACGTCGGTGGATGAGATTTCCGTGGAAAACGTTCCGCGGCGCGAAGAGGGCTTTTTTCACCGTTTGCTGTCGCGCCGAAGCACCAAGAAAAAATCCGCCGCCGCCAAGTCCGCGTCTACCGAAGACGTGGACGTGGACCGGTTTCTGTTCGACGAGACGACGGGTGCAAAGCCGCGGCAACGTGAAGAACCACCGCCGGCCGGCCGCATGCAACTATCGTATCAACCCGACATGCCACCCGATCACCATCATGTCGACGTGTCGTCAGTGGCTCCCGCCGAGAACGTTTTTGAGCCGGACACATTCGTGCCGATCAAACATTCTTTCAGCCTCGGACACCATCATTCGCACCAGACCACCGTCACAGACGACGACGCCACGTCCAGTGGCGACGGGTCGTCCGTCCAGAAATCATCGTCGTCGGACAGCGTGTCCAGCGCCGTCCTGGACGAGTCCGTTGATTCGGCTGTTGCGGTGTCGATGACCACCGATGAACGGCATCGGAGTTACAGTTCGAGTGACTCGGAACACCAAGTCTGTGGCACCGACGGTGGTCCCCAACACCTGCGCCCGGTGCCCGCTCCGCGTCCATCCAAACTCCACAACGGCGGAGGTGGCACCGCGGCCGACGTGGTGGTGCGGAGGAAAAAGCGTGATGACCAACAGCAACCCGAACTCCTCAAGGTATTCGCTCGGCGGTCGCTGAAGTTGGGCAAAGACGGTGAACCGGAATTTTTGTTGCTGTCGGCCGATGTCGATCGTGATACCGCCGGTGACGACGACAATAAGGTGATGACCGCGAACGGCGAGTGGCCGGTGGAACAACAGGTCGTGGATGCTACCGAGGACCGTGTGGTCGTGGTCGTGGTGGATAACGATAACCACCATGCCGAGCACGTGGTGGTGGACGTCAACGAGAACCGGAAGGTTGCAGCGGCGGCGGTCGAAGTCGTGCCCAGGTTCAAGCGCATACAGCAGCGTCGGGATGAGTGGGAAAAGCGACTGTTGCAGCAACAGCGGAACTGAGCGGAAAACCAACTTACGTAGTCGTCCTCTTTTTTTCTCATTCTTTTTACTTCAGCCCTTTCCGGCTGTTGTTATGCTACACTTTCCCGGTAGTTGGAGCTGTTAACTATTTTCGAGCAATACGACAATATTAGTGTAATCGCTTTTTACACATTTGAAAATTTATTCCTTTTCTATACAGAACGGTGCTAGATGATGGTTGTTTACTTTTTACCCGAGTAGCCTTGTACGAAAAACTATGAAATTAATGATAGGTTGTGACTTGTTATAATATTCGTTACAATAAACATGTACATCGTACAAATGCAATATATATTTTGATAAAACAAAAAAAAACTTGATAATAAAATTCAACAGATATTACCATTTTATAAATTTAATATAATAGATATGTTCTTGTTATAAAAATTATATATTTATATATATTTTATTATGTATTCATAGTAAGAGAGTATAATAATATTGTAGTTATGTTGTTTGGACAAATATTTTTTTCATCAGATCGAAAAGTCCTATATATTTCAAAAAGTTATTTAGATAATATATATATATATATATATATATACATAATAGGTACTTATATTATATTTACATTTATTGAGTCTATATACAGTGATTGATGTTCTAGTAACGATGTTGGTTTTTCGTTAATTTTTTCATAACTGTTAATCTGTGATTTCAAAACGTTTAAGACATTTTTTTAATAATTATTTTACTAAACATTTATTTAAATTATAATAATTGTTATTCCCTCGCCCAATTTTTTTTTCGTTGTTAAAGTTCCTTCCTCTTCATAAATTTATTACGCTGTCCATTATTTTAAGTATTTGACAGTGATTTTTTTTATATACGTTTACCTTTCGACAATACTATTATTAATACGCTATTAATACGCTCGTTGAATACGATACGTTCTCGCCGCGTTCTTGCCTCTCCACAAGCGCGTCACGGACCTCGTCCGACTATAACTCGCGCAAAAATGTCACTATTTGGACCGCGCATACCAATTACCAGGTATACGGTCGCGTACGCGAATTAGGTCCGGATGACGACGGTCGCGTTGTCGGCGAACCATCCGGACGAAATTTCCCGTTTGGTATGGTAGCGTGTCGTTCCGATTTTCCCGAGTATTTTTCACCGACAGGTTGTGTTATGTTTTAACGTTAAGACTTATTATTACACGATCCTATTTAAGAGTAAATTCAAAATAACTTTTTTTTTTTAAATCCGATCGACTGAGACGTAATGACTAATGAACCGTGATCTCTGCAGTATTTCGATGGTCGATCGACTATAATATAACACAAACATATAGATTATTGGTTGGATTGGATATAAACGATAACAAAAACATTAACCTTGTGTAATTTTTTAATCAAAATACCAAAAAAATCACCCTTTACGTATACATCGTACTAACAATATACATACATATATATATATCGCAAAAACGGACCTGACATTATTTCGGCCTATTATTATTATTTTTACTTTTATCATTGTGATCATCATCACGTTTTTATTATTATAATTATTTTTTTTGACGCTTGTATACTTTTATTCATATTATTATTGTGTGTTTATAAATATGTTAAATATTTATTTTTCGTAAAACCGTGTATTTTTGTATTTATATTATTTTATGACCAACATAATATTTTGAAATCGACATTATTATATTATATTATATTATATTATATTATATATTTAAAAATTGTTGAAAAAAATTAAAAACTAATTATTACAAAGTGTAACAAAATTATTAATATATATAAATATTAAAATATATATGGACGACATTGTGAAGACCGAAAACCGCTTGCCGGTTGTCAGTTGATTTCTGTTTCCCTCTGATGACTTTCCTCGGCAGTGTCCGTCCTCTTGTCGTCCGGCTGCTGCTGCAATTCTTCGTCACCGGTTTGGACAGAAGCTCCTTCGCGCGATTGTCGTGAGTGACGTCTCGACAATCCTCGCAATCGACTAAGTGTCAACCGAGAAAAAAACACCGAAACCGATTTTGAAAATAGTCTCGCAAAGTTTTTCCTTCCTTTAGCCCTCTATGGTTTGTAAGTGGGCGCGGTAATGCGGGTGGTACTCACTTAACTGCCTGCGCCTTTTTGGTCTTGACAAACACCCGGTAACCGACGCATACCAGGACGAGGAACAGCGGCCCCAACAGGAGCAGCATGATCGGAACGATCGTCACCAGGGCCCTCGACGAAAACTCTTGATGACCTGTTGCGCGAGCGTATCGACAGCGTGATTAAACATTATGCTCATGAAATGTAGGTAGGTACACTTAATATTATATTTTATTTATTTCTCATTTGGGAAATCAAAAAGTTGTGCAGCACCACACGGACAATAATTAATTACTGGCTCGCTGAACGCGCTTAAGTGTAGCGAACGATAAGAAACGGGTTTTTTTTTTAGTATTTATACACATCATATTGTATGACCACCGTAACGTTGGGTAAAGAGCACAAAACGTATCGTGTTTCGATTTTCTGATTTTTATTGACTAAAATCGATTAATTCTAAAAACGAGAAAATTTGAAAAATAAAATCAAGACCAGACATTGGTACGATTCATTTGTAAACCTCGGGAGCAAAAAATATTTATTAGGTGTATGTGTTATTTTCATAGTTTTGTTCGTTTGTTAATCTTAAATCTACTAATATTTATCCCGGATTCTCATTACCGTTACTATCTCCTGTCGCCATTTCATAATTATCAGTAAAGGCACCCACTCCCAGTCCATTTATAGTCTGTAAATGTGCCTATAGTAATAACTCATCGCTTATTGTTCGTGCGGTCCATTTTAAATTATCGAGTCCGATTTCCACGGTATCTATCATATATTATATTCATAATGTTACGATATTAAGTATTTAAATCGTAAAATTACATTTGCCCAGCGTTCTGTTGGTAAAATATATCCCATGGCGATGGGAATTTTCGTTTCTTTTGTGGAATCGTATTCCAATCGGTAAACTTACAGTCAACTGTTTCTAAACGATTCTAAAAAACTCGTTTCATCTGTATTTTTTATCTTTGAATGATAATCGTTAATATTGTTACCAATGTGGATAATAGATAATATAATCTATAAATCCACCTTGGTTGTTACAGATGTACCGAATAATCGATATCGTTCTCGTTCTCGCAAATAAAAAAGAATAAATATGCGAATTTTGCACTTCGTGTACACTCGGTGTCAAGTGAGAACCACGGTTAGGTCTTAGCCCTTAGGTATACTCTAGGTAACTGTGGTAATCGGGTAAATAATCTTTGTGTGGACTGTGGAATATTTGTACCGTACATCCTGGCTCCTATCGTTTCCTACAACTGTTGCGGACCATTTGGTACTTTGTACCGATGGAACGAATGTGCGGACTGAATTCCATTAATTGCCATCACTAAATTATAGCCTATTACAGGTTATTTGTACATTAATACATTTGTTATCATGTACCTGCCTACTAAATAAATCATAGCGATAATTTTATTTTTGGATTTAAGATCCAACCAACGTCGTCAACCGTACTAAAAAATACTGCAGTACATTCGAAAAAAAAACACAGTTCATGTGAAATGAAAATGATTGCGATTTAATTAAAACTTTAAAACTTAATCGTTAAATCGTACATGGGTGCGTAATCGCGGTACAATATTGTCATACAAAATTGATAGTGTATTTACAACTGGTATTTATAAACAATCATAATATATTAATTATATATATTATATACACACGTAATAACGAAAATATCGAAAGCCGAATTTTCATTCCACATGATTGCCATCACGGCGACGTTTAATATAAATTTTAATATTATTATACAGTCAACTCTGTGAGGTATCGATTTCATAATATTTTGTTGTTGAACTGTATTAGACTACAATGCAGGACTCTCTGATAAGAACTATAATTATTATTGTCTATTGAAATTTCCCGTGTTGTCAAAGAAAACATTTAGAAACAAAATTATATAATACCTAATTATTGTTTTGCACATTTTTATAATATTATTGTGTAAAATGAGGTTTGCCGATTATAAATACCGAACAGCGTGGTTGGAGAGGAGCCTAACACTGTATTAGGCACGTTGTTGTAAGTGTAATAACATAACAATTTGGCACCCGAGACATTTTTATTCGGTTGTTCAAACACCGGAATATCAAACTTTTGGGTGGTTTCGTGCTCGTAACCGTTGTTATTCTGGTATGGACCATAGACGGGTGAGAGACGTTAGCAGTTTGGCTAACAAATTTTATATTTCATAAGATATTACTGATGGAAGATATTAGTTATAATGAATGGATGAAATGAAGCATAATGCATTAATGGAAAAATGTGTTGATAACGAGAAATATTTAATAATTAAGAGGTACCGATTGATTGTAAAATAATTATTCCCGTCAAAAATAATAATATTACAGTTAATTACAAAGTGCAAAATCCATACAAAATGACATTTTTTTGCATGCAATTTGTGAAATAAAAAATGTTTGGGTTAACCGAAACATTATTATATTTTAATTAAAATTAAAATATAATAATTTAATAATATCATATTATCTTATAATATTAATTCGGATATTTTGAAAATAAATAATTTCAATTTTATAAGGTTTTTGGGTTTTGGATTTTTAAATTTTAATGATTTTTAGGGGTGTTAAAGGTTCCGTTTAAATCGGGTGCTAGGCCCTGAATAACATACTACTGCGGTTCGTCATTGCGTAAATATTATGATATAATATTAAATTTTGTTTATTTTGTACGCGTTCGGAACGAGTCCATTATATTATGATAATATTATTATTGTATATCTTTCAACCAAACATATTATTAGATTATTTCATATAATTATATAGTACCGCCGCCGTTTCAGCTTTGGAATGAAATTTCGTCCTTTTACACACACACACACACACACACACAAGAGAAAACGATTATTTTTCATTTTCAAAACGAGTCTTTAAATCTGGATGGCAAAATCTGTTTTTGCACCGCCACTGACGGTCCGGCGGGTGACCTCCATCCTGCGGTCGCCTCGGTCATTGGAGGCTGCAGTGACGGCGGCGGCGGTGGAAACGTCGGCGATCCAGGTACGTAAATGGCCGTCCTCTTGTCCACCTTGTCCAGCTGTCCCTCGTACTCGGCGTCCAGGTCCCAGACCTTGTTGGGGTCGAAGTCCACTTCTGGTTTGCCGGGCAGCGGCTCGTGCGTCCGATACACGGCGTCGTACGACCGGCGCGGATTCGTGGAACTGGGCACCGAACTGGCCGGTCCCTCCTCGGTGGACGACTCGCCGCCGCCGCCACCGCCACCGTCGTCGTCGTCGTTTTCTTCGTCGTCGCCGCGCCGCCCATTCTTTTTGGCCGCCGCGCCCGCCGATGAAAGGTCGACCGTGCTCAGGGCCAGCACCGAGTTGCGCCTCTTGGCAGCCCGCGCCGTTTGGTACCGCAGGCTCAGCCGGCCGCTGCGCCGGTACACTCGGGACACCACGCAGCAAATGCCTACCAGCAGCGGTACTATGAAGCCCGCAATCAGAGCGATCGTCGTCCACGCGCTCCGCGACTCGTACTCGATGTGACCTTTACACCACGTCATCATACATCACTCTTATATATTATTATTGTATTTTATAATATTATTTTAAGTATAGGTATCATAATATTAATATTGGTTTATAATAATGGTTTTATATTATATTATGTTTATTGTTGTCGTGTGCAGCCAGTTACGTATATCTGATAAGCTTGACAAAGAGGTGGCGAGCGATTATTACCTATGTTGTGTTAAATGAAACCTCCCCTAACGTAGGGATTCCATACACACGTCATGTCGTCATGGTTTTTTACTGAATTGTCTTGTGTTCTAAACAACACTTTTGTACCTTATTTTATATTCCGTATGTCTCTTATTCCTTAAATTTTATAATTGTGGTTTTTTTTTATCAGTTTTAAATTAGAGTTAACTAAGTCAAACAGTTTGATCTGCTAAATTGATTGATAATTTTTAAATTGTATTTTCCATTGAATGTTGATAACACCTTCTGACCTTTTTATTTGTTTAAAAATAATGACAATAATGTTATATTGGTATTTCAAGTTATATCAGTAGTATAATTGTTTTATTATTAATTAGCACACAAGGAAAGTTAGCTAATGGCCAATGGGCCATTAGTAATTAATGGCTAATAATTTGTTTTTAGTATAACATTAATTTCATCTAATGTAATTCATTTTTAATTTAGTAAAAATATTCAACTTGTATTATACTTAAGTAAGGAGCAAAAATAATGTTACCTCGAGGTCAAAAATAAATTTTTAAGAATTAAGAAATGTCACTTTATATTAGGTATAAAATTATAATAATTGGTTACTTTTGAGCTTAAGACTAATTTTGACAAGACCCTTCTCACATTGTTGCCACCTATACGTAAATTATAAGTAAGTATGATTTAAAATATCCCATACTAAAAATAAATAAATCTGGAATCCCTACCCTACCGGCCTCTACCTCCAAATATCGAACGTTTTTTTTTTTGTGAAATAACTACAAACTCTCTACGTACCGAAACCTCTGAAAAGCGAATACAATTTTAGTAACAATAAGTGTCCGATATTTATAATTTTCACTGTAATATACAAATATACAACTAGAATCCTCATATTTATCAACTCTTTGAATTTTCATTTTATTTAATGATAGGTATAATTTGACTATTTTATTATTTAAGTCTATAGAGATGATTATAATTTGTAAACACATCTGAAAAACCACCACACGCCTCCTCAAATACGTCCTCAATACGCCTCTATAATGTCGTGTCATATATTGTATATCGCCGTTAGCGTATAATAAAGGATATTTTAAAGGGGTTGAAAGCCTGAGACGTGCAACGCGATTAACAGCTGTAACCTACGTAGTATTTGAGCCAATAAGACTTTTTGCAAATCATAAACCAAGCGTTCATGTGTAAAATAATAAATTGTATATCTATAAGTGGAATCTAGGTCAAAATATCCAAATTAAAATGTATACCTTGATAAATCTATATATTAATAAAAATAATATATTACAATATGGTATAAGTAATAATAATTGTTGAGTATTATATTAACTTTTTTTTGAAAGCTAATAAAAAAAAATATATCTAATATTATCAAAGCTCACCAGTAATATCATTATAATTGGTTTAATATTGATTTAGATTCATCACAAACATCCAACAATTTGGACATAAATTACTAAAATCGACTAGAAAATTCCATCATAACGCGAACTGAATACCACTGGACCACCACAAATAAAAAAATAAAATAAAACATATCTGTGAAGAATATAATGAAGGCAGTAGGGATATTTCGAATTTGTTAAATGCCATTGCTAATTTTATTAGAATTTAATGTTATCTACGTACCTAATTGCATTATTTGACATTTTAACTTATATTTTATTGTATATTATTTGAATATAACGACATTTCAAAATGTTTGTGATTATATTATATAAAAACGTTTTTCTACATTTTTAAGTCAGATATTTTGACCGATTACCCTGTATATGTGATGTGTCTATTAAATGATTATTTATAGTTATCGGCATAATCAGTGGCGTAATCAGGGATGGTTGTCCTGGGGTTAGGCGAGGCTAGCCCCCCCCCCCAAATAAGGTACTTATCAAATATTGTTACTTATTAGGACATTTGGGGACCCCGATCCCTTACTAAAACGCCATTGATTAAAATATTTAATTATTATGTGGATCATATGAAAAAGACGTCCACACATGTGTCGTCCGGCGTTTCAAATATTTGCCAACTATAGATACATTAAACTGGTTGGTGTTTAGTAAATGAAAACTTTATTTAAAGATTTTTTATGTTAGCCAAACATAATAATTATACATATACAGTATACTGTATACTACCTACGCCCTACACCTATTCCAAAAATAGTTTTTTCTGAAAAGTTTGTTAACCTAAAGCATTTGAAAATATTTCTTTACGAATTAACATTTAATCGGTTAAGAAATCGATAACGTCCAGTTGTAACAAATAGTTTTTTCTAATCGACAAAATTACTTCCTTATAGCGAAAATTTCAATTTTCCAGCTTGTACAATAGACGATAATTATAATTTTAAGTGTTTATACTGCAATCACGTATTATATTATGTAAACAGTTGTGTACAAAGAAAAAGTTGATGTGAAAAATACGTTTTGTGAATGGGAAACACTCACAAGCATTTAATATAAAAGTCACCGCTCAAATTACAACATTCGCTTCTCAATACACAATGAAAAGTGGAGGATTTGAATGTTATTTGCAGCGAGTACCTAAGAAACTATTTTTTTTTTTTAGTGGACACAAATGATTACACCTACAGACTTTTAATTTGAAGTAAAAGTATGATTAGAACACAATATGTTTATTCTTTATTGTATCAATATAAATTCTGCATATTGTCCGGGTTGTAGCTTTATAAACTTTTTTTTTTAAAGCAAATAAAATGTAGGTAGGTAGGTACTTCAATGGAAAAAATTGAACTGATTTTAAATGCTCCTGTATAGGCAAACATTTCGTAAAATATATAGCGAGTAAGATAAAGTTAAAAATTGTCGACTTTCAAATTGCTGAGTCAGGGCCCCATAGATCACTGTTTATAATATATCATAACTATACCTACGTGCGATTTATTTTAAACTTGAAGTTTGACCGTTATTATATTTTTATCACAAGTTCAAAAAGTCAATAGTTGGCACTTACGTAAACATTCCGTGTAACCGTACTCCGGTATGTCCCATTTACCGTCGGACGAGCAAGATCTTCTTTGGTCGCCAATCAATACAAATTCTTGATTACACTCGAATGTCACCTTGGTGTTGGGTACAAACAAAAAGTTACTTTTTCGTCCGAAACGTGGCGTTTCCAAGACTCCGCACGATATCACTATATACAACAGTAAACATAGTTAACTAAATATTATATTATGCAATCGGACAATCGCCGCGCCACCAATGTAGGTATGTAGATATACGTCATGACTCATGAGTGACTTTAAAGTGAAGATTTAATCGTTTATTACCTCTCTGTTTACTCATCTTTTTCGTATTGACGTACCCGTCTTGATATTGTAACGTGTAAAACGCCAAATCCCTATCAAGACTAACCGCATAATCGTATTTACATTGGTAAGAGTCACCGCAAAGTTCGTTGGCTTTTTGTATGTCGGAAGATCGGTTAGCGGGTATAATGAGTTCCGGGGTGGGCTCAAAAACAGGCTCAAATGTTCGGTTCGCATAATAACTAGCCGTTCGACCGTATTCGCGAAAGAATAATGCGCCACCTTTGTTCTTCTCGTCTCTGTCTTCTAAAATCCCTGTAAAAAAAGAATAAATAAATCACTATCTATAGTATAATATTATAATTATATAAAATAACGAAGTATAATAAATAAAAGGAACACATTATAATATATTATATGGTCGTTATATACTATCATTAATAGTATATTATACTCACAATTTGAAGCATACTGTTTGTGTACTGATTCGAAATCGAACGTATTAGGTTGTACTACTGTGCCATCGGGTTGAGTAAAATCATCGGACTGATCAAAACTCCAGTTACCAAACAATCCTCTAGTTCGATTCTATATTTAAAAATAAAAACACACAATATGTGTATCTATTATAGTATCTTGGTCGAGGCTATATTATAATCATTTCAATAGAGATATTTTAATAATTAAATATTTACGATAAACTGCCAGGGCAAATACACCCGAGTAGTCATGAATCCTTTGTTTTCCAATACTTCTAACCCAGCACCAGATTGAAACATAACAATGATTTCGGACTGGTTTAAAACGTAAGAAGGTGCGTAAACGGTTACACCTTGAAACGAATAAGAAAATCATAAATACTTATAGGTTTAACGGTTTAAATAATAACTTTGGACTGTACTCAACAACGCCAATATAAAATTAAACGATAATATACTCAAAGTTTACCGTGAAAATGTTGCACCTTCAACGCCGGTCTGTCGAAGTACACTCGTTTACCGTCGGCAAAAACGTCCATCCTGTACCTCCACTGGGCCACCCTGGGCCGTAACCTAACTTCAATCACGGTGGAAGTATTGTCGCGAGACACTACGGAAGTCAGCGTGGTGGCCTTTACCGGGCCGTATATATTGTCCGGCAACTGTTCGAATCTGCCTTGCACATCGAATTTGAACTTTTCTGATTCAACGTGAACCAACACGAACTCGCCTTTACCGTTGAAAGTGTACTCCAGATCGTCGAAAGTAATCACGTGAGGATCGCCAAAAACGGTAGCTAAATATATTTGTATTTGATAAATATAATATAATATCATCGCACCGATATGCATTCACTAAACCTGCCTATACATTTTTACATTTTCTATTGAGAAGTCGGCAATATTTGGCTTAATTTTATTTTATTGTCGATTCGTTTCTGTCTTCAAAATTATATGAATAATTATTTTCTAGGTTTTTAAGATTTATTACCCGATTTCCGGCTAACAATCATCGTTTATCATTAAATAAATACATAACATTATTGTTACTTTATAGTACCTACTCTATAATTAATATTATTATAGTAATTACTATATTTCTATATTATACTCTAGTACTATAAATCATCGTATTCAGTGTTATTTGCGTGTATATAGCAAATAATAATCATGCTATACTCGTAAAGCATGATGCGTGAGACCTAACCGAAAGGCAAACATTGTGAACATTTTGGTGTGGTACAAACGATACGAATCAGGCATCATGAATAGTGCATAAAACAATAAATTAGTTCTTGCCCCAAATCACCATTTTGACGGGGTTCTCATATTATACTATAATATGTTAGTGACACATACCTACGTATGGAGATTGGTATGCGACGCAATCTTGAGATGGACGTCGTTCAAAACGGTAAGTTTCGCAGCCGACCGCCTGCTCTTCCTGCCACATACAACACGGGAAAAACGGGCTCATGTCGTGGAACCACTGGGACAGTGTCGGTACCTGGAAATCGTCATATTTTCGTTATTAGAGATCGTCTGTTTGGGCGTGCGCCCTGCGCGTTTTCGTCAAAATTCACTTTGTTGGCTTCGGTCCACGGTAAAAATCCCAAGTTATGCGATCTCCGCGGCCTCGAACCCCACTGCTGGTCGTAAGACAACATCAGGTAATTGTTTTTGTCGTAGCAACACTGCTGTTCCGAGCCCTCCATGCTCGGCGCCCCGGTAGTGACACAGTGCACGGCACCTTTGTTGTACAGACACTGAGGGTTGGCGTCTCGGTCGCAGTCGGCGTCGGGTAAGAATCGGCCCCGGTCGACGAGCGCGTGATCCAGCGTGCACGGGCACTGGAATATCTCAGCAGCAAAGTTTTTCAGATACCTATCGTTCTTAATCCAATTGTCGCACAGTCTCTCGGGCCAAGAAGACCCGTGCCACCGTTCCCACTGTGGTGCGAAATACCACCCGAGAGGTACGGGCTTGCTCCATAGTATCCTATACAGCACAAGTAACAACGATGAATGTCAAAACTGAGTATGTACAGTTACCCTTCCCCGCCTAGTCCATATTACACCGGCCTAATCGTAACTTTAAAAGCTTAAAAGCTCAGTTTGTAAGTAGTTAATTGTAAATTGATTTTACGAATTTGTAAATTCATCGGTTCGACGTAAATAACCAAAATTAACTTGGAAGCTATCTTCACATTAGCCTCCACCATTTTGTCCAAAGAAGATACTCTGAAGACCTATTGTCTGAAGAACTTACAATATTACTAACAAATTATGATCTTGAACTTAAAACGGTTCCGGTGTAATTTGGACAAGAGGAAGGCCAACACCACACACGTGTGAAAACTAGGGCAAAAACGGTTCGCCTATTTTCACTAAATTCGTTTAAACGATATTATATAAGTATAACTATGTATTATATAATTAATAGAAAGACAGTTACGGAGAAATCGAAATGCCGGAGTACATCGTCGGATTGGACAGTTGTATTTGTAAGAATCCAAACGTCAAATCTAGGTTTTGGACGTTGTCACGATCTTCGAAAGCAGTTGGATTTATGGTGTATTCACCCGAATTGGGAATACTTTTCTACTCGGATACAATATAATACAATTATATAGGTAGGTAATTGAAACAACAATATGAAAACCTATAGGTTGGATAAACAATCGCTTACCGCTATTACATCGATGAATACGAGTTCGGGTGCGATCGTTACTTCCCTGTAACCGTAAAGCGATATCTTTATTTGAGCGTCAAAATTCGTAGTAAGATTTTGCTTTTCCCATGTAATTTTTATTTCTTTAGGCTTCCTTTCTCGTATCGATGCGTCTTGGAATCTTATACGTTCGGTAGCCGTGGCTGGAGTCTCTGCAGGGAAATTTAAAAAAGACTTATGTGAATAAAACATAATTTAATACAAAAACACATTTTTCCGGCTGATATTGCATCATACCCACAAAGTATTTCCCTTTCCAGTTGTATTTTTCATCACCAATCGCCACGTCAAATATTACATAACCTTCGGCCATTAAAAACGGCTGGATGCAAACGGCGCGGTTTCTATTTACTACGGTGCCAACAACTTCTTCCGTGTCAAATCTACAGTGGTTTAGTGTAAATCATATTTCAGTTAAACTTTAATCGAATGTATTAAGCTAACTAATATGTGTTACATACTTGCATCGTACTTTGTCTCCTGGCTCAAAGCACGGTCCTGTGATGTTAACGACAGTGCCGCCCAACATGTTACCACTCTCCGGTGCGAAAACCAACGGCAAATTCGTGCCAGCTATACAACAATGTTAAGTTTTTTTTTATATATTTTAGAAATTATATTACACTATTACATTAATACACTAATACTAGTGTCGTAAAGTATTTAAATACTTTTCTAGGTATAATTATGATTTTCAGATGATTCATTTTACATTTACTTTATATACTTTGGGAATAATTACGTGAACCGTAATTTCAAATTTAAATTAATCATACTGGTTGGAATATAATACCAAATTCCATACAGTTATTAGTTATAATATTGTATAAGTATTAAGTACATACACTCTACAGATGAACACTTTTCGAACAAATAATTTTTTCTAGTATAATAATCTGATATTTGAAGAAATAATGTAACATATTATATTATATACAGAGTGATTCACTAAACATGCTCACCCCCACTATTCCAGGTCTATTTTTCAATGGCTCACACTTCCAAAGTTTAAACTTTTGAAAATTTTCTCTTCAAATACTTATTTAAATCATTATTTACAACTGATTTACTGACCGATATCTTTGTTACACGTTCCTAACATAATGTTTTCGTCGATTCTGAAAATGTGTCGACCAGGAAAATTATTGGCCCAACCACGACCCACTAAATCCCTAATTGTCGATCTTTGTGAATAAGGATAATACTCGAAACTCCTAGTTCCGTTGCCAGCGTTGAACCCCACCTAAAGCATAATAATAATTATATCATATTGTTTCGACACGCTCGACACGATATTATAGAAACATTCAAACTTATTTTTCAATTAACTCACGAATGCTGGTACTCCCCCTTCGCCACCAGTCGTATCGCCACCGGCTTCTGTATGACTAGTCCATTGCATGTCTACGTAATTGAATATGGCGTAAGTGAATACTTCGTCGGTGGCTAAGACCATTTGAAACGTATTAGTCTGAAATAAAAAATAAAAACGCATTGTTTTGTGTCGGTGTTTATAAAACTGCGAATGCGAAGTACTCAATAACGAAATACTCAATATTGCATTGCTCGTGTTTACCCTGTAAAGGGAATTGTCGATTCCTCCGGCAAATGACATGTTTTTCCACGTAATAATAGCTGAATGTTTAGGTACAAACGAGTCTGCCCCGACTACGCCTTCTCGGATATCCCACATTAATCTTTCTCTCATCTCCACTCCGAATTGATCGGTTCGAGCCTGTAAATCCCTCTCCAGGCGGAAATAAACTCCAGGTTTGCGTCGGTCAATGTCATCAGTCCTAATTGAACCGATTCGACACTTGCTGTAGAATATACCGATGAATGACGGATCGTGTTTTTTCGGCCACTCTTTGACTGGAAATGATAACGGATAACGGTAGTGTTTCGGTGGATCACTGAATTCTAAATAACCGTTCATTGACACCCGAGTGTAGTTAAATCGAAAACCGAAGAACGGCAATTGGAAATTAAAATTTTTGTGAATCTGAGGCATAGATCCGTGTATGTCGGTCTGATAGTCTCCTTGGTCATTATCACCACCTTTATCGAAAAACCAGTACATGAACTCTTCTCGGATTTCCACCAATCTATCTTCGGTTAAAACGTACGGAGCTGAACCAGCTTGTAATCTTAGAGTAGGAGGCGCATATCGGGACGCGAAACTATCTGGAATATGAAATTAAGACTTAAATATTTTGGTGTGTATACACTTTATACATATTACTATTGTAATAAACTTAAGTCTAAAAGTAGAAGTGCTCAATTATTATGTATTAACATTTTTAATTCCTATACTTATACATATCAAGTTACATAAAAAAAGTCAACCTATACTGTTAATTGAACAGCATAACTTAAAACATTATAAAAGTAGTGTAATTTAAAATACTCAAGAAATTATGAATATTATTGTAATCATAAAATAAGTGTTAAAAAAAAGAGGTAACAATATGTTGTCAAAATGTCAACTAATAAAAATAATTAATCAATATGTATAGGTATATAGTCTGTTAAGGTAATTTAACAATTATTTGAATCATCGGTACGTTTTTAGATATAATAGTATAAAAGTAAATACACTGATAGGTGTAGGTATACAGCCAATACGAGGTAATAAAATATTATGTTATAGGATTTTGTCACTGTGTAAATATAAACTACAACAGGAAGCGGTTTGAATATAAATCTGTTACGTATTAAGTTATTGTTTTCAGTGATGGAATTTTGTAATAGTTACGTCACACTCGTAGTCGTTTTACCGTGCAGTGAGCTTGTACTAGAGATAAACATAGACATAACTATATATGACACACAGTGTGTGACAGTGTGACACACCATAATATATATATATATTATTATATTCCATAAAAATATATAATCCAATTACATGTATAACACATTATATCAATATTACCTAACTGATGTCAACTCTTAACTGGAACTATTATAATATGTACATTATTTCGTTGGTATTTGAAATATTAAATTAAACAAAAATGCGGGAAATCTTAAATTGAAATATATATTTAATACTTTTACTCTTCAGATAGTTAAGTATAGTTTAAAAAAGCCGAGAATATATACAAATTACAAATAGTATAAATACAAATCTAGTTACAACAACTTAATGTATCTACATCGATGATCGATTGGGAGGACGATGTAAACCTGCACGGCTACAGGCGCGTTAATTATATAAGTATTTAATTCTGAGGTTTGCGATTGTACACTTTTTAGCGCCAATACCTGTATATAACCATTAACCATATAGCATTAAACTCTCCACTCGTCAAATTAAATCGTAACTTCCATAGGGATATCGAAGTACTCTGAACTACACATAGCAGGTATTGAGGTATATCACCTAATCTAATATGAATTTAGGAATTTTCGATATTAATTACAGCTAGTGCAGTATACAGACAATATTATGTTATGTTTATTACGACCATAAAAATATAACACACAATTAACATTATTCGATAAGTACTTAACCAGTTTAACAATATAATATTATATTAAATAGGTACCTATATTTTCTATTAAATAATTTATCTTTTCACAGGACGGTAATTTCGTTTAAAATACAATATTGTGCTTATTTTGTTGCTGAATTATAGGATAATATTATATTGTTATAGAATATAGACAATAATCAATCACTATTGATAGTGTATCTTGTATGTGTGCTACTAAAAAGTTTATTTTGATATCGAACAAGTTTATTCTTCTATGAAAGATTTAATGTAGGTACCAAAACTTTAAAATAAAACGTTGCAGATGGTCTCGTATTGAAAAAATGTTTTTATAATACTAACTAAATGAATTTGTTCAAATGTTTGAACAGGAATAACGATATAATATTGTATTAAGTACTGATTAATTGAGATCCACGTGGAAAATAGAATAAAAATAAACAATTTTTGCCCAATTAGTCATTACCTATAATCATTATAATGGATCATTAATAATTGGCGTGCCTATCAATTAATCTAAGTGGTACCCTAATTAGCGTTACCTATAGGTACCTCCTTTTATTATTCGACTTAAAGTTTTTGAATAAACTATACCTACGTCCTACCTACAACCTTTGCTCTATAACATGACGTATTAAAACAATACGTTTAACATTTCTGTACTTACATTATGTAAAAAGGAATAGGAACAGGTACTTACTGTAATTCTGTCTCTCCTGAAAGAAGGTTGGGTTCTGATTGAAATTCGGATTTCGCTGTTGCTGTTGTAATCTTTGTTGCTGTAGCCGCGGCGGTTGCTGTTGTGGTTGTTGCTGTAACCGCGGTTGCTGTAGTGATTGTTGCTGCTGTTGTAACCGTTGTTGCTGTTGTTGTTGTAGTTGTAGTTGTAGTTGTTGCTGCTGTTGTAATCGCTGTTGTTGCTGTTGTTGTTGTTGCTGCTGTAGTAGTTGTTGTTGTAGTTGTTGTTGCTGCTGCTGCTGTGACTGTCGTTGCTGTTCCTGAAAACTGTACATTGGACGGCTAAACTGTTGATCGATGATGTCCTGCGGCCTTTGCTGCGACTGTTGCCAATACGTCTGAGCATTTTGACCGTAAGGATCGTTAAAATTGTTTTGAGTGACAACCGGACACGCGTATAGTGCTAAGCACGCAGCCAAATAATAAAAACAATTATTCGCCATTCGGTGTATGTATAACTGACAGGTGTGCGACCGCGATCTACAAAAGCTGTCGGTCGTGTGCTAAAACAATCGTCATTTCAAATACGTATCTCAGAGGCCACATACACGAACAGATAAGATTTGGAGAAAACAAATATGGGTGTATATGCGCTTGCAGTGGGTTCGTACCACTCGAGAAAAGTTTATCTAATCAATGTATTCGTATTTTCAAACTGCTATATATTACTCACGGTTTGTATATTGAACACTGCTATAGAGTGATGAAATATTTGGACAAATATAAATTAACGCGTTATTTAAAAAATGAGCACTATATAATGTCGTTGTCGTACGATGAGGATCTACTATTTCAAAGTCATGTGATGGGAACGTAGGGTGTGTTATTACTCGATTAATATTATATTTTGGTATATATGTAGATTGTAGGTAGATATAGCCGTAGATATAGGTACGTCACTTATAAGTACTAATTATACAGGTATGAAATGTTCGAACGACGCAAAGTACCTAGCTATACCAAAATCTTAATAGGTCTAGTTATATATATATTAATTAAGATATTAAGTGAGCATTAGTTTAGGTACCTATACCTAAGTAATAAAATGTATAATTATTTATAAATAAATAATATAGGGAATACAAAGCTGACAAGGGAGAATGGGAGATGTATTTGTGATATATAGCTTATAGGTTATTTTTTCACTTTTATATACTACGTCCCGGGCCTCCCCCCCCACCCCGTAAATACGCCACTGTACAATGTACATAGGTACATATTAATTAGTAAATATACAAATTTTTATTTACGAGTGTATTTAAAATACCTACTATTTTACTACTCGTATTACAGAAACCTCCGAATACCGGACAACCTCAGTCGCTGAAATATTAAGTACACTATTCGGAGTACACTATTCAAGTGAAAGAAAGTTTGTAGTTTGTTCCCAAAACAACGTCCACTATTGGAGGTGTCCGTTGGAGAAGAATAGACGTATCTAGAAGGGGGGGGGGGGTACTTGGTGGGTCAGCCCCCCCCCCCCCCCCCGGTGTGAATAATTGTGATTATTATATTGAACTAGAGGTGAATGACATTAACACTAAAATTATCACTTTTGTAATTATTTATCGGCAATAATATTGAATATAAACGAGTCGTAGTAGGTATTATAGTCAATAGAAGTTATAGCAAACCGATATCATATTATTATGATTATCAAATACTGGTCAAATGACAATTACAAATTTACGATTGACAAGATAACCGGGCATCACGATAGCTTTTTCTTGCTTTTCGCAAATTTTTTTGGGGCATATTATTTTAATGTTTTGAATGAATTTATACATTTTTTAGACATTTTTGACCTATTTCTAGTATTATGACTTTTATAAATTAATGATCGACTTCATTAAAATATAAACCCATATGGTACTTCGTATTATAAATCATTTTCATTTTGAACTTTATAACATCAGGTAGTCTGGACGTCTGGTTTTAAATTAGACAAGGCTGACATTTATTTATGCAATTTATTAAAAAGCTCTCGTACAGTGTAATACAAATGTAATGTTTCAAATTTAATTTTTATAACTCATGTTTGTATTTTTTTATACGAACTTCATGTCAAACATTTTTTTTGCTCAATTTTAATATTTATGTATTTCATTAATACACAATTTTGATTCTTTGAAAAAAAATCATTTTTTTGGGGGCATTTTTTTAGAGTTTTTAGATCGTTTAAATGCGAGCCCTGATTATTACCTTACTTCGATAATATTGCGGTGAACCGCAATGTTATACAACAACATAAACATACGCCGTTTACGTTTACCATTGCACACTTAAAACTTAAATCTTAATTTTGCGATTATAATTTTACACGTAAAATGCCTTAAGTCAAAAACCTAGGTGATAACATTAAAACAATTTAATTTTATTTTACAAATTGAGTTCATTTTTGGTCATGTTTTTTCACGTAAATTCGCTTTTGTCGAGCAGGTGAAAATTTTTTTGTTGTTATTTATTGTGTTTTAAAATCCGAGGCTCATTATAACATTGATTGCGTGAAGGAGGATGTGGAGCAGATCCTCCGACAAAACTACACATCGAAAGTTTATAGCGGTTCTTCAACCCCCCCCCCCCCATCCCACCAATATATTTGATCAATGATATATTAGTGTTTATATATAGTCTATTTGAATTGCACCAAAAACGTCATACTATAGTATTTACAATCAATAATGGTATACTGCTATAATTACTTATATTTAAAAGTACAAAATCAGAATTTTACTAACATGTTCTATAACGGATAGGGGTGGAGGAGGGGGGGCAGCATCACGCTTATTGCTTGATAATCGATGAGTTTTTTTGAATAATTATGGTCGAAATAATATTAAACAACTCCCTTGGCCCCGACGAAGATAGGTTAGATAGGCCTACTATAAAAAAGTGACATTATTTACTATATACAGTAAAACCTCTAAATACCGGACACTCTCGGTCTCCTTAATTTTGTCCGTTATTTAGAGGTGTCCGCTATTCAGAGGGGGAAATTAACTTGCAGAAATTAATAACTATGTACAACATTTATATATACAATATGTATAATAATGATATATGTATATTATTTTTATTATTTTAATACAAATATTAATTATACATACCTATTATGTATTATTTAAAGTTATGATATTATTATCTATGTAAAAATTAATGAAAATGTAAACAAAAATTAACATTTATTGAAAAAATCAGTTACTTTAGCTTGTTAAGACCTTGATGCATAGTCATTTCATGTATTAAGGCATTTTCTAATTCGACTGCGTTGGAGAACAGTGAAGTGTACAGAACATAAACTGTTGAAAAATCGTATGAAAAATGTTTTTATCGACGCGATAACGGACGGATTAGATAAACTATAATTGTACATAGTAAAATAATGTATACATAGTAGTCAGATTAGATTAGATAATTAGATAGATATTTATTGAGACATTCCACAATTATTCAACATTTACGATAAAAATATTGTCAAAATCAAAAATTAAATTGCTTTAAAAGTGTCTGTTATTTAGAGTGTCAGGTATTTAGAGGTTTTCCTATATAAAATTGGTGAAAATGTCCCCGTTCCCATAAAAACGTCCGCTATTTGGAGGTGTCCGTTAAGGGAGGTTTCACTGTACATATATTAATCTGTGCAAATTAATTTAAGTTTAATTAACTATATTATTATTAATACAATATAGGTACGCCTATAAAAACTAAAAAGGTAGATCACAATATATAACTTCCTGAACCTGCAATTTTTAAAATAAACGCTTGTTGCGTTATTTAACTGTTTTCTTTATAGGTGCCTACTTTTATGAACATTTCGTAGGTAGTCATTTAAATTCTGTTTTACTGGCACACTTTCTAAACAAATAGTGTACGTTTATTGGCTTTTTGTCCAGATTTTGTGCAATAAATCGTACCCGTTGGCCGTTTGAACCGATTTAAAGATGAACAATTTCACATAAATTATTAGGTACCTATGCTATACCTATACAAATTACAAGGAGAATAGTTTTAAATTTTAATACTTCGATTCATGACGTTTTTATATTATTTCCACCTCGATCCCGTTCGATTATTCATAAGTATACCAACGTCCAACGTAGTTATATGATTATAATAATCATTTTATGATACGATAAAATTGTATTCGCAGCGAGTTGTAATTTTTTTTTCTGGTCTCGTAAATCATAAAATGTATTATTATAATTTATAATATACTTTTTAAGGGTTATTATACGTTGCGAGCATATTATTATTATTACTATTATAAGAGTGGGTGCCCGCACTAAATGTTCACAACCTACCGTTGTAGGTAGGTAGTGTGTTTATATTGCTCGCGCGGAATCTATTCTATCTATTGCGCCACCGGTTGTGCAATGTTATACGTCTTCGGTATATATGACACACGGCTATTTTGAATATTAATTTTTCATATTTTGGCATTATTTATGCAGTTTTTGCAGTTTTTTGCAAGAAAATTGTAACACATTACTTGGCATTTTTTGTACATTTTATATACACACTGTAATATCACATTTCATTGTTTCAAGGTACCTACCAAATATGGTTATACCTACAATAGCATTTTTTTATATTTGAGGTTACAATATCATAGATAATTATACTCGTTGTTCGCAAATATTTCTACCGGTTTTAATTTTAAACAGTTTTTAAATAATTTTTAAATTTAAATTTTAATATTTAATATATGCGGGTGGACCGGTTGGAGTTGGAAAGTTGTTGTGCTTTTAATTATATTTTTGTATTTTGTATAGCATGTTTGAAGCTTGTATTCATTCTTGAGATTTGAGTTGATTCGAATTGAGATTAGGAAAAAAGTTAGTTTTCTTTTAATAGATAGGTACTTAATCATATAAAACCGCTGCTCAACTGAACAATAGTTAAACTAATCATTTCTTGATAATAATGATGTATTATAATTTATAATGTTTAAATCTTAGATAGCTTATTACTTGTTAGATATACAATATCTTACACACTTACATTACAGATGAACAATAATGCTGATACAAACGTTTGTATCGTCGACAAGGGGATTTATTCCTCCGCGTGGCTTAATTAGCATATTGCCAGGGGCCAATGACCTGTGGCTTTCATATTTAAAAAAAAAATAAAAACTGGACGAGATAGAGTCGAGATACAGACGTCACCGGGACCAAGTGTTGGAGGCCTCTTCTGACGTCTTGTTTAGCTCGACTTGCGGCCCGAGAGTCAGGATAATAATATGTGATGTCTTATTATAAATTTAGAATCAATGACAAATTAATAATACGTTCGGAAAACGATTGTAGGTACTGACATGAGCACTGACTGCGCTCGTCGAGGTTTTCTCTATATTTTTAATTATTGATAGTTTTACTTTTCCCAGTCATGAATATAACTTAGAAAGTTCAATAAATGAGTTATCACTACGTACGGTTAGGTTAGTTACGGCCGTACTAGTTATAACAGTAGGTATAATACATTTATAAGTTTCAGAGACGTACGTAGAAATTTCAATTTGTGGGGACATAATGTACATGTTTAGTAGCAGTGGCCTGTATGTAGGGGGAGGCCATCTCTAGGCCACATAGTGAAATTTCAAGTTCAATTAAGACGTTGCATAGGTACCTATACTATATTAAATATCTATAGATGGTTATAAGTTATAACTGATAACCGTCAATGTCTTAGAGTTATGTTTACTTTAATTGATATATATAGGTACATCGATAGTGTTCTATTTTTTAGAAATGGATTTTCATTTGCTGTTGTATTTACACTGTTTTCAGTAGTTTTTTTTATCACTATAGGTTGGTAAAAAACATTTTTGAGGAACCAACAA
Organism: Neotoxoptera formosana; assembly: GCA_022818045.1. Lineage (NCBI taxonomy): Eukaryota > Metazoa > Arthropoda > Insecta > Hemiptera > Aphididae > Neotoxoptera > Neotoxoptera formosana. The sequence goes on from CM040633.1 coordinate 49,363,528, forward strand.
GGAAATGTTAGATTGTCAGGACTTGCTTTGATGAAAATTCATAATTCATTGTAATATAACCTTAAATATAGATGACATTTTCAATATTTTTTTAAACAAAATATATTTAAATTAATTTTACATAATACTTAAAATATAATAATTAATAACAAATATTTATAAAATGAAATTGTGCAATCTATATTTGTAGTGTGTATGTCATTATTATAATCACCCAGCTCCCTAAAAAAATTTGTAGTTATAGCTATGTTAGTGCTATTCTAGACTAGTGATAAATTGGCCTATAATGAAAATAACTCCTATAACTGCCACTGTATACATGTTTTATAAAACCATTTCACGATTTTTCATAATTAAAAAAACCTCCTGTTGTGTACGCCACTAATAAGTTTATAACCTAATGGTTAATTAAAATGGATAATATATTAATACAAAACCACTAACGAGATTACAAGAATATATGAGATGACTGCATTCAAGTATACAACACACAATTTTAATAATACATAATTTATTTTTAAAATCAATAAACTAGGATCCTTAAAATTGATGACTGTATTGAATTACTTAAAGCTGTAAGCATTTCAAAGCCACAATTTTCATAGTACCTAACAACTATTTAAAAAATATAATTTATAGTTTAAACATAAACAAAACAACTTACATAAACTTAATTGTATTTATGATCTTAAAACTAGTGTTTGTATACCAAATAAAAGACAAAAATAACAAAATTGAAAAAAAAAATACATATAGGTACAAAAACTATTGTTTTATACTTTTAGTTAATACATTGTTTGAAATCGTATACAACAAATCAAAATTTTTTTAAATATTATAAACATACCTACATAATATCAAATATTGTATTGTATTTTAACTATCATTAATTTTGACAAAGATCTATACAATTAATTTATGGCTATTATCTCAAGTCAATAAATATTTTTGTAAATAATTTTTATTAATTTAAAATCTGTTAAATGTAATCAATAGGTTAATAAAACCATTATACACTTTTAAAGGTAGGTATGTTGTATGTAATTAATAATCCAATAATGTCAAATGGTTACATTGCATTGAAAACATACAAGTACCGTAAATAAATAACTTGTGTCTATATTTATTATAATTAGAAATTAGAAATAAGTAAATATTACCAAGATCTTTCGTTAAAATAATAATAATACCTATTTTACAACTAAAGTATCATATAACTTAAAAAAAAAATCAATAAATAAGAGAACAAAAAAAAAATCATTATAACAAACATACACGAAGGAAATATTTCAAATGTCTTCAATTATTGTAAATTGTAATAGTAAGAAAAAAATGGTAATTTAGGCTAGCATAGTCATTTTTGGTTATAAGTATGATCATGGTTCTTCTTCTGAATCTTTTTCACATTGATAATCGATAGATCCAGTCATGCGATGGTATGCTTTGGTTTCTTCACCTGTTTTTTGAAAACTAATTAAGGGCCGTAAAGCTGAGCGTAATGATGCAAATAAGTGTGGGAACAATATTTCTTGTTGAGCAAGTAATTGTTTTGTTCGGTGGCGTTCCTAAAATTTCAAAAAAAAAAAAAAAGCACATAAAATATAATTAATATTGTATTAGCCTTAATAAAAAACAATCATTATTCATTCATTTTCAAATTACAATACTCTTTTCCTTCATTTAGAACAATTTAAATACTAACAGCAGTATCTACCTTGGGAGCTTCAAAACATGCAGGACAGTTTTCTGAGATGACTGGTAATTTTTTAGTCTCTGCAAATTGACGTAACATTTTTTCTCTGACATACACAAATGGTCTGATTACACGCAGATCACGTTCGTTAATTGCATAATGAGCTTTCATTGATCTCAATCGACCATTATGAAATGTCGACATTAAAAAACTCTCAGCCAAATCGTCCAAATGCTGACCAAGAGCCAGTACATTATAACCATTTGATCGTGCAGCAGAATATAAACGTCCTCGTTTCATGCGACTACAAAAACTACAAATGGAACTGCACTCAGCTGATGCAGCTTGTTCAAGAATCTCTGTCAACAAATAAATGTACATTAATTAAGAAACTATGTAAACGCTTAATTAGTTATAATACTTCTTACTTTGTTCTTCATATAAATAATGAACTCCTAATGCTTTTAAGTATGGTATAAGAGGCTTGGGATTATAAGCAGCACTGCCAGGATCAACTGTAGCAGCTCCCAATGTGAAATGTATACCTTTTGATGAAGCATAATATTGATACTGGTGGAGTGTATGAAGCAATGATAATGAATCTTTTCCACCCGATAAACAAACCATTATACGATCTCCATCTCGAATCATCTTAAATTCTCTAATAGCCTTTAATTTCAAAGTATAATTTTTAATTTATTTCTTTGTATACATTTTAAGATAATAATATAATAGTGAATATAATATAATCCAATACATTTCAGTTACCTATTTAAGTAACATTTAAAGATTGATTTTAGTCTTAATGTCAAATACTTACTTCAATTGTTGGTTTCCAAATCGGCTTTGCTGGACAATACCACCTAGCCACAGCAAAATCAACATTTTTCTCATAATTCATTTTCACAATACATTCAGATTTAAACTTTTTCAAATTAATTTCAATTGGTTCTGTCTTAATGTTTATACCACTATCTGTTGAGCTAAGATTTGGATGTTTTAAATTGTTTTCTTTGTCACTCTCTGAATCTGTTTCTTTTTCCATTATGGTGTCTGTGTTCTCATCCGACAAAGAAGATGAAGAAGCTAAAACAGAGCTTACCATGTCATGTATTTCTGATTTCATTTCTGAAGCAAATTCAGACAAACGAGTGAGGACTTGTTCTTCAAGTCCATTTTGACATGGCGTGGTAGTTATTACTGGGACAGAGTTATTTCTAGGCATCATTTTTCGAACACTCTTGGAAATGTTATTATGTTTATCTATAACATTCAAACTTTCTGAGCTCTCTGACAATGCATTGTCAACAGTAGCTATAACTTCACGAAGTTCAGATTTGATTTCTGTAACAAACTCTTTTGTCATTTCTTGTACATAAGCTTGGATGCTTTCATCATGTTGTACATCATTGCAAGATGTACGTGATTCAGAATCACTTAATTCAGTTTGACTACTGCAAGAACATTGTCGTTCACGTAACCTTCTAAACTGATCAGGATTTGAACCTAAACTATAACATCTTTCTCTTTGAGAAACTAGTCCAACTGGACTCAAGTGTTTTTTAGGCAGTAACATATCTGAACTACCACTTGAAGATCTCACACGAACAGATAAACTAAAAAAAAAATACAATTAATTAATTAAAAGACAGATGAATTATTTCTAAGTTTAAAATGTAATTTGTTTCTAAGAGTTATTTATTTATGAACTACCTACTAAACACAAATAAATGAAAAATTTGAGTTACCTATTAGTTTTATGAATATTATAATTGTAAATTATTAAGTTTTTTTTTTTTCATGAAATCTTTGGTAAGAATTATTATAATATTTAGCTTTTTAAGGGACGTCATATCTACTGTTTTTTTAAGTCTTGTATTTATTTTACTTATCAATTATAAACTATACAATTTTTTATGAAAACAAATAATGCAGCATCTGTGTTTTCTAGTATGATGTAATCTAGCATCACAGCATACTATGCATATTATAATATGATATAATACATCATTTGATTGATTAGGTAATAGGTATCATATGATTATTTGGGTGATTGGGTACAGACTAGTTTTGATATTAACCGTTTATAATATTAACTTTTTGACAGATAATGTATAAATTAGGCAAGATTAATTAACAGGTGATATCAATTTTACATAGTAAAGGTATCTTATAAATAAAACAATAGGTACCTATGGTCTAAAGCAGATAGACTGTTGTATCTGGCTAAAGATGAATTAGGAGTAGAAACATTTGACGATTCAGAAGTTCGAGGGGATCCATGGTAGATTGTTGGTGAAAACGGAACACGTTGTTTAATATGACTGGACGAATGTCCCAACAATAAGTCTTGGGCTTCACTCGGCAACATGAACCAACGTAACTTCTCGGCCTTTTCTGTGAACATACTCCTCTGATCGGGCAATGAAAATCGTTTTGCCATCTAGAAAAAATAGAATAAAAAATAAAAAATTATTAATATAAATATTATTGTTTGTCAACAACAAAACATAAAACAGTCACAATCAAAAAAATTACTTTTCTTGCTTTGTTGAATGTGTTTCTTGCAGTTTTTAGACATTCGGCATAATCGGCAGGACACGTGTTTTGTACGGAAATCTTGCGTTCCGGCACTGTTAGTTTACCATCAGTGTACCGGATTGATCCCAACCACTTACGATCGCGGAACACATTATTTGTGTGGTGTTTCCATTCCCCTGTCTCTGGGTTCAGTGTATATTGCGGCAATAGTTTCCAGCCCTCGGTGGCCACCATTTTCAGGGATTCAAGTACATATGATACTTCATTGTCAGACATAAAGAATGGCAAAGATATACGGACAAAACCGGGCCTGAGCATCTCAAATGGAGAATGTTCTTCATGCCGGCGAAGGTGGTGTCGGTCCAGACGGTCATCTTCTAGTAACATGTTCTCATATTCTATAGCTAGATCGTCGCTGATGCCCAAAAGGTCTTGAGCGTAAGGTCCAGCACAAGCGCAACCACCGCGGGCCTGTACACCAAAGACATCGTTGAGGATAGCGCACACAAAATTATGATGCAAAAAGGCACCGCGAGGATGTCGCACCAACATTGAGAAAATTGGTAGCCGTCTCACTGTTTGCGAGCAATTACCTAAAACTAATATTTCCGGCATGGTTTGCAGAAAACATAATACCGTTCTAAAATAGAAAAAATAAAAGTTTTATTATTAATAATAATAATAGCTGATAATAAACATTGATCACAATTATTACAATATTAAATGAACTAATTTTTTTTTTCTATATTTATTGAATTTTTAATAATATTAATTCATACTTAAACTTATACTACATAAAATAAATATGATCAAATTAAAAAGTAATTTTATTTATTTATACACACCTATGGTTTGCCAATATTTAATTTTTATTCTAATCACATACCATAATAATTCATGACTAACTTATAATGTTTTTAATAATACTACCAATATGTCAGCGTTATTTTTTTAGAGGTCATATAGAACATACATGATGACAATAATAATATGCACTTTTCAAAAATAACAAACCATAACCTCACCTATAAGTTATTTCTTATTACACATAATTCAAGAATGTGTGTAAATAGGCAAATTTTTCTAATATTCTATTTCTATAAGTATTAAGTAGTGCATAGTGAATGCTTTACCCACTTATCAAATAAAAATATTGATTACATTTTATCAAAATCTAAACTATTAAATAGCTTAAGGATAGGTTAAAGGTAAATCATTTGAATAGATGTATTTTAAATATTTATTGTTACAACAAAACATTATCCAGTTAAAGTATCTAACAATTCTTACAATTTAAATAAGTATTTCAATACTTTACAGTAGTAAAATATTGTTTTAAATTGAAATATATTTTAAGAGTAACAGAATTGTCTTGAATGCAATAATTAATTCTTATAAAAAGTATTATTTTGAAGAAATGTATTGTTATGTACATATATACTAACAAATTTAGTTAAAACAGAATTTAATAAAGAAAATATGAATTTATTAAAAATCTAAGCCATGTTGAAAAAAAAACAAACATTAAATAATTAAAACTGCACTATGATCTAAGTAAAATCAATATAAAATTATATTTCTATATGGCTTTTAGTGCATGGTATTGTAAAAATATGTATATAATTTATAATATTGTCAACACAAATGTACAACGCAGTTTATTTTTGAAGACCCTTGAAAACTAAAAAAAATAAATATAATTTGTAAACTGAATGAGATTGTTAGGTTTCCTAACAGCTTGATATCTTTAATTTATTATCTATATGTGTATTGTATACATAATTACACAACCGATTTTTAAACAAGTTATATTATTACTCTTCAGCAAGTATTATTTATATGGCACTGGTAAAATGTGAAAAATACTTAAACAATTTACATGAATGTATTAGTTATAACATTTAGCTAATTTTAATATTGTTAACTATAAAAAATTATAAATAGTACCTAGTAACATATTTTTTAATAACTGAAGATTAAATGTATTATTTACTTGGTAATTTTTTCTTCTCTACCCATAATGAATGGTACCCCAATATTTTGTTTGAGCTGTAATGCTAAGCCCAAACGCACAGATTCCACAATAGCTCCAGTACCACCTTCTTCTCGCAATTCTGTATCCTAGAATAGGTATACAATATACATGGATCTTAGAGATGCACACCATAGACGGACAACTGGTTCAATTTTTTTTTTTTTGAGGGAGGCTTGCATTTTTAAAAGTAAAGTAAAGAACTGCTTTTTGATTATTGTTCACATGATTTACGGATGTACCGTACAATTTGGGGAGAAGGCTATTAAAATATATGACCCCCCTCTCCGAATGTCCACCTATAATACACTTACAACCTAACTCAACTATATTTACTTTTAAATATCTGTGATCTTTTCTCGAGACAAAAAACACTGCACCGCCACCACTGCCATTTGGCACTTTGTTTTTGAACAGTTTTTTTTTGGCCACCAATACACCTGTGTGGTTCATAAATTTCTTTATTAAATACCCATAGGAATATATATATTCAAATAATTTTTCAAACCTGGTGTTTGTATTCCGCCCACGAATTTATGACCAGAGAAAAATATAGCATCTTTATAAACAGCTTGGTCATTAGCCGGAAACAAAGGGTTCATATCCAAAACCACATATGGAGCTATAAAAAAAAATCATGAAAAGTTACATATACTATTTGAGTTGGTGGGTGTTAAATAAACAATACAACATAAGATACTATTACTATATGATGTAATGTTAAAGATATGGTGCTACCTGTGTAGGTTACAATTTACAAACAATATTATCATTTTGTGTACGAATAACGATTCTGAAGATTTCTTATCATCATAAACGCTTTAACCTATAACTTAAACATTCTATCTATGCTAATGATATATTTATTGTTGTCAACTTAGTCATTGTTTAAAAGAAATAACTAGGTATATTAGCTAAGTAATTTTTAAAAACCTATAAACAATTTAATACACATGTGTTTTAAAAAATACAATGTAATACAATTTTGTTGAAACTATAGATGAATTTTGAAACTGATATTTTACAAAGAGTATAATAAATTGTTCAATATTAAAATTATTATTATTGTGTCTACTATGTTTGTAGATACTAGTTAATTCATTATACCTTGTTATTTTATTTTGGTTCTTGACCTGTTTTGTAATAAATATAATATAAGATTAGTTAGAAATCAAAGAGAAAAATTTGACAAATACGAATTACAATTATTTGAAAAAAAATAATATTTACTACAATATTAGAATCAGAACAGTGTTTTATACTTAAATAATACTTGATCCACATCAGAATAATGTGCTATATGAAATGCTCTTCTTTTTTTTTAGCTATTGTAAATATTTACACGTTTAGAAAATTTAAATAGAAATAGAATAAAAAATAATAAACATATAAATCACAAGACCTTAAGGCCGTTAGCGTCATCATTACATTCAGAGTCTATAAATAAATATATTTTTTTTAAAAGCCAAAGCTATAATGACTCTTAATCATTACCTGCGGACGCGTAATCCCAAAAAGCCAGTGCACCATACTGGTGTAAAATCAACGTGGTGGCAATATCGTCGGCGAGTATTCCAGTAATATTGGAGGCGGCAGAAAAACAGCCAACTACTTGAGCTCCTGGACTAACTGACTGATACAATCGAAGTTTATTTTCGAGATCGACGAGGTCGATATAACCCTCTTTAGTTTCCGCTATGCGTATGACCTAAGAAGTTAATTTATATCAGTCATCACTCATTACTATAATAATTAAATAATATCAGGATTGGGACGCAGGAAATAAAAGGTCGCAAGTTTATTTTTAATATTAGTGTATAATTCGGAACTCTATACAAAAAATAGTAAATGATTTTCTTTGGCGAATTGTCAGGCTGTTATGATTACGCATTAACTTTGAAACAATAAGTTATTCTTCCTATTTAACTATATTTTGACGTCTTAACTACGATACTTATACAAGAAACATTTTAGAAGGAAACACAACAACAGCTCTAATCAATCGAAAACAGACATTTTGGCGTGCAATCAAATATCATAATACATATTATAAACGATTGAAATAGCGCCAAGTCGTAATCTTTATTATTTGACAACGACTGGACTGGAGCAACAATTATAATAAGAAACATGCTGTTTTAGACACGACCGTCAAGGCGCGAACTGAGAAACAAAATTATTCTTGACCAAGGTTATATTATATATTTCATTACCAAATGGCAAATACCGGAGTTGTCCTCATAATAAAACAGCGTCCATTGTGACGAAATGAACTACTATCTACTATTCTACTTCTACCACGACTTTACGACGCCTATATACTCCACGGAATTATTCTTCTAACGCAAATTGACCACCGATTTGATTTACGTTAAAATAATCATCACTAGTACATATACTATTTATCATGTATGACCAACATCAGATAGATAGGTATCTAATTATCGTTAGATGTACATCGACATCTTCATCTACGAAATGAGGACATATTATTATTATTGTATAATACGTGTTTTCACGGTCATCAAAATCGTATTAAAATTCAGCACTCGGCAGAAATGAAACAATTTACGACATAAAAAAACAGTATTATTACTTCCGTATACACACAAAGATACGCCAGACCAAGCTGCTATTCCGAGTATTTACCGTAGCGCCGATCTCTCTCCAAGGCAATAAGTTCGAATGGTGTTCGTAAGGGCCGACCAGGACTATTGGTTTGATTTCGTCGGAAGCGAAGTCCATGGCGTGTATTAACTTGTGAACGGCGCCGGTACATCCACTTCCGACGAATATAACCGCGTCGTCTTCTGAAGCATGGACAGCATTACGAACGATATCGCGGGCTTCATGTCTAAAGTGAGAAAATATAATGATAATGTTTTAAATTTAGCTTGAATAATAATTGTTTACTCAATAAAAACACCCTTAAGAAATGTATTATGATAGGGAAACCAAACAATACCATTATTGTCATACAAATATATAATCCGCAAACAAGTGGTATACTGAACGTTATACAGACATGCACTATATAAAGAGGGTGTGTTCCTTTTACATTTAACGGAATCTAACAACAGGTACCTATATTATGATACTCGATGTCAATTATAATAATGAACATATTTTTACCTGTATAGAGTAGACTGTAGCGAAGTAACGTTCGTTGTCGTATGCGTGTTACCATAGACGGGTAATACTTCTTTAAGTATGTAGTCTTCAATAAATTGCAGCGATTTCCCAGAAGCTGCATAGTCACAGTACACAACTATATACACAGACAAAAAAACATAACATATTTAGTAATATTATGTTTACACAGCATGTATACACTCATGTCGTTGAAGACGAAGAGCGCCTTTGCAGGACACATACTTTAATTTAGCGTATACGTCGTAGAAGTATTTGCGTTGGAAACAAAATTGTGGAAATTGAATAAATACGATGTATACAAAATTGTTTTAGCAAAATTGTATATATAAAAGTTGTAAAATGTAAGTTTAGTACTTAGTACCTACCTATGTTTGCCGTTTAGCATCATTTAATAATAAGTTTAACTTTCAAACATCGGTAATTGAGTATTTTATAGTTTATACGAGTATAATTAAGTAAATAAATTGGTTTTACAATTATTTTGCTATCTAAAAATATAATACATTATAAGCATAAATGGTAACAAAATGACAACATTTTATAAAACTATTTCTCAAAAAAAAAATATTATGATGATACAAACTCAAACATATAAAAGGTAAATGAACTTAGAATACGTTTATTTTTTTTGATTTTAAATGAAACTATTGCATCTAAATTAAATCATATAACCTGTTAAGTGTTTTGGAAAACAAGGATATTTCCGTTTCCCAGTGTTAGTTTTTCCTAATTATTAAGAAAATTATTTGGAATATCCAACTTATTTACAAACCTCCCAAAGTATCAATTAATTCAAATTTGCTACAAAAAACTACGCTCAAATCTGAAAATTGAAGCAAAATGTTTGCTCTAAAGCGTAAAGACAGACCAAAAATATAAACACACATCGTTATATCAGACCAATACATTCCTCACTCCAGTACTCCATTCATAATCTAAAAAGTAAAAGAGATTATGTAAACACAATATTATACGTTATTATTATAGCTTATCTTGCAGTTCTCACACTACTGCAGTATTTCCATTGATAGCATACAACAAATGTTAACTCGTTTTTTTCTTACTCACCATATCATAAGAACGGAACCATGTAATAAATACTTTTTACCGACGCATAATTGAGCGACCTATTGTAAATGAATATTATACTTATTATAATTGACTGAATTAAACACCCTTTTCTGATCTATGTACGGTATCCACTTGAGGTACAATTCTTAGTTCGTGGTTTTTTGAATGATGATTGGTATCATTATACATATTATGTTTAATCACATACAAGGTATTTCATAGATGATTTATAAAATAGGTAACACAGTCATAACAAATAGGTTTTATTTATTATTTTTCATTATACAACGAAAATAGGCGTTAGCACATAGGAGATATTATCAAATTATAGGAGATAATATACGATATTGTGTCTTTCACAGTTCTATCGTATATTTATTAAATACAACTTAAATCCATTGCAATTGCGGTTTAAATGAAATTTAACACAAAAAGGTATAATATAATATATATTGTATTATAATATTTGCTCATGAAACAAATAGACAAATTAATAATTAGTCATTGTTGTGTAGCGTTTCTTTTTTAAAATTTTTGCTTACAAAATGTATGGAAACATCAAAAGGGTAGATAATTAAAGGGAGTCAAGTATTTCAATTAAGGATAATTAACTGCGTATTATATCGAGTATATTTTTACAAATGAAACATCCCAAATCTATTATAGCATATATTATGATTTATGACAATATATGATAATACATGGTAAATATAGTGTATAACATAGATAATTTTTTTTTTTTGTATTTATCATATATTATAATATATGATGTATGCGTAATTCGTAGTATTGGAGCTTATACTGCAGTTTAATAATACATCCGTGGTCGTAGTTTCTCCTGAACTTAAATATTCGTTATTATAGTTATACTATTGATTATAAATACTAGTAGTTAAAATAAATGATTAAATTTATTGGTTATTAGGTACTTCATTAGCGCTAAACACCTACTGTGGCTACAATGCTATATGTCCAAAACAATATATTACAAACTAAATTTGGACGTTTCTGCGGACCAAATATATAATATAATAGATTAATATGTATAAGGTATAACATATGTATTATTTATTGATTATAGAAGTATAAGTATTAACTAGGAGAAACATAAAAGGAGCTAAATCCATACAAGCTTACATTAAAGGTATTTAATATTTTTTTAAATGTTTTACCCCTACAGTCGCCAAAAATATATGGTGACAAAACCTATACATCTAGTATATTATCTAAAAAATTGGCAGTACCTAATATTTTAAAACTTAAATGGCAACCCTGGCAACGACCAAATTTAAGTATGTATAGGTACATTAATTTAAAAAAGATATTAGAATGCCTCTAAAGTACCTATAATAAGTGGTGAATAAATGATATTTTAATTAATGATTTTTTAGTACCCATGACATTATAAAAATAAAATAGAGTAAGATTCATCTGAATGATTTTGTTTTAAAATACTCAAAACATGTGGTACACTGATTACTGATACATTGAACCTAAAAACGAGTGTATTGTACATATAATACATTATATACATTATACGTAATATAATAACCCCCTATAAATTGTTTAATTGATTTTTTAATACCACATTTATACTTTAATAGATATAAATTACGTATTAATTAAGAGTGGTCATCGATCTTTTTTATAATTTTAATCGGCCGACTGATAATAAAATAATACGACATTCTCTACATTGTTTCTTATTAAGATTGACAATCGCATACGCACAATCATTTCTGAAAAAAAAAGATTCTACGCAATTCAGAACACAATTTTTTCTACGAATGTTTAAAAAACACTCCAGTCAAATTGTTTTAATGTTATTGTGAACCTAAAGTTTTAAGTTTCTTCCGTCGTATCTACACATACAGGACGTTATATCATAACTGCGCAATTCTCAACGATTCCCCAGTACACCCGCTGCTTATTATGTCTACCTTTACAAGGTTAACATAAACTCAAAATTATTATGACCTAATACAATTTTACCACCGAAATACGAAAAACAAAATATGAATTTGAGGTTTAATAAATTAAATATATTTTTATAAATAATATTAATCGACAAATCTTTAAATAACACAGATACCTATAATAACATAATAATGTCATATTATAATTAAATAATGTGTTAAATAATGTTTTTTATGTAAAATTATAAATGGATGCATGATATTGTTTTAACTGATAGTTCAACCAAACTGACTATCTATTGATTATTACTATCAGTTTACACTGTACACATATTATGATAGGAAAATACTTCTGTAAAATATTATTACATTTTTTTTCAAAGTAATTTTTTAATAATTTTTTTTTATAGATAAAATAAATCTATTTGGAAGCCACTAGTGTATTTACTATACATTAATATATTTATATATATATATTATATATTTTTAATAACTATGATACAGATATATTTTTTTAATTTTCCTTAAATAAATAATATACAACGAATCTTTATAAATTATAATAATATACATTTAAGTAAAAGGAAATATATGTATAATTCATTCTGAAAGTTTGACGTAAAGAGGTTATAAAATTAAATGGTTTTTTATTATTATAATTTTTTGTGTAAAAATAATTTAGGTAATTGTTTTTATACCTACAATTTAATAATTTGAAGTACCTACGTTATTTCAAAGAACCTTCATTGATTTAATAATAAATTACAATGTAATTGTATCTAATAATAGATACAATTACTGAAAAATAGTACCTAATATAATTTCAAATTGTTTACACTCTAAAGTAAATTTCAACAATACAAGAAATTAGTATATAATTATTAAGAATATCATTCTGAGTTTATGATCATCTGACTTGTTGATTGTTATTATTATGTATAATACATATATAAACAAAATATAGGTAAGTACCTACTAGTATATAAATATTATTATAATTTATAATCATCTACTTTGACATACATAATATTATATAGGTAGATACATAAATTAATAACCAACATTGACATGAAAAAAAATCCATTAAAATTATTTAGTCTACAGAAACAGTAAAATTACATTATAATACAAAGGTTTACATTTTTCACATAACATAATTTTTTTAAATTATCTTTCTATGTATTCACTTTTTGCATGTTACCAATCTTTAATAAATACATTTATATGATCACTAAAAAGACGAAATTCTAAGCATGTTTTTAGGTAGGTAATTTAGTTACATGTCGTATATGATATTAATTTGCTCGCCTAGTTAAAATCTAGAACTAAATATGAAAATCAAATAGCATACATTTAATTTTACGTTCATCGATGTATTGGACAACTATTCATCGAGAACATTCAAATATAGGCTGCTTAGAGTTTGGAAATATTTATTATTTACCTATTCAATTTTCAATAAAATAAATAATCATTGTTCTAAAGTAGTATATTTTTCGATTAGAATGAAATATTTAAGTTGTATTGTTGTTTCATAGTTGATATAAATGTTTTATAAATAATTAAATCCGTAAGTCCGTATTTAATATCTATAGTTAAAAATAATTATAACCATTTTTTTTTAATTACGTATACCTGCTTAAAATAATTTTTTTTAAGAAATTGAGAAAAAAACATTACTGTAATCGCATCTGACGTCTTTTATTACTCAGAATATTATTATTATTTATAAGTAACTAAAATATACGTATAAATACAAATAATTACGCAAATATAATAAATACTGACCTATAATATATATTTTTTTTTATTTAGCACTCTGAAATCTGAAAATAAAGTCTTAAGGTGAAGAGCATTATTAAATATATTAAGTACATTTGAATGCTTAATTTTTAGATAAAAAACTGTAAAGTATTAAGTATAGGTAAGTACAAACAACAAGAAATTAAACTCGGAAACTAATCAATTTTATCAATATTATAGATAATAAATAATAATAAAGAAGAAAATTGTTTTCTTAAAAATAAATGTTGATTCATAAATTGTATTGATTCACATAAAAAATATTGATCTGAACAATAAAATGGTAAGGGGTATATTAAAAAAATAATAGGGTTCATAATTTAATTTGTTTCTTGAGTAATTAGAAGTGATACTTGTCTTGATAATAATATATTCTACCTATAACTCAATAACTGAGTTTAAACAACGTCCTATACCACAGTTTACAGTGTAGTGGCTATAAATTATTATCGTAGTGCAATTTTACTTATCATCTATAATATTATGCATAACGAATTTCTCAATAGACCTTGATTAGCAAAAACAGAGTAAACAGCTTAATCAACAGTCGACCTTTACCTTTAAACAAAAAATGTCTCCATGCTATTGGTAAGTACCTGTCTAAATAGAACAAAATAATTTAAAGTTTAAACTACTATGAGATGTATCTAACTGTAAATATTTATTTAAAATTATATATTTAAAACAAATAATTTATTTTTTATTTAATATCAAAAAAATATAAGTACAACAGTAATATGCTAATTTTAAATAGAACGTTTTAAAAAAGGTTTTTGACTTTCGCCCTTGAACTAAGTACCTATAATATATTTATAAATTAACATGAAAGGCTGATAGTCTATTATTCATTAGTAATACTACATAATTTGTCACATTTACTGGTTGTTTTATATCTAATTTATAATACAATACTTTTTAAATATAAGCAGCCCTACAATTTTTTTATTTTTGTTTTATGAATGGAAAACGCATTTAAATCATAAAATAATTGATTTGGTCAATACGTGTTAAATGTATATTTAAAATTAAATTATTTAAATGTTATTAATTATAACAAAGTACGAACAAATTTATTCATAAAGCTAAATTAGTACAAGTATACTGTGTAATTATATTTAATATTACCTATATATATATAATATTATATAAAAATAGCTATCGCCTATCATTATCATTTATCCTTACATTATTTAAAAAGTGCTAAAATGTAGTATATACATCCATATTCTATATACATAACTGAAAAATGCCATCTACTGCGGAATTACATCCTACAATTCCCCACGTATTTATTATAAAGGTCAGATATTATAATATGTAGTAAAACCTTGCGTATGATCATCCCACACTTAAATCGTTATGGCAACACAAAAATTCATTCTTATAGTTCGAGAAAACGTCAATAATACTATTTGTATGTCCCAGAAAAATAAATTTCTCCGATAAAGATGTAATTGTTCGCTGTGAATACGTAAATTAGCACGTATCTTCGAACATTGTTTGGATTATTTAAAGCAACCGTGTTAACTGAAATAACATTTGGAGCGCTACGATTAGCTGAATAATATACGAGCAAGTGATAAGATGCTAATACATGCGTGGCTAAAATAATAAAAATTTGGATAAAAATTGAATTTTAGAAACTAGTATTAAAGGAAAAATATATGGGTGTATCATAAAATCATTAGTTTTGTCCATAAGAAAAAACTATTTATTGAATACATTTTTTTTACAATGAAAAATACGAGGAAACTATAATCTATTATTTGAGAACAACAATATAATATAATATCATACATTTTATTCAAACTAAAGCTCAGAAATCAAAAATTAACTTTTTCAAAAGAAACAAGCTTACTCTAGGTAAATTAAATATTCGTGCTTCGAAAAATTGTTAATATAAAATTAAAGTGTCTTGAGATTAAATTAATTGTTTTTATAATGTATTGATTACAAAATAAAAATAAAAATAATATGTAAATACTAAGCAAAATAAATTATTTGCTCGAAGTTTTAAAGGTAAGCCTTTAAATTAGTTAAAAATTCAAGTTAAAACCTCTGCCCGAACATTAACATTAATATCTGAAACATAGAAGAAATACTAACAAATTGCTTTGTGTATTATAGACATAATAAAATACTTATAGAGTATGCCATTATGCATCATTTATCAATTTTTCAATTTGTAAAATTTCTTTTTGAGATTATATTAAAATTTATAACGTGGGTGCTATGTTCTTTTATTTATAAAATAAAATAAAATAAAAATAGAACAAGCAATTTACCTTAGATTTGAATAAACAATTTGATTACCTACGCTTAATATTCATTTTTATAACTAAATTTATGTGCGTCAAAATGTTAAAAAGTATATCTCCAACGAATAAAAAAAAATTACCTGCATTAATATTAGTGTTACGTCAATTTTTAAGATTCTTAACTTTTTTCTGCGGGGTTTGATTAGGTTAGATTCTGTGTCACCGCGTGCTTACGTGTCCTCATATAGTCATATCCATACCAGTTCGCCTACTATAAAAACTTTTTTGCTCACCGGATCTAACTATATACAAAGCATTCAATATTATTTATAGAAATTAAAAAATTGACTTTTAAAATATTTGGATAAATTAGGCCATATATTGGTCACATTGGATTATTAAGTATAACTCTATAACTGAGTATTCTTTTTTTAGTTTAGGTAAACAAAACATACTTAAAATCACAACAAATGTGATTTTTTAAAGATTCTTATAAAAAAATATTAATGAAAATAAAGTAATGTACAGTGGCTAAGACAGTAAGATCTATTATAATTATACTTCACATGAAACATGGATAAAAAGTTGTGATGTTTAGACTACGGGATCAGCATAATTAATAATTCTGTTGGTAGATACCATTTTTCGTGTACATATCATCAGTTATCACTGATATATGAACTATATATGATATAGCTGTCAGTATAATTTTCAAATAATAATAAAATATAAAAATAATATTAAATAATATAAGATATTTGGAAAAAGTATATAGAATAGTAGGTGCAAACACAATAAATACAAATACACAATAAACATCAAATAGTTGTTGACACAAAGTCTACATAGACACTTACTAATATCATGTTACTAAATAGTAAACAGTGATCCAGCGACACAGTAATGTCGCGAAACTAAGAAAAAAAAAGAAGCGTAACCATCGTGTATATAATATTATATAATATATTGTAAACCGAACATTCCCATTTAAACAATGTAAAATATATTTTGCTGTTCTTTATAGCCTACAGGCCTTATGAATGGACCAAATCGTTAGAATAAGGTATCGACGTATCGAGATTTGGATGCTTTTGTTATTTTCAAAGTCATTAGTTGACTAATGTTTCAGTTATAACTTTATAATCAAAAAATACTCCATATTTTAGTGGTCATTTTATATGTTTTAACTTTTTGCCGCCGTAATTTATGTGTCACCGCGTGCTCGGGTCATACGGTACGAGACAGCACTTCTCCCACTAATGCATTCCCCCGCTATTAGACACAAGCCTCGAAACACACGTTACACCACAGAACAATATTATACACATACATATACAGTCGATACACACCATAGAGTAAGAACATACTTATTACTCACACACACACATATAGCCGGGCCCACCGTCGACCGCCCGTATAAATGTATTACCCACCAAAAAACATTAAAATAAATGGGTAAGATGTAACGATACATCTACACATGTTCAGCGTTGGCCTCGTGGTGGCAAAGATGTTTTCATTATAGTAACGGAACAATAATAAAAATGTATAATATAATAGAATAAAATAATATATAAACATAATTAAAAAAAAACTAATGATATCCCAACAAAAACACTGTTAACTCCGTGTAAAAAAGCGATAAGAAAAATAAAACATACAAATAATTGCTTTAAAATGAGTTATATAAGGTAAAATCTAAGTATATGGTCGAATGTGTAAAATATATTCAATAGTACCTAATATTAATCCAAATTTAATAGAAATTAATTATTTATATTTATTGATTATATGAATTACCTACTTTAAATTATTCCAAATTTAGTTTACTTGGCATTAAGATTCAACCTAAAATTACATAGTTAAGCACTAATGCACTATTTAGTATATGATAATAGATAATGCAGACCCTGTTAAAATAAATAGATTTGTTTCCAGCCAATTAAACTAAATTTGGATTAATTTCAGTTAAAATAAATCATATAATTAATAAATATAAATAATTAGTTACTATTAAATATATTTTACACATTCGACTATCAGTATATTTAGATTCTACCTTATATATCACCCATTTTAAAGCAATTATTTGTATGTTTTTTTTTCTTAGCGTTTTTTTACACGGATTTAACGGAGTGTTTTTGTTGGGATATAGTATACAAATACGGGTTGATCAGAAATTAATTTGGAAATACAATGCCATTTAGGTAACTAAATAGGAAGGATATCATAATACGATTCTTAAAAATCACCACCATTTTTTCACACGTTTTTATAACCAGCCCGTATATTATAATATAACCAGGAACCACCCGTCCACACATCCATGGCTAAGGCTAATATGTTATATAATATAATTCAAATCATCGCCTAATGTTTATTAAATTATTAAACAAATGGCGATTAAATAGTTGAAGTTCTTATACATGTGATATATATATTTTTCTTGGGTCTAGTGTTTACCTATCTTATGGTAAAACGAATTAAAATTAAAATTAAAAATAGGCCCGGGCCTATACACTGGGTACGTCACTGTGTACATGCATTGTGGTTTAGAATGCAGACACGACACCTCTAACATTAAATATAGATCATTATTAAGTAAATAAATAAATTCTAATATGATTCCATTCATCTGAATTGATACATCTGGTTAATACAAATATTACATTATTGCTATGTATGTTATGTAGATTATTTAAAAATGTAAGAATAAATAATTCAGCATATTGGCACAACGTATAAGCGCTAATAACAGGAAATGAATTGTTTATTTTAACATAATGTTCATAATCGTAATAACTTGACGGATTCTTAGCTAGTAAAAAGCATAAAATCACGTTTTAAAGTATTACATTTATAAACTATTAATTGTAATAAATATTATGAAAAAAATTGAATAGGTGATTATTTATAAATATTGAACTTTTAATTTTTTATGATTTTAGTACAAACTATATAATCACATTTAAACGAATTATTATTTGCATTTAGATTTTGAGCGGATCGATGAATGTACAATGTACATATTGATTTTACAATGATGTGTTTTTGCGTCCGTCATCTGTCATCACTCATCACCACTAAATCACCTTTGAGGCAGTAAAAATGCTTGAATTATCTGCATAAACATATTTTCTGGGAGGAATCTAATTGGATCTTTAGGTGGTCTCAAAAGTAATAAATTCCCAACAGTTTTAAAACGCACCGAGAAAAGCAAAAAAAAAAAAATTAAAAATATATAAAAAATCAGTTTTTGTTTTTAGGTGCACCTTAAAACTAATAACCATTAACCGTAGAAACTTAGTTTTCACCAAATGTTTATATGTTATGACTCATGATTAAATGTTCAGGCTGTCATAGAGTACCTATGTAGTCTATCGGCGAATTGACAAATATAAAATGCGCTCTACCGGCAAATTTACGAATAAAGCGTAATAAATAATAAGGTAAAAAACAATGTAAATAAAAAATTGTTTAAAATCTTATTGTATATAATTCCACAAAAATGTTGCGCAACATGAAAATCAATTAATAATTAAATAATATAATATGATTAACTATAATTAAAATATTATATAGAAAAAAAGATTGCTCAACACGCGGATTTTGATTATTTTCAAGTTATTGAAGCCATGAGTAATTTTCGAATTTTTTTTTTCAATTATTGTATAATGGATAAATAGTTATTTGCCGGGTTAGAAAACTTGGAAATTTAATACAAGGTTCCTCATTAATTGTTATAATAGTAGTTCAACAAAATTGAAGATAAGTAGGCACGATTTTTTTTTATAACCAATAATTCAAGTTTAAATTTTGATAAAATTCATAAAAATCAAGAAAATGTGCACATTACTTCCTTGAAAATTAATTCAACCTACTACATTATTAAAAGTAAAATAAATTACTTTAATAGCAATAATATCATAAAATAATAAAATGCATTTAGTAATATAAGATCGTCTCCGCCGAGAATCGTTTTTTGTGAATAGTGATATAACAAGGTATATCGAAAGTTTAAAATCGATTTAACATTTATTTTAAGAATTTAGTGTCAATCAGTTTATATATTATTGTACCTATACATCTTTAAAAATAAGAATCCTATAATGATCAAGAGTATCTTATATAAATTATAAATAGTAAGAAATTTGATAATTAGTAACAGGGCCTAATCAACATTAAAATTATATGATTTTTTTAGTTTTAATTCTATCCTTCCTATTTATTGAAAAAATATCTTTCACTATAGGTACATGTGTTTTTATAATTTGCTAGATATTAGCGCCAATTTAAAAATTACAAGCTAGAAATAAATATAAAACTATTATACCTATAAAGGTAAATGGAAAGTAATACATCTTATTTAAAATACCTAAATCCTGATTTTTTTAAGACATTGAATATTTTTAAAACATGCTAAAATAAAATAAAATATCTGATGCATGTTAGAACCAAATAAATTATTATTATTCAAAATAAAGTAAACAAAATAAATAAATAATATTGTTTAGTATATTTAAGTAATAATTTAAACGCTTTAACAAAAAAAAAAAAAACCAGTTTCAAAATAAAACTGAATATAATTTAAATTACTTTTATGTACATTTTTAAAAATATTTTTAGATGAATAAAACCATAAAATACTGGATTACCTAATGCTAATTAAATAATCAAATATTTTAATAGGTAATAAAAATTAAAAAATCAAAGCTATGAAAATACATACATTTTTGAATAATTCAATAATTTATAAATGTCTTTTTTCAAATCTGCTATTTAATAATTTAATTGTTTCAACTAAAAAATTAGAAACTAGATGTTTATGTTGAATTTGTGTACAAAAAATGCACAAATTATTTGATTGATTGGAATTTGGAATTCTTTGTTCTACAAATCAAAAATCTCTCTACATTTTTATGAAAATTATGTTGGATACTGGATAGTTATATAATATTAAATATTTTAACAAAGATTTGAAAAATACAGTATGTACCTATACAAACAAGTTTAGTGCTCACCTGCAACACTACAGACAACTTAACAATTAGTAGCCTATTAAATCAACCAGATTTGTCTTCAATAAATTTCTTTAAAATATCTTATTAATAGTTTTCATTTTTGTACAAACTATGAACATACTATATTTACCCTAGGGTTTACTCTACGTGGTGTTTAATGTTCATTATATGTTGAGGTATTTGCAAAGGTTATAGCTTGGTTATTCAATGTTTCCATCAATACTTGAAGACTCAACCATGAACTGTAGATTGTAGTATAGAATATGCCATATGGTATACCACTTTAATTTATAAGTAGGTGCCTAATTACTGTCAATTAAACCACTTGTTATCATAAAGAAGACAAACATTTAAATAAATAGTAAAAATAAAATTATTATATTGTTATTATGATAAAATTTGTTTATATTGTATTGAGCTATTTACATTTGATTGATATTCATCATAACTCATAACTACCTATATTATACAGGTAATTTATATCCTACATATTTTGAGATCCATTACAATTTATTTATAGAATAATTAATATTGTATTCATGTTCATTATATATTAACCTCAATATTAACAAATCGTATAGGCTTATTATATTATACATTTATACCTATATTAAATTGCTTGTAATTTTTTTCATAGAATTACATTTTAAATATAATATGTAGTCATACTTTAAGATTCTGAGCAAAGAGAGGAAAAAATATATGAGATACTTTATTTATTTAATAATGACAATACATTTTAATTTTGAATTCGACTGTATTATTTTATAGTGGAAGTTGGAGACACTAGTTTTTGTATAACAGAATTTATGTTTTATGTTATTAAAAAGATTCTTACTACCTAAGGGGCATAGTAATATTATTTGCACCAAAGTGATTAATTCCAAGCTACATAATCTTCTTAATTGCATGTTGCTTCCAAAAAAATGTTTACAGTTCACAGTTAAAAGAATGACCATGCAGTTATAACAATATAACATAATTTTGTGTATTGATTGTGAATTATAAGACCCAAATATTATGTTTAAATAGGGTAAAATACTTGCAGGTAATACTAATTGGTTTAGTTGTAATGTTGTATGAATTAATCATTTTTTGATTAAACACAAAATTGTAATTCATTGTAGCTTTTTACTCGCTTTTTAACTTTACTCATAAGATATGAATGTAGGTATTATTATATTATGGCATATGGTATGCCTCTAGGTATTTATATTTTGCATGTACAAAGAAACAAGTGTGATGGCTGATTAAAAGTAAAATAGAAAGTTTAAAAAATTTAGGGCAATACTAGTTAATTAAATTTTAAAACAACAAGTTTTAGATTTTTCAGAAATGTAAGGTATTTTTATTAGATGCATTTGATGATATACTTTTTCAACCTACATAAAAATTTAAACTTTTAAGTGACAGATATGGTAAAATGTAGAAAATAACCTACCTGTACTTTAAAAAGTATTGATATGGTGTTACATGTTTAAACTTGATTTAAACATAATATTATAATTCTAATAAAATAAACCAACTATTTGTTGATAGGTACTTCAAAATTAAAATAAATACCTACCCACTTCCTAAAATGTTTTAATGAACAAAAACATAAACTGTACCCTGACAATACCTCATAAGGACAACAATTTTAGTATGAGCAATTGCAACAATTAATTTTGAGAAAATTATGTGTATTTTTAGATTCTAAATTTCTAGTAATGTTATATTATTTAGTACCTATTCTTAAATATTATTTATCTCTGAAAAATTAAATGGAGGTATTCACATTTGGTAACATTTATATATAAATTGTCACTGAGACGTTAAGTGATCAAGCGTAAATTTTTATAATTTTTTTTTTAAATACTAATTTTATATATACATATAGCATAATTATTGTTATTTCTTTCACTTGGTCACTTTTTGCATATTGGAAACTATGTTGTGATTTAGACATGCAGAAAGTGATATAATAATAGATACCTAATACAATTTCCAAATATCAAAATAAAATCATAATAATTTTCATGTAATCACTTTTTTTTGCATGACTAAAAATTAGGAATTGTAGTGAATTATTGAGAACATTAGAAAGTACATTTTAGGTTATTTAAATGCACTAATAACAATGTCAAGAATCGAAGAGGCTGGTACAATCCCTAATAATTGATTAAATTATAAAAAATTTAAAATATAAATTAAAAGCGGGATTAAAAGTTATTAGGAAAGTATACTAAGCAAATTACCTTTTCTTCTCCCGTACGGTCCAGAGAATGTAGAATTCTTGCCAATGACATTTTCGTCTACATACTTTAAAAGCTTCACCGGGTCAGCGGACTTCTGTATCGGCTTTGTCACTTTAACATAATCATCGGGCAATGCGTAGAACTTTCTGTTGGCAAACCTTTTTGTCGTATTTTTTACAGAATTCATTACTAACAATAATTATTATTGTCCCGGTGCTTATATCATGACAATCGCAGTACTACGGCTAAAATCGCGCACGTGTTTAGTGAGGACTGAGGATAGGATACGACCTACTGCTCCAAAAAAAACAAGTTTAACAAAAAAATAACGAAGAAATTATAATTGGAAGGGTAGCCGGTAGGTACCGACGAAACGGTCAAAATAATCGGCGGCCAAACGGACGTATTGAATATTGATATTAGCTCAAACGACTACGGTCCAAGGCTTGCGAGTAGCGTATACTACAACTACAGTACCGATTACCACACTCGTTGGCGAGTTTCAAATCGCAATGTTATGTTATCTCAACCGTACGTCTGTATCAAGTAAAAAATAATAACAATCAGTGTGACCACGGGTCGCGTGAATACAACGATATTACCATATTTTAACAATAATGATAATATACGATGTACTATAAAAAAAAAAAAATCGTGGCAAGCCGGTACTACAACACGTCTACGGTCTACCTACTACCTACATCATATTATAATTATATATACATTTCCATGCCAACATCCAACACAACACTATGGCTATACCAGCTGCGGCTACCTGGGCAAGACGTAACTGAGGGGTCTAGGAGTCCGGACTCCTCTCCCAACCACCGACAATTTTTAAGAGTAGAACGTTTTTAGCAGTGAATATTTTTTATCGACCATTGTATTTTAAGAAAAATTTTATATTTTTGTTAAAACACTAATAACGAGAATAAAAACCTATTACTTTTTATATTTTAACGTAAAAATGACGAGTGTCCAGAATGTATACTTATATTATATATAATTTATTGAAATGTTGTACCCCCCTTCCCAAATTTGTTTTTAGTTACGGCTTTGTAGTAAGGCTAAGTGCAGGTCAGTAGGTACTTATAGTATACTTTAATTGTTTAATGTTATAAAACTTAGTAAAATGACTTAGAGAATGCCCTTAAAAATAAAAAAAACCAATTAAAAAAAAGTTGTAATGATTATATTAAAAATAATAGATAGGTAATAGCCAATAGGTACTTTGTGTTTCATTATCATTGGACAATCAGATGCTATTTAATATTTTAAAATAAAAAACTTCAATGGTTATTGGCTGCAAATAGTTGTTTTGTATCTTGATAAACTTCGTTTCACCGTATCTTCTGCCTTATTAAAAAAACGGAAATATTGCCATAATCATATAAGAAATTATGTTATTAGGCAATTATTGTAATATTTGCGGACTGATCTATATTATTAATTATTATATTATTTTATACCTATCGGAACATTACATTGCCTACCTATTTTGGACAGTTAATCTAGTTTAGAATAGAGTGGGAGGGTCTTGGAGTATTTACTGGAATGGTAAGGATGATAATTTTTTTTAAAAGAATGTTGAGGTGGTACGGGTAGTTCATTATGTGGAATCTTTTATAGAAAAATGTTTTTTCGTCGAGTATACTGACTTTATTCTAAGAATATTATGGAGTGTAAAGTTAGTAATGTATAGGCGGAGAACATTAGCTAATTTTCTGATGGTATAATTTTTTGTAAGACTTTGATTTTGTAGCACTTACCTGAAGCTAAAAACCATAAGTCCATAAAAGTGATATAGGTTGTAAGAAGGTTTTGTAAATTAATAGGTTTTGTGGTTTGTATGTGTATATTTGTTTAAAAGTGTAATGGGGTAGGATTTTTTTTCGGTTGACTTTAAAACGTTCAACCGGTGTACCATTCTTCCATAAGATACAGGTGGTTTTGTAAATTTGTGGATGCTTTATATAAGACTATAAGAAAGTCTATATTAATAAAAATTATAGCATTGTCGTCATACATATATATTTTACATTTTTTGTATATAGGTATATATACCATACGTCCATATAGATATCGTCTATAGATATTATTACGTTACGCCTCCAGCACATTACACAATTTTAATTATTAACATTATTATTATTTTACTATTTATTATAAATAATTTATTCCTCAATTCTTAAACTATATTATCTATATAATATCACTATTCCTGCACCGAAATAATTTTTATTATTGATGATTGGTTTCGGGCAGGCGTGGATTCAGGGGGGGAGGGCTATTGGTGCTCGGGCACCCCCTTTCGTCTAAACCACCAATATAATTAATTTGTATTATAAACTACGTAATTTATGTTATGTAAGGTATAATCTATTTTTTTAAAAGCACCCCCTGTTAAAATTTGCTGGATCCGCGCCTGGTTTCGGGTTACATTTGGTTACATTTTAACTATATACATAATAGTTATAACTTATAAGTATACAATTAGAACATAAGAATACTGTATAGTGTACCATTCGGTACATAAGCTTATAGTTTATGAATAATTTAATAAATAATTATTTTTTATTACCTACTTACTTCCAAAAACTATTTTTTGCTTAAAGTTTTTTTTAATACTATACATTTATCTATATATTTTATTAGATATACGTTACAGTTAAAATCCTACGTAGACATACTAGACATGTAGATAATAAACCACAATATGTATCAATAATTATCAATAACCTAAATACCCAATATATACCTACCTACAACTATTTTTTTGTTTATTTAGATTTTGTGGTGCAATATTACTATATTAGTCTTGATAATATTATACAAACATTAATTGATAAAAACTGAAAAATGTAATTTCACTTGTTTGTTAATTGAATATATTTGGAAATGGTTATGTCAAGAAAATATGCGATTTGTTGTTATGGTGAAGTTAATTCGATATACCTAGGTTTTTATGTTGCCAAGCCGACGTGGCGACGTCGTATATATTTGTATAAAATATTTACATTGTATTTGTTCATTAAGAATACAACTATACTTATTAATTTTTCTTTCAAAGTATCAATTAAATTTAATATTTAAAAATATGTTAAATATAGGAAAACCATTGGCCAAAGATCATGCAGAAGTTGCTAAACATGTGAAAGCAAGACTTTTTGATGAAGAACGAAGAAAACGAATTTTCAATCCAACTACTAGAACTATTGGTGTAAGTAACCATGAAGTAAAATAATACTTCTTAATTATTTTTGATACTAACCACATAGTACTTGCACTAATTTGATTTTGAATCATTGTATAAATTATATTTACGATTAGATCGATAAAGAAGCCCTTGATAAACAAGTCCAAGAAAAGAAAATACTTCGAGAGCAAGAACAAGCAAAGCACCAAGCGTATTCAAACAAATTATTACAAGATTGTGCCACATCGTTACAACTAGATGAACAAAATAAAAAAGTAAAGCCATGTCTCAACGATATTATACGTTTTTTATATATTATTATAAGTTATTGTATAATAATTGCATAAAAAATGATATCTATATTAAACTTCCTATTTTAAAAAACATGAATGTTCAAATTATGTACAATTTCATTTTAAAGTATTTTAACAATCTGTTAACTTAACTCCTTACATAGTAAAACGGTCATCGTTAAATATCACTTACCACGTGCTACTTATACCTACTTATTTTGCATCACGTAGGTATGAATAAATAATTTATTTATATTTTCAACTCCCACGAGAAGCATTTAGGAATATTATAATAATGTACAGGTACTTATGGTAATTCATATCTTTATACCTTGTCTGTAACAACTCTAAGTGGCTGTAACGCTTCTCAAAATCTCAACCTATGTGTGGCTTGTGCTGTGTGCATATCATATTATAATACGTATTTTTTTCTTAATTTTTATTTTACAATCTGTTTGTAAATCTAATAATAAATAAATGTGATGATAAAGGTGTGTATGATAAAAAAGACATGATTCACACAATGAAGAAACCTCCTCCAATTGGTATATAATTGTATATTATATATGTTATTATATATTTCCTCCTCCAATTTTGGTATATAATATATGATATGACTGAGCAAAGTTCCATATACCTATATCAATATAATAAATTAGTATACATTTACATATTAATATATTATGATAGATATAGTTAGGTAGGTACAGCCAGTAGACAGTAGTGCAATGATTCTACATCGAATCATTTAGAAATGCAGAGGATATAGATATGTTTTTCTCCATTTATGTAATTTACAAAATTTAACAATAATATTGTAGCCTTGTTCTAAATATTGTTTTGAAATACTAAAATGCACACGAAATGAAACATACGGCACTTTAAGTGTTGCATTTGCATCCACTTGATATTTAAATTTTTAAACGTTCTATGTATATAATGTGTAGGTATATTGTTATTCAAATTAAAATAATATGATATAATAATAATAGTAGTTGTGAATATTATTATTTTTATGGATTTATTATGTAGGTTCCTATTACATTTTTTGTGCAAGCTATGTAATATAATAAAGTAGCTTGGCAGGTCTGGGTTAGCCCTATACAATCTGCAGGCCAAATAATAACACTTAATGTTCCAACCACGATTATAGATAATCAATAAACTATAAAACTGTGCAGAATATTAAATAAACTGTTTTTGCTGTTATAGCCATATAGGACAATAAGGTAGTGCATAAATTCAGAAAATAATCGGACAAATTTACACTGATGAACTATCGTCTAACTCATGCACTTTAATGTTTTTAAATTAAATTGTGATGGCACCTAGCCTAAGCAGCCCACCCCCAATATATTTTCATATTTGCTCTTATAAACTGGAAATCTTACTAATTTACAACTAAGTCAAACTTGCTGAAATTATTTGCAAAGGAATAATATTAAAAAAAAAAAATTGTGGGGACTGACAAAATGAACTCAATTTATAGAAGTCTGAAGTAATTTATATAAATATTTTCATAATTAGATTACTTATATATAGTTATATCCATTGTGTACTCAAGTAGCTTATGTACGTTTTTTTGTAACTAAATATTTAGAAACAAAAGGAAATAGATTTAGAAATTTTAGAGTTCAGAAAAAAATATCAAGCCCCTGAAACACGAAGGGAGTACGACATATACGACCCACTACAATGCAGAAAAGGTCAGCCAAACCGTATTGGTGACGATGACCCAAGAATTACATTGTCGTCGGTTCAACGGTACGTAAAATATACAATGACATAAATAAAAAAGATATTTTAATATTTAGCATTACAATTTCTTATTAAGGTTTGAAGGCGAAGAGGGCACTACGAAAGAACAAAAAGCCGAACAAATGAAACAACAGCGTGTGTGGTTAGAAATGCAAATACGTGAAAAAAATATGACTCGAGAAGAGAATAAAAACGTTGAACGTACATGGCAAGAAACCGAACACACGACAGTTCAACGAGCACTGGCACTTGCATCGCTAGAAAATGAGTGTAGGAAAAAATTGATCGAAGCAAATAATCGATACAACCAAGCCCTAGTGAGTGTTTTTGAATTCAGGAACAAAAGGCTCAAAAGGCGAAATGAAAATGAAACGATTATTTGTTCAAATTTAGGCGTCCGAGCAAAAAATGAATAAAAGTATTATGGAAGCCGAGAGCAACGAAGATAAAATGGCAGAAGTGTACAACGCGATCACTGGAGACTTTCTGACGGAAAATCCCGAACTCGGATTCAACAGTGCTTTAGGGCCAGGAAAAATATCAACGTCGCTCTACAAAGGATTAACGCCGGCAATGAAACAAGCAATATACGACGAACAAGCTAATCAAAGAGCAGAACTTAAGGTGCGTACAAATAAATAAATTACCAATAAATATCCTAATTTATAAATTTACTAATGCTCGACAAATGTATACACATTATTTACGTTACTAATTATTTATAGAAAGGAGTGATATATAGATACCTACTTTACCCGGGACAGCATACATAATCAACAGTTGTGCAATTTCTGAGGGGTTTAAAGACATGTGTATCCCATTTAAGCAATACATTATATGTATATTATTTTAAAAAACTCAAATATTACAATTATGATAATCCCTATTAGAATTTATTATTGTTTTACATTCTGAATCTGAATTTTAAGTTTATTAATTATACAATAATGATGTGTGTGTTTTTTTGTCTGAAAACACTTTTTCTAGTAGAAAAAATGCTCGGATCATCAACTTTGTTTTAAGTTTCTTGTAGAGAATTGGATCTAGTTAGTACTTTTGGGAGGTCAAAATTGAAAATTATCGGTACTTTTATAAACGATCAAGAAAAAAAAAATACTAACATTTAGGTATTTAAAATAATAAAAAATGTAATATTATTATTATTAAAATAATTGTTTAGTAACCTTAGTTACAAAAAAGTTAGTTCACCTTTACACAGAATCGTTTTTTCATCGTATTCAATGATTTATCATCGAATTCAAATTTAACACATCCATTCAACTCCTACTCTACAGTAGAGCGGTTACCTATACTTTCCTTTTTTTTAAAATTTAAATTCTAGTCTAGTACCTACCTAACTATTATATACATTTTTCAAATAAAAAAGAATAGGTAATACTCAACAGTTAATAATATTTATTTTAAATGTGTCATACCTATTATGATAGCTTATTTAAACGAATAATTTACAAACAGGTAGGTATTATAATATGTAAACATTTAGCATTTGAATATCAATACCCAACTCTTGTCAGGATTTGTATTGCTGGGGAAAAATGAAAACAATTAATTTTTCTTTACATTATTTTTGGTTCTTTTTCTAATCAACTAACAATAATATTTCAGAATTGGTGTGGTATCAATAAGGGATATAATATAAAATCGTATGTCCCCTCCACCTTTGAAATGTTCTTCATTAAGCAACTTTACACCAATATTAATAATTAACAAATAAACGAACAATAATGATTTATCGTATACAATTTCAGATACGAAAAGAGGCATTCGATAAACAAGAAAAAGATTGGGCCGAACTTTTAAATATACTAGCCAGATGCGGCACACTCAGTGATCGAGAAATGCAAAAGAAAAAAAGGTAAATAATACTTTTTAGAATATTAACTATAGTTTTATTTATCTATATAATTATATTTCAAGTATAATTATAATACATATTATTATTATTAATTGTAATATTATAAATCGATTTTTTCACATGCATGATATGAACATTGCATTATCATTTTATAATGAATAATGTAATTATTGCAATTGTATGAATGTATTTATAAATGCTTACAAATTTGATTCAAGACATAACTATTCTGAATACAACATTTTACCTATTTTTTCATATTTTAGAAATTATTAGTGTACGTGTAAAACTGTAAATGTATTTAACTGGTTTTTATGTTTAATTCCTTATTTGAGGAAAGTCATGGATTTTGGCAAGTTTGAAACTATTTTTATGAATGCGATATTTTAATACATACAAAAAGTTAAATTTACATAAAGTCATTCAAAAAATATTATTTTTTTATACATCTTAATAATCCATTTTATTCTTGAATACTTATACCTACATTTTGTATGCACAATTTTAATATATTAAACATATTATTTATTGATACCTTTCAAGTCATACATATATTAACTATAAATTTATTTTGAGTTTACTTTACACAATTTTTAACGTAGTTTTCATGTTTTTTTTAGTTTCTTAAATCCATATAGCCTTACACTATTACCACATCTTCTAACATTAAAAAAAACTTATTTATAAATAACAAATGTAATATTTCTTTTTATTAATTTCATTACTTACAACTAATAGTTTACAATTTATTTTTTTTATTTTGATGATTTATTGATTGAACCATCTAATTACTATTATACAACATTTGATTGGACGTTTTAAGTTGTAAATAATATATTTTATTTTATTTATTTACTTTTAGAAACTTAGAAGATGGAATAAAAGATTTCAACTTAGTTCTAGCTAATGAACAGAAAAATAAAGAAGAATTTTTGAATAACGTTCTGTATAGAACTAAAGCTTCGAATGAATTTTTCGATCAGTTTAATAAAACCACTCGATAATTTGGTCACGTGGAAGATATTATATTCGGGAGGCGTTCAAAATCCCGACAATGATAATCCCGAATGGTCAAAAACCCGAAACCAAAATCCCGACAGTCTAAAATACCGACAGTTTAAAATACCGACAGTTCAAAATACCGACCATTTGAAATGTCGACAAAATAAAATAATTTTATCTTATCTTATAAAAGTTTAATTTAGTACCTATATTTTCTAAAACGCTCAATTATTTGTCCCGAGTCTCAGTGAACGATTGAACATTTCAAATGAACAAACGTATTTTTGCGTGTTAATTGTATAGTACCTTTGTTTTAAATATAAGTTAGGAGTTTTTTTATTATGAGTGAAATATGTCAAATTATTCCATCTCAAAAAGGAAATGCCAAAATATGTGTCAAGGGATATTTAATGACAAAAGACAAGAATCGAGAGGACATAATATATTATTGGTGCTGCGAAATAAGAAAATTAATGGCCTGCACAGGTAAGTTATTATTTCATTAACCGGAAAGACAAATTAATTGTTTATAGATTTTATAAATTTATAAATTTATAACAATTTTAGTTAATCTGTTGTAATTTTTTTTTTTTTTATTATTAAACGAATATTTACAATCTGTATACACAACACAATACAATAAGTAAATTATGAAAGCTTAAACGAAAACGAAAAGAACATGAAGGCTTGAGAGAAGGGGGCGTCCATTGACACCACTTCAAAAAGTCATTCTACTCATCAGAATGTTAATTTAGTTTAGATCTCTGGGCCAACGTCGTTTTAATCGACGTAGTGGATTTATAGGGTTAGTTAAAGAGCGGAGATTGGAGATAAGTGGATTTTGATGGTTAATTATGGCTGTGTGTAGTTTTTTGTAGGATTGAGAGGCTAATTCAGGAAGAGTTAGGATTTTCAGGTCATTATGGAGGGACTGTATTTGTTGTAATTTAAAAATATTATTCATTTGGGACATACTGTTATGTTAATTGATAAATGAACAAATTTTTGTGGACTCAATATTTTAACTCACATTTTAATATAAATAATAATAACAATAGAAGTAATAATTAAAAATTATTTTTAATTTTTGCGTTTCATTCATAGGACGTGCAACCACTATACTTATCAACGAAAAACATTTATTACGTACATTTTCTGATCATAATCACCCACCTGAAGCAGCTAGGGTTGATGTATGTACTACTCTTGGCGTTTTAAATGATAATATGATAATATTATGTAAATATGTATGGTCGGGATTTCAAACTGTAGGTATTATGATTTGTCGGGATTTTAAACAGTCGGTATTGTGATTTGTCGGGATTTGGTATGTCGGGATTTTACGTGTCGGGATTATAATTGTCGAGATTTCGACCCAGACCCATTATATTCTTTAGTATCTCAATGGATCTGTAAACAATTATAAATTTATGTTTAAAAATTATTATATTCAACTTCTTTCACATAGCATTATCAGAATATTATGACGAGTGAATATTTATTAAATATTTAATTATTTAATTGTATACGATTATAAATTAAATGCTAGTAAATAAATAAATATAAAAAACGAATTTATAATGATAAATAATAAAAAAAAACACTTTTCCTGCATCTGAACAGCCTAAATTTAGTTCTGAAGATTCTTAGCCATGTTGCGTCAGTATTAGCTTTAGCTTAATTCTCTATAGTAACCAATTTGGCATTTATAATGGATTTGATTGAATCAGTAGCATAAGAAACAATTTCATTGGATAACTGCCTAATTAGTAATTCCGTTTTTTACAAAGACCATTGCAGATAGGTTATGTCTTTATGACTTATACTATGTATTATGGGTTTTTTTTCGATTACGGATATTTTATTAATATTACTTCAACTGGTTAGAGAATTATATAATATTTTTAAGAAAATAGCTATGAACTACTATAATAATTTCAACTTGTTTACACTGCACAGACGCACAGTTGCCCTAATTAAAGTAGGCAGGCAAATTTTTAATTTTAGTAGAACATGATTAAACACGTTCTGAGCACATTTATTTAAAACCTATCTTGATAATTAGCAACCACAACAAGAAATAAGCACTAAGGATTTTATACAAATATGTTATTTTCGGTGAATGCGTACCTATATGTCTGAGCAATTATCAATTATTTTATGCGTTTCATTGTTTTAATTTTTAATAGGTATACGCATACATATTTCATAAAATATTATTTTAATAGCATTATTCAATTGTTACAGACAATAAATTAGTATATTATTGGTTGGTATAAAAAGATCATCAAGTTTTGAAAGATATGAAATTATTAGCACAGATTTTACCTATTAGCTAGAGAAGTAATTTTCCTGCAGTTTTTAACAAAATCTCGTCGATGTACTCACTATTACATGTAGCATATTATACGTATTATATATTAGTTTTCAACAAACTTTATTTTAAAGCACAATATTATACATATTTGGCGTAGTTGTAAACTTTAAATCAAATATGCTAGTTAAATATTATATAATTACGTTAACGTGAAAAATGATTTTTACTGCGTAGTTGAAATGTATTACTATTTGCGTCGATATGACAGTTATTTTGTAATTATTTTTACAGTAGTTTTTTCTTTCAGTCGATGTTGATACAGTTAATAAACAAACCACGCCAATTCATTAAGGTATATGAATGTCAAAATATAGATTGCTGTAAATATACCCGAAAACAAATAGTTATCTGCAAATAAATGGCAAAAAATGTACGAATATTTATAGTTTTTTGTTCAAACGGAACAAACAGTTATTAATTATGCATATAAAATACGTTTTCGTCTGTCGACATTCGACAAATGTTGATGATTGTTTATAATTTTTAGTTTTTAATATTTTTAAAATATACATTGTGCCAATCTTCGTGTTTATACGTATAATATTTGCTACGTGGCGCCATCGATCGAGAATTAGTACCGCCTGCTGGCTACAAGTAGTAGCAGTGGCGCGGGGGTGTGAGACAAAATACGCAGTTGATAAAAATTCCTTTGAATTTTATGTCCTGCGCTGTAACTGCGCTCGTCAGCCAGTGGCGAAATAGGAAAAATGTTCAGGAAGAGGAGGGGGGAGGGGGCTAAATAAAGCACTCGGACAATTTTTAAAAAATTAAATGTATATCATTTTAAGAGAATTTATACTTCTGTAATTTTATTCCAAGTGTCATATAGAATATTATTATACATTGTATATAGTATATACGATATTATACCTATGACACGTATAATATATATTTTTTTTTTCTACAGGCTACAAATATTTTCTTGATAAATGAATGGATATATTTTATTACATAAAAACAAAACAATTTGTTGTTAAATTTAACAAACAACGAATATTTTTACAAATAGGTACAAATATTTTTATTAATAATTAAAAATAAAAGTGTGGAAACAACTTTCATTAAATATTTTTTCCAACACTTATGTAAACAATAAATAAAATCTAATAATAGTAATAATAATACTAATATATACATTTTAACATAGACAGCGCATGCAAATTAAAACAAAAATTATAATTTCAACATATCTACTTAGGTACTCACATTTTTCTAAATGATATAATATAATAAGCCAATAAAGCTTCATTAACACATGATTGTTGATCCAAGTACTAACCATTTCACGCTGAAGTACCTCCACTGGTAGGCTTCTTCACTCCATTATTTTCATGTAATTATTTTAGTATTTATTATAAATATAATAATATAATTTTTATAAATATGCCTTTTGTTAAAATTTGAAATATAATCTTAAAAAATATTGATGGGCTAAATTTGAACTTCCTTGCGTCCAGGACTAATATTCGATGTTACTAATTATTTGGTTTTCAAAACAAGCCAAACTTGGGATGTTCGGTTCGGTTCAAAAAATTGGTCCATGATTTGTTAAATCTAAAACAGTTCAGTTTCGATCCGTTCTTAAAAACCAAGGTTTGTAACACCACTCTACGGCTCGTAGTCTTGCAGAAATGCAGAATGTATTATAAAATTAATTTATAGTTTTAAACTTATGAATTATGCACGGCATTGTATAAGAATGTGTTAAAAATTAGCTAGCACAACTGATACCGCATAAACCTTAGTTCTTAACCGAGTTGACCGTGATTGTTATATTCTGTGACCGTACCATCATTGAATCTCTTTTAACTCTTGTTATGTTACCTAATATGTTATTAGTATCTTTATCGCTGATCGCCGCTCAGAAGCTTCTGTATACGTACGAGCAAGAACCATCATTTTTCTCTTCGTTAGGTTGGCCAAAAATCGTATGTTTATAGCGAATACAAGAATGCCGTATCCATATGTTTAATATCAATGAACGAATCACCTCGACCTCGTCCTGTATAATTATACAGGCGGTATAATGTCAAAAAAAAAAAAAAATGAAAAACAATTAACTATTAATATTAATATACTATATATAGGAACATAAACTAACAAATGTTTTTGTATTTAATATAAGTTATAAGTATAACTAGGAAATTTAAATGTTAAAAAAATTAACCTAAGGTAATTACTGTCAAGTATTCTATTAATGAATAATTATACGTATTATACGTATATTACGTAGGTACGTAAATACGTAATTATACGTAATAATAAACGTATATACGTATATGTACCTATTAAGTATTTTAATATACTTAGCCTCACGACTTTATTCGGATTCCAGAATCAAATCTTTATGTAGGTCCCAGTGCATCTTTATGCAAATCCAATACAAACACGATAAATCATTAGTACCTATACTTAGGAAAATGTCGAAATAATGAAAATTGTAGGTACATATTTCACTATTTATGATATTTAGGTATACCCATATGAGTGGTATATGAGTATAGGTATCCAAAGGACAGAGGACAGACACTCACTATTTCCGTATAGGAATCGCAGGTCTTCCTGTTTTCTTTTCTCTAATAAGTAATCAATAATAATTTTGTTGTTTTAACTAAATTCTATCATGGGTATTTAACAACACTGATCTTGATAATCTAAGAAATATAAATAAATATATTAATCTCGTTCTTGTAATTTATCAGAATACATATTGCAAGGGCGTCATTTCATTTGTTTATTGATAGGTCCACCAAATTAGTTATCGTTTGTTACAAATTAAAAATTACCCAAGGTGCAAGGTGCTTTACATCTACCATCATTATATCTTGTCTGATTACACAAGTATTAGAGTATTAACTTATGAACTACCTATTATATTTTATTACTGTAAGAGACCGTACCTATACTGTAGCGTCATTTCAATTTTTATTAGGAAGGGACAAAAGTTTTGACCAGCCCATATAGATATAGTTGAACAAAAAAAAACAGAACGCATCGCTCCCAAGCTAACTTCCTGCACTTATATTTTTATTTTGATACAATTTTCATTTTACATAAATGTATACGAGTATGAGGCAAAAGTCTATATGTTTATTTGTAATTCTTTTGTTTCTTTTAATTTGTATCTTAGTAATTTAATCAATTAACTTATTGTATACAACAATCCTCATCTATGTAAATATTTTTTGTTCCACTTTTAAATTGTAACTGGGCTCGCCCGTTTAATTATAATAAATACATTTAAGGTACCTAACAAAAAAGACGCGGAGGAACTAAATAATTATGGTCACTACCTCAGTGGCGTAATTTTATATTTTTCTAGAGGTATCTAATACTTAGTAAATTATAACATGAAACACGACTGCTAAACCTTATTGAAAAATCGAAAATTTTTAAATAGGTATACCGTCTGTTGTATAGAAGTTTTTTTGAAATGATGGATAAATTTAAGAATTATTATTTTCGTTTTAGAATTATTTTCATAGATTAAATATTTTTATCTCAAATATATAGACTCGGATGGGTAAAAAACTATAAATATTAATTATTATTGTGTCAAAAGTGTTCTAGCGGAGCTTACACTATATTATATTATTTCGTCAAAATTATAAAAATTATAATCATGTTATTTCACCAACAACCGGCCCGACAATTGGACTGATTTTACAACCAGACAAGGGCAAATGCCCACTTTGCCCCCCCCCCTCAAATGACGCCACTAATTAATTATTCACTCATATGAGGTTAAATTTATTGAAATCCGAGTTCAATTAAATATTCTGCAGAATTTCCTTGGACAATGGCACATTAATTAACAGTTATCGTAATTAATATTATTTTAATATTAGGTATATAATCTCTATAAGATTTTATAGTTCAGAGTACCTAGTACCTACACGAAAATATCACGATTTAAATCAAAAAGTCCAAATTTAAGCTTTGAAAGCGTATACACAATTATATGAATACCTAATAGGTAATATATTAACTAAATGTTGTCAGATTACGACTCACTTTGCGAATACTACTGACTATAGTGACTACACAGTACATCGTTTTAAATGTTTTATCTACATCGTGCCCATCATATAGACGGCGTCCGCAGAAATTTGTCTAGGAGAGGGGCAAGTTTGTTTAAACATAATATAATACATAAAATAAAATTTATTTTTTATATAATGGTGACTTTTTTTTTTGTGTAACGCACTTTCAATTTGTGTAGGTCAAAGGTATAGTAATTTATCATAGTATATTCAATTTTAAAAAAAATTCCTAAAAGCTGTGGGGTTGAGGGGGGGGATAACCCAGTATGCCCCCCTCAAACGGGCGCCAACGATCGTGCCCATCGTGGTTACAACGAATTACAAACGAATCAGAAGTTTAAAATGTATAAAAATGATTTGTAATTTTGTATATTATTGCATAAAAATGAAGCTACAATAGTAGCCAGTAGGTAGGCAGTATAATAAATATCATGAAATCGGTTTGAATTATGATCACGGACTAAGATTTACTAATAAATTTATAAATTATTATAATTTATTGTATTTATTAAACTACCTATAGTTAGTAGTAGGTAGTAGGTACACTGAACGTATACAACTACTGAACTACTATAATATAGTAGTCACTATTTTTTTAAAGTCTGACAAGTCAGTAGTGTCACAGTTATAGAGTCATATTACTCTATGGTCACAGTTCAACAGTTGTGATAGATGTAGTATAATATATTGTACACAATATAAGGTCTGTGACAAGCTGGATGGTGTATTAATACCATTAACTAAAGATATATCTTAGTTCATGATTAATACCAAGGTACAACTTGGTCTGTGGACTGTGATTACTGATTATGATTATATTATCATGTTTTAATGTTATATTCTGTGATAATACCCACGGATAAAGATAGTACTATCTTTAATCGTGATAATACCTATGGGTACTAGTTGAATACCATTTCGGTATTTCTGATTTCATTCATAATTATTGTTCAGCAACAGTTTTTTTTAAAAATATTTAATATTTATTATATTTCTGTTTTTATTTTAAAAATATTTCTTTTATAATTTCTATATTTATAAAAATTTTGAATTTGATTAATGTACTGTAAATTAGTTCTTCAAACATCTTATATTATTATACTACTATACAGTTAAAACTTTCTATACTGTAGTGGTTTAAAGTACAATAATTGCAGATTACCTATTATATTATGTCTTTGAATGAAAAAAATGCTTCAGAACTTGAATTTCAACATGTTCATGACGTGTGTACATATAAATACATATTACATATTTAATATTAGTGATGTTACAAAGTATAAACAACTAACTATATTAAGCGTTTAAAACTGAACTAAAAATAACAAATATTTGAACCGAACCAAATGCTAAACATTTGACATACAAAAGCAGCTTTGTAAAATGTGTACTTCATTTCATGAACGATTAAAATTAAATTAAGTTAATATTATGGTAATAAAATTTCTTTGTTACCATTTTATCAACTTAAAATTTTAAAGTTTCTAAAAGTGGTACAAGTTCAGTATACAATTTTAAGTTTGTTCCGATTTGTCTATATTGAACAAAATTTGCTTGTTTGGTGACTCAAATTTGGCTGATTCGATTTTGTTATATTTAAAAAAGTTTGATTGTGGTTCGATATGTTCTCAAAAATCTGGTTTAATAACATCACTAATATATTTTTATAAATATTTATTGTTAAGACTATATTATATTATTTGTTTACTAAGAACTTGAGATAATTTTATTTAATTGATGTGTTATGTATCTATATCTTTATTGGATAATATAATGGTTATACCACAGAATATATGAAATTTCATATATTCTGTGGTTATACTACTTGTGATTTAATTTTTGATCATTTTATTATCATAGGTTTATGAAAACATAGCATCACATTTTAGTGAAACACGACAGAAACCTTGGCCAAATGTTGTTAAGTTTTTAAACAAATCTAAACCTGGTGCAATTGTTTTGGATGTTGGTTGCGGAAATGCTAAATATTTTACAAATACTTCTGATGTTTATCAGGTATATTATAGTATAAATATTTTAAAATTTATTTATTATTTAAATTAAACGTAATCATTTATAGTTAGGTTGTGATCGAAGTACTCAATTAGCTCAAATATGTAAGACTCGTAATCATCAAGTATTCAACTGCGACTGTCTTCAATTACCAATACGTTCAAATTGCGTGGATATGTGTATTAGTATAGCAGTTCTTCATCATTTGGCCACAAGTGATAGACGTTTAAAAGCTTTAAGGGAAATTAACAGAGTACTAGCCGTTGGAGGCCAAGCACTTGTATATGTGTGGGCCAAAGAACAGTGCAGAAATCAAAACCTTTCAACTTATTTAAAACAGAGCAAGACTACAAAACATAAGCCAGAGTCAACACTTGAAGAAGCTAAAGAATTTTGTGTGGAATCAATTGACGTCAATCTACCAATACATACAAACCGTTCTAATTTCATACATAATGATTTGCTGGTTCCCTGGAAGCTGAATCAAAAGAAAGAACAAGAAAATGAATCTAAAACACATCTAAGATATTATCATGTATTTGAAGAATCCGAACTGAAATCATTATGTGAGCAAATTCATAACTGTAAAGTGACTGATTATTATTATGATCAGGGTAACTGGTGTGTTATATTTGAAAAGATTAAAATTTAAGTATATGTATATTGTTATTATTTATAATACACCAATCACCACTGACACCATTGATCCACCATATCTATTGACAAAATTAATAATACTCAGTTAACTTTTGAATAACAATATACGTATTAATAATAAAATAAATACCATGATGATTAAAATTAAAGACACTTATTGACAAGTGTTTTTAAGTTCCTACATATATTATATAATCAGTGGCGAGGTGAATTTTTTTTTCTATGGGGCAACTATTTAAAATAAGTACTTACCTGTACCTATTGATTTTGCGTAAACTTGGGTAGCTAGCCCTCGCACTACCAAACCCAATTCGTAAAAGTACATTGTACATAAATTATTTGTAAATTATATGCGAGTCTATTACTAAGATACTCACCACTACTTATACATTCAAACGGCCAATGTATATAAATGTAGTCTACATAACTTCTTTTTTAATCTTAAAATGTATATTTTATTCCTTTAATAAGTATAATAAACAATTATATTTTGTTTTAGTATAACATGTTAGTGGACATATTAAAAAAATGATTTTAAAGTACCTATATAAATTAAGGTAACTTATATTCTGACTTTGACTAGTGATTAATGGCTGCTTATGATAATATTTATTCTTCCCTTTTATTTATTCACTCCACAAGTTCCTCATAATATCTAGGACACTTCTACGACCATTAGGTACATACAATTTATTGTAGTTGCACATAATTTATACAGTGTTGGTTTCTAATATCTAAATAAAACCTTAATAAAATATTTGTACCATCGTTGAGATCTTAATATGTTCACGGCCACGCCACAGATTAAATAAAAGATTAAGTTTTATTTAATCTGTAGCCACGCGTCATGTACACGTAACATGGGTTATATTCAGATAGACCGGTGTCACATATGTGTGACACGGCCAATATGCTGTTTAAGAAGCTTGATTTACTTATTTCGGTTTATTTTAACAAATATTATTTTATTGTGGTTTATTCATATACTATATGAGGTATCAATTTATATAGCTGGTTTATAATATATTGCTATGACATAATATAATGAGTTCATGGTTAATTAAGAGCCATTTTATTAAGGTTTATTTAAAGACCTCTTAAATTTACCTCTTGGCCGTGAATATGTAAATTGCTGTAGGTAGGGATTATTTGTCGAGGAGAATGTATTTTCAATTGTGCAATTTCTTGTGCACCTAAATATTTATATTATTTATGTTATGAATTATATAAACTCTTTCTCATGGTTGAATTTGTTTTAACCATTTATATATATTTATTACTACTATATAATAAATTCAAATTACAGGGAATCTATAAAGTTTCTTAGAATCAAACTATTTTATATCGTAATAATCTGATTAGGAGTATACTATAAACAGTTTATTTTAAGTATGCATAAATTCTTAATCTAATACAATAGTTTTTAGGTTGTGTAAGTTTACATTATTCAATAATAAAGTCTTGTTTGTTTAAGGTTATGAAATGTACTAGTCATAACAATTTATGTTAAAATCAAGTCTTGAATTTTATTTACTAGTTATATATTTTTTTTTTTGGTACAAAATAAGAATTTAAGTTACTTATAAACTAAAAGAAATTGTACTTGGTTTTTAAAACAAAAAAATTAAATATAAATCATAAGATAACTTTCATATTGATTGATCATAAAGTCATTGAATCTTTCAATTGTATTACATACTTACATAAAATGAGATAAAAAATTTAAATAGAAAAAAAAAACTTATATAAAAGTAATCGTAGTTTTAGCTTGATTCACCTGCCATACATTAAGCATTTCATATTCCTCAATGCAATCATCAACTTGTGACGTGTTGAATCCCTTACTTGTACAATATTCTCTAATATCAGACATTTTGACAACAGTTCGTCTTCCAGCTAATTCTCTTATTACATTGAATATACGGTCCACAACAGTTTGAGGTCTAAAAACAAATTTGTTATTTTATCAAAATTTCAGGTTAAACTTATTTGTACAATACCTTCCAGTTTTTTCATCAGTCTGCATTAAAGACATTTTAGACATTTCTAAAAGTCTCATAGCTTCAACTACATCTTCACGTTCCACCAAATCTGATAGTCTAAGCTTAGCTAAAGCTGTAGATAATCTAAGTATAGCCAAAAGATTTCTCGCCGAGGTAAATGTTGTATCGCCGTTGTTACGTGAATCTTTACGCAAGTCGACATATGAATTGACAAGAAAATCTGTAAGCTCTACGGGAACAGTGGGAGTCTTCTTCTTACACAAATCAATGTAACGACGCATTAAGCTCATATCTAATGCTTGTACTTCAGTTGGTGGTTGAAAACTATGCTTATGAACATATGTTATATGTTGTGCCAACCTAATTAAAGCACATTTTATTAATGTAGTTTACTAATTTATAATATTTATTATTTATTTTATTTTTATGGTTTTAGTAATATTACTTAAGATCATTTTCACGATTGGGTTTGTCTTGAATCAACCATAGTAAATCAAAACGAGAAAGCAAAGCTGCTGGAAGTTGGATATTGGCTTCAATTGAACGTTTAGGATCATATCTTCCATACGCAGGATTGGCTGCAGCCAGTATACTCACTCGAGCATTCAAACGTGTCATTATTCCAGCCTATATTAAATAAAATTAATATGAATATACCAATTGATTTTTTGAAAAATATTTTTAAAATA
The DNA here is from genome assembly GCA_022818045.1 of Neotoxoptera formosana. Taxonomy (NCBI): domain Eukaryota; kingdom Metazoa; phylum Arthropoda; class Insecta; order Hemiptera; family Aphididae; genus Neotoxoptera; species Neotoxoptera formosana. Next base: position 49,407,160 of record CM040633.1, read on the forward strand.
TACTTTAGCAATTGAGATGGTTTGTTGTTCCATCACTTCATGAATAGCAGTTCTATCAGACTCTGCCATTTTGTCAAATTCATCAATACAACATACACCTTGGTCAGCTAATACAAGAGCACCACCTTCTAGGACCATTTCATTGGTCAAAGGATCTTTCATCACAGCAGCAGTGAGACCTACGCCTGAAGAACCTCGACCAGTAGTATACTGACTACGACGAGCAAGACGTTCAATATATGAAAGCAATTGAGATTTTGCTACTCCAGGGTCTCCCATTAAACAAATATTGATGCTTCCTAATAAAAATTGAAACAAAATTAATTAGCAATATTATAAATAATATAATATTTATGTATGTTTTATTTTAAAAATTATAGTTTTGCCTTTTGTCTAATTAGTAATTACACACATTTTATGAACTGTTTTTATTTATATTTTATACCCGATAAGATTTTATATTTTAGCCCCCAATGAGATGGATTAAAGAATGTTCAGCCCCTCCAAATTTAAAACTAAAATTGCTAATTTCAATATATATTATAAATATATGGAGATTATGTTAGTTTAAGGTGAGAATACTCGTAGATAAATAATTGCATTGATTCACTTAGGTAAAATTATTATAAACTATGTTAATTATGAAAAAAATTAATAACTAAGTAGTTTTGAAAATGAAATCAAACTTGAATCTTCTTTGAAAATTTAACAAAAACATATTTTAAAATATAATAAGTAATAATAAGAGAATGTTTAACTTATTAAAAAAAATAATAATTACAATTAATCTACAATCATACTTAAACTTATGATCCAACAATTCAAATACAAACTTCAAGTTTTATTTAATTTATAGCTATTTGAAATTCTAAGTTTAAGGACATGTAAACAATATCAGTAAAAGTACCAATTTAATAATATAAGATATAAATAAATAAATAATGCTACGAACACACTCATTTTTACCTCTTATTTTCATTCCATCAGGTGCTCTGTCAACACCACCAACTAAAAGTAATAATAAGGCTTTTTTGACGTCTTCGTGGCCATATATTTCTGGTGCCAAACTTGCAGCTAATTTTGTATAAAAGTCATCACCAGCCAATTCCAATACTTCTTCTTCAGATAGTTCACCTTCTCCAAGCTTTTCTTCATTTAGTTTATTTAAACATTCAACATTCTAAAATCCGCAATAAAACAGAAACAGTTGATTATAGTTTTTAAATAAATGTAATACCATTTAATAACATTCAATACTAATGTTCGATTTTATTTTAAATCAAAATATATTTGTGTCTATTAATTAGTAATTTATAATTTAAAAGGATTAACAACACAGATGAAGAATAAAATGTTTAGTTGTATATGAACATTTAATTTTATTATATTTTTGATAGTATTTTTATTAATACTGATTGTTCAACAATACAAACATTCTTAAATACTTAGGAAAAAAAACAGGAAGCTAATAAAATGTATAACCTTGTACGATAAACAATGCAATGCAATTCTATAATTTACTATACAGTTAACTTTCTAGTTTAAATAAATTTATTAATTGATTTAAAGTAAAAAGTAGAGTTTATAATACTAATAAGAAATCACATATAAACTAAGTAATGGTGATAACTGATTGATATTAATTATATATTAAGATAATAATTTATAAATTCATTATATTTTTCAAAAACAATTTTGGATTTTTCATACTACAACAGTTTATTTCAAAATATTGCTTTTAAGAGATTAAAACTAATTTATGTTAAAAAGTTTATAAGATTATAATTGTAAAGATTTCTAATCTAAATTACTTACATGGGCTTCAAGAAAAGTATCAGATAATAGACCTTGCTGAATCTGTCGGAAACCAGAACGAACCAAAGGTAAAAATATACCAGTTACAGATATGTGGTCTCCCGGTACTGCTTGTCGTGTAGCTTCACCTCTACATAACACAGTAAGTGAACGTGGAATATTACCAACTGGAACTTGATCACTCTAAATAAAAACACAAAATATATTTAACTTTAATATTTATAATATATAATAGTATAATATATATTTTAATAAACATTAACTTACCAGTTCTTGGATTTTGAGTTCTTGAAATTTAATAAATTTAGATCCTCTAGTTTGTAAATACAAGCGACTACCTGGTTTATTTGTTGAACATTCAGAACTTGGACAAAATTCCAAAGGCTTGAATGTCAGTGAATTTACCTATTAAACATGATTGAATAAATATTTATTGGAGAAAAATTATAACAAAAATGTAAATACGTACTGGTTGATAAGTTTCCCCACCACACAGGTCACAAGAGTAAGTAGCAACTACAACCATAGGTTTTACTTCTGTACTTCTCATGACAATTCCACGCACAGATATTAATCTACCAATGCTATTAGCTTTCACATCACGTATAGGTAATTCTTTTTTAGTGCTTAGATCTTTAAAATATATTTCACTAAAACATAATAAAACAATACAATTAAAGAATATTTTTGATAATTCTAACATCATTTTCTTACAATCTTCGCATTAGTTCTGGAGGATATCTATTTGTTGGAGCGATATTCTCATCAGCTTGTCTCATTCTTTGTCTTTGTTGGGCCAATATTCTGTGTTCAATATAAACATCCAAAGCATCTTTGTTTTCAGGCTTGAATGAGAAGAAAGATATGAATTCTAAATTCTTTAGGAAATAGTTCATAATTGAGTAGTTTACTTACTTCATGATCTTTATAATTTGGTATTAGATCTTGCACAATATCACCAATCATGGAAGAGTAACGACGACAATTGGCTGACACAGCATCGGCCAACAAGTTGTCGAAATTGTCTAAATCGTCGAGCTCAATGTACAGAGAGACCTGTAAAAGAAACAAGCAACAATTACGATCACACATAATATTGTGACGCTACTGGCTACTCAGTTCACTTACCTGTTCGCGGTGTGCGAGCTTGGCCATTTGTACAGCATACTTGGCATGCTTCTGGTTATCCTTGTCCAACGTCTGGTAGTTTTGCAAGAATTCTGTGAGTTTCGCTGCAAATAAGACGACGAATATTAGGTGTTTCGCACGCAGGTGTAGGTAGACAAGAAAAAATTATCCAAAAAAATAAAAACAAAATTATTTTTCTTTACCTTTGTCGGCTTCGTAGTCCCTGAAGCCAGCTTTAGCCATGATCGTGTGTGTAAGCCGTGTATTGTAAAATTTGTAATACTATTATTGACTGTTAGATTTGCAAAAGATTAATTAATTAATTATATTCGATGCGAATTGTGAGTTGTAACTCGCCAGTCGCCACTCGCAGTATCGGAAAGTCGGACGAGCAGAGACAGGCCAGAGTCAGATAACGGAAAAAAACAAGCACGGCCATTGGCTGTGGAAAAGTGGTAACTGGAAGTGGATCGTCCGCGGCCGACTGCTTTGTGGGTAAACAAGAAATTGGCGGGAAACTTGCCGCGGCCGACCGCGACTGCAGCGCGCAACCAGTGGTTTCGCCGTCGCGCCTTTTTGTTATCTATGACAGCAAACCGTGGTAGCACCACAGAATAGATTAAAGCAGAATGGAAACTCTCGGCGCCCAAAAATATGGTCCGCCATATTGAAAGGGCTCATCAGTTTTCCCATATAGCAAAAAAAAATGTCTATACTATTTATATGTTATTTGGCTACACTGTTTAACATTATTTTTATTTTTTATATGAAATTTTTAATTTTTTTTTGTATCTGTCACCACGATTAAGGGCAGTAAAAGTGTTCCAATTTTCTTCATCAGCATCTTTTCTGATAGGAAAGTGGATGTAATTGGTACTTTGGGGGGTCAAAAGTAAAAATTTCTCAATAGTTTTTAATCGCGTCGGGGAAAACCAAAAAAAAAATTAAGGAAAAAACGGAAATTTTTACGCGAAGCCAATTTTTGACAAAATTAATTTTTATTTTTGGTGAAACAGAAGAAATAATGACTGTAAATACATGTACATTTCACAAAATGTTTATATAAGCAATTTCTATACCTACACGATAAAATTTTCAATATGTTTTGACTATTTTTGAACTATTTATAAACATAATTAATTTTCGATTTTTTTTTTTGTTATTGTATTGTATTATATTATTTAGTCAGTCAAAAAAATTGAAAAAGTAATACAATGTTCTTCATAACTTGCTGTACGTGAAAATTAAAAAAAAGTTGAGCGTATGTCTCTAATAGTTTTTATATAAGCGTCTAAAGTTAAAATTTCGACACAATATGTATAAATCACGAAATTCTGCAATTTTTTTTTTAATTTTAAAATTCAACACAAAATTCTATATATGTTTTTCGACCTTTCTAAAAAAGAAAATATTTACCGGAAACTCAAATTAATTTTTTATGAGCGTTTGAAATTGGATGTTCACCAGTTTTTTCCGGGAACGATTTTCTTATTTTAATGTAATTCAAAAAGGAATTACCGTAGACATTTGAATATTTGTTCAGATTACCAATTTATATGAACCAAAAAAAAATTAAAAAGATTTTGTTAATTTTTGAGCTAATTATAGGCCTAATAAATTTTTGATTTTTTTTCTTTAATTATCGACAAAAAAAAAATGTTGTTCCGACAAATTTGTTGAAAATTTAATACAAGATTCTTCATAATACAAGATTTAATACAAGATACCTAAGTTGTTTAAATAATAATACACCAAAAATAATAACATTATTTATAAGCATTTAAACTTCAAATATTCTCCGAAAATCATCATCGGATAAATTGTTTTGTATAGTTAACAATCTATAAAATATTCAGTTTTTATAACTATAAGGATTGAAAATTTAAAACAAGGTTTTACGTCAGTAGTATATAGAGTGTAACCAAAAAATCAAAAAGATATATTATAATTATTTTAATTAATTTGGTTAATTTTTTTTGATAATTTAATATAAAAATGCCAAAATGCATTTTTTTAGGACATTTTTTGTGTTTTTTTAGGGCATTATTTATGGGTTTTTAGGGCATTAAAATCCCAGCCCTACTCATAAGGTATTATGTAAGTGGTAGTTAAAAAAAAGTGAAGCATATGTGTAATTTTTTTTTATAAGCATCTAAAATTGAAATTTTGAATAAATATTTAAAAATCACGAAATTTTGAAGTTTTTTTTGATTAGTTAATTCATAAAAAATTTTCTATTTAAATCTAAGATTTTAAAATTCAACACAAGATTTTCTACAAGTTTTTCTATCTTTCTAAAAAAAAATGTACCGGAAAGTCCAACTAATTTTTTAATAGCTTTTGAAATTATTAATAATGGCAATATATAATTAATATAAACGTATGAATTTCAAATTAAAGTTTGGTTAATCTCAATTTCTGAATTGCAAATGCTTTATACTTCTTTAGACCAACCAAATTATCTTAATTATGTCCCATATACTGGCAGAATAAATCAGGATTGTTTAGAAAAATTTATTTTGTACTTTCCGCCAACAACAAGGCAATAATTTTAATCCAACTCCCATTCAATTAACTTAGGCTTTAAAAAAAAAATGTTGTTTAAACTATTTTCAAACTTCCTCTGGCGCTAATTGCATTGAGGATTTGGATCAAATATTTTACTCAGAAATAGCGAGTGATGAATTTCTGGCTATACTTGAACCAGTAAAAAATCCTTTTGAATTTAAACCCATTAGTATCGGTACAGTTGACTATAAAAACTTAGAATTACCAGAGAGGAACACGTTTACATATGTCTGTGGATATATTATAAAGAAGTGCTTGGAGAAGCACATAATACATATGTCAGATTTGTGTTGATTATGCTCGTTATCAGAAACAGTTAGACCAGTCGCTTCACTTATCTTTCCTCAAAGCATATCACACAAGAGACAACTCTACATTTGGAAATTTGATGATGCTTCATGATGAACTTTACAATTTTATTTATGAGTTGGAAAATATTTTTATACAATTATTTCCATCCATTTCTTTGGAAAACGGTATTGCTTCAAAGTTAAGACTTCACTTCAGTAATGTTCCTTTTAGTCATCCTTGTACACTTTCTGACAAATCTTTTTTATTACATTTATACATTAGGTTCAGAATTTTTACAGCAGTTAAATTGTTAAATAGATCTTTAGTTTCCGAGAAAAAATTAAAAAAAAGAAAATTAACTATTTTACATTTATAATGTTTCATTTGTTATTATTACTATTTATTTATTTATTTTTTTAGGTGTTTGAGCATTAAACCTGTAACACCTTGTCAATTATACTTAATAGTTTGTTCTTATTATTATTAATATTTGTATATATGTTTTAATAACTATTTTATCTTGTATATTTATAACTAATTATGTCACTAGTAATCAAGTTAACCACTAGGGATTTCTTAAATTGTTCAATATTTCAAATGCCTTAGTAACTGGCTCATTACCTTATATTAGTAATATTTAAGTTGTTATTCATACTTAGACTTTTTAAATAATGTATTTTGTTTATATTATGTCATTATCTTAGAGTAATGGTTTGTTCCACTAATAAACTGAAATGTATAAAAATGTAATTATATTTAAATGTTTTTTTAATTTTTTATATTAGTGTACCTGCATCCAAAATATTAAAATGTTTATTATTGCATAAACTATAGTCAAACAAAAACAGTTTCCTATTTAATAGCTTCTTTCTATATAAAAGAAGTTCCCACTCCAATTTTTTTAAATGTTGTAAAATGTTTTAAATACTTAAATAATTATTTTAATGAGCTATTTAGTTTGTACTTTTTTAAACATGATTTTTTTAGCCAACGTTAAAAAGAAAAATCATTTTTATTAAATACCGATGATCCAATGTATAACGTAATTAATAAATATGTATTTATATCAACCAATATACATTTTTTTTATAAATTATAAGTTAAAATAAATTAACTTTTGAAAAAAATATTGTATATTTTCAATTATTGTATATTTATTGTACAGAAGATATTTCATATTAAATTTTAGGTCAACACTGATGAGCCCTTTCAACATGGCGGACCATATTCTTGGGCGGCCGTAAGAGCCGTGTATTTTCTTATCAGTTTCCATTCTGCTTTAACTTATTCTGTGGTAGCACTCCGCGGTGCCCCGGTCTGGTAACTGGTAACGCCAAACACGTATACATTTTTAACTATATAATTTACATAAACAAATTTGAACTTTAAACGCTTTAAAAAATGTTAATGTCGATATTTAATCGCTGTTAGTACCAGTGTCCAGTTTCGTATTTATGGGCTGTGGGGTCACCCGGAACCCGCTCTACTATTAGTTTTTTTTATGGACACAGCAATGTTACATTTTGTACTTAAAAAATTCAAAAGATAATTATTTATGTCGTTCACAGGGGCGAAACTAGAGTTCGGGGAGGGAGGGGGGGTTTAGGAGGTTACCTGATCTACGCACATATTTTATTATCCATCACATGGTCGCCTCGTTGATTTGCTATGACGTGCGTTCGCACTTTCGCAGAACTGATGAAAATATATAATATTATATAATATGACGTAGTCGGATACCTCAGGATAGATTTCTCAGCTTATATTACCACCCCACGAGCACGAGAATCGGAGTTTAGTAAGTTCCCACACGAAAAATATTACCTACACTGACACTCGTACGTAAGTTCCAACAAAATACGAGAATATTCTTAAAAATAATTACACAGCATGACTATGTGAAGTGTTTGAGCTTTCGCAATAAGCCAAATAAAATTTGATTTTTTCTATTATTATTATTATTATTATCTTATACCTATACAAATGATATGTGGACCATACCTACCTACACATTATATTATTAATTGTTATTATATTATATTATATGGACTAGATTTAATTAAAAATTGGATTGGACTTTTTTTATTCAATACAAAAAAAAACAAATTTTAACCACACCAACTATACGTTTAAGTTGTCAGTCCTAAGTCTGAATTAAATGCGAAGGAAGTTTGTATTCGATACAATTGTTTTCGTGTGGGTACGCGCGGGTGTCATTTATTTCGCTTGGGAACTTACGTATTACACAGGGGTGATTTTTACCCACTATACATAACTCGTGTGGGAACTTACATTCGCCCCGAGAATCAGCGTGTACCACAGAAAGGTCGAAACCGATTATCTATCGCAGCCACGCATAGTTTATAATTACCCACATTTTTGTTACATTATAACTTTGTCATTGAGTATTATTATTTTATTTTTTCGTCTTTTTGATTTTATAATTTTTTCAATTTTTAGGCTTTGTATGTCTGGCGGGTGGAGTAGGTACCTTGTTTACAGTTGTCAAAAATCAAAACAGGTGAAAAATGTACAAAACAAAAAAAATGTAAAAGAATAAAATATTATGTTGAAATATCAACAAAAAAAAACACGTATGCTTTAAAAAAAAAACACCAAATGGCACTAAAAACATATCGCATACTTTAAAAGTATTCCGATACTTTTTAAGTACTCAAATACGTATTCTAAATACATTTGAAAAAAATACTTAAGCACAGTATTTGAATACTTTTTTGAAAGTATCTGTATTTAAAATCAAATACTATTTTTAAATACTTTTTTCGTCTTACTTTATTTACAGGGACGCCAAATTTAAATAAAATAATACAAATTTGAAATTGTACAACATTTTAATTTATAGATCTTTCATCGTTGTGTTTTGGTAGGTATATTGCAATATTTTTAGTGGCCTACACTAGGTATCCATTTAATTGAATGTATACAATTCGTCCATTTCCTAATACAATTGGAAATACCTTTACTCCAATTATGTAAATATAAAACATCATATTTTTATTTACCGATTTTAAAAAAAAATTTTCACACAGTTTAATACGCACCATTGCCCAGCAGTGCACCTATAGAGAGGTCTTTTTTAGCGTAGGTGGAGCTGTTCTAACAAAAATAAAGTAGGATAACTGATGACAACTTTGAAAAAGTTATGATGCTTAATTGCTGCAATAAATTATTTATTATAGATTTAAAAACGAAAATATGATTAGAATAATTTGACATATAACTACTGTAATTTTATTCTAATAAAAAATTGAGATTTTTCTTGATAATAATAACAATATAGCTAGGTAGGTACTATGTCATTGTTGACGCCGAGTCCGGTCCTACTTTTGTATCGCGGATACCGGACCACGACTCGCGGAGTGTTGAGGATGAGAAAGGACGAGGTTTACCCCAAAACGAAATATATATTATATAAATTAATGAAATGGTCATAAAACGCAATGCGCAATACCTAATAATATGGTATAATAAAACAACGCAATATATATATATATCATGGTGGGCGCCCAAAAAAGTACAAATAAATAATACACGTGATATTAGTCTATCACGGACTAAGGCTAATACAAATTCAATACACACTGGAACAAGCTCACCGACCAGCTGCAGGTGACCGGAGTGACGGCCTCGGCAACGGTGTTGACGACGGCGGCGAGCAGGTATCCTCCCACGACGACGGCGGCAGGCAGTCCGGTGGCAGAAGAAGCGAGTGGCAAGGTGGCAAGAAACGCCTAAGCACACGTCCAAAACAAACGGTAACGACCACAACGCCTTGGCGGCAACTCTGTCGCACGGACAACGGCTGGAGTAGTACGACCACTACTCCGCTCGACAGCTACATATTTTATTATCCATCACATGGTCGCCTCGTTGATTTGCTATGACGTGCGTTCGTACTTTCGCAGAACTGATGAAAATATATAATATTATATAATATGACGTAGTCGGATACCTCAGGATAGATTTCTCAGCTTATATTACCACCCCACGAGCACGAGAATCGGAGTTTAGTAAGTTGCCACACGAAAAATATTACCTACACTGACACTCGTACGTAAGTTCCAACAAAATACGAGAATATTCTTAAAAATAATTACACAGCATGACTATGTGAAGTGTTTGAGCTTTCGCAATAAGCCAAATAAAATTTGATTTTTTCTATTATTATTATTATTATTATCTTATACCTATACAAATGATATGTGGACCATACCTACCTACACATTATATTATTAATTGTTATTATATTATATTATATGGGCTAGATTTAATTAAAAATTGGATTGGACTTTTTTTATTCAATACAAAAAAAAAACAAATTTTAACCACACCAACTATACGTTTAAGTTGTCAGTCCTAAGTCTGAATTAAATGCGAAGGAAGTTTGTATTCGATACAATTGTTTTCGTGTGGGTACGCGCGGGTGTCATTTATTTCGCTTGGGAACTTACGTATTACACAGGGGTGATTTTTACCCACTATACATAACTCGTGTGGGAACTTACATTCGCCCCGAGAATCAGCGTGTACCACAGAAAGGTCGAAACCGATTATCTATCGCAGCCACGCATAGTTTATAATTACCCACATTTTTGTTACATTATAACTTTGTCATTGAGTATTATTATTTTATTTTTTCGTCTTTTTGATTTTATAATTTTTACAATTTTTAGGCTTTGTATGTCTGGCGGGTGGAGTAGGTACCTTGTTTACAGTTGTCAAAAATCAAAACAGGTGAAAAATGTACAAAACAAAAAAAATGTAAAAGAATAAAATATTATGTTGAAATATCAACAAAAAAAACACGTATGCTTAAAAAAAAAAACACCAAATGGCACTAAAAACATATCGCATACTTTAAAAGTATTCCGATACTTTTTAAGTACTCAAATACGTATTCTAAATACATTTGAAAAAAATACTTAAGCACAGTATTTGAATACTTTTTTGAAAGTATCTGTATTTAAAATCAAATACTATTTTTAAATACTTTTTTCGTCTTACTTTATTTACAGGGACGCCAAATTTAAATAAAATAATACAAATTTGAAATTGTACAACATTTTAATTTATAGATCTTTCATCGTTGTGTTTTGGTAGGTATATTGCAATATTTTTAGTGGCCTACACTAGGTATCCATTTAATTGAATGTATACAATTCGTCCATTTCCTAATACAATTGGAAATACCTTTACTCCAATTATGTAAATATAAAACATCATATTTTTATTTACCGATTTTAAAAAAAAATTTTCACACAGTTTAATACGCACCATTGCCCAGCAGTGCACCTATAGAGAGGTCTTTTTTAGCGTAGGTGGAGCTGTTCTAACAAAAATAAAGTAGGATAACTGATGACAACTTTGAAAAAGTTATGATGCTTAATTGCTGCAATAAATTATTTATTATAGATTTAAAAACGAAAATATGATTAGAATAATTTGACATATAACTACTGTAATTTTATTCTAATAAAAAATTGAGATTTTTCTTGATAATAATAACAATATAGCTAGGTAGGTACTATGTCATTGTTGACGCCGAGTCCGGTCCTACTTTTGTATCGCGGATACCGGACCACGACTCGCGGAGTGTTGAGGATGAGAAAGGACGAGGTTTACCCCAAAACGAAATATATATTATATAAATTAATGAAATGGTCATAAAACGCAATGCGCAATACCTAATAATATGGTATAATAAAACAACGCAATATATATATATATCATGGTGGGCGCCCAAAAAAGTACAAATAAATAATACACGTGATATTAGTCTATCACGGACTAAGGCTAATACAAATTCAATACACACTGGAACAAGCTCACCGACCAGCTGCAGGTGACCGGAGTGACGGCCTCGGCAACGGTGTTGACGACGGCGGCGAGCAGGTATCCTCCCACGACGACGGCGGCAGGCAGTCCGGTGGCAGAAGAAGCGAGTGGCAAGGTGGCAAGAAACGCCTAAGCACACGTCCAAAACAAACGGTAACGACCACAACGCCTTGGCGGCAACTCTGTCGCACGGACAACGGCTGGAGTAGTACGACCACTACTCCGCTCGACAGCTACATATTTTATTATCCATCACATGGTCGCCTCGTTGATTTGCTATGACGTGCGTTCGTACTTTCGCAGAACTGATGAAAATATATAATATTATATAATATGACGTAGTCGGATACCTCAGGATAGATTTCTCAGCTTATATTACCACCCCACGAGCACGAGAATCGGAGTTTAGTAAGTTGCCACACGAAAAATATTACCTACACTGACACTCGTACGTAAGTTCCAACAAAATACGAGAATATTCTTAAAAATAATTACACAGCATGACTATGTGAAGTGTTTGAGCTTTCGCAATAAGCCAAATAAAATTTGATTTTTTCTATTATTATTATTATTATTATCTTATACCTATACAAATGATATGTGGACCATACCTACCTACACATTATATTATTAATTGTTATTATATTATATTATATGGGCTAGATTTAATTAAAAATTGGATTGGACTTTTTTTATTCAATACAAAAAAAAACAAATTTTAACCACACCAACTATACGTTTAAGTTGTCAGTCCTAAGTCTGAATTAAATGCGAAGGAAGTTTGTATTCGATACAATTGTTTTCGTGTGGGTACGCGCGGGTGTCATTTATTTCGCTTGGGAACTTACGTATTACACAGGGGTGATTTTTACCCACTATACATAACTCGTGTGGGAACTTACATTCGCCCCGAGAATCAGCGTGTACCACAGAAAGGTCGAAACCGATTATCTATCGCAGCCACGCATAGTTTATAATTACCCACATTTTTGTTACATTATAACTTTGTCATTGAGTATTATTATTTTATTTTTTCGTCTTTTTGATTTTATAATTTTTACAATTTTTAGGCTTTGTATGTCTGGCGGGTGGAGTAGGTACCTTGTTTACAGTTGTCAAAAATCAAAACAGGTGAAAAATGTACAAAACAAAAAAAATGTAAAAGAATAAAATATTATGTTGAAATATCAACAAAAAAAACACGTATGCTTTAAAAAAAAAACACCAAATGGCACTAAAAACATATCGCATACTTTAAAAGTATTCCGATACTTTTTAAGTACTCAAATACGTATTCTAAATACATTTGAAATAAATACTTAAGCACAGTATTTGAATACTTTTTTGAAAGTATCTGTATTTAAAATCAAATACTATTTTTAAATACTTTTTTCGTCTTACTTTATTTACAGGGACGCCAAATATAAATAAAATAATACAAATTTGAAATTTCGAATACGAATTTAATAATACATTACGAATTATTCAAACGCAAGTCCTGTGCCTCTGTGGCTTGTATCTATCCTACTATGTCAAATTAGGACAGTGGCGAACGCTGGGAGGGGGGTTAACCCCCCCCCGAAATATCAGGAAAAAAATATAAATTATCTGACCTGACTGACCTACGAATGTATTACTAATAAATAATTTTTTAAACCCCCCCGAAATTTTTTCCTGCGTTCGCCCCTGGATTAGGATAATAATATTCACGTTTTATTTTTTATAATTTGTTAACAAATGGTGATAGAGATAAATTTTCATTATTATAGTTATGTTTTTGCTAACCAGAATCTTTTTACTACGCACATTTCCCGTGATAAATGTAAGTATCCATGTGTTGGATTGTGCTTCTTATATTTTTCGTTTGTTGTTTGATTCTAAGTGTTAAAATAATATGTATGTACATATTTTTTACTACAAAATACTTAAAAATTAATTAAAAAATACTTAAAATATTTTTTTTTAAACGCTACGATTTATGGGACAACCCGCTATGTGAGTTTTTATTGACTAAAGTTTTTACTAGAGTATTTATTTAGTGTGCTTTATTTTTAAGAGTTGCTTACTCAATTGTCTATGCATACACTTGTTTTGTTTTGTATTTGCTTAATAACCCTTTAAATATCATAGTCAGATAATATTTTATATCATTTTTAAATTGTTCTTATATTCAACTTTGAAAAAATTATTAATTTATTGTACTTAAGAACATGGTCAAAAATACTAATATGGTTGCAATTTTTTTTATTTTTATGCTTTTGGGCTGTTTTCATGATTCAAGTGAGTACCTACTTTTATTATTTTCTAATTTACATAATACATCACAGATTAGTATTTAAAGGGAATTATTAGTAGAAAATACATAATTAAAATTGAAATGAATAGACTGGCTGTTATTTTTAAGAAATAATAATCAAATAATATTATTGAATAGAATAAGGTTTCCTAGATAAAATGTATATTAATTGTATCAGCATAAATTATTATACATTATTTTACAAAATACCTAGATAATAGGTTTTTTGTACACAAATTTAAGTATTTTATAATAAGTTTGAAATCGGGTTTGAAGACCTCTTCAAAGTCAACGATTTTATAACAACATCATCATTTTTGAAATAATATAACATTTTTTTAATTAAGCATTAATTTTTTTAGATCAACTTTCAGATTGTGCCGGTATGTTATTAAATTTTACTTTAAATAATTATAATATATACATTGATTTCTATTTTAATCAATGTCATCACTTTTGTACTAATCATTATTTATTTAAAAGTAAGTTAGTTATACATACATTTTAATTTCAGATAAATATGAAAAAAAATTACATAGTGCTAATTCTTAAATCTTAATCGAATATGTATTACATAATAGTTGGATTATTGTTTAAGGTTTTTTTTTCAATGATACCTATAGATATTCGCAGTTTTTCTAAATGCAGTTTTAAAAATGTTTAAGATACAAATGCACACTTTTTATTATAAGCATTTAAAGTTAAAATTTTGACCAAATTTATCAAAATCTCTAATGTTTGCAAATTATTTTGTAGTTAAAAATGTTTAAAATGATTAGTTTTTATATCTAATGATTGAGGTTTTTCGTATGTATTTTTTAGTGTAACCAAAAAATCAAACAAAATATTCATAAAAAAAAGTTTTTTTTATAGATATTTTAAGTTCAAATTTAGACGAAATTAGATATTTAAATGAAGAATAAACGATGTTATTTATTTCGTTGTAATTTGAAAAATATTTTTCGTGGGTGCTTAAAACTTTTAAAGTGTATTATAATTATACACTCAATTAAATTTTTTAATGCAAGTTTTCTGCGAAAAATACCTTCTTCTTCTTGTGGGTTACGGCCTTCAAGACCATCTCTGCAAACAGATTTGCCGCCATCTTTCCCTATCCTCTGCAACTTCTCTCCACTGTATATTTGGTTTTACTGCCTTAACATCCTTTTTAATACGATCCTCTCATCGCAAACGCGGTCTTCCTAACGGTCTTTTCCTAATCAGATTTTCTTTAATAACTGCCTTAATAAAAGAACCCTCTTTCCTCCAAGTATGTCCAGCCCACATTAATCTTCTCTCTGTAATTTCTGCAATAATATCTGGTTTTTGAAACAAGTTCTTCAGTTCATCATTGTGGCGTATCCTCCATTCCCCAGTGTCAGAATCGATACATGGTCCATAAATTCTTCTAAGAATTTTTCGTTCAAACACCTCAAGTCTTGTTTCCTCTACCTTTCTCAGAGTCTACATCTCAGAGCCATATAAAACTACTGGTCTTATCAGGGTCATGTACAATTGTATTTTTAATTTTGTTGATAAGATCTTTGAGCCAAACATACTTCTTAAGCCCAAATAACACCTACTTCCCATTTGAATCCTAGTGTCCACCTCCATCTTAAGGTCACTATCTTGTGTTAATATGGATTCTGGGATTTAAAATATGGCGCTCTCTTAAACTTATGGTGTTCTATTTCCATATCCTCTCCTTGTCGGTATTCTTTACTTCTTCTTCCAATTATGACATACTCCTTTTTTTCCATTGATCTTTAGACCACACTTGCTTGCTACATTTATTAGTTTTCTACAATGCTGCTACAATATCTAAATTAATCCCCAATAGGGCCAAGTCATCGGCGTATGCTAGTAAACCTATTATCGTGTTACCCATCGTAACTCCGTCAACAATATTTAATTCTCTGACAATTTTTTCCAGCGCTAGATTAAAGAGGACGGGAGAGAGAGCGTCTCCTTGTCTTAAGGCCGTAGATACTCTTACTGCCTCTGATACTGTATTTGCAATTTTAATTTTTATCGAAGTGTTTTCAAGGCTAGCCTTAATCAAGTTTACTAGCTTTATTGGGAAATTTAATTCTTTTAATATATTGATTAAGGTATTTCTATGGATGGAATCATACGCTTTCTCAAAATCAATAAATAGAATGTATAACTCTTTGTTATACTTCCATGACTTCTGTGCAATTTGGCAAGTACAAAAAATCTGATCCGTTGTAGATCTGTTAGGTCTAAAACCTCCCTGGTATTCCGTTAAAGGTTTTATCCTATCAAGTATACAATACGCCAGAATCTTATAAGCATACTTTATTAGACCTATACCTCTGTAATTTTTGCAGTCTTGAGGGTCATTCTTCTTATGTATTGGACATATTAACGAAATGTTCCAATCTTCCGGGAGGCTCTTATTTTCCCAAATCAATTCTATTACCTCGTGAATTCTAGAGATCGTTTCTTCATCTACCCTCTTCAGAATTTCTGCTTGAATACCATCTTCTCCAGGAGATTTATGGTTATTTAACCTTTTGATTTGTACTGCAATTTCTTGTTTAGAGGGTTTTGGGCAAACGCTATCATTAGTAGTTATATTCATTCTTGGAAATTCTTCAACTGGGTCATCACAGTTAAGGAGTTTCTCAAAATATCCAGTCCACTTCTCCAGAAGCTTCCCTTGTTCAGTCACTAGTGTCCCATCATCTTCTCTTAGAAACCTCTCTCGTTTCTTATATCATTCTCTTGCCATGTTTATCTTCTGATATAGTTGTCATATATTGTTTATTCTAAAATTATGTTCTTCTTCTAACAATTTTTGGGCGCGTAACCGTTTTCTCTTCTTAATGTATTATGTGCTTCTTTTTGGCACCGTTTATAATGTTCCTCTTTGTCTTTATTTGTAGGATCACCAAGCCATATGATCCTTAGATCCTTTCTTTGAGTTAGTACTTTCTCGCATATTTTATTAAACCATGGCTTCTTTATTTTTTTCGGTTTGCCCAAAATTGTTTTTGATACTGTCTTTATTGAGTCTCTCACTTTTTTCCATCTTTCGTCAATTGACCCTATACTTACTATCAAAACGAATGATTCTCAGCTGTTCATTTAGTCTGTTTTTAAGACACCAACTCTTCTCTTCGATCTCTAACTTGGATACATCATATCTATCCAGCATAGTCCCAGTAGATCGAGCGGGATTTTTAAGTTTTACTTTATTTTTTCCTTTAACAAGAAAGTGATCGTAGTCACTATCTGCCCCTCTTATAGTCCGAACATCTTAAATACAGTTGCTGAATCTCAAATTTATTAGTATATGATCAATTTGGTTTATATACTTTCCGTCCGGTGAGCTCCAAGTTCCTTTATGTATCATTTTGTGTGGGAACATTGTACTTTTTACTCCCAAACCTCTTTCAGTTGCCAAGTCAATTAGTCTTAGCCCGTTGTCATTACTTGTGTCATGTAAGCTATGGCTACCTATAACTGGTCTGAATGCGATCTCTTTCCCAATCTTCGCATTCATATCACCAAGTACAATTTGAATTCTTCTCCTTGGTACTGTGTTTAGCGTGGTTATTACATCTTCGTAAAAAAAGGTCCTTTTCCTCTTGTTGTTTATCTTCTGCAGGAGCGTGTAAGTTAACGAAACTAATATCAAACCACTGTGTCGACAGAGTTAGAACTGATATTCTAGGGTTTACATCGTTGAAGTAGTTTATAGTTGGTATTAAGCTCTTATGTACCGCGAAACCTGTACCAAATTGGCGTTGATCGTTACACTTCCCACAGAAAACTGTCGTGTATTGAATATCCACTGATCCTGATTCACTCCATCTAATTTTCTGTAGAGCTACCACTCTAAGACTATAATACTATATCTCTCAATATCATGGAGCCTAATGAAAAAATTAGGCACCTCGAATAATACCACGAAAGGTCAGCATACCTTAAGACCAAATAGTGTAGCAGCCAGATTAAAAAGCGTTGGAAAACTTTCAGTAGACAAAGAGCATAAACGATTAATAAAAACAGAATTAAGAAACCACAGGAAAATGCTAATGCCGCATCCGACACTGGACGCTGCTTTCACACAACATGATGTATGCAACGCAATAAAGAAAACCAAAATAAACAAAGCTGCAGACTTCGATGGGATATATTTTGAGTTTTTTAAATTTGCAGGTTCGAGAACTCATATCTGGCTAATTATGTATTATAATGATATTGTAGATACTGCAAAACTACCAAAAAATGTAAAAGAGCGAAAGTGATTGCATTATTAAAACCCGGGACAGGGACGAAGCCGCAGATTACCGTCCTATATAATTACTGAGCGTTACGTATAAGATCTTAGAAATAATGATATTAGAACGTATACAACCATGTATTGAAGACGTGATACCAATAGAGCAGGCTGGATTTAGGGAATACCGAGGATATGAGGAGCAAGTGATAGCGCTCACAACCCTAATAGAGTCTGGATTCCAAAGGAAATTTAAAACTAGTGTAGCGTTTATCGATTTGTTAGCGGCGTATGACACAGTATAGAGAGACGGTATTTGAATAAGTTCGCCAAGGTCATACCATGCAAGAAATTATGTACACTCCCAGATAGAATGCTCACGAACCGCCGCTTCAAAGTATTTCTGGGTAATAAGGAAAGCAATTGGCGCACAGTACTTAATGGTCTCCCCCAGGGTTCGGTACTTGCCCCGACTCTTTTTAACTTATATATACATGACCTACCCGTTACGAAAGGGATTAAGTTCCAATACGCGGACGATATTGCTATTGCTTATAAAATCATTGATTCAGAGGATGGTGGGAAAGCCCTTACTGAAGACGTCAGTACTATGAACAAATACTTCTCCAAATGGCGTTTAAAACCAAACCCTACCACGACTGAAGTGTGTGCTTTTCACGTAAACAACAAAAAGGCTAGAAAGAGTTGAAAGTGACATTCCAAGTAGTACAACTAAAGCACAACTTCACGCCGAAATACTTGGAAATAACGCTGGATCGTACGCTCACATTTAAAGAACATCTTGACAAAACTGGAAAGAAAGTACGATCCAGAGTCAATCTAATTCAAAAACTTGCCGGTACAGGATGGGGCGCTAACGATAAAACTTTACGGACAGCAGCACTGGTGCTAACATACAGTGCAGCTGAATACGGTGCCCAAGTGTGGTGCAATAGTGCACATGTAAAAAAAGTCGACACACAATTGCATAGCGTAATGAGAGTGATTAGCGGCACGGCGAAGTCCACTCATTTACAGTGGCTACCAGTTTTAACCAATATAGCTCCACCAGACCTACGAAGAAAGCAGAAACTTATTAATACTATCAAGAAAGCCGAAGATAGGAGGAACTCACTGCTAGCCGAAAGATTAGAAGATATACCAACACTCAGACTAAAATCAAGGAAACCGCCTTGGAAGACAGCTAAAGACCTAATAAGATCAGGATTTGAAACTAAAAAGTGCTGGTGCGATGAATGGACTAACTCTACTATACCAATCAAAATTTTACAATAAAATAATTTTAATCGTATTTCTTTGTTTTGATTTCTAATTTGAAATTTGTATTCAAATAAATATGCTTATGTATCTTTAATATTTTTAAATAGGTTCAAAATTTTTTATGAGAAATCTTGAATTAAATGCTCAAATTTTATGATTCAGTAAAACATTTTTTTATTGATTAACATAAAAAAAAGAAATTGTTAAATTTCTTTAAAAAGTATAAAATGAGGTCACTGTAGTATAATAGTTTTATCAATTATATTATTAGTTGTTAAAAAAATTATATTTGGATCCTAGTTTAAACGTCTGGAGTCCAATATTTAAGTCGTAGTTCAGTAAACATGTTAACAGCCTAAAAATACAGTTCAATTATATATTTATTGTTTGTTAAAATAATTACCTAATAAACTTATCTAAATAAATTAATATTCACAACCGAATACCTATACTATTTGAAATATAATATTATTGTACGTCGTTAAAGTAGGAATATTTTGTATTACTAAATTACACTTTGACACTAATTTAATAAAATATTCATTGTTAAAAACAATATTACAGAGCAAATGATTGCTTATAATTTAGCGGTACGAATCAACGGCAAGTATAGTTAATTTTGATCTTTAAATATCAAAACTTTTGAAACTTAATGGTCTGTTTTAATTCTCTTTAGTTAACTATGTATTTTGTGTACCTACCTACAGAAATAAAAAAATAATACTTATAGATTATACGGCCTTCCGTAGTACACTTATGGAAGGCTGTATAATTCCGGAAAGTAATATTATACCGACCGCATGATTCCGGAATTAATGTGTAATTTTATAGACTGGAAAAATCTGGAAAAAAATAAATAGCCGATCGTAATATCACAACCGTATTTTTCAGGAAAATAAAATACGTAAACCTTATTTTTATCCACCGTTAAGGTCCGGAATGTTTATACCTAGACCATATTCTGGTAGACAAAAATAATACTCAAACCGTAAACCGTTTAGCCCCAGAACGTAATGTCATAGACCGTATTTTTCTGGAATTTAACAATTTAAAATCTGTATTTTCACCAAAACTACACACATAGACACTGTATAAGTCATTACACCGTTTACACAGATATAAATAAATCCCCAATCAGTAAACCCCTTTTCCCTTTTTATTCTACTACAATATAATAAGTGTCATACTTTGTTTTTCTTAAAATTAGCGATTAATATGATGTCCTCCAAGTTGGCACCGGCACATTATGCTAGGTCAACTTTATGGTATCAAAAATTTGCTAGATGTTGCTACAGCAGTTTTGGAATTTGCTAGGATCCCTGTCCCTTTTGGAGGAGGTTCCAAACGAACATATTAGTATGTATTCCTTGCATTCGGCTGATATCAGATCTTAAGATTTATAATTTTATTTTATTGTAAGTTGGTACGCAATCATGTATAGTTGATTATAGTTATATAACTATATATAATACTTTTATATATATAAAAACATTACCAAACTGAGTTTCATATATTATAATATGATGTACTTTTTTTTATAGCCCATGAGTATCAAAGTAGAATTGATTGGCAATCTAATATTCAGAAACTAGGTTAGTGTGCATTTATTATTTATAGTATTGTATTAAAATATTTAATAATATACACTGTGAAAATGGAATTATGATATATCATACTACATAGGTATAATCAGTATGTCGCTGAGTAGCCACCAGAATTCACTGTGGAGCGGTCATCACTAAAAAGGGTTTAAAACAACCACCCCTTTTTTTTTTTTTTTTTTTGAACCGGCAATACACTCACCACCTGGGAACGCCGTTAAGCAATGCTTCAGGTGGTGAGTCGCCATCGTTTATTATAAAAAATGTACACGATCTTTGGGGCGACGTCGGGACAATACCCCTCCGCCGACCCCTCACAAATTTTTACAAATCATGCCCTTTCGGGTGAGACAACGTCGGGACATTTATGCCCCTCCGCCGCCCCCTCACAATATCGTCCTGACCGTGCCTCGGCCTCGCAGCCGGGGACGTGGTCCCTCCGGTCGACGACTTTGCGGGGAAGCTGTTGCTTCCACGCCGTCGCCCGTTACCTTCTCCTTCGCCTAGAGGGAGCTATACCCTGTCGGAACTCCTGTCCCGTTCGGCCGACTCCTTGGCGGTCATCACTTCCCTCGCGAAGCGGGTAACCGCCTCCCAATTGGCCGGGCTCTCCAGCATCTTTGGAACGAGTCCGCCCGGGTCGATTGGTCCGATCGCTAGGTCGAGACGAGCCCGTTCACCCTCGTGAGCCTCGCAGCAAACGAGGGTGTGGTGCGCGTCGTCGACCTCCTCAGCATAGCCGTCGGGTGGTCCGCAGTGGGAACACCCGGCTGACGGAGTACGATTGATCTTCCGGAGGTACCGGTTGAAGCAACCGTGACCCGTCATCAGCTGTGTGAGGTGAAAGGACATCTCCCCGTGCCTTCTCGTCACCCATCGAACAAGTAGGTCAGGAGGAATCAGGAGTCTGGTCCACCCGCGTCCACTGTCCGCGGGAGGGTCCGCACTCCGCAGCCTCAAGACCCACTTGGCCAGTGTCCGAGCCCTCAGCGCCTGAGGATCGGATAGCGGCTCTGGTTCGCCCGGCGGGAAGGGCCCCCCGTCGTCAGTTCCCGTTGCCGTTGCCGCCCTTCTGACCTCGAACGCCACGAATCGTTCCAAGGCCATCAGGTCGATGGGAATGACGCCAGCGACGGCCGTCGCAGCTTCGTGGGACACGGTCCGGTACGCACTCACCCTGCCGATGGCGACTCTTCGCTGAACAGCGTTCAGAACATTGACGCCTCGCCGGTTGTGCATGAGGGTAGGAGCCCACGTCGGAGCGCCGTACAACATTACTGAATGTGCGACGCTCGTCAGTAGACGCCTTCTTCCCTCCCGGGGGCCGCTGATGTTGGGCATCAGCCCCGAAAGCGCCGCCATGACGCGCCTGGCCTTGTCGGCCGCGGCTTGGAAGTGCGCCCCAAACCATGTCCCCTTGCTCTCGAGCACGATCCCCAAGTACTTGAGAGCCGTGCCCAGCTGGACAGCCTGATCGTCGATCCATAGCCTCAGGTCGGCCCGCCCGTACTGAGACTTGAAGACCACCGCCTGCGTCTTGTCGACGGCAAGCTGTAGCCCCAAGTCCCGGATGTGGTCGGCTACTACCGCAAGGGCCGAGTTAGCGCAGTACTCGACCTCCGACAGCGTCTTCCCCTCCGACACGACGAGCGTGTCGTCCGCATACCCGATGATCGTGGAACCAACGGGCAGCGGCAAGCGGAACACGGTGTCGAACGCGACGTTCCACAGGAGCGGTCCGAGCACGGAGCCCTGGGGGACTCCGCGCGTGACTCCCACGGTCACTGGAGCGCCCCTGTCGTCGTCGCACAGGTGAAGTACCCGCTCGCTGAGGTACGAATCCAGGATCAGTCGGATGTATGGCGGGAAGCCCATACGTACCAACGCCGCTCGCACCACATCCCACCCAACGGTGTTGAACGCGTTCCGGATGTCCAGGCTCACTGCCACGACGTAGCGCCGCGCGTTTACAGCAGAGGTTAACCTCTCCTGCAACAGCCGCAGTGCGTCGTCGGTGGCCCTGCCCGCCCGAAAGCCGAACTGCCTTTCGGACAGCACGACTCCCGTAGCAGACATGTGAGTGTTCATCCGGGTAGCCAACAGGAACTCGAAAATCTTACCAACGTCGTCCAGAAGACACAGCGGGCGATACGAAGACGGCATCCCCACCGGCTTTCCCGGTTTGGCGAGAAGCGCCAGCCGAGCGCGCTTCCACCGGCCGGGGAAGATGCCTTCCCTCAGGCAGAGGTTGAACACGCCGGTCAGTCGCTCGGGGTCCGCCGCGTGGACAACGCCCCAAACCCGGCTGGGTATGCCATCCGGGCCCGGGAACCTGTTGCGGCCGCGGAAGCGAGAGACCGCCGTGGACACCTCCTCCCGAGTGAACTCCGTAAAGCCCTCGGACCGATCTTCGGCGAGGTCGGCCGGACCCTCGTCTCCGTCCCCTTCGGGGAAGAGGACAGCGGCGATGTCGCGTACCGTTCGCGGCTCCATCGTCGCTGTCGCCGAGGGTCCTCTAAGCTTTTTCATGACGACCTTATAGGGTTTCCCCCAGGGGTCGTCGTCGACGCTCTTGACCAACTCTTCCCAGCACTTCGTCTTCGCTTCGCGAATACGGTGCTTCAGCTCCTTTCGAGCCTCGCGGTAGGCTCGCTCAGCGTCGGCTGCGGCCATGTCACCGTTGATAACACGACCGCGCCGCCTGATCCACAACCTCTTCCGTCGCACGCATTCGGAGCGCGCGTCCGCGACACTGCCGTTCCACCAGTAAACTGGTGGTCTCCTGCCAGGATGTGGGTTCCTGGCTGGGAGAGCCATGTCACAGGCCGCGGTCACGCTTCCGACCAGCCGCTCGGCTGCGGCTTCGGCGCGATCGGGTTCGGCTGGAGCCCCCGCTGGAAGAGTCGCCCCCGTCCACTCCACGGTGATCATGGCCGCAGACAGTAGGTCGGAGTCCATTCGAGCCGTTTGCCAGCCCAAACGTCTCCGGCCCCCGGCTGCTTCCGTAGGGACACCATGGTTGGCCGAGGGCGTGCGTCCAGTGCAGTAAGAGAAGCACAAGTGATGGTGGTCACTCATGTTCTCCACGTCTGTACGCACGGTCCAGCCCCTGATCTTCCCGGAGGTCGATTCAGAGGCGAAGGTCACGTCGACGCACGAGCCCCTCCCCCTCCCGAAGAATGTCGGCTCCCGCCCCGAGTTCATGACGACCAGCCCCAGGGAATCGGCGAACGTTTCCAGGTCGTCTCCTCGACTGTCCGTGAGGTGGTCTCCCCAGGACGCTGACCGGGCGTTGAAGTCTCCCCCGATAACGAGGTCAACTCCCGCGCCGCGGCACTTCCTCACGGACGCCTCGAGACGCCCCAGGAACTGCTGGAACTCGTTGATGGACATGGCAGGGGAAGCGTAGCAGCTAAAGGCGCGGATCGCGCCTCCCACGGTAACTGCTACGAACCCGTTGCCCGTCTCTACATCACCGAGCGTAAGTCCGCGACGGAGAACACCTACGGCCGCTCGACCCGTGGAGTCGAAATGCCAGCCAGTACCCCCGTCACCGTACGGTTCACTGACTAGCGCTACCGCAATGTCCTCCGTGCTCGCGAACTCCACCAGCAGATCCTGCGCTGCCCGACAGTGGTTAAGGTTCGTCTGCACGCACCTTAGCTCCATCATGGCGTCGGATCCGGAACCGGCGTCGCCGTGGGCAGGCGCTCCCGCCGCTCGGCCGTCGACTCCTGCGACCGCCTCGTCTCCGACTGCTCCTTGACTCCCTCCGGCACTTCTTCCACTCGTTCTTCTTGAGTTGCCCGCTCCTCTTTCTTCCTCCCACAACTCCGAGCGAGGTGATCCATTGAGCCGCAGCTGAAGCATTGCCGGGGCTTTGCCTCGTTGCGGCACTCTGAGGCGTGATGGCCCTTCCGCTGGCAGCGGTAGCAGGAGGACTCCGACTTCTCCAGGAGCCTGACCCTGCACCTCGTCCAGCCGACCATCACCACCTTCTTCTCGGCCAGGGAGATGGCGTCGCGGAGTGGGAGATCCACCCGTGCGACACGTTCACCCCTGCCTCCGCTGTTCCTCCTGACGGAAATCGGGTTTCCGTCAGTGGCAGCTGCCGCAACCGTGACCCCTGCCTGGGCGAGTCCACCGCTCACGTCCTCCACTTCCGCCCACTCTGGGACGTTTAGAAGCAGGACAGGGGTCCTTCGCTCCGGCCTCCGAATCCGCGCGGTGTCCCCGACAACCTCCCGGATCTTTTGCTCCAGCGTTGCGGCCTGTGCCTCCCCTTCCACCTCGAGCAGGATGCCGCCGGCCCTTGTACGCCTCGTTGTCACCACTTTGACCCCGAGCGTCACGAGATCGACTGTCCCTGCCACCTTCTTCATCACCGCGGCTAGTGAGCCCCCCTCTGCCGGCCGGTCGATTGTGACCGCCGCAGTCCTTGGGGTCCTGCGCCGCAGTAAGGCGATTTTCTCGCTGTTGGCCGAGCGTTGTAGCTGGACAACAGTTTGGGGTGGAGTCGGCTTCTTCTTTCCTCTTCTGACCACCTCGCTCCATCTCGGCTGCTGCTGCTTCTGCTGCTGCTGCTGTTGTGGCTGCTGTGTCTTCCTTCGCTTTTTCCTGCTTGGCGGCCGCGTTTGTTGTTGCGGCGGCTGCTGCTGCCGTTGCAGTTTATTTGGCCGCTGTCGTTGCGGCTGCTGTTGTTGCCGCTGCTGAGGCTGCCGTTGTTGCGGCGGCTGTAGTTGCCGCTGCTGCGGCTGCCGTTGTTGTTGCGGCGACTGCTGTGGTTGCGGCGGCTGCTGTTGTTGCCGCTGCTGCTGCTGCTGCTCTGGGCTGGTGGAGGTTGCGGCGTCCTTCGTCTCCTTGACCGCTGTTGTTTGCGTCTTCTCGTTACGCACAGCTTTCTCGCCCTTCTTCCTGACTCTGATAAACTGTGTGAGCACCTGTTCCGTGCTCTTCAGTCTATCCTTGAGCTCCAGGTGGACGTTCTTCGTCTTGCGAGCAAACTCCGCCATGTAGGTTACGTAACCTATAACCTTTTTCAGAAGCTCCTCCTCGTTCAGCGTGAAAATGTCGACCCTCCTCCTCGTCTCTGGGACTTCCTCGGTCCCAGTTGACGTGGCCTTTTTTCCACGGGTGAGGACATGAGTTCCCTCACCAGGAGTCTTGTTACCGACGCCGGTGTCAGCGGCAGGCAGCTGCTTCGGAGTACCTATGTTTCGGGAAACTTGTGGTGACGGCTTTGGGGCCTCACCAACCATCCTTGTTGACCCGGATGATCCGGACATCGGTTTGACGGCCGATGACCCGCTTGTCCCTTTGACGGGGGACCCACCGCTTGCTCCTTTTGGGGGGAGTGACCCGCTTCTTGTTGGCATCATAATTGTTCCCACGAGAAAGCATGAACTAAATACAACCCGCGGCAGAGCAGCTTACCGCGGGAGGGGCTTATCGCCAGGACGGGCCGTAGCGGCAGCCTTTCGCTGGGTGCTCGAGAGCACCCAGCCCACCCGCTACCTCGAATCCCGGTTCACGGGATTGGGGATTGGGTGGAGGCAGTTTTGCGATGGGATGCCCAGCCTGACCTGCCCCCAGGTGATCAAGCCCAGGGGAGGCTTGAGTCTTTTTTAGCCTGGTATCCGTCCAGGGGGATTTTTGCTAAGTGCTAGCAGGCAAGCGCCGAACCTGCCACCTCCAATCAATTAAGACCAGAGGTGGCTCTTTAGCTCCGACTCCAACCAATGAAGGCCAGAGCCGGGTTGGAACCTCTTGGTAAGACCTGGTGAAGGGCCCGCAAGCTCCCCCGCCACGACAAGGCGGGTTCCGTCGGGGGAGAAACAACCACCCCTATCTCATTAACTTTAAGGGTAGCTTATTCGTCACATATCCTTGTCGTTTTGAAATACATTTTATTTAAACTTAGATCTCGTTCAAAAAATGTCTACAACTTGTTTTGGTGGTAATCACTCTGGTTAGTTCCCATGTTTTGTTGTATATAGTTAGCTCACAGAGCAGGTGTGGTGGTTCTAGCTGATGAGACCAAACTATAGGTGGTCATCATGTTTTTTATTCCGAAGTCGTCGGCAAGTTATTTGGTGTAACACTATTTACAATACGTGAATTATATTATGTGCATAATATGCTCAGAGTGCTCAGCGTGCCTCTACAGCGTATACTCTGCAGACGAAGTTCAACTAAACGTGTTGTGATTAGTTTATGGTTTTCTGCGATATTTGTAAAGATCTTTATGTTAGTTTATTCGGCAGTATTGATGATTGATGTTCACTGAATGTCTACTTGACTCTCGTTTCTTTTTCTCGAAAGCAGTTCTTTAGAAATTGTTGTTTGATTTTTGATTTACTTTGTTGGAACGGCGTTATTGGCCTATTTCCTATACTGAACTGTGAAGGAGGTTTTGTTTTAGATGGGCCTTAGGATTTCACTAAGTAGGTTATTATTCTGTATTCATCGTTTGCATACTCCTTTGATAACTCCCTCCCCTTGGTCGCTTTTTCGGTGTTAACTTCTACAACTTCTACATATTATAAACATACACACTCACAGTTTACTTGTTTTATTATACGTATTTACAATAAATGGACACATAGTTATTATTATAAACACTTTTATTAAATAAAACCACTATCAAACGATCTCTGGTAGCTCGTACGTAACAATAGTAACAATAATTAATACCTACCTAAATTTCATGCATATTATTTCAGAGCCACTATACACATTTTTAAAGAAAAACAAGGACGGTAATAATTATTAGACTGGTTACAACACATAAATCTGACACTTTATTAATATTTTATATTTAATTAAAATATGCACGAAGTGCTAATAATTGGTTCTATAATTATAAACAATATAAAAGGTCAGCAAGTAGGTACCGCTCTGCTGTACAGTTGGCGTATAAGGAGTTCACTGTAATGGATTCGTTAAATTTGAATTCAATGATATAAAATCGTCGTATATGAAAAACGATTCTGAGCTAAGACTAGACGGTCTGATAGCCTACATAATTAAGTGTATTTTATGATATTATTGCTATTAAAATAATTGATTTTACTATTAATAATACAGTAGGTTGAATTAATTTTTGCAGAAGACTTTGGATTTGAAAATTTCATTGAGTGTATAAACTATAATAATATACTTTAAAAGTTTTAAACACAAACGAAACATATTTTTAAATTACAACGAAATAACTAAAATCGTTTTCCTTCATTTAAATATCTAATTTTATCCGAATTTGAACTTAAAATGTCTATAGAAATAGGTCATGTGAATATATTTTTTTGATTTTTTGGTTACACTATTAAATACTTTATTACGAAAAACTTTATTTTAAATTTTCAGTCCTTAGCTTTAAAAATTAAACATTTAATCAATTTTTAACTACAAAACAATTTGTAAATGTTCAATGATGAATTTTGGTCAAAATTTGATGTTTAAATGCACCATGTATTTTTAATATTTTTGATTTGCTATTATAACAATTTATGAGGAACCTTGTATTAAATTTTCAATTATTTCGACTCAACAAAAATTGTTTATCGATATTTATTGAAAAAAAATTTAAAAATCCAAAAATTTCTTAAGCTTACAGTTAGCTCAAAAATAGTCAAAATATTTTTAGAATTGTTTGTGTATGACAATCTCAACCATTGTTGAAAATTTCAAATGTCTACTGTTATTTGTTTTATTTTGACAACTTATCGTGTATACAGACAGAAAATAAATAATAAAAAATAATAATAAAACACACATCATTTTAAAATGTATACAATCCTTGCTCCGCTCAGAATCTAAAAAAAGTCTAATGGTTTTTATTTTTATTTAGGCAGCTTAAAAGATCCAGTAACTTATTGTTTTGAAAAAGTTTAATCAAAAGCTCCACATGAAAAATGAAAAATATATTACTTTATAACATACCTATCATAGCTATTACGCTTATTTTTAAATATGATGGCTAAATGTAAGAAAAATCATTAGATAAAATGATATATATGTTGTAATCATTTATATTATTTATATTTCCTGTAAAATTTACCAACTAAATCATTTTATTTGAAAAAAAAATGTCTTTATTATGTTTTATTATGTATTAATAATGTATCACTATCATTGCATCTACCTTTTTTTCTCAATGCATGCAAGACGCATGTGTTAGTGTATGTCATAAACATATTTTGTTTTGTATTAAATTTCATAAATAATGGATTTATAAAATTACATATTATATCAGTAATTTATATACATAATAAACTATTATACATTTTTAAAAAACAATTTGGAGAAGTAAAAAAATGGGTCAACATTTTTATAATATCAACACCGAAGTTACTTCAATGGAACACCTCTTCACTTATATACAATTGTGACATACCACTGCTTAATCAACCCAACACCCATCGTGCAGCACTTACACTTATTATATATTAGAAATAATTATTTCATGCAAATATATCATTACAGGTTATACATTTTAATAAATTCTCTTTTTTGTTGTATTGAATTGTCAAGAAAAACGTAGAAAATGTTATAACGCAGGAAAATGTGTTTGAATTTTTGAAAATATAATTAATCTATATATATAAAAGCTAAAGTTAAATCGTTGACTATACACGAAGTCTCGAAAATTGCTTGACCTATGAAGCTGAAATTTGTCAGGTAGGTAGTTTATAAGTAAAAGATGTAGCAGGCACGTAGCCAGATGTTTCTCCATAAGGGGGCTAACATTTTTTGGCCATTTTCTGCTTTTTGTTCCTCATATTACCCCTCTCCTTATCACACAATATCTATACAAACAATTTAATGACGTATTGTCTGTATAGGTATTAATTCGTTTTAGATTTTTTTAATTTTTATAATATACTAATATAGGAAATTAGGAACTGAATAAGTTACTCATAAAATTATTAAATATATAATGTAGGTAAATAAAACTTGGTTAGATAAAATTTATCTGAAATAATTATTATTATCGTGCTTAAATTTCTCAATTTCTAAGTTGTATGGATGATTAGAATAACTTATTATACTCGTCTTGATTATGGTTGTTGATTGTGAACTGCTGCGTGATAAAAAAAAACAAAAAATACAACACGTAAAAGTATAATACAGATAATAACGACACCCCGACGGCGATGGTGTTTATCGACACGAGGCGACGATTTGATTACACGGCGACACCAGCTGTTGACGAAGATTACGAAGGCGGCGGCGGCGGCCGTGAAAAAAGATTGGAAAAGGAGCAGTTTGAACATTCTCCCCCAAGGGAAGTTCCGCTTGACATCGTGCGTGAGTGCCGTCGATAAATTGTTGACCCTAGTTTATATAATTCAAAAGACGCATGTTACAAAAAAGAAAACAAAATACAATTGAAGTAGAGAAAAAAATACAAAAAAATAAATAAATACATAGTATAGTAATAATGGAGGTAATCCATAAAATAAATATAATAAACAAAACTGAGCAAAGCAGTACAGTATGTACCCCAACCCTCCAGCGAGAACATCGCAGTTGACCTCAAAATACGTCGGTTATGTTGATCATACCGTGTAGGTGTCATGCTGAAGTGTGAGATTCGTGCACATAATTAATATTTAAAAGAAAGAATAATAAACAGGTAGATATTAAAACGTTTAGGGGCTGCAGTAATCTACAGTTTAGTCGGTCTGCAGCACAACCAATTTAACTACTGGTCGTGTGATGCCTCTCTGATGCGTTAACACAGACGCAACTCGCACGGTTCCATCGGGTCCTGGCACCAGTTCAATGATGAGCCTGAGACGCCATAATAATAGGGGTGCTTGATTGCCAACCACGACAACCATGTCGTTGACTTTTATGTTTGGGACACGATCCGCCCATTTGACTCGTTCTTGGAGCGTTGTCAAGTACTCCGTTGACTAACGTTTCCAAAAGGCTTGGTGGCACTGGTCTAGCAACTTCCACCGGTTGGTCAAGTTTCTGGTAGCATCTGGATTGGATCGAAGCGGAACGGCGAGCAACGGTTGTCCAATGAGGAAATGCTCAGGTGTGAGACACTCCAAGGCATGAGGGTCTGTAGATGCAGGCGTCAGTGATCGAGAATTGATTAGATGCGGATCAGGACTGTAGTGAGCTCTTCGTATACGTGGAATACGCGGGTGCTTATTGTACGGACCAACAAGCGCTTAGTGTACCAGACAGCTGCCTCCCACAACTCGCCAAAGTGCGGAGCACTGGGTGGGCTGAAATGCCATGTACAATTCGGACGAGAATTGGTGGTAATGGCGAGCTGATCTTGCGGGATGTTAATAAGCGCTTGCAATTGCATGTTAGCACCAACGAAGTTTGTTCCGCAGTCGGAGTATATTTCACTGGGGAGTCCACGACGGCCGATGAAACGGTCAAACGCTGCCAAGAATGCATCAGTTGACAACTCCGACACCCCTTCAAGTGGGCCGCCTTTATAGAAAAACAGACTAACACCGAAATATACACCTTATAGCTCCGAGATGTTTGAAGTTTTAACTCTCTTGAAGGAGACCAGCATAGTCCACGCCACGCCGACTCGGGCGAACGGACGAAATTGTTGCACGCGTGGAGCAGGGAGGTCCGCCATCAAAGGTTGAGAAGGTTTTGCACCTGACCGCACACATACCGAACATTTTGACAACACGTCATGTACAACCGAGCGGATAGCGATGATCCAATATTGGTGTAAAATGAGTGGTATCATGACACGGGGGCCGGAGTGGCATGTTAGGCGATGCCAACGACGACAGTTCAACAGCACAAAATCGGAGTGTTTAGTTCGCGCAATTGTTGTGCGAGTTCTTTATCAAAAATATAAATTACATTTTACAATATTTAAAAAAATTAATTGAAAAAAAAGATTGAATAAGAAATTATTTGAAAGTTTTCGTTATTTTGACGAATTTTATCAACATTTGAACTTGAAATGCTTCTAAAAATGTCATGAACTCATGACTATATGTATCATTTATATTTTAGAAGTGCTATTATAATAGCTTCTGAAGAAAATTAAAATTATTAGAATAATGGTTTTTATGCTATGTTAAGTTTTAAAAATATTATAGTTTAAAATTGCTCAGATTATTTTCAAATTTTTTTCTACCTAAATACAATAACGTATGGTAAAATATTTAGTCTTTTAAAGAATACTTTTATTTTGTACTTGGAATACATATAAAAATATATATTCAGAAAACGTATTTTAATACTTTTAGAATATATTTTTTCAGTTTTGGAATGGTTGGAGATTAAAGGTTAATCTTAAAATATAGAATATGTTCCAAAATTAACTTATCAACCTTGATATCTCCATGACTCCATGGCAAATCAATATATTTAAATGTGTTTTTTTACGGTAATAAGAATAGAAATTCTAATTGATTGATATAAGATTCAATTTTTTAAAAAAAAAATATTAAAGATTTCTAGACACAAACTTTTCTATAAGCATTTAAAGTTTAAAATGTTGAAAAAGTTCACTAGAGTCTCAACCATATTTTTTAGGTACCTACTCACTGGACAATGAAATATTTTGGCGATGTTTTAACAATATTAATTTGTAACTCCTAATGTTACAATGCATGTTACATTCGAGTAATTGCAATGTGAATGGAACTGCTTATGTGCCAAGAAAGTAACTTCAATATTGTAATAGGAATACAATGTTTTACCCTAATATTATATGCACATTACAAGCATTATTCCATACACGTAACCTGTAACATTCAAAGCACGTTACAAGTAACATGCAATGAATGTTACCAAATACATGCAATAAATTGCAAAAAATTTCAATTTTATTCTAAAACTAGTGATATTTTTTTTTCAACTATAAATTGATGTATGCTCATTAAACGATGAATTAAGAGTACGTATTTAGTATTATAATATATTATACTATATACAATATGCAATTATTCACTATATTATAACGCAAATAGACGTTATATATTATAACTTGGCATTTATGAACGATTGTATCGCGTACCAGTCCCTTTTAATATATAATCGGGAGATTGGCTGTGCGGTTGTCGTATTGCTTAAGAGGATTAGGCAAATATAAATAAAATCATGCAATATATTGATATTACGAGGTTAATATTTTACAGAAAATTCAATAATGATATAGATATAAAAATGGTACTCTCGTTAAATGTGATGTTAGTAAATGGTATAACATACGCGAATTTATATATAAATAAGAATATAAAGTAATTAGTACGAATAACTCACGACACCGTGAGGAACAATGTGGTATGACGAGGGATCTTTGAGGTGATTTAGGTGATGAAGATGGACGATGACCAGCGTGATGACAATAATGATGATGCGGACGGTGAATATGAAAACCACGTAAATAAGACGGAAAAAGATGAATAATAAAAAAAAATTAATTCAACATTTAAAAGCTTGATGTTTAGACATAAATATAATATTTGATAACTTG
The DNA here is from genome assembly GCA_022818045.1 of Neotoxoptera formosana. Classification (NCBI taxonomy): domain Eukaryota; kingdom Metazoa; phylum Arthropoda; class Insecta; order Hemiptera; family Aphididae; genus Neotoxoptera; species Neotoxoptera formosana. The sequence goes on from CM040633.1 coordinate 49,440,720, forward strand.
GTACCGGTATTGTGATATTTGTAAATTATACTACAAAACATAAATGCAAACAGTTGTACGAATTTTTTTCAAACAAAATTTAAATGCTTGATGTGAAAAACGATTTTTTATATATTTATTACTTGTATATTTGATTGAGTTTGTGCTGATTTATTTATTAGACAATATTTAATATTATTCTTGCAGAATAAACTCTTATCAACGATAAACACAAATGTCGTATAACATTTTAATCCTAAATAACGGAATACGAACTTTCTTTTTAAATAGCAATCCTCAATCTTAATCTATTATGGCATATTAGGGTTATAATAAAATACCTATAATATATTATTTTCAAATTTCTGACAAATGGATTTGAATTTAGACAAATGAACAGAGTTTTTGTGAATTTCCACCGACGTGTATTCTAGTTAACTATATAGAACTTTTTGAGGAACCCTCGAGGTGCCTCGCTCTGATATTACACAAATTTAACACATTTTGCACGGTAAGACAGTGCGATTCACTGTGTTTGTTACATTTTTTCTTTTGTAGTTTGATTTATTGTCTCAACTACCAGGTGTGCTGCAATGTTTGTATTGCACACCCCATACCCATATAGCTCCTACTCGGTGTGTTAAAATTAATTTTTAAATCGTGGCTGTTGACATTTTATTTTAATTAAAATAAGTACTAGAAAAAGCAAGCTTCATACAATTATTAAATATACATAATATTGTAATCTTATAATATTTTCAATTGTTTACTTGTAGGTAACGGTATTATTTATATGATTTAGCAGCTGCATTAACATTTTTGATAGTTACAACAGAATTGTTTTGTTTACCTATACTTGGTTTTTATATAATATGGTTTTTATGCTATGTTAATTTTAAAAATAGTATAGTTTAAAATTGCTCAGATTATTTTCAAATTTTTTTCTACCCAACTACAATAATATATGTTAAAATATTTAGTCTTTTAAAGAATACTTTTATTTTCTTACATAGTTTTTAAATTCAACGCTGTTATAGTATTATTAATTTATTGTATCTACTACGAAAATGTTCAAAAATATTAATATGCTAGCATTTTTTTTTTTGTTTAGTTTTATTGGTTTTATTAATGCTGGAGGTGAGTACCTATATTATTTTTGTTTATCTTCATTGTTATATGGTGTTCTTGAGCCATTTGATGAGAAAAGTTTAATTGACTATTTTTACTAACCATAAATTATTTTAGTAAAAGAATATGATGATTGTGTCGGTAAGTTATTTTATTTTATTTTATATCATATCCATGTATTATACATTTCACAATTACACATGTGCGTACCTACTGTGAGTTGTGCTTTAATAATAGTAATGTGATCAATTTTCTACTCTATAAATATCTGGGTAGGTATATAAAGCAGTAAGTTGACTGACTGATCTATCAACGCACAGCTCAAACCATTGGACGGATCGGGCTGAAATTTGACATACAGATAGCTATTATAACGTAGGCATACGCTAAGAAAGGATTTTTGAAAATGTAACCCCTAAGGGGGTAAAACGGGTAAAAGAGGTAACAATTTTAAACGTTTTTTTTTGTTTTGATTTTTTTGAAATTAAGTATACATACTCTTTAATGCGAATAAACATTGTCTATAAGCTTTATTTTATGAAATTCAATACCTAAAAGGAGTTAAAAGGGTCAAAAAGTGTAAAAATAGAAAAAAGCCCCTAGCCAAAACCGCTGAAGCTTTGAGTATGAAATTCGGTCAGTATAGTTTTGTTTCATGACGTAGACATCCACTAAGACGTTATACGGTTCTACAGTTCTACGTGGCTTGCTTACGCATAAGCTCACCCAGTAGCTTGGTGATTTTGGCTCCTACTAATAGATCAGCGAAGCATATTGTCTACAAATAGAATAAACAATATTTAATCTTGCGGATTACATACATTTTTATACTTAAACCCGGCAACGACAAGTAATATTCAGCTATAGTTAATTATATAACAGTAGCCGGTAAGTTAGTAAGTTATTTAAATTTAAGGCAATTATAACAATTCATTTCGGATCCATAATTTTTAATTGAATAAGTATTATTACCTAATAATAAAAAATATTGGTTGTAATTTTTTTTAGCTATAAAAATGTATAACATTTTATAAATTTTATACGTAGTTTTATTTTATTCAGTTTTATATGCATAAAACCAATTTATGAGTTGATATTAATATTTGTTGTTATTTAAAACACTATTACAGCCATAATGACTACAAAAGGGTTAGTCTTTTTTTTCAATGCAAATCGATGTACGTATTAGTTTATAGATTTATATATAGTTTATTTAGATCTTTGAATATCCAAATTATTTATGACTGTTTACACTTGATGGTCTGTTTTAATATTCTTATGATAAACTTCATATTTTTTGTACCTACAACACAAAAATAATACTTAGATTTTATCAAAAACCAACGATCTTAACCTAATGCGAGGAACACACTAAGTCTTCTTCACTAGCACCGGATTTTATTTTATGGAAATTCAGCTACCTAAAAACTTTTATTGGTCCTTGTGCAACTGGCCAAAAAAAAAAAAAATGAATACCTATGTCATTTATGATTATGTCAACTTTTAGCTTCTTCTTCCTTAACTTTTTTACCGTCAAATAAAAGCATTAGAAAACCAAGATCCAGTAATTATATTTTTGTTTTATTATCTTTTCATAGTCAGTGGGCACGCTAGTGAAAAAGATTGGAAAGCCAAAGCTGAAGCATTAGGTTCGTGTACATTTATTATTTATAGTATTGTATTTAAAATATTTTCTAACATACACTGTCAAACGGAATGATGAAATATTTTATATACTACAAAGGTAATCAGTAGCGCCTTGTAGGAACTTGCATTCATTGCGGACTGGTCGACACTAAAAAATGTTTAAGGACCACCACCCCAATCTCGTAAACTATAAATAGATATTTTTTTGTAGACATTATTTATATTGTAACTGCATCAGAAAACGACTACACTATAAAATAATAAATTATATGTATTTTATTCATATTTTATTCTAATTTTTTAACTTGTATGGTTAATTAATAATTTAGATCCCAAAGAGGAAAAGGGTCAGTAATTTTTGTCAATGTTCTATGATGATAATGTAACCAAAATTGTTTTAATCGTTATTTATAAAAAAAAATCCTTTTAAGAATAACATAGGTAATAAGATCATTACATTAATATGTATCATGTCAGTCAGTAGCGTACTAACCGTGAGGAGGGGGTTGGGGTTTTGGGGATAGTCCCCCCCCGATATTTTTAGAATGAATTAATTTATTATGAGAAAATTAAAATACCTGGTACAAGTAACCAAATTACAGTTAATTTGGTTACAGGTACCAGGTATGGTTAATTGTATTTTACTTAGGTATAACAAATTTTCCATCATAATAAAATAAACAGCGTACATTTTAAAATACCTTTGTAATATTGTTCTATGGTAATTCTGATTATAAATATGAAATAGTACCTACAGCGGTCAGCCTCCATTATTTAATGTGGGTACTTACGGGAATATGAGTATTTCCACGAAGATATGGAAGATATGGACGTGGACAAACTGTGTACTTATCATGACGATCTTCTATCGTCGTCTTTTATTTTATTTTGTGCGATTAATCACCAAGTGTGTTTAGCCACTTTAATCTGTAATCGACAATCGTTTTCGTCGTTTTCATGTATTACCGAGGCAGTTCGTCATGTTATTTTGTCTACCATTGAACCATTAAACTTAGTGACAAACGAAACTACAAGTACCTAGTTCAAATTTCTTTTTTCATAAATGCATATTATTTTAAACTTTATTAGTTAATATATTATTATAATAACTTCAATCGGGCCAATCGTAATAAGCTCATGTGACAATATTGTAAATAAAGAAGTTAAGCTCCCTCGCACTTTCATAGATGTAATAAGTTGTGGTGAGTTATTGTTTCCTAAAGTATACCAATATTTAAAAATTGGCGCTACGTTGCCATTGTAGAACGGAGCTTTTCAACGTTGAAAGTTTGAAATCATGTTTGCGGAATTCTATGGGGGGAAATCGACTAAATGGATTGTCTCAACTAAGTATCTATAGAGAAATAGCAATAAAAAGTAGTGAGTTGGTCGATATTTTTTCAGAAAAATAGAAAATTAATGTTTTAAAAAAATATATCTAAATTATTATTATTATTATTATTGTTATTTTTTTTTATTATATTATTTAACATTTTTTTTTTTTTACTTTTGGCTAAGTATAGTAAGTAAGGTTATTTTAGACTCCAATAAATCGTATAACTATTATGACAAGTCAATTAAAAATAATATCACGAATAAAAATTAGTAATCTATTAAAATGTAAGATATGTTTTGTTATGTTCATGTGTCACGTCATCCAATATGTTAATTTAAAAATTAAAACCCCTCTCCCCCAAAATGTAGGTCTAAGTACGCCACTGATGGCAGATCATAAGACATATTAGTATATTAATGATCTTATGTCATGATCTTGAAGTTCATATATGTCAAAACTGAGCAATCTTGAGAAACTTCATATTTCAATTATTGAAAGGAATGAAGTGGATTAATTTCAATTCCTAAATTAATACTTTGAGTGAGAAGCTATGATTCAAATTTCAAGTATCTAGCACCACTAGATATTCACCAAAAACCATTGCATTTTTTATTGTTACACGAATTTTTTATGACCTTCAAACATAAGACATAGTTATGTCAAAAGTTTAGCTAAGAAATGAACAATAATTAAATACCTGAAAAAATGCATATTATTTCAGAACCACTATACACATTTTTAATGAACCGCAAGGAAGGTAATAATTATAAAATGTATTAAAATACATAAACTTGACTCAGAATAAATATTTTATAATTATTTTATATATGCACTAAGTAATAATTATTTTTTCTAAATAATAAGAAAAAAACTTGTTCAAGTCAAAATGCGAAATGGTTTTTTTTTTAGGTGACGAAATACCTCCATATGCATACTGCAGACAATTTTTATTAAAAAAATAAGTGTTCTAATGAACGGTTGAGCTACATTAACATAATACGTAATTATTAAGATATATTTATTTATTACATACCTATATAATAACTGTTACGAAGTTGTATTACGATGGTTATGCCAGATATTATACCAATTCCATCGTTGTATTTGATAAAGCATAATTTTTCTATGTTATTTTATTATGTGATATATTTTATTATGTATAAATAAAGTCTCACCATCATTGTACTCCTTTCTTTAATAAATACATACCAGACGCACGTGTTATAAAAATATTTTGTTTTACTTTAATTTTTACAATTGATGTATTTAAATACCACTTATTTTATTATCAGTTAATTTTGTATAAAAACAAATACCCATATATAGCTAGAGCCGGAGCATCGTGGATTTACATTGTTACGCATTGTAATGTTTAAAACAAGGTACCTATCTCGCAAGTAGTTTAAAATGTAACCAACAATCTAAAAAATGTTTCAGTATCACGAAATGCAAGATTTTAATTTTAACTAAGAAAGAGTCTTGAGCCAGTCAGCTAAAACATATAGAATGCTTTAGCATGGTGTGTGTATAAACGTGTTAAGACTGCACAGTAGAACCGATCACGATGTGGTGATATGGTATTATAATATATTATAAAAACTGAATGAACAATCAGTCAAACCAGGTATATAAAGTACGTTTGTATTTTATATTGGTGTGACCATACGTCCCGTTTAAAACGTGATTGTCTCTCTTTTCAATCATTAAGTTGACGCGGTCCGCGATAGTAGCAAGTATAATATAATACGAGCACTATAGCGGCTCGTCTACGTCGTCTCCAACCACCACTACGGGACGCAAACTCCACGACCCGGTCGACTCTCCCTCCAGGTCCGATAACGGAACAAGGCTGGGCGGGGGAACGGGTCCCGTAGGATGCACGATCGGCGATAAAGGCCGGTAACTTCATTTTGCCCCTTGTAACTGAACACCCGGCGTCCGACGCCCAAACGCCGCCGAGCACATAATTACTTAGCTTAACTGTGTGGCCTACTTTTTTCTTTAATAGTTTAATCACATACTAAGGTGTACATACTTTCATACTGTGTTTATAGTAATTATTATTATTTATCTGTGTTGTTACGGTGTCATGACAAACTTCAAACGGGACGCTTTGTGACATTTCGACATTCCTTGTATTTGCAATTTGGATGCTGAAAGCAATGTGGTCTCCTGTAGGTGCGTTACCCTGGCACCTTAAAATTTTTTTTTTGAAATTTGTTCCATGTCTTACTAACCAATTTGTAACCAGACATTTGGAATTTGTAATCTAAATCCATTACCGCATAACCCGTTTTCCAGAAATGGGTGCTGGTGTAACGTTACGCCAACACCCGGACCTCGAAATAATCTACTTAGTCTACTTATCTGTCTCCTGTTATTTTAAAAGAAGGTCACTAACCACGATATGAGATCTATTTTTTTTTGTTCTTTTTTTATTCATTGTTCCAGTTTTATGCCCGTTTGGCTTTCTCGGCACTAAATTAATGTTTACAATATATATATACAATTTTTCTATATTATCTGTTAATGTGTCCCGAGTTTTTATTACTTGTTCCCTCTTCCGTATCATTTTAAAATTCGTTTCGGCCCCACCAGGTCTCGGCTCGTGGTTGGCGACCAAAAATGCTTCGATTTTCTTCAAGTATTTTATGATAAGAAAGTGAATCTAGTTGTTACTTGGGAGGGGGGGGGGTCAAAAGTGAAAAACTCTCAATAGTTTTCAAACGCCACTACGAGAATTAATGTTTTTCAAAAAATTTTAATCAATGTTGTGAAATTTTTAGGGCAATATTAAAAAATGTAATCCAACCGATCTCAAGTAGACTTTATGCCGAATTCATATACATTTTCAGAATTCTTATTGCTTCAATACAATGATTGGACCGATTGAAGTTGAATGTGCAGTTCTTGACGGAGAAATTGGCCGGTACACAAACGCCATAAGCATAATAATAAGTAATAATATGATAAGGTATAGGTTTAAAGAATATGGTATGGGTTATGGGTAGAATGAAAAATATTAGAGCAGAACCTAACAATAGTCTCTTTACATTTTTCGACTTTGCATATCTCAATATCTGGTGAGCCGAGGACCTGGTTTTACAGCAGCTGTCAAAACATGTGAACAAATGTAGTAAAAATAAAATGTATAAGAGTAAATAATGCTGAAATACCAACAAAAAACAAACGTAGGTATACTTTAAAAAAAACAACACCAAATGTCAAGAAAAACAAACATTATGCATAATCGTATACGTTTGAAACATAAATAGATTGCAATATGCTACTTCCACTGGTTTCAATTGGGACGGTTTGGTACTATACCAAATATACAGGAAATAAAAAAAAAAAATCTCAAATTCTTAAACCAGCCACGTCCTGGACATGGTACACGAGCGTACAAAAGATCAGAATTCACAATGAACGCTTGACTTGTATACTATGTAATACAAAGGATACAAAGAAACCTTTCCTAAATATATTATATTGTTATCGCAAGAAGTGAATGCCAATACTAACAATTTAATCTGAAACTAAAATATGGTATATGAATATATATTATGATACAACTTTACCTGGGGTCTGAAAATTAGACATTTTTTTTTTTTTTTGATTTTGAAATTTAAATTTAAGTTATATTAGTTATTAAGTTTATAGACTAAATGTATTTTATATTTTTATGATTTTTTTATATTACTGTTAAAGTAGTTTATATTTTTATTTCTAGATCGGTTTGACATGGCCTGTTTTCCTGATTGACATTAACATTTGACAAAACCTTGACCGTTGTACATCGATAAGTTTGCTACTGCTTCACGTATGGACACACATTTGTCTTTTTGCACTTTGCTGTCTTCTAAGCCATTATTTGACTCTAGTTGAAGTTCTTCTCTTGGACACCAATTTTTTATCATACCAACTTCCGTAAAAATTTGATAAACGCCGTTCCGAATGTCTATCACTAACCCATTTATATTTTGACTATCGAGAGGTCAAATCCTATTTTTTGGGAATTCAGTTTCATAAACACTTTCATCTGCAATTCAGACAAATCGCGGAAACTGGCCACCAAAAAAAATGGCATGTGGTATAATCAGGGCTGGGCAAGATACCTCAAAAAAAAGTATCTAAATACAAGATACAAGATACATTTATAACTAGTATTTAAATACAAGATACAAGATACTATAATATTCGAATAAGATACTAGATACAAGATACATGTATCTGAGATACCTATAAGATACAAGATACTTAATATATTTATTTATTTTTATTAATTGACAATACTGTAGACAGTGGTTTCATACCAAGAATAATGTAATGCATAATATTTTCGTCTAATTTTTTTTGTTTATGACCAGTACTTTTATATTCAGTTAGTTTCCTTTGTTTTGTTGGAATTTGAGAATTATCATTTGATGTACTTGCTCTTTTACGTCCTCCGACTTTTAAGTATGCGTCATATGCTTCCAACTCTGACAAATGCAATCTCTAAAAAATGTTATTAATTGTACAATATTAAATAATATTATACATTGCGAATTTTAATAACCCTACATTTTATTATTTAGACATATAGTTATAAATGTTGTGGTACATAAAAACATTATATATTTATATATATAATATATGTTATAAATTGGTTAGTTGGTTAATATTATAGACATAAAGTTTTCATATTTTAAATAGGTACTTACTTTTATATGTAGTCGAAAATTTGATGTGGAATTTAATGCTCCTGAAATAATTCTGTTTTCTTTTTTTTTCTCTTTACATGTTACACACATAACTTTTACATTAGAATTCACATTTATTATTTCATCAGAATTTAAAATCGTAAAAAATTTGCCATCTAAGCATTTTGGAATATTAACAATTACAATTGCATTATTTTGGTTATTCATGTTTTTAGTAACAGATATTTAGTTATTAAATTAATATTTACAAATATTAACACAATGCTCAAATTTTAATTTTCTTGTCACTATGTCAATCTACACAAACACCGCACAGATGCATAATACGCACGAAACAGACAGAGAATATGAACCGACAGTCGTCAGTCGGTGACCGGTGATCAACGAAATTTTATCGCTGATATAATATTATCGCCAGACACCAAAGTTACTTTAATCTAATCTTAAAACATATTATTACTTATTGGGCAATTAGGAAAACTGTTATATAAATGAAATATGAAACATATTTTTTGAATGTATCTAATATCTTAACCATAAAAAGATACTAGATACAAGTCAATAAAGTATTTAAATACCCGATACAAGATACATCAAAATTATGTATCTCGATACAAGATACAAGATGCAATTGTATCTAAGATACGTATCTTAAATACTAGTATCTAAGATACTGCCCAGCCCTGGGTATAATATGTTTATGTACATTTTTAGCTTTTTCTACGCAATATATTTTTACTATCATAGTTTACCTTTTAAGGCAGCACATAATATAATATTATTATTATTTGTCGGACCTTCTATGTTTTCAACAAATTGGCGATTATATGTATTGCTTGCATTCGGCTGATATCGGTAGTTTTTATAATCACTTAACTGTTTTAATTTAGATTGCAAGTCGATACACAATCAATGGACACAATTGATTATAATTCATAGACATAATATTATTATTATTATTATTATTATTATTATTATAATAATATTATTCTATATATTTTGTTAGGTTTTTCTTTTGTTGTTATCTAGTTTAAGTTTATAGTTAATCCATACTGTTATAAAACGTATTTAATATGTATACACGATATACTGATTTGTAAAAGCCGATCGGTGTTAATATTATAATAAAAAAAATAAAAAAAATAATATAAGAGCATTATTACTAAACTGAGATGCATGTGTTATATGATAATGTTCATCTTTATAAAATAGGTGTTGCTTTGACTATCACTATTTAAATTCACAGAGGTTCACCCAATGACGGACCTCCATGGCATGGTCCGAGGAATTGGTTGAGCGAAAATGTGCAGCACCGTGGACTTAATGTTAGGTTATTGGCAGGTGGATCTCTCCTAAAGAAGATTATTCTAATTCAGAGTAATGTAATTTTTTTTAAAAACTCCCCCGCCATTTTGTCATTTGGTAAACAAAAAAAAGTTAAATCAACATATGAACTGTTTACAAAAAGTCTTGGAGAATCTCCAGTCTTATTAGAATGTACATTTGGAGTGGCACATATCAAATTCCAAGGACACGTCCTGAAGGGTGAAAGAGTAGACCGGGAACCGGAAAAACTGACAGCAATCCAGAAGTTACCAGTTTCGAAGTATACAAATTACGTAATGCTGGTGTAAGGCGTCTGTTTAAGGCGTTTGTGTAACCCCGACCATAAAAAATAAATTTAAATCGAAAACAGAGGTAGTTCTTAACCGAAAATTTAAATTGGTCAAACTAAACAATCAATGCTCATAGACACCTTATGAAAAGTCGGAACTGCTCTTCTGCCCGACATTCAATACAAACATCCCAACCAAGCACATGATCGCCCACTGTCTAAACTTAATCGAAAACAGAAATTAATGCAACATCCTTGACAATCAACAAGAAACAATATCAGATACTATTATCCAATAACTAAAACATAATTTCTTATCTTCAAAAATCGAAATGTATAACTCAATATAATGTAAACACAATGTTAATGTTAGAACTGCCAATCATGGTGCCTTATGAAATAAAAATAAATTTCAAATACTTAAGTGTTTACAGATACATTATACATATAAATATATATAAAAAAAATATTTACTTGGTACTATTTTTGCAGTAGTTTACTCAAATGCATATAGATACACATGTTTTGTTTTGTTTTTGTTCAAGACCCTTTATAAATAGTAATCAGACTGTATATTTTTCTTATATCGTTTTTAAATTCAACACTGATATAATATTATTAATTTATTGTACCTAAAAAAATGTTCAAAAATATTAATATGCTAGCAATTTTTTTTTTGTTTGGTTTTATTGGTTTTATTTATGCTGGATGTGAGTACCTGAATTTCTTTTTAAAATATTTATGATACATTACAGATTTCTGGCAAATCATAGGTAGAAAATACATATTAATATAGGTTATACAAATTAAATATAGGTAGGTGTTATTAATGTAGGTACTCACGATATTTTTTTTAAAAATGTTTATGATCATTGTTATATGCTGTTCTTAACTGTATCATAACCAAATCGAAACAATAGTAAACAGTTGAAACAATACTACAATTCTATTTGTATTTTATTAATTACAATTTTATTTTAAAACCATTTTATGGGTTCAGAAGCATTTATTATATTGATTTTTGTTAAGAAATATTATGACATAGGTACTAAGAAAAGCCAAAAATGCAGTATTCAAAATTATTTAAAAATAAAACAAAACTATTAAACATATTACAGACAAATTAGGTGTTCTTTTAAGTGTTTAACTGTTTGAACATTTTATATTTTTAGTATTGAAAATTTTACCGTACCTCACCTATTTTAAATACTAATTAAACATTTTTTACTATTTTTTATTATTAATTATTAGAGACAAAATGTAGAATTATTGTATCATTTTAATTTATTATATTACACTTTACAAACATACATAAAGAATGCCTCACTTGCATATTATGTTTGAGTGTTTCCTTCTCTCATCAATTCGACCTGACATTAAAACTTACATTACAAAAATTGGTTCTGATAAATACAAATTTAAGTATTTTATAATAAGCGGTTTGGATGTCCTCTTCTAAGTCAACTATTACGTTTTATTTATAACATATTTTTTACTAACCATAAATTATTTTAGCAAATGAACAGAGAGAATGTGTCAGTAAGTTATTTTATTACTTTAAAAGATATCTATACATTGCACATGTTTATACAGTGAGTTCCGCTTCAGTCTTAATGTGATCACTTTTCTACTGTATAATTATTATTATATAAAAGAAAGTGAAATAGGTATTTTAGTTTTTAGTTATAGAATAAGTATTATTTAATGGTTGCAATTAATGGTTGTAATTTAATTTTTTTATACGTATAACTATATACAACATTTTACTTTCATTAAATTATTATTCATTAAAGTAGGGAATCATTGAAAAAAGGTGGGAAAATGTGTACCGCTTTGAAAAATAACTATATAATATTGTTTAAATTTTTAACTTAAAAAATGTACGAAGAAAAATATGTTTTTAACATGTTTTTTGTTCTTAACTACAAAAGTATTTGAAAATATTTCGAGATTTCGATGAATTTTGACAACATTTAATCAAACAATCAAACAATCAAATAATACTATAGTAAAATTATGTATCTAGAACTGGTTTTAATAATTATTAATGAGGAACAGTGTATTAAATTCATATAAATTTACTTCTATACTTGTAATAATTGAAGCTGCTCATTGAATAACGAATGTCGTTTTATATAAAATCAACTAGATAAAAATACAATATACGTAGGCACGTAGCTCAAAATAAGTCAAAACAATTTGTAAATGTTATCATGTATAGAAAATAGGCATATAAACATTTGTTGACAATTTAAAATGTCTATTATAATATACAATCATATCATAAATGTATTTATCTAAATAAATAAATATTAATTAATATTTAAAATAATACTACCGCACGTATTTAACGTTAAACTTTTAGTAAACGTTGAGCTAGGTATCATAGTTGTATACTTGCAGCTAATAAAAAAAAAAAAAATAAAAAAAAACTTAGGTGGTAAAATGTATCCGGACACAATTATTTTTTGTCCGAGACAATAGAATATTACCAACGCCGATACTGTGTGGTAGTCGGTAGACCTTTACACTTGTTAAATTGAATAGGTAGTCATTGAAATAATAAATACATAGGTACATAATGTATTTCTAATATATCAATTGATAAGTTTTTAAATATAAATAATTGTTGTTATTTAAAATTCTTTTGCAGACCAAATGGTTGAACATGCACTAATTTCGGTAAAAATGCACGGCAGAGGCAAGTATAGTTAATTTAGTTGTTTGAATATACAAACTATTTTTGACTGCTTTTACTTATAATGATGTAATTTAATGCTTTTAAAATAATCTACAATATAAAAACAATACTTAGATTATATATAAACCAACAACTTCTACCTACGGAACACAATATCATGAAGTGATGTAGCCACTAACACATAATCATATTTTATGGACATCCAGCTTCGTAAAAACTTTTATCGGTCCTTTAAAATGCAATTAGCCCCCCAAAGATGGGTGCGTGTTGTATGTTTATGTACATTTTTCAGCGTTTTCCTACGTAATATTTATGTACCATCATAGTTTACCTTCTAAGGCAGCACATAATATAATATAATTATTGTTTGTTATAGCTACTTAATTTTTCCCAAATTGGCGATTATATGTATTGCTTGCATTCGGCTGATATCGATAGTTTTCACAATTACTAAGTATTATAATTTATACTGCAATTTGGCACACAATCGAGTTTAGTTGATTGTAGATATTCAGTGTGTAAACGATAATTGAGAACACTCAATATCTTTGCGTAGAGCCATGCGATTTGAATTCTGTTTTTTCGGGTGTTGTTATGACATAAAAATACACATTTTTATTGTCTTTGAATTTTTTATACGCATGTCAACTTTTTTTTTTAAATGGCAACCACCTGTTTTAACCGCTCATTATTTTTCGCCTAATTTTTTAATTAATTTTGGTAGTTTAATAAACTTTCTAAGTCCAAAATTGACCAAGTTACAGCAATTCAAAAAACGTCATACGCTTGTGTCGCATGACGTTTGAACGAGGAAAAATATCGAAATGTTCAGTTATAAAATTGTAATTCTAAAATTTTAATTGCAGCCAAAAAGCTAAAAATGATGCGCCTTTTTTTTATATTTTTTTTTTTTTGGTTTTTTGAATTGCTGTAATTTGTCCAAATAAATTAGGTATTTTATTGGTCATTATAAAATTGAACATTAGATTTACTTAAAAGTAAACTTTTAGCTGTCTGAGTGTATGACAATTTGATTCAAAATTAAATACGATAAAATAAATGAAATGACTGAACATTGCGATATTTTTCATCGTTCAAACGTCATACGGCACAAGCGTATGCCGTTTTTTGAATTGCTGTAACTTGGTCAATTTTGGACTTAGAAAGTTTATTAAACTACCAAAATTAATTAAAAAATTAGGCAAAAAATAATGAGCAGTTAAAACAGGTGGTTGCCATTTAAAAAAAAAAAGTTGACATGCGTATAAAAAATTCAAAGACCATAAAAATGTGTATTTTTATGTCATAACAACATCCGAAAAAACAGAATTCGAATCGCATGGCTCTTCGCAAAGATATTGAGTGTTCTCAATTACCGTTTACACACTGTATATAAGAGTGCTACCAAACTGAGAATGTAATATATTATAATGTACCTCTTTACAGCTTATGTTAATTCATGGGGTTGGAAAGCCAGAGCTAAACAAATGAGTAAGTGTACATTTATTATTCATAGTAGGTATTGTATTTTAATTTGTAATAGGATATACTTTGCAATCACGAAATATTTTACATATTACATAATCAGTGGCACCGAGTATCAACTATAATTCATTATGGACTAGTCAACACTAGAAAATGCTTGAATACAACTACCTAAATTCTCATAGACTGTAATTGGGGTTGGGTGGGGTTATGACTGAAGGTCGACTCGTTTTATATTACTTTTTCTTCATTTGTAATGATTTGATGCACCTGGTTTGAAAATAGTTATACGAGTAGTAGGCATTTTTTCTAAATTAGACTGGAGAAGTTTTTTTATCAGATAAAATTCTATTTTGTAGATTTTGTTGTTTGATTTTTAATCGTTTCCTTATACTCCTAAGATCACATAATATTTCAGTGCAAGCAACTATTATATTCGTATCACATGATTTGATCATGACAAGGTGGATCATATTTTAATTTTACAATAAAATGTTAGGTTTGGAAAATGATTGTTTAGGTGATGAATTTGGTACAGAAAAACTTACTCCAATTGTCAATACAACAAAAACGTTTGGAAACATATTGCTTACTATTTGAATAGTATTATAATAACTTTTTTGTAATCTTAATAATAGTAAGCGACTACTTATTCATAGCTAGTAATTTTTTAAATTTCCAACATAAGTTACATTTATTATGCATATAGTATTGTATTGTATTTTAATTTTTCATAAGATATACCTTGCAAACAGGTTGATGAAATATTTTAAATGTTACATAATCAATGACACCGAGTAGAAACTAGCATTCATTATGGACTGGTCAACACTAAAAAATGCTTGGATACAACTTCCCTAATCTCATTAACTATAATTTGTAAGGGGGGGAAGAAGGGGTCATCACTGAGGGTTGACTCGCCTTTTATTCCTTTTTCTTCATTTGTGATGATTTGATGCACCTGGTTTGAAAATAGTTGAAGAATTGTTATTTGGTTTTCGCTTTTCTTTGTTGGAATGACGTAATTGGCATTTTTTCTAAACTAGACTGGAGAAGTTTATTGTAATCTTAATAATAGTAAGCACCTACTAATTCAGAAATAGTAACCCCCACAATCGTATGTTTAATAATATTATGGTCTACGGAAAACCTATAGCCATTAATCGGTTCAACTTAAGTTGATATACATGCTTAATATACAGTAAATTTACAGTTTATTTATAGTGTATAGTATATTTTTATAACATGTATTAATTTATTAATTTAGATTCTAATTCCATCACTGGTAAGTAATTGTAGTCAATGTTGTACGGTGATTACTATATTTTAAATAAATAAATGTTTAATTTGTAAAGTTTTTATAATTGTGTTTATTTATAACTGTGTATGTAAATAAAAAATGTTCCGATAATTAAGTCCAACAATAAATACCTACCTTAAGCTAATCCATATTATTTCAGGTCCAGTTTCCACATTTTTAAAAAAAATCTCAGAAGGTAATAATTTTTATTAGATTGCAGATTACAATACAATATATATCAGACACTCATAATGTAATATTTTATAATAAATTAAAATACGCTCTAAATTACTTATGATTGGTTCTATAATTATGTACAATATAAAAAAAAAAATTTATATAGTTTTTATTTTTATTGTTTTAGGTGACATAATGAATCCATTAGGCTTTTGTTTTTTGTTAAGATAGATAATAGCACGTGTTCCTAATGAACGGTTGTGTCACATTTGGATAATACAAAAAATAATGAAATAAAATTCGTGCTTTATTAGACAAAACTCTTTTATATTGTTATGATTTATATTATAAAAATGTCTTATTAGATATTCACCAATAACTTCGTTTTATTTTATTAAGCACTATTTATCTATAAAATTGTTTTTATATTTTCCATATTGTATTATGTATTAATAAATCCTCTCCATAATACTGTACCAGTTTTTTGTTATCAATACTCTAATTATCGTTCATGATAATATTATATTCACAATATTAGTAAGGAACATAATAATATGTAGATTATATTATAACGACAATAATCGTGCTATATGGTAATAATAATAACTAGGGCACGGATGTTGTAGTAGTAAAAAACTACTAAAATTGATTGCAGTATTGCACTAAAAAACACCGAAAATTGCACTTAAAATATTAAAAATTGTACTAAAAATTATAGATGTTTTATTTTAATTCTGCCAAAAAAATATATTTTTTACATTTTATAATAATAATTATTAATTAATAATCTACGCGTATTCTAAACATATTAAATATTTTAAATTTTAAACCTTATTGCATTGGACTATAAGTGTTTGTTTTAAATTTTCGAATTCGAACGCTCTTCGATTTGGAGCCAATAAGTTTTTATACCTTGAAAAACTTCGTTCTACGTCGGATGATGTAAGCGGAGCATATTTAAAATAAGCTATATCGTTTATTGTCAAGTCTTCTGGTAAACCATCGAAACATTTTCCTTGTCCAGTGAGTATATCATTTATTTTAATAATAGTTTCAAATCCGGTATTCTTTTCAATAACTTTCTTGAATTTTTCATGGACTGAAATTCCTACTCACAAAATATATTTTCTAATTTATTTTGAACATTTTTAATTATTCCAATAGTTTCAACTATTAAAAGTCCTTGATTTTCTAATTTTAAAATTGCGTCCGGCAGAAATCCGTAGTTCGAGTGAATAAATACTAAATCGGCCGAAGTTGAAATCTGGGTAATAATATTTTGTGAAACTTTAATTGAAACAGCTTCGTCAGGTATTTTGTCGATTAACCACCCGTTGATGCTTTGCAGTTTCAATATGGTGTGTAACTGTATACCTCCGTTCAGCATTTACTTTTGTTTCGCACAATTTACAGAAAAGTACTGATTTATCACACGAAAACACATTCTCACCAAATTCAATACTTAACGTATTTTCTGAAAACAGTGGAATTAGTTGGCCTTATTTTCGGCATATTTACAGAACAGTAACAGAACACGATATCTCAAAATTCACGGAGTGACTGAAGAACAGATTAGAAAAGTCAAACAGTCACATTTCACAAAATTATTATCTTCATATTATCGAAATAAAGATAATAAAAAGTAATAAAGTAATAATTTATTACTATATACTGGAGATATTTAAGTATTATCTTATCTATACGACTGTTGAGTTTCGAATATAGGTAAAATAGTTGTATAAATGATTAAATTCAACAAAATTGCTATAAAATTCCGAAAATTCCATAAATTGCAAAAAATTGCACTTAAAACTTTTAGATTTGAATTCGTACTTACATGAAACGTATTTAAAACTTACTTAGCAATAAATTGGAAAGGTAGGAGAAAAGTTGCAAAATACGCAACAACATCCGTGCCCTAATAATAACTTAAAAAACATCGTGAAGGGCCCCGATGCCGCCGAGAGTACGCCATAACATACAATGCAATTCAATGTTACAAACCGACCGAATATATTTATAATAATATATTAAAATACGCAATCATTCGAAGATTGTTGCCCCGCCATTGAAACCCGTCGTGCTAGCGGCTCGGGACGACCTTACTCCACGTCCGTGGTCATGACAGACTTTTGATGTTAAAAATGTTCGTTACCGGCCGCTTTTGACGACCGTCTAAGCAGTGGAAAAGGAAAAATTGCGACAGTCCGACGATTTTCGTATACAATCCGTAAGCATATGATTGCCGGAACCGTCGAGAATAATGACATAGCGGACAACTGCATAGTAACGGTGGGTAGTATCTGAAAAAAATTCTAATAGTAACATTGACAAACATGTTTTGTAGATGATCAACAAATCTAACATTTATTACGCTGACAATATTTGTATCATAATGATAAAAAATTGTTAGTTTAATAAAAATTTTGTTATATACTGTAATTGTTTATTTTATCAATTTGACAATTAATTGTCATATTGATAAATCTTATTATATTCACCCAACAATATGCATTTATCATTTGTAATATAATTTTTTTTAAATCAATAATTATTTTGTCATTCCAACAACGAAATGTACTTGAATGATAAAATCGTGTTGTCAAATATATTCATATATTAACAAATTAGTTTTTTCATTTCAACAAAAACTTTAATAACTTTATGAGTTATTATACTTATTAAAGATTTACATTTGTCTGTGTTCGCTATCCATACCTAATATGAGAATTGTATTTATATAATACTCTACATTGATATTTGAATATATTTTTTACGTATTCTTATTACATGGTTTATAGTATTTTTTTATCAATCTATACAATTTAACATTCAGTGATTAATATATATATAATATATGTGTTTCTGTGTTGGATGCTGGTTAAAATAGGTAATGATATCTACCTAAGATTTGGTGTGATACATTTAAATAAGAACGTTTATAATTCATATTATGTAATCGGGCTATAGTCAATTTGTAGTTTATAATGAATTATAAAAGGAGGTAAGTTTGTATTAATTATTTTATTACGTATATAAATATTAATTGAAAATAAATGCACTTATTTGGTTTTGCTCGTATATTTTTCGCAGAAGTTACGTGCTCCTATAAGTGAGCGCTTAATGTTTTCTTAAAATTAGGCCTAGTACGGAATTCGCCGAGATGCTTGCGGGGACTGGAGATAAAAGATAATTGGGAAATATATAATATCTTCTCTGAAAATCATGAGCAAGGGAAAATCACAATTATCGTTGGCTCTCATTGGGTCTATACTAAATTTCTACCAAAACGAACAACAAGCAAATGAAAAATACGACGAGAACATTCGATAAAAATTATTCTGTAACGCATTTCACTCTTGGAGTTCAAGTGTTCAACTGTCGACTTAGCGTCTTAACACAGTGTTCGAGATATTCAGATATATACATACTGTTATAACTAAACACCATTTTGACTATCGTTTGTCATAATATTGTGTAATAATAATATTTATTACCTATATCGTCTTACTTGCAAGTAAAATAAGGTAAGTTATGATTTTTTACATTAAGTACCTACTTAGCATATAAGCAGTGACAAAGTTAAGATTTTTCTCTAGTGGAGGGGGAGTTTGTATACACGTCAGATGGAGCTTTTCCATCCCCTTCCCACCACCTAGAAGTACCATAAACCTATTTTCTTTTAAATACACTTAACACATATTATTACTACAGTAAAATAATGTATAATAATATGGTACATTGTAAACACATTATTTAACTACACATGTTTTTAATCTATAATTCATATGAAACCCAAACACCCACTCATACATCACTATTTCTCAAAAACGACGAAACAGTATAACCTGTATGAGAATCTTTGTTCTAAATGTTCAGCCCTCAGCTATCCAAATTGAACATTTTATACATTTTTAACTATACAAAATAATTTGCAAATTTTTGAAGTTGAAATCG
Organism: Neotoxoptera formosana; assembly: GCA_022818045.1. Taxonomy (NCBI): domain Eukaryota; kingdom Metazoa; phylum Arthropoda; class Insecta; order Hemiptera; family Aphididae; genus Neotoxoptera; species Neotoxoptera formosana. The sequence goes on from CM040633.1 coordinate 49,460,748, forward strand.
TGTATTAGTAAAAACTATATAGATATTAGATACAGACACAAAAAAATTAAATATAATTATAACAACATTCATCGCTTTGTTTAGAATAGGTATATAACCCTTGGCACTGGAGGGGGATCTTTCAACCACAACTACATAACTCGTCACTGCATATTATATAAGTATACCTACTTATAAGCATTTTAAGATTTATTTATACACAGATAACAATTACTCTTGAATAATAAAAAGAAATTATAGGTGGGTGCTTATAAAAACGACATAAAAGTTTAAAAATAGATAACAAAAACAATAATTATTTTAATAGCAATATTATTATATAGGTAGTTTAACCAGATTCAACCTATGTAAATATTTTTTTAACAATAGGTGTTTATAAATACCTTTTGAAAATATAAACAAAAATATAAAATTAAAACAATTTTTATTAAATATTTACATAGGTATTAGGTACATTAATATTATTAGAAACTTTTAATTCCACTTAAATAAATGCAGTCATTTTATGTTTTAATTATTAATATTAAATTAATGAATTCAAATCAAATTATTTATTCCAAATATTTTTAAAACATTTAGGTATCTACATATACATATCAACCTATTACTTAATTAATTTAGAATATAATACATACACACAAAACACACTTGCTTATAATAGGTATACTTTAATACTTGCATAAATGTTATAACTATTTTTAAAATCTGAATAATATATTTTATATAGGTTTAATTCCAATGCTCCAAGTACCTAGGTACTGGTTGAATCCTCTTATTTTTCTGTTAACTACCTACCTATTTTCATTATGATTTGTTTTGTTTGTAAATCTACATTTTCTAACTTAAAAACCCTGGTGGTCCATTTTAAAATATTTCACTCACTCAAGTCATACAGTACATATGAATGTGCTGAAGAATCCTGTCATCAGGCTTTCCAATGTTTAAATAGTTTTAAAAGGCACATTTCAACTAAACATATTCGCCACAGCCCCTACTTAGATAATAATATTGATAATATAAATTCAAATGTCAATAGTGACAAAAATGTCACAAAAGCATACATTGATACGCCCATATTAGATAATCAACCCGATTGCTCAAAAAAAATACCTCAATGCTTTGATATAGATTCTGCTATTAATTCCTTATATAAATCAGCTATTACATTTATCATGAGTCTGCATAATAATAATAATTTTTCATTTAAAGATGTTTTAAAGATACAAAATGGTATTATTGAATATTTAACTAAACCAATGGCATTAATGCTGACAAAATTAAATAATTCCCAAGTGCATATTGTGAGTGCATATTGCATAAAAAAGTACTTTTTTAATACATACAAATCTTAATATGCATATACCAACCAAGCACATGTCATATTATTAATAAATCTATGTGAGGACTATTCTTGCCTTGCATCTGATACCTATATTTATATAGCTATGTAAAATATTTATTATCTAACTTCCAATTTATTTTTCAGATTGATATTGATTTTAATGTTCTTCACCCAACTTCTTTCAATGTACTAGGCAATTATGAAGTAAAATTATTAAAAATATTTAATGTTTTAACAACAAAAATTAAAGATATGAACTCCCGTAAACTATTAGAGAGTCTTATTGAGATGGAAAACCCATGTGAAAGTAATTCATAATAATTATTAATTTAAAATTATATCTATAAATATCCTTATAAGGTTATTTCTTGTAATTTTGTATAATATTAGTTGGTAGGTACCTAACTAATCATATTGTGTATTTTCAGATGCTAAACAAGCGGTTACATTTTATTTACTCCATTCGTTATTTGTGCCAACTTCCAAAAAAGTTACTATAGATGATAAAGGAAAAAAAAATATTGTCAAATTTTCTATTAAAGATTCACAAAATACTTTTTTGGTATTTTGTAATACTGTAACCCTGGCTGAAGAATTCATAGCAAACCGATATAGTCTGAAATTGCCAATTCAGCCCTTTATTTTGGTTGTTGGTACTCCACTTCAACCGAAAGAGATTATTGTATATTTTGATACAATTAAATATAGAGTTTTCACTATACTACGGGCAATAGATGTGTGCTTTAAGATAATACATTTATTTAATTTAGAGTACCCAATTGAATCATGTGCTGTATGGCAATTTATACAAAAATATTTGTATAATATTAAAACTAAATTTGATAAATCACACCCCAATTTAAATCAATTAATTTTTGATTTAGAAAATAATACACATGCAGAATAGATAAATATATTACGTGGGTATTCTATTATTATATTTAAATAATATATTTGATACCTATATACATTTGTATACCAAGCTACCTAAATATTTCTATATTTCTATATATATATTTTTTTTTATATTTATTATATTGCATATTTTATATACACTTCATTATGTTATTATATATTTTTATACCTACATTGTTTTACCTATATAATTTATATTTCTTTATAGGTATTCTATTATTATATCTAAATAATATATTTGGTACCTATATACATTTGTATACCTAGCTATATATATATATTTTTTTTTTATATTTATTATATTGCATATTTTATATACACTTCATTATGTTATTATATATTTGGTACCTATATACATTTGTATACCTAGCTATATATTTCTATATATATATTTTTTTTATATTTATTATATTGCATATTTTATATACACTTCATTATGTTATTATGTTATACCTACATTGTTTTACCTATATAATTTATATTTCTTTATGTTTAATAAGATTTCAAAACATATACTAAATAAAAAAAAAAATTATTAAATATTTAAATGAACTATAGTTTTTTTTTCATTACCTATATTTAAGTAATAAATTATTTGAAATTTGCATACCACTTTTTAATGTAGCAATAATAATTTCAATTATTATATGATCAGAAAATTTTATTGAAATGATAAACCTATTTGTTGGATATGAACAGATTATATTTTTATCAGTAACAAATATATTTGATTGAAATGATAAAATTAATAATCTTGACAATAAATTTCTTATGCTTTGATTATCAAATAATGTTTCCTATTAATAAAATATTTTATTGTATTGATCAGATATTTTGTTAAAATAGTGTTAGCCATGACAATTTTATGTGATCAAATTAATAATGTAAATTTAATCAAAACGATAAAATGTTTGTCATTTTTCAAGATGATCATGAATTGACAATTTAATGTTGTTAGTTGGACAAATCTGTTTGTTAGCTGAATAGTGACAAATATTTTGTTGATCAAATCTATATTTTTATCAATGTTACCAAGGTTTTTTTTTCAGTGATATAAGCAGTGGGTATACACCAATCTTCGTTCAAATATAGATTTATACAAGATTTAAAAGCTTGATGTTGTAGAAATAAATGTAATGTATTTGAAAACTTTGTACCGACATTGTGATATTCGTTAATGATGCTACTAAATATAAATGCAAACAATTGTACGACTTTTTTTCAAACAAAATTTAAATGCTTGATGTGAAAAACGATTTTTTATATATTTATTACTTGTATATTTGATTGAGTTTGTGCTGATTTATTTATTAGACAATATTTAATATTATTCTTGCAGAATAAATTCTTATCAACGATAAACACAAATGTCGTATAACATTTTAATTCTAAACAACGGAATACGAACTTTCTTTTTAAATAGCAATCCTCGATCTTAATCTATTATGGCATGTTGGGGTCATAATAAAATGGTACCAAATATATGATTTTCAAATTGTTGACAAATGGATTTGGGTTTGAATTTGGACAAATGGACCGAGTTTTCATGAATTTCCACCGACGTGTATTTTTGTTAACTAGAACCTTTTGGGGCACCCTCGAGGTGCCTCACTCTGATATTACAGAAATTTAACTTATTTTGCAAGGTACATGTAAGACGATGCAGTACACTGTGTTTGTTACATTTTTCTTTTGTAGTTTGATTTATTGCCGCAACTACCAGGTGTGCAATATGTTAGTGTGTTGAAATTAACTTCTTAATCGTGGTTGTTGACATTTTATTTTAAGTAAAATACGCATTAGAAAAAGCAAGCTTCATAATTTTTTTAGTTTTATTTAATAATATTTTTTAAACACTACTACGAGAATTAATGTTTTTCAAAAAATTTTAATCAATGTTGTGAAACTTTGAGGGCAAAATTAAAAAATGTAATCCAACCGATCTCAAGTAGACTTTATGCCGAATTCATATACATTTTCAGAATTCTTATTGCTTCAATACAATGATTGGACCGATTGAAGTTGAATGCGTAGTTCTTGACGGAAAAATTTGCCGGTACACAATCGCCATAAGCATAATAATAAGTAATAATATAATAAGTTAAAGGTTAAAAGAATATGGTATAGGTATAGAATGAAAAATATTAGAGCAAAAGCTATCTCAACAAAAACAAACGTATACTTTAAAAAAAATAACACCAAATGTCAAGAAAAACAAACATTACGCATAATCGTATACGTTCGAAACATTAATACATTGCAATACTTGTATGCTACTTCCACGGGTTTCAATTGAGACGGTTTGGTACTATACCAAATATACAGGAAATACAGGAAATCAAAAGAGATATCCTCCGTTGGTCAAACCCAAAACTCAATCGGAAAGATGAGTCTGTTCTAAACAGACTCCGCTAGGGCACACCCGAATCACCCACGGTTTCTTGATGGCCAGAGAGGAGCCCCCCCCCATTTGCTAAACCTGTAGAACCGCGTTAACCATCAAACACATAATTGCAGCCGACTGTCTGATGTACATCCAGGAACGTGCTGAACGTGCTGAAATAAAATATCTTACAATTTAGATACCGCACTCGGACCCTACCATGATAAAAATGTAGACATAATTAATTTCACAAAACAAACAAAATTATTGTATCATTATTAGCATCTTTTCTTTTCATTTCTCAATAGTTTTTAATAGAGGCGGGAAAAACAAAATAAAAATTAAGGAAAAAACAGGAATTTTTAAACAAAGCCAATTTTTTACAAAATTGATTTTTATTTTTGGTGTAACAGAATAAATAATGACCGTAAATACATGAAAATTTCACAAAATGTTTATATAAGCAATTTCTATACACAATAAAATGTTCAATGAGTTTTGACTTTTTTTAAGCTATTTATAGCTATTTATTGCCGATAACAAAATTTTTAAGTCTGTCAAGAAACTTGAAAATGTAATACAATGTTCTTCAAAACTTGCTGTACATGAAAATTAAAAAAAAAGTTGAGCGTATATGTCTATAATAGTTTTTTATAAGCGTTTAAAGTTAAAATTTCGACAAAATACGTAAAAATCACGAAGTTATGCAGTTTTTTTTAATTAGGAAATTCATAAAAAATTTCTATTTAAATCTATGATTTGAAAATTCAACACAAGATTCTCTATATGATTTTCTACCTTTCTAAAAATGAAAAGTTTACCGGAAACTCAAACAAATTTTTTATGAGCGTTTGAAATTAGACTTTTGATGTTCACCGGTTTTCTCCGGAACGATTTTCTTATTTTAATGTAATTCAAAAAGGAATTACCGTAGACATTTAAAAATGTTGTTAAAAATGTTCAAATTACCAATTTATATACACCAAAAAAATTTAAAAATATTTTGTTAATTTTTGTGCTAATTATAAGCCTAAAAAATTTTTGGTTTTTTCAAATTTTTTTTCTTTAAATATCGATAAAAAAAATGTTGTTTATACAAATTTCTTGAAAATGTAATACAATATTCTCCATAAGTTGTTTAAATAATAGACCAAAAATAATAAAAATACATTGGGCCAATTTTTTGTTTATAAGCATTTAAACTTCAAATTTTGGCCGAAATTCATCATCGAACATTTGCAAATTGTTTTGTAGTTAAAAATTTATAAAATGTTCAGTTTTTATAACTAAGGATTTAAGATGTAAAACAAGGTTTTACGTAAGTAGTTTATAGTGTAACCAAAAAATCTAAAAGATATTGTGAGCGCCCAAACAGGAGATGGGCGAATCGAAGGACCACTCGGTGATGCCCGAGAACAACTTAGATAATGACTCCTACTATTTAGAAAATAGGCAACCACATGTGACATCTCCTTACCATTAGAGGGTAGGCAACCAAAGAAGCACGACGACGACGATGCTAGGACGGGAAATACCTATCATGGGAATTAGGATGGTACAAGTTAATTATGGGGAGGGGGTCTCTGTGATCGATCCGGTCTGGTGCAATGATCACAGAGCTTACAAAAACAACAGGGACAGTACTTAATGTTATCTTAACCTAGTGAGGTCTTGAGGCTGTGGCTGGACGCAAGAGTGGACAGTTGATTGACCTGGGTGACCTGGGCGGCCTCACACACAACACACTGTTGCTGGCGAACTTACGCGGACCCGTTCGACACAGATGGCGACAACTCGAAATTCCAGAGTGTGATGATAATAGGATTTATATAACGACAAACTTAATACAGGTGTGGAGTGTAATGACGATTATATATTATATTGTTAAATTAAACCAAAAAGATATATTACAATTATAATTTTTTATAGACATTTTAAGTCAAAAATTGGTCATCAGAATATCGAACAATTGCAAATTGTTTTGTGGTTAAAAATTCATAAGAATTTTTCTATTTACATTTAAAATTTAAAAATTGAACACTTGATTCTAAATAAGTTTTTCTTACGACAACCGTAAAAAAAATTCGATAGGAAAATACTTAAAAAAATTTATAAGCGTTTAAAGTTAAAATTCTTACAAAATCAAGAAAATATACAAAGTAATTTGTTTTGAAAAATGTATAACATTTTGCGAATTTATACCTTAGGTTTAAAAACATAATACAAAGTTCCTCATAAGCTAGTATGTAAGTGGTAAGTAAAAAAAAATGAATCGTATGTTTTATAGTTTTGTATAAGCATCTAAAGTTGAAATTTCGATAAATACGTAAAAATCACAAAATTTTGCAGTTTTTTTTGATTAGTAAAATATTATAAAAATTTCTATTTAAATCTAATATTTTAAAATTCAACACAAGATATTCTATAAGTTTTTCTATCTTTTTCAAAAAATTTACTTTAATGTTTAGAATTATTAATAATGTGCATAAATATAATATAAAATACCTATCCTAGGCTGATAGACGGTCTCCGCTCAGAATCGTTTTTCGTATACAATGATAAATCATTGAATACAAATTTAACACCATCTATAACAGTGATCCACTAATTGTAACCTACTGTACAACTGACACTAAATGGTATATGAATATATGATACAACTTACCTGGGGTCTGAAAATTAAATATCCGATTGGTGGACAGACAACAAGCAGAATGGTAGAAAGCAAATTGCAAAACATTTGGGAATGGAATAGGTGTCGAGTGTACTTCTTTATTGAGGAGTAAATCACTGTAATTTATGTGTTAAATTTGAAATAAATAATAAATAATTCCATAGAAAAAAAACGATTCTGAGGAAAATCGGTCTATCAGCTATAATATTATATGTATACTAAATTTATTTTATATTTTTTTAATTTTTTTATATTACTGTTAAAGTAGTTTATATTTTTATTACTAATACAGAATGTGAGTAGGTTGCAGAATTAATTTTTGAACATTTTTTTGAAAATGTCTCTATATGTTTACAATAAAATAATATACTTTAAAATTCTCAAAATCCTACACATAATATTTTTAAATTACAACAGAATAACTAAAATCGTAATTCTTCGTTTAAATACATAATTTTGCCTAAATTTTAACTGTAAATAAAAAACCTAATTTATGATTTTCAATTTTTTCACTAATTTATTTGGTTTTGGATTTAGACAAATGGACAGAGTTTTCTTGAATTACCACCGACATGTATTTTTGTTAACTAGACCTTTTGGGGCACCCTCGAGGTGCCTCGCAAATATTACAGAAATTTAACACATTTTGCGAGGTAACATGTAAGACAATGCGATTCACTGTGTTTGTTACATTTTTCTTTTGTAGTTTGATTTATTGCCGCAACTACCAGGTGTGCAATGTTTGTATTGCACACCCCATACCCATATAGCTCATACTCGGTGTGTTAAAATTAACTTTTTAATCGTGGTTGTTGACATTTTATTTTAAGTAAAATACGCATTAGAAAAAGCAAGCTTGATCATTTTTTCAGTTTTATTACACTACTACGAGAATTAATGTTTTTCAAAAAATTGATGCGATCATGTTGTGGGCCAAGGCTCGACCGCCTTTAAATTAAAAAAATTACAATTGAACTTACTAAGGTGATTTGGAAGATGCCCATTATCAAAGTTAGCTATAAAGAAAAATGAAAGTGGATAAAAGTAATAGATTCAGGTAAAACGCTGTCGTGCGCGTTCAGAACCTGTGATCTCTGTGAATATCCGGTGCTCCCTAGAAATACTTCCCATTCGTGGACTGTAAAGTCTAACAGCTTGCTAAAAAAAACCGAGATTTGTGTTGTTTGGATTACAAACAGATCGAAAAAAGAATATCGAAACCAACTCTGCACGATTTGACCACTGCACCTAAAAAATCTTAAGGTGCACTTAAAATCTGAAGTGTACCTATCCATATGAAGACTTTCGAGCTGACTTTAAAAATAATACCACCAGTTTATTGTGCAAAGCTTATACAGACTTTCAAAAATCGTATTACGAAAGAGATTATTGTGAACCATTATTATCAAAACACATTTTTCAAAACTATGTTTGAATCGTCGTTGTTCATTTATCACACCATAACGATAACGTGAAATCATCAATCGTAGACCTACGAATTGAATTTGAAACGGATACAGTTATTTCAGAAAAGACTGCTGCTTATTGTTTAATACTACATGATCAGATTATAACTTATAATCCGTTTAGTGGAGATTTTAGAAAATTGGGGAGCTCGTATAATGGCCGAAAATATATTAGCCGATCCGTATTCTAGCCGAAAAATATTTCAGCCGAAAAATAATTTCTTTCTAATAAATGAAAACATTTTTTTTTTTGAATATCACTCTTGTTTTTATTTATTCAATTTATTATACAATATTATCCAAACAGTTTGCGTTGTACTCTCTGCCTAGATGATTTTTTCGTCAACTTTTGACTTGTGAAGTCTAGAAGATCTGAAGGTGAAGATGATGAGAGGTTGAAAGACGTTGGACCGTCATTTTCATCAACTGCAAGGCTCGTTGGTGGTGGTGGTATTTAATACGGTTATTATACCATAGGCGTGAGACGGTGCACTCCGTTGGCGAGCCACCGTCCCGTAATAATTTAGTCTGTACTCTGTTGTGTAGATTCAGTTGTTTATTTCGGTTAAAATTATATGTACAATTAGGAGGCGAGGACGGCGTACCCGGAATCTGTAAAGTCGATTCGGCGGGTAAGGTCCTCGTTAACAATATTAGGGAATGGTTATTATTTACAATAAGGGGTGAGGCACGGGACACAGTGTCAGGCCCGCTTAAGCAAGTGGCGTCTGGCACAGGATCCGACCGGGATGCGTGACCTAAGCAGGTGCGCTCGGGGGGACAAGATCGGTAAAGCCCTGAAAAGGGCTATTTTAAGGTTTCCCGTTACAGCTGTACGGGTATCAGCCGCACAGTCGCTGATGTGGTGATGGTCCTTTGATGATCGTGGCTAACTGTTAAGTGAACACAGCGTGTCGGTGGCTGGTTGTTCTTCTGTGGCGGCACTGGTGTTGTCTGCGGTGGAACTAAAGTCGACTCGCTGCTAAGTACCGCAGCTTTACTTGATCGTCGTGGTTCTGTAGGCGGCGCTCGAATGCTGGATCGTTCTCTTCAACTTCTTACTTCTGGATCGTCTGGATTCGTACAGTAGTTGATGGTTTGAAGTGTTGAAGAAGAGTGAATGATCCCTACAAACGGACCGGTATATAATATACCCGTCTGTCCACATGGTTCATCCTCCGATTGGCCGATCGATCTCGCGTTGGACGGGGCGTGTGGACCAAACGGTGCTGCTTTCCACCGTCATAATGTGTCTGCCCGTCCAATTGCCTGTTGGCTTATGACCGGCCGCCCTATTTGCGCCGTTACAGGCGGTACTGCGTAAAATTGTCTATGATCACCGGTGAAGATGACGGTAGACTGGTCGGACCATTGTTCTCATTGATAACTAAATAATTATAATTTGTCAATAAAAATATAATAAAATTAAATGTATGTTTATTACCATATCAGTTGACACGCCATTCTCATCAACTGCTAGGCCCGTTAGTAAAGATTCAATATATCGACGTCCTGTAAACCATAGGGGGTACTGTGCACAATTGTCTGAATCATATCCGTGGACTATCGATCCATCGTTCTTTTAATTTTCAAATTATAAATTACTCTTGCCTGTGAAAGGTCTGCTTCATCATGCGAATACATAGGTGACATACTAGAATATCTAGGTGGTGACGGCTGTACCATATCCAAGTTAAAGGCTTCGGTATATTTCTAAAATTAAAGAAACATAAGTTGTATCGTTATAAATTATTACACCATATTATATTACCTTTAATTCTTTAGTCTCTTATATTTCAAACCAATGGGTGGCAATCTGTTGAGCTGCGAATAATCTTAACTAGCTTAGTATACAATTTTCAGTTTTTTGTATGTTTTCACCGCGACTACTAGTAATATTCGAGATCATGTCGTTCATAGAAGTTGTTTTTCCATCACGCAGAACAAAAAAATATTCTGCCGTTTTCTCAATTTGATCTTGTACCATAGGTTTTATAATTTTTATTTTTATTGATACATTTTAATATATAGCCCACTCAAAATATTGAATTGCTATAAGATCTTTTCGGTTAAGTAAAATTCGGCATCCGGCTTAGGTTTTCGATTCAATAACTAGTACGGTTTCGCCTTTATACCTCATACTTGAGATCGACATAGATTGGGTTTCGAGAAATATACACCTTCTATATTGAGGAGCAGTATCCAAAATGTAAGATAAAATTTGCCCCATCAACGAAAAAATACGTCTTAAGAAGTCTACAAGCATTTTAACGAAACCTGATGGCGTAATTCTTAGTATTATTTGTATTGACACGTCGAATTTCTTCGTAGGATCCAGGCCGACGTGTATAAACTTACGTTCAGCAAAGTCTATCGTGAAGTTTGTTGAATCGATAAGTTCGGTCTTGGTAGGCCGTACATTCCGATGCATGAGAATATTATCATTAAGACGTATCCGGCATAAAATACTAATATCGGCTATTAATGTATTAATCACTAATAGACATTTTTAATTGATATCGTTAAGTATACCTACCTAAGACATTTAGAAAAGCAATTAGTTAATATATTAAGGAAATGGCTCCTTTATGTAGAAATAGTATTCAAAATTGTTTAGCTATTATAGTAATGATAAAAGCATTTCCACTCCACCGAATATATGTGTGTGCATGCTTGTCTTCAATAGGTGAAAATAACAAGTTCTCAAGTGATCGGGGTTGTTCCCTTTGTCCGGTTGTTATTTTGCAGTTTTTTTCAATGGGTTATGAGATATAACTGATATGTGATAACGATAAAATGATAATGGTAATGTGATAACAAGAGGTAACAGTAGATAGCGTTGTAAAATGTTGCGAGCGGTGGTATCGGGTATGTTTGGTGGGGGTGAATATATAACTCGTACGTACGCAATCTGATAAATATTTGTGATAACAAAGCATAAGAGATAACAGCAGAAATAACAGTTTACATTGATAACATATGAGTGATAACAATAACATGTTGGTCACGTACGTGCATGATGGGCGGCGAAAGAAGAAGAAGAGTTGAAAGAAGATGAGGGAGAAGGAAGAGGAAAAAGAGGAGGAAGAGGTGCAAGAAACGCCTATTTCATACTACATCCGCTATTGTTACTGGAGCAACATGGTTCATCAAATATGAATTTTTTCGCCAAAGCGTTCAATGCTCCTTTCCTAATTGGCATAACCGCTATTTTCTTAATATTGTTACTAGAGCAACTCGGTTCATCAAATACGAATTCTTTCGCCGATGCGTTCAATGCTCCTTTACTAATTGGCGTAACCGCTATTTTCTTAATACTGTTACTGTTACTGTTTTCACTGCAGCTCTTTATTATAGTATAACTATATGCAGCAACCATCGCGAGGAATACCATCAATCGAGTTAATAACATAGCTGAAATCAACAACGACATTTTGCAGTTTTTTTTGATTAGTAAATGCATATAAAAATTTCTATTCAAATCTTAGATTTGAAAATTCAACAGAAAAGAACCCCGTTCAATTTAAGCATTAATGTTTATATTAATTTTCCTAATTAAAATTTGTTTGAAAATTATATCAAGTAGGTACCTATAGGATTACGTTTCTATTACATTTCTGGGTTGTTAAAATACATCACTCTATATTATAATAAGTCAAGGGTGCTCAAATAAAATATCTATATTTTTTGAATGAAAATAAACTTAACTTATTATGTAATAAGTAATAACTATAACCATTGATTATAAATATTATAGATAGCTAACTGGCCGTGTTTTCGGGTAGCGTGGCTGTGTGAACAGTGTCATTACGAAGCGCTACGGTCGCTTGGTTAGTTGTGCACGGTAACGTTGGAATCGCTAGTAGTCACGTCTTTATTTACCAGCCCGTCGATGATAGCGATATTCTTATACAATAATATTGTAGAACGGAAATAACAATGAAGCGCATCCGCTTACATTTGAAATCGAGAGTATACATTTACATTGTATATTTTATATTTAGGTACTAGATTAAATTAGAACACTCATTGATTAAAGATAGTAATTATTTATAGTCAATGGAACTATCTAGGAAAAAGTGACTGTCGTTAAGTCGTTGATACTTGATGTTTTTTTAATTTATGTTGTTATTGGTCGATAACATGTCGTTAGTCGTTGACCGATTTTGGTATCAGCGTTAATAGATTTACCAAGTAGTCCCTCAAAAAAATCAAAATTAATAAAGAGTCCAAAAAAAATTTACTTCAATAAAAATGATTTTATGTTCGAAAGCTTTTAAAAAGAAAACGCGCTATCATTACAAAATTAAAAAAGAAAATAATATCGAAAAAAACCAAAAATATATCGAACGTAAATCAATTTTTTTACAAAGTAAATTTCTTATCTAAAAATTCAAAATCTCTGGTGTCAATGCAAATATTACATAAAAAACGTAGAACTTGGGAAGATAATGAAATAAAATTGCCATGCCTATTTATTATAAGTCACCATCAACTTATAAACACATAGGAAAATTGGTATAATTTTACCAGGTGATAGTACAATACGACGGTGGTTAAAATCAATTGAATATCTGCCCGGATTTGTTGGAGAATATTTAAATCAAATTAAATTTAAAGTATCTAATATTATGTCCTATATTGATAAAAAAATGTGTTGTACTTCTCGATGAAATGTCTAAAAATATCTAAATGTATTGAGTATAATAAAACTTTGGACTTAATCGAGGGGTTTCAAGATTTAGGTTCACTAGGCCGCAATTCTAAGTTGGCAAAACACGCACTTGTGATAATGGTTAGAGGCTTGTACATTAACTGGAAGTTTTGTTTGTGTTATTTTTTATCAAACAATGGTGTAAAAGGCGATGATTTATTAATTTTATAAAAAGATTGTATTAAAAACATTTTGGATGTGGAACTTCTTCCTTCGGCTATAGTTTGCGATCAAGGTACACAAAATCGAAGATTGTATTCTTTATTAAAGGGAACCGAGTCTAATCCATGTACTGAAATACACGATCAAAAAAACATTACTGATTAGTGATTATTCATACTGTAATAAAAAACTACCAAAATTAAGAATTTTAGAACATTTATGAAGATATTGTACTAATTTTTATATGGCCACATATATTATGTATCTTTTCTGGGCCACTTATATGGAGGAACATTTTGGCTTATATAAATATGTTATTTGTATTTTTACTTTTTGTATTTTAATCAGTTTTATTGACAGCTTATTTCATTATTTTTTTTCATTAATAAATATTGTAAACTTTTTATATTAGGTACTATGTCTATAAAAATCATAAACTATACCAAACTCAATACAGGCTAACTTGCAGAACAATGTTTAAGTCTGAATAAATAATAGATTAAATGTAATATATTTTGTGATTTAAACGAGTGTAAATAAATAATAAAATACTACCCCACAATATTATTATAGATTGCTGTTATCGGCATGTAAGAGATAATTACGAACTAAATATTAACAATAAACGTGGTCTTAAAACAACATTAATTGTTTTATAGTAATCACAGTTATTAAAAAAAAAATCAAGCATAATGTAAGTAAATGAAAACGAAATTAAAAATATTTTGTAGGTGTATGAATGTATGATATTTTTTTTAATAGATTTTGAAACTAATCATAAGTAGGCATTGAAAGCTTAAAAAAGAAATAAAATTAAAAAAATAATTCTGCGTAAATGCGTTTTGTCTATGTTGAGCGTGGGCCAGAGAGAGAAAACAAATGGTGCGCTGACGTCCTCTTAACTATGAACACGATTGGAATCAAATAAATAAAATAATATTACGATTAAATACTAATTTAGAAAACCACGTAGTCGCTCTCGACGACAATAATTAGAAATAATATAAATTATTATAAATTAAATTACTGATCGCCCTCTATCGAAAATAGTTTCCGCGCTCCGTATTTTGTATTGCAGTGAGCTATCTATACTATATTTTATAATCAATGCTATAACTTACAAAAGTAAACAGTTTCCGATTGTGGTTCCGACCACATGGTTGGCTCATCCCTGCTCTTGTCTAGGTTTTTCTGGCAGTGGCTGCCAACGTAGTCTGTGGGGCATGCGAAACCCTTCTCCTCACTATGTCCCAAAAATCTTCCATTTTCACACTTGCAACCACAGACAAAGTTGTTGCAGTAATTGAACTTCAAGCGTTCATTTAGGACCAATCTTGCATTACCTATAACGAGGTATAGTTTATATATATTAACAAAATGGTGGGTGGACAGAATTCCACCTACGTCGGTAATAAAATGTGTTTTAAAAAGAGGTAGGAGACATCATTAACAATAATTGGTATTGTCATAAATAGGTCGGTCTCGCGTTATGCGGTCGGGAAAACTCACTTATGCGAGAGGTTTCCAATGAAACGCAGATCACCATTAACGTTAAAAACGTCACGCACATACAAACAGGCGAAAGCACTGAAAGCAAAAAAGACGAATTCATTTCCACATATTTTTTGACGCAATAGCTTTATAGTGCAGGGTCACACAGCCTTTAAAATGACAAAAAGCGTTCGGTCTTACGGCATTTTAAACACCGCTTACGAGATGATTAAATCGCTGTGGACACGAGTCCACTGTTTCACAATCACACCAATGTATAGGTATCCTCATATATTATGAGAAACTGTTATTCTAAAATTCTAAGTGGTACTTAATACTTACCAAATGAATATGTCATTTTACTGATTCGCTCGATGAAATTAACCATTGTTAACTATCTTAATTCAAACACAAATCCTCTCGAAGTAGACTGTAGAAAATATAATATTTAACTACACAATTATTATTATATTAACAATATAATATCAAATGAATTTAATATAAATATTCTTGAACCTTTTGCAAGGGCTTACAAAAATACAATGATTCCAAAATGTCTCGAACTATAGAACAATGATATATATTATAAACAAGATCGTTGTCATGTGTTCCGGATAGAATATATTTGTTTTTTATAAGTAGTTATTTTGTATAGTCAGTGCATATAGGCAAAGAGATTGATTTTTCAGTTGTCAATATTATCATATTAATTTGAAGGAAAATAGTTTAAAAAAAATACCAAGACTTTGTGTTTGAACAGCATATATTTTAAGATACATTCGAAAAGTTTTTATACAGTACAATCATATTTTATGACATTGTACAGTGCAATAAAGTACAATATCTAGAAGAGCATTATTCGGTTGACGGCTGTACAAGTTTTTTCTACACAGTATAAAATTATATAAATTAATTAACATCAATATAGCACAGCTTAATTAAAAGTAATTAATGATACATGATTTCACATTTTATAAATATACAAAAGCAAACTTAATATTAAATACATAAAAATTAATAACTTAAATAGATTAGATACATACATATAAACTAAATTCTATTAGACCCAAAAAACAATTAATATTTTCATTAAAAATAAATCATGAACTTATCAAACATCATACAACATATTATAATATAACAATTTAAGAAATCTACTGTGGGATAACTTAATCAAGATATAGAGTGATAACTACTACTTTATTCACTGATATTTGAATAAAAAAACACTTACATTTAAAATCATATACTTAAATAATATAAGGTGTACTTACAAATTGAAGTATATGATATACAAGCCAATATCTTTGGACAAAAAAATTAGGTAAATTAAAAAATGATGAAAAACTATTATATTTTTTGACAAAAAATTTGATTTAATTATTTGAAGTAGTTACAGATTGTTCACAAAACAGTAAACACCTAATCATTAATTTTTTAACATAATGAAATTATTAGCTTTTTTATAGACTTTGTCACTTGATACATTTTGAGTTTTATGTAACTCTTTAGAAAATATAGGACATCTTGATTCTGAAATATTTTTTATGTCTTTCAGTTTTTCATAAAATCTATTAGAATCTTCTTGCAGATTATACCTTGAACATTTCATAAATTGTTTTATTTATTGAAAATATTTATCATACTTAAAGCAACTAAAAGATCAAGTGGAACATGTTTTATTTTTTCATCAATATTTTTGCATGTAGGTTTTGCTTTGACTATCACCATTTCAATACATAGAGGTTCGACCAATACCGGACCTCCATCGCATGGTCCGCTAACGGATGGACCGAAAATGTACAGAATCGTGGACTTTAAGTGCAATAACCTGACTTTGAGTCCATGGTGCTGTAATAATTTTTACTCCACTCATTTCTCGGACAATGCTATGAGGTCCGGCATTGGGTGAAAATCTGTGTATTTAAATGGTGATAGTCAAAGCAAAACCTATTTAAGCTATTTTTTTGCTTCACAAGTACTACCGGTGCAGCGGATAGAGATAAGTCAGGTGATTAGCAGGTGGGTCTCTCCTAAAGAAGATTATTCAAGTTCAGAGTAATGCAATTTTTTTTAAAAACTCCCCTGCAATTTTATGCCATTTGGTGGGCAAGACTTCGTTTGGGTTAGTTGGTAAATTTGTGTTGGTTTATTTAAATAGAATCATGGTAAACTCAGAGAATTAAATCAACATATTAACCACTTACAAAAAGTCTTAGAGAATCTCCAGTCTTATGGTCTGACATGCCAACTACAAGATTGTACATTTGGAGTGGAACATATCAAATTCCAAGGAAACTTCGTAAACGGTGAAAGAATTGACAGGGAACCGGAAACACTGACAGCAATTCAGAAGCTACCAGTTTCGAAGTAGACAAATGACATAGTGTTGTTGTTAGGCATTTGTGTAACCCTAGCCAAAAAAAAATAAATTTAAATCGAAAAAAAGAAGTAGTTCTTAACAAAAAATTTAAATTGGTCAAACCAAAATCTCATGCTCATAGACACCTCGTGAAAAAGTCGGAACCGCTCTTATACCTGGCATTAATAACTAAATAATAAAGTTTTTTAAAAATATACGCGTCTTTTATGACTGCGTTTTGAAATAACCATATTCTGCGAACGGATTATTTAAAATGAAAAGTATAAATGCTAAGAATAAATGTAAAAATAGTATTATACATTTCTAGTAATAAACACATGAATTATTTAATCAACAATTGCGTGTATCAGTGTATTAATATGGTTTATTGAGTTTATTCACCAAATAGTATTATAATAAATAGTAAATACAATAAAAAATTAATTAGATTTTAACATGCACCTATAAAATGTTCGTATAAAATATTTTTTGAAATTATAATGTATCAACTAGTTGACCAGTGTTGTACATAGATAACCAAAAAATTATCTAGAGAAGATAACAGATAATTCATTGAAAATTTATCTAGATAAGATAATAGATAAAAATCAAAATATTTATCTAGATAATAGATAATAGATAACTATATTTATCTAGATAAATAAACAGATGATTTCTTTAAAATATTTTACACAAATTATAGCTTGCATTTGTAAAATTGCAATTTTATTATGAATAAAATAATCTTATTTATTTTAATAATTTGGAGCACATTGTAAGTAAAATTTACTTTTTTTTGCTTGGTATCCAACTATAATTTTTTAACAAAAACATTAGGTATATTATTTTTTAAGATATTGCATTTTTAATCAGGTTTAAAATACCTAATATTAAAATTTAAAATGATAACTAAACCATTATTGAATTAAAATTATAATTATTTAAATAGTTAACATTGAAAATAATATAGTTATTCACTTATTACTATATAATTATTAATTATACACAGTGATTAAATCGAGGGGGACCTCTTCTTTTTAAAAAATATTTTAGCGTACCCCCTAATTATATCCTAATCAACAATTTATTTACATTTTGAGGTACTCATATTTTGGTTACACTCTTTCTGTTTTTTCCCAATTCAAGCACTGATTATACATACATATTACATCCACCTATATTTAACCTTGCAAAAATCTACACAAATTATTGTGACCAACATTTTAATATTTTTATTTAATTCATAGCAAACATTCATTAATATAGCTAAATATATAAAAACATGTTCACTAATTAGTAATAACTGTCTGTTTGCTATTCTCAGTAGTCTGTAGTGATTGGTATTATTATTTATTACTTTAATCATGATAATCTAAGTTTATAATAATATATTGTTATTAAAGGAACGTTCTGGCTAGTTAATTGACGAATGACGATATATCGCAGTGCCAACCCGCAGAATTTTTGGGGCCCGATAATTAATTTTATTTACTTTATTTTTATATAATTTTGTAAACTTTAAGGGCCACGCATTATAATGTTATAATTTATAGGCCATAGCTATAGATATTTCGTAACGTCATCGATCGTCGACAACGATAAACAATTTTCAAGTACCTACATGGAACTAATCAATTTTTCTTATAATTAAATTATAAAAATAAAATATGTTTGACAAGTCAATGTATAGTCGTATAGATATGCATTATTGGTACCGTCTTGATTTTCGTCGATAATGACAATATAATATAACCCATTTCCAAGGAAAACCACACGGGTCACAGTTTCTGTTGCCACAATATTATTATGATTATTTATTGATAAATTAATATAAATTTGAACGACATAGTTGTGGGAGTGGTCCCAATACGGGTAACGCGCGGTACATAGAACGTGTAGATATTTACAAATAGAACTAGAACGTTAAATCGAATAAAAAGTAATAACGAACTTAAAAAATTAACTTCTCACAAAAAAAAATTATCTAGATAATTTATCTCAGATAACCATTTTATTTAAATAGATAAGATAAAAAATAATTAAAACTATTTTTATCTAGATAAAATAAAAAGATAAATAATTTTATCTAGATAATGCACAACACGTCTAGTTCAAGCTAGTTCATAATTTACTTAACAAAAATAATGATATTTAAAAAAATTGTGAAAAATTAGCCATTTGATTTAAATATATTGTGTTTTTACTATATACATTTTTCTGAAAATCAAATTTACAAATTAGCTAAGTATATTTAATATTTCGAAAAAATTTTTATCAATTTTTATGTTTTTGAAAAAAAAAAATGTATACTAAAAATGTAGCGCAAGTGTCTATGAATTATATTTAAAAGACATTTTTTAAAAATATTAGTTAGAACAAAAGTTATTTTATTTGTCAGAACTCCGTGAGACACTATATGTTTATTAAAAAAAAAATATTTACTTGGTATTATATTATCTACAGTAGTTTACTCAATTGCTTATGGCCGATACACATGTTTTGTTTTGTATTTGCTCAAAGGCCCTTTATAAATAGTAATCAGACAAAATTGTATATTTTTCTTACATAGTTTTCAAATGCAACGCTGTTATAATATTATTAATAATTTATTGTAACTACTACGAAAATGGTCAAAAATATTAATATGCTAGCATTTTTTTTTTTGTTTAATTTTATTAGTTCTAGTTATGCTAGAGGTTAGTATCTTTTTTTTTTTTTAATTTACAAGATACATTACAGATTTCTGGCTAATCATAGATAGAAAATACATAGGTGTAATTACTATAGGTACTCACCTATTATTTTTTTTCAAATTTTATATGTATACTAAATCTAAACAATAGTAAACAATTGAAACCATAGTACAATGTTATTTGTGTTTTATTAAATACATTTATATTTTAAAACCATTTTTTGGGTTCAGTAGCATTAATTATATAGATTTTTTTTAAGATAATATTATTACATATGTACTAAGAAAAGCAAAAAATTATTTAAAAGTAAAACAAAATTATTAAACATATTACAGACGAATTAGGTGTACTTTTCAATGTTTAACTGTTTGAACATTTTATATTTTTAGTATTGAATATTTTACACTACCTCATCATTTTTTAAATACTTTTAAAATATAATATACTATTTTTTTACTAATAAAGTCATTTCGGAGAAATTTAAAAATTGTGCAAGTAAGTTATTATGTTTAATTTACAAGATATCTAAATACATTTCACATGTTTACACAGTGAGTTCAGCTTTTAAGCCAAAAGGCTTAATGTGATCACTTTTCTACTGTATAATTATTATATAGAAGTAAGTGAAATAGGTATATTAGTTTTAGGTGAATCAGAAAAATAAATTATGTATCATTAATTTTGAATCGAATAAGTATTATTTAATAATTGCAATTAATGGTTGTAATTCAATTTTTTTATACGTATACCTATGTACAATATTTTACTTTCATTAAACTATTATTCATTTAAGTAGGGAATCATTGAAAAAGGTGAGAAGATGTGTACCTATTCGATTAAATAACTATCTAATCTTGTTTAAAAGTTATAACTTAAGAAATGTATGAAGAAAACTATGTTTATACATCTTTTATAGATGTTGATATGAAGTACTTATAAGAAACTTTGTTTTTTTATAATATAAGCTAAATAAAAATACAATATACGTAGGCACGTAGCTCAAAATAAGTCAAAATAATTTAAAAATGTTATCATGTATAAAAAATTGGCATATAAACATTTGTTGACAATTTAAAATATGCAATTATATCATAAATGTATTTATCATCTAAATAAATGAATATTTAAAATAAAACTACCGCACGTCTTTAATGTAGGTATAATTTGTATTACAATTTTAACATTAAACTTTTAGTAAATGTTGAGCTATCATAGTTGCATACTTGTAGCTAATACAAATAAAAAAATAAAAAAACTTAGACGGTAAAATGTATCCGGACACAATTATTTTTTGTCCGAGACAATAGAATATTATGAACGTCAATGTGGTGTGGTAGACCTTTGCACTCATTTAATTTAATAGTCATTGAAATAATAAATACATACTTAATGGATTTCTAATTTATCAATTGATAAGTTTTTAAATATAAATAATTGTTGTTGTTTAAAACCCTTTTGCAGACCTAATGGTTGGACAGAAACTAATTTCGTATCCCATAGGCATAGGCAAGTATAGTTAATTTAGTTGTTTGAATATCCAAACTATTTTTGACTGCTTTTACTTATAATGATTACCACAATATAAAAACAATACTTAGATTATATATAAAACAACGACTTCTACCTACGCGAGGAACACAATATCATGAAGTGATGTAGCCACTAACACATAATCATATTTTATGGAAATCCAGCTTCGTAAAAACTTTTATCGGGCCTTTAAAATGCAATTAGCACCCCAAAAATGGGTGTGTGGTGTATGTTTATTTACATTTTTAGTATTTTCCTACGTAATATTTATGTACCATCATAGTTTAATTTCTAAAGCAGCACATAATATAATATTATTATTGATTGTCATACCTTCTTCGTTTTCCCCAAATTGGCGATTATATGTATTGCATTCGGCTGATATCGGTAGTTTTCACAATTACTAAGTATTATAATTTATATTGCAAGTTGGCCACAATCAAGATTAGTTGATTATAGATATATATAAGAGTGTTACCAAACTGAGAATCATGTATTATATTATAATGTTCCTAACATCTTTACAGTTTATTTTAATAATTATGGTTGGAGAGCCAAAGCTAAAGAAATGGGTAAGTGTACATTTATTATGCATATAGTATTGTATTTAAATTTTTCATTAGATATAGGTTGCAAACAGGTTGATGAAATATTTTACATATTACACAATCAATGACACCGAGTAGAAACTAGCATTCATTATGGACTCGTCAACACTAAAAAATGTTTAAATACAACTACCCTAATCTCATAAACTTTAATTTGTGGGGGAAGAAGGGGTCATCACTGAGGGTCGACTCGCCTTTTATTCCTTTTTCTTCATGTGTGATGATTTGATGCACCTGGTTTGAAAATAATTAAAGAATTGTTGTTTGACTTTCGCTTTTCTTTGTTGGAATAACGTAATTATCATTTTTTCTAAACTAGACTGGAGAAGTTTACTGTAATCTTAATAATAGTAAGCACCTACTTCTTCACAACTAGTAATGTTTTAATTTCCAACATCACCACTACCCTCTTAATGTTAAATACTATGGTCTACTTAAAAGCTATTGTTATTGATCAGTTAAACTAACGTTAATATACATGCTTAATTTACAGTATATATTTTATAGTGTATGGTATATTTTATAACTTGTATTAATTAATTAATGTAGATGAGAGTTCCTACACAGGTAAGTTATTGTAGTCAATGTTATACGATGATTACTGTTTAAAATATTGTCTTAAAAATAAATAAATGTTTAATTTTTAAAATTTTCATAATTATATATATTTATAACTGTGTATGTAAATAAAAAACGTTCTGAAAATTAAGTCCAAGAATAAATACCTACCTTAAGCTAATGCATATTATTTCAGGTCCAGTTTCCGAGTTTTTAAAAGAATACTCTAAAGGTAATAATTTTTATTAGACTGATTACAAGACAAGCATAATATAATATTTTATAGTTTATTAAAATACTCTCTAAGTTACTAATAGGTTCTATAATTATGTTCAATATGAAAAAAAAAGTTATCAAGTTTTTATTTTTATTGTTTTAGGTGCCAATGAAAAAATAGATCCATTAAACTTTTGTCTTAAAGAATATAATAAATAATATAAGATATACATCATAGGACGTGTCCCTAATGGATGGTTGTGTCACATTTAAATAATACATAAAATAATGAAATACAATTCTTACTTTATTAGACAAAACTCTTTTATATTGTTTTGATTTATATTATAAAAATGTCTTATTAGATATTCACTTATAACATCATTTTATTTTATAAAACATAATTTATCCATAACATTTTATTTTATACTCTATATTCTATTATGCATTAAAGCCCCTCCATATTATTGTACCAATTTTTTGTTATTTATACATATATACTCAACGCAAGTGTTATAAAAATATTTTGTTTTACTTTAATTGTCATAATTTATAGATTTAAAAATTTAAAAAATACATATATTATTATTATTATTATTTTTTTTTTCTATTAGCTTTTTGTATACAACTATAATAGCTCAACAATTATTTGGATACACAAATGTAACTAAACAGGAAAATAATGTGACAAGTATATAGTAAAAGCAAATATTATGTTGTTAAATAGTAAAAAGTGTATACAATTAATAATATATAATTAGATAATATTAAGCTTAGACAATATTACCACCTTAAATTACAAAGCCAGCTTCTAATAAAAAATTAATTATTTTTTTTATAACCGTTTGAACTTGAGTGTTAAGTATAGAAGGGATAGTGGGAGGAATGTTTATTATAGACTTCATATGGTTAATCAGGGACGTACGCTTAGAATACAATGAGGGACAATCAAATAGTAAGTGAGAGATGTCACGGACGCTTTCGGTTATGTGTAGTCAGGGCTGGGCAAGATACCTCAAAAAAAGTATCTAAATACAAGATACAAGATACATTTATAACTAGTATCTAAATACAAGATACAAGATACTATAATATTTGTAAAGATACTAGATACAAGATACATGTATCTGAGATACCTATAAGATACAAGATACTTAATATATTTATTTATTTTTATTAATTGACAATACTGTAGACAGTGGTTTCATACCAAGAATAATGTAACGCATAATATTTTCGTCTAATTTTTTTTGTTTATGACCAGTACTTTTATATTCAGTTAGTTTCCTTTGTTTTGTTGGAATTTGAGAACTATCATTTGATGTACTTGCTCTTTTACGTCCTCCGACTTTTAAGTATGCGTCATATGCTTCCAACTCTGACAAATGCAATCTCTAAAAAATGTTATTAATTGTACAATATTAAATAATATTATACATTGCGAATTTTAATAACCCTACATTTTATTATTTAGACATATAGTTATAAATGTTGTGGTACATAAAAACATATATTTATATATATAATATATGTTATAAATTGGTTAGTTGGTTAATATTATAGACATAAAGTTTTCATATTTTAAATAGGTAGGTACTTACTTTCATATGTAGTCGAAAATTTGATGTGGAATTTAATGCTCCTGAAATAATTCTGTTTTCTTTTTTTTTCTCTTTACATGTTACACACATAACTTTTACATTAGAATTCACATTTATTATTTCATCAGAATTTAAAATCGTAAAAAATTTGCCATCTAAGCATTTTGGAATATTAACAATTACAATTGTATTATTTTGGTTATCCGTGTTTTTAATAACAGATATTTAGTTATTAAATTAATATTTACAAATATTAACACAATGCACAAATTTTAATTTTTTTGTCACTTTGTCAATCAACACAAACACCGCACAGATGCATAATACGCACGAAACAGACAGAGAATATGAACCGACAGTCGTCAGTCGGTGACCGGTGATCAACGAAATTTTATCGCTGATATAATATTATCGCCAGACACCAAAGTTACTTTAATCTAATCTTAAAACATATTATTACTTATTGGGCAATTAGGAAAACTGTTATATAAATGAAATATGAAACATATTTTTTGAATGTATCTAGTATCTTACCCATAAAAAGATACTAGATACAAGTCAATAAAGTATTTAAATACCCGATACAAGATACATCAAAATTATGTATCTCGATACAAGATACAAGATGCAATTGTATCTAAGATACGTATCTTAAATACTAGTATCTAAGATACTGCCCAGCCCTGTGTGTAGTGTACAGAAGGAAGAGTCGTTTAGGCCAAGTTTGTATGCATGTTCTGGAAGAAGGAGTCGGTTAAAACAGACAATGATAGACCTTGGTAGGTCTAGGTTGTAGAACCAAGTTTTTTTATTAGAGATTCTGGGGACAATTGTTTTATATTTAGATGCAAAGTGGGCCGGTGGCTTATTCCAGTGATTGGACCAAAGGCTGATAATATGACGACGTAATAGAGGGGAAAAATCGGTCCAAGGCAACTGCGCAAGGGGAGGAAGGACTATGTAAGAGGCAGCTTTGGCGAGCCTGTTAGCCACTTCGTTACAATGTATGTCAATATGTCTAGGGATTCATATAAGTTGAATAAAGCGATTGGACTGCTTGAGAACATATAAATATATGATTTAATTTGAAAAACTAGAGGGGATAATTTAGAATTAAATGGATTTGATATAAGAGATTGTAAACAGGACATAGAGTCAGAAGCGATTAAATAATTAATAGGGACTAAATTTGAAATGAATAGAAGAGCTTCGAGAATAGCATAACATTCGACGGTGAAGGAAGAGCATGAGGGAGGTAGGTTGTTGGAGAAAGAACGGTGAAGTTCAGGTATGTAGAACGAATAGCCGGCTGAAAGTGGAGACACTGAGCCATCAGTATAGATGATAGTGAAGTTGGGATAATTAAGGTTGAGGATATTTTAAAATAGTCTATTGACAAAAGAAAGAGACATAGATTTTAGCTCAATGTAAGGAGAATCAGAGAAGTTATCAATTTGAACTAAGGGGGTAAAAAGGACAGGGTCCTAAAGTTGCTCATAGAGTGGAAGTTTATTTGATTTTATAACATATTGGTGAAAATTGGAGAGAGAATAAGTTGCAATTGAGAGGACGGGCATGGATTTGGACGTATATTAAATATATTTAAATATACATTTTTGGGGCACCCTCGAGGTGCCTCAATACATTTTGCAAGGTAACATGTAAGACAATGCAATTCACTGTGTTTGTTACATTTTTCTTTTGTAGTTTGATTTATTGTCGCAACTACCAGGTGTGCAATGTGTGTATTTGCACACAACATACCCACATAGCTCCTACTCGGTAAAATTAACTTTTTAACCGTGGCTGTTGACATTTATTTTTAAGTAAAATACGCATTAGAAAAAGCAAGCTTGATAAAATGATTAAATATACATAATATTGTAATCATATAACATTTTCAACTGTTTACTTGTAAGCAACGGTATTATTTTTACTATTTAGCAGCTGCTTTAAAATTGTTGGTAGTTACAACACAACTGTTTTGTTTACCTATACTTGTTACGCGAGTACTTAATCGAAAATATAAATTACGTTTTACAATATTCCAAAAATTAATTGATAGAAAAAAAATATTAAATAAGAAATTATTTGAACGTTTTCGTTATTATTTTGTTGCATTTTATCAACATTTGAGCTTTAAATGATTCTAAAAAAAAGTCATGACTATATGTATCATTTATATTTTAAAAGTGCTATTATAAAAGCTTCTGAAGAAATTAAAATTATTCGAATAATAGCTTTCATTCTATGTTAAGTTTTAAAAATATTATAGTTTAAAATTGCCCAGAGCATATTTTCAAATTGTTTTCTACCTAACTACAATAATGTATGGTAAAATATTCAGTCTTTTAAAGAATACTTTTATTTTGTATTTGGAATATAATCGTATGTAAAAATATATATTCAGAAAACGTATTTTAATACTTTTAGAATATATTTTTTCCCGGCTAATTTTTTTTTTAGTTTTGGGATGGTTGGAAATTAAAGGTTAATCTTAAAATATAGAATATGTTCCAAAATTAATTTATCAACCTTGATATCACTGTAGCAAATCAATATATTTAAATGTGTTTTTTTTACAGTAATAAGAATAGAAATTCTAATTGATTAATTCTATATGATTCAATTTTTTAAAAAAAATATATTAAAGATTCGTAAGTACAAACTTACAAAAGTACGAATTAAATTCACTTTTCTACTAGAGGAGATGCTGCGATGAAGAAAATCGAAGCATTGTTTCGACTACTTAATTTGTATACAGACAAAAAAAACACAAATTATTGTAAAATAAATACATTAATCGCTTCTCTCAGAATCTAAAATATATTCGTTAATATGAAAAATAAGAAACAACATTTTTATTGTGATTAATCAAAATTTATTTATTATTTATAACATTTCAAATTTAGAAAAACAAAATTTTGCGAAAAGTAGTGCAAATACATATGACAAATTATAGTGTAAGATAATACAAAAAAAAATGTTCAGATTTTGATAATAATACATAATGAAAAATATAGTGTATAACAATTATACAAAAAAGGGCACAAGCCAAATACAAAAATATATAAGAACCTAATGGTAAAAAAAAATAATACGCCACATAAGGCGCATAGGCAAAGGTACGCGATAGTGTATTGGTCGTATATAAAGGTGCACAGTTAAAGGCCACTGGTCACCTTTACAGAGTTATCCGACCGGTCCAATGGGACGGACGACGTCGCGGGTGCGTTTGCTCTAGAACGCAATGACGACCATGGTGGCGAGCGAGGCCAGACCGCGACGGCCGTGGGAGCGGTACGGGATGACGGAGGGAAGCTAAGAAGCCAAGTCGTACTGGCTCGACTGAGTACTAGTGCAGGTGCAGAAGACGACTTTTGCGACGGCGACGACGGTGACCTAAGCACGGAGCGAGCTGAGACCACTATAATTTCGGTGTTGTGAAATCGGCGTGGACCATGGAGGGGAGACTGTATGGCCAGCGGCAGCGGGGATCATAATTACTAATGGACGAAAAGTGGAGTGAATCGGCGGACCGCACCACAACGCACCGCGGACCAGATACTCTCCATTATTTCCGTCCTGGCGTCCCCCGTTGGTGGCCAGTCTCCGTCCGGTGGCCACGTTCCGTTTCATCGGTCCCGGCGCTGCTGACGTCCTATCTCCTCGTTCCTGCACTTATTTTAGGTCCTCCACTCACCCTCCGACCACTGGAATACCAGATTTCAAAAAAATTGATTTTCTTATTTTGTTGTATAATTTAAAAACGATTAACCGTTGTAGATTACTTTAACCCATAATATGTTTTTTTTTTATTATTAAGAAATATAAATGAAATAAGTTTCAAATCATTTTTTCACTACCCCATTGTGCCCAGAAATACGTGTATAATATAATAAGTATAATATTATGAAAATGTACAGCACCTTGGACTTAAAGTCAGGTTATTAGCAGGTAGGTCTCTCCCAAAGAGGGTTATTCAAGTTCGGAGTAATGCAATTTTTTTTTAAAAACTCCCCCGACATTTTATGTAATTTAAGCAAGATATAGCTTGGGTTAGTTGGTAAATTTGTATTGGTTTATTTGAATGGAATCGTGGTATACTCAGAGAGTTAAATCAACATATTATGAACCATTTACGAAAAGTCTTGGAGAATCTAGAGTTTTATTAGAATGTAAATTTAGAGTGCCACATTTCAAATTCCAAGGACACGTCCTGAACCGGGAAAACTGACAGCAATTCAGACGTCACCAGATTCAAAGTAGACAAACGACGTAATGTGGCGTTTGTGTAACCGAAAAGTTCTTAACCGAAAATTTAAATTGGTCAAACAAAACAATAAATGCTCTCTGTCTCTATGAAAATACCTTATGAAAAAGTCGGAACCGCTCTTATGCCCGACATTCAATACAAACATCCCAACCAAGCACATCATCATTCATCAGCCACTGTCTAAACTTCACCGAAAACAGAAATTAATGTAACATCTTGGACAATCAACAAGAAACATTATCAGATATATGTTAGAACTACCAATTATGGTAGTTAATAATATAAGAATAAAACATGTACATTGTACATTATAGTATTATACCTATACACAAAAAACATTATTTATTAGGTACTTTATTATCTACAGTAGTTTATTCAATTGCTTATGGATACACATGTTTTGTTTTGTATTTGCTCAAAAGCTCTTTATAAATACTAATCAGACAAAATTTTATATTATTCTTGCATCATTTTTAAATTCAACGCTGTTATTATATTATTATATATTTATTGTACCCACGAAAATGGTCAAAAATATTCATGTGCTAGCAATATTATTTTTGTTTAGTTTTATTCGTTTTATTTATGCTTCAGGTGAGTCGCTAAATTTGTTTTTAAATTTATATGATACATCACTGGTTAGATTCATGGCGAATCAAAGGTAAAAAATACATAGGAGTAATTATTATTATTGGTACTCACCAATATTTCTTTTTCAAATGTATATGTTCATTGTTATATGCTGTTCTCAATAGTATCATAGCCAAATCTAAAAAATAGTAACCAATTGAAACCATAGTACAATGCTTTTTGTAATTTATTAATTACAATTTTATTTTAAAACCATTTTATGGGTTCAGAAGCATTTATAATATTGATTTTTTTTTAAGAAAATATTATTACATAGATAGTAAGAAAAACAAAACATTTAGTATTCAAATTTATTTAAAAATAAGACAAAACTATTAAGCATATTACGGACGAATTAGGTGTACGTTTAATTATTTAACTGTTTGAACATTATATATTTTTAGCATTGAACATTTTATGCTATCTCATCATTTTTCAAATTCCTTTAAAATATTATTTACTATTTCCTTACTAATTTTTACTATTAATTATTATTATAGACAAAATGTATAATTATTGTATATATTATATTATATTATACTTTACAACATACATAGACAATGCTTTACTTGCATGTGTTTCCTTGTCTTATCAATTATACCTGATATTAAAACTTACATCACAAAATTGGTTTCTGATAAATACAAATTGAAGTATTTCATAATAAGCGGTTTTGACGTCCTCTTTAAGTCAACCATTACATTTTAATTATACCATATTTTTTACTAACTATTAATTATTTTAGAAAAAAATTTTGAATATTGTGCAAGTAAGTTATAATATTTTACTTTACAAGATATCTAAATATATTGCACACGTTTATACAGTGAGTTCTGCTTTAATCTTAATGTGATCACTTTTCTGCTGTATAATTATTATTTTATAAAAGTAAGTGAAATCGGTGTATTAGTTTTAGGTAAATCAGAAAAATAAATTATGTATCGTTAATTTTCGAATAAGTCGTATTAATTATTACTTAAAATGAATAGTCGTAATTTAATTTATTTATTAATGTATATACCTAGGTACAGTATTTTACATTCATTAAATTAGTATTCATTAAAGTAGGTAATCATTGAAAAAAGGTGGACAAATGTGTATCACTTTGCAAAATAACTAAAATAGTTAATCTTCGATTAAATAACTATTTAGTCTTGCTTACATTTTTAACTTAAATAAAAAAAAAATTTTTTTTTTTTAAAAACCATGCTTTTCTTAATTCTACTTAATACATGAACTAAAAAGTTGAAAATAAACTTACTTTTAAAACAATTTCTTAATGAAACTTCAAGGTTATCAAGATATTACTAAAAGTGTATCTAAAATGTATTTGTTGCAAAATTTTTAAAACTTGTGAATTACAAAAAACGAAAAGCATGGGGCACTTATGATAACTCCTATGTAAAGTCATTCTACAACTGAATCATTAGATAAACTTTATGATAAGTATTTTAAAGATTATTGATCATACTTCCAATTTTGTAAGAGATATTCTTGACTCATAGGAGCCCCATGCTTTTCGTTTTTTGTAATTCACAAGTTTTAAAAATTGTGCAACAAATACATTTTAGATACACTTTTAGTAATATCTTGATAACCTTGAAGTTTCATTAAGAAATTGTTTTAAAAGTAAGTTTATTTTCAACTTTTTAGTTCATGTATTAAGTAGAATTAAGAAAAACATGGTTTTTAAAAAAAAGTTGTCTACTTTTTAGTGATAACAATAAATTAGAAACAAAGGATTTTTTGAAAGCATAATTTTTTTTATTTACGGTACATTCTAATATGCATAGTATAAATAGTATAAATAGTATAAATTAGTATAAATTAGGTTATTAAATTTTTTTTTTTCATAGTAAGTAAATATGTAAGACTACATTAAAATTATTTC
The DNA here is from genome assembly GCA_022818045.1 of Neotoxoptera formosana. Classification (NCBI taxonomy): domain Eukaryota; kingdom Metazoa; phylum Arthropoda; class Insecta; order Hemiptera; family Aphididae; genus Neotoxoptera; species Neotoxoptera formosana. The sequence continues at coordinate 49,492,260 of CM040633.1, forward strand.
ATTTTTCTCATTCTTTCCATTTCTTCGAGGGCGTCAATATTGGATGGTGTTCTTCCCATCAGCTTTGAACCATTAGGGAACCAAAGCCCCCCCACATTTTGAGTTAAGTATAACTCGGCGGGAATTCAAGTTAAAGACCTTGGACCAAGTAGGAACACTTCCTTATGTTAAGGACTACAGTTTTCCGCTTTAGGGAACGGGGCACCCCCTCCCCCCATTTTAGATTTTGTTTTTTTGCTGGATTTAGGTTCGGGAGGCCACTAGGAGCAACAAGTCAAAGGGGAAATTTGGTGTTTGTGTTTTTTTTTTTGTTGCGCTCTGGAGATGACCTCCAGGTACACCCGTCATCGGCGACCTGGTTGTCCAAGTCAAGAATTGACAACGGGGTCATGTATTTTCACCGACCCTAGACTTCCATACAAAATTTGAGCCTCCTAGGTCATGTAGAAGGGATTTAAATTGAACTCGCAAGATTTGATGACAACAGAAATGAATGAAACATTGCGAATTAAAGAAAAGCATTTTAAAAAATCTACAGTTCCCTACCCACACCCTAATGGCCTATGTTGCCGCGGGTTAATCTAATAAAAAAAAAAAAATACACAATTAAATCATCAATTTATTGATATAAATTAATTAATATGTACAACACAATACCTATTTTATTTTATTTATTAAAATAAAACTACTGCACGTCTTTAATGTAGGTATAATTTTTATTACAATTTTAACGTTAAAGGTCCTCACACGGGCGAGACACTTTTCGACCAAAAACGTACCCTTCCCTTTTCGACCAAATTTTGAAAAAGGTCGATTCCCTTTTCGACCAAAAACATACTCTTCCCATTTCGGCTAATTCACTTTTTGACCAAAAACATATTATTAAATAATAATTATAATTCTTTATATAGAAAAAATAATTTTTGTTAGTTATTTTTAAATATAGTAGTAGGTTACAAATAAATAATGATAATAATTACATAAGTCTTTATGTTATACATATCATAAAAAAATATTAAAAAATATATAAGTTGTATAAAATACTAAAATGTATAAATGAATACCTAATAATATTTATAAAAATAATTTTTAATGTCAATAAAAAAGTATGATAATAATTACAATTCCTGTCATAATTCATTTTTTTACTCACTTTTGTTAGCACTGTTTAGGTTAGGTCGCTGGTTAACTACTTTTTAAAGTAGTTATTTGAAACCCAACTTAACAAAATTATACCTACAAATATAAAAGTATACAAATATTTACTTTTAGGTAATTATAAAGCATAGCTATATACTGTACCTGTCGAGTTATCCGTTTTGATAATCTAAGTTATTGTTATAGGTTTTAATAATTGTCGATTTGTATAACATTAATATTGTGTATTATATTAAACTTTTTTTTTTGGTCGAAAAGTGAATCGACCGAAAAGGGAAGGGTACGTTTTTGGTCGAAAACGGCCATGCCCCCTCACACACTGCAGCGGTAAAACACTGTTACAGACCTAATGGTCATCCATGGTCTAATGTCGAAATTCATGGGCTTTGGCAAGTATAGTTAATTTAGTTCTTTGAATATCCAAACTATTTTTGACTGCTTATACTTATAATGATCTAATTTAATGCTTTTAAAATAATCTACAATATATTATCAACAATACTTAGATTATTTAAAAACCAACGAGTTCAACCTACGCGAGGAACCCAATATCATGAAGTGACATAATACATAACACATAATCATATTTTATGGAAATCCAGCTTCGTAAAAACTTTTATCGGTCCTTTAAAATGCAATTAGCCCCCCAAAAATGGGTATGTGGTGTATGTTGATCGTTTATGTACATTTTTAGTATTTTCCTACGTAATATTTGTGTACCATCATAGTTTACCTTCTAAGGCAGCACATAATATAATATTATTATTGTTTGTCATAGCTACTTAATTTTTCCCAAAATGGCGATTATATGTATTGCTTGCATTCGGCTGATATCGATAGTTTTTATAATTACTAAGTATTATAATTTATATTGCAATTTGGCACACAATCGAGTTTTGTTGATTGTAGTGTGATTTTAGTTGATATATATATAAGAGTGTTACCAAACTGAGAATGTAATATATTATAATGTACCTCTTTACAGCTTATGTTAATTCATGGGGTTGGAAAGCCAGAGCTAAACAAATGAGTAAGTGTACATTTATTATTCATAGTAGGTATTGTATTTTAATTTGTAATAGGATATACTTTGCAATCACGAAATATTTTACATATTACATAATCAGTGGCACCGAGTATCAACTATAATTCATTATGGACTAGTCAACACTAGAAAATGCTTGAATACAACTACCTAAATTCTCATAGACTGTAATTGGGGTTGGGTGGGGTTATGACTGAAGGTCGACTCGTTTTATATTACTTTTTCTTCATTTGTAATGATTTGATGCACCTGGTTTGAAAATAGTTATACGAGTAGTAGGCATTTTTTCTAAATTAGACTGGAGAAGTTTTTTTATCAGATAAAATTCTATTTTGTAGATTTTGTTGTTTGATTTTTAATCGTTTCCTTATACTCCTAAGATCACATAATATTTCAGTGCAAGCAACTATTATATTCGTATCACATGATTTGATCATGACAAGGTGGATCATATTTTAATTTTACAATAAAATGTTAGGTTTGGAAAATGATTGTTTAGGTGATGAATTTGGTACAGAAAAACTTACTCCAATTGTCAATACAACAAAAACGTTTGGAAACATATTGCTTACTATTTGAATAGTATTATAATAACTTTTTTGTAATCTTAATAATAGTAAGCGACTACTTATTCATAGCTAGTAATTTTCTAAATTTCCAACATACCCCCCTCCACCGTCTTAATGTTTAATATTATGTTATTGTAAAACCTATAGAACCATTAATCGGTTCAATTTACGTTGATAATTGATATACATGCTTAATTTACAGTATATTTAAAGTGTATAGTTAATTTTATAACTTGTATTAATTTATTAATTTAGATTACAGATCCTTCACAGGTAAGTAGTAGTAAATTGTAGTCAATTTTATACGATGATAACTGTTTAAAATATCGTTTTAAAAATAAATAAATGTTTAATTTATAAAGTTTTTATAATAATGTTTATCTATAACTATGTATGTAAATGAAAAATGTTCCGATAATATTAAGTCCAACAATAAATACCTAATTTAAGCTAATGCATATTATTTCAGGTACATTTTCCACATTTTTAGAAGAATACTCAAATGGTAATAATTTTTATTAGACTGATTACAATATACATATATCACATATATCATATATACACATATATACATAATTAATTAAAATACGCTCTAAGTTACTAATAATTGGATCTATACGTATGTTCAATATGAAAAAAAAGTTATATAGTTTTTATTTTTATTGTTTTAGGTGCCAAAATAAATCCATACAAATTTTGTCATAATGAATATAGATAGATAACAGGACGTGTTCCTAATGAACGCTTGTGTCACATTTAAATAATACATAAAATAATGAATACAATTCGTACTTTATTAGATAAAATGCTTTTTATTGTATTATGATTTATATTATAAAAATGTATTATTAGATATTAACTTATTAAATCTATTTATTTGGTGAAGAATGGTTTTTTTATATTATGTTATTATATGGTTTATATTAATCTACTAATAATTCAAAAAAACTCTCGAGGGGGAATCGAATCGAATCTCCTATAGATTCCGAGGGTACGCCATTACATACAATATAATTCATACCGGAAGGATATATTTATATATTACTATACAGTATACACTATCAATCGACGATATATTGTTCCCCGTCGGTAATAGCAACCGTGGTAGGACCTAACTCCATGGCCGAGGACATGAAGGAATTTTGATAAAAAAAAATATTTGTAACCGGCCGCTCTTGACGTCCGTCTAGGCACCGAAAAGAAAAACGAGTGACAGTCCGACGATTTTCGTACACAATCCGTAAGTATGATTGCCAGAAACACATCGATAATAATGACAAAGTGGACAACTGCAGTAAAAGCAACAGGTATAACAATCTTTGTTCAATTAAAAAAAAAATTTTTTTTTTAAGATGAATCATAAATTAATTCAAGATTTAAAAGCTTGATGTTTAGACATAAACGTAATATTTGATAACTTGGTGTTGCGATATTTGTAAATTATATTACTAAACATAAATGCAAACCGCTGTACGACTTTATTTCAAACAAAATTCAAATGCTTGATGTGAAAAACAATTTTTTATATATTTATTACTAGTATATTTGATTGAGTTTGTGTGGCTTTAATTATCAGACAATATTTAATATAATATTTAATTGTTCTTGCGTAGTAAATTCTTATATTGAACGTTATAAATATTATTACAGTATCAATCTCCGTGTCAAATCACTTTATTTAAAAGCTGTTTTTTTAACAATAAACACAAATGTCGTATAGCATTTTAATTCTAAATAAGGGTATACGAACTTTTGTTTTAAATGCAATCATCGGTCTTAATCTATTATGGCATATTAGTGTAATAATGAAATACCTATAATATATTATTTTCAAATTGTTTAATTAAAATAAGCACTAGAAAAAGCAAGCTTGATAAAATGATTAAATATACATAATATTGTAATCATATAACATTTTCAACTATTTACTTGTAAGCGACGGTACTTTTTATTCGATTTAGTGGATGCTTTAAAATTGTTGGTATAGTTACAACAGAATTGTTTTGTTTACCTATACTTGTTATGCGAGTACTTAATCAAAAATATAAATTACGTTTTACAATATTCCAAATTGATTAGGTAATTGAAAAAAAAAATCAAATAAGAAATTATTTGAACGTTTTCGTTATTTTGTTGCATTTTATCGACATTTGAACTTGAAATGCTTCTAAAAAAAGTCATAAACTCATGACTATAATATGTATCATTTAAATTTTAGAAGTGTTTTTATAATAGCTTATGAAGAAATTAAAATGATTAGAATAATGGTTTTTATGCTATGTTAAGTTTTAAAAATATTATAGTTTAAAATTGCTCATATTATTTTCAAATTTTTTTCTACCTAACTACAATATGGTAAAATATTTAGTCTTTTAAAGAATACTTTTATTTTTTATTTGAAATATATATAAAAATATATATTCAGAAAATGTATTTAATACTTTTAGAATATATTTTTTTAGTTTTGGAATGGATAAAGATATAAGGTTAATCTTAAAATATAGAATATGTTCCAAAATTAATTTATCAACGTTGATATCACTGTAGCAAATCAATATATTTAAATGTGTTTTTTTTTACAGTAATAAGAATAGAAATTCTAATTGATTGATATAAGATTCAATTTTTTTAAAAAAAATATATTAAAGATTCGTAAGTACAAACTTACAAAAGTACGAATTAAATTCACTTCTCTACCAGAGGAGATGCTGCGATAAAGAAAATCGAAACATTGTTTCGACTACTTAATTTGTATACAGACAAAAAAAACACAAATTATTGTAAAATAAATACATTCATCACTCCGCTCAAAATCTAAAATATACTCGTTAATATGAAAAATAAGAAACTATATTTTTATAGTGATTAATCAAAATTGATTTATTATTTCTAACATTTCAAATTTAGAAAAAAAAAAAATTGCGAAAAGTAGTGCAAATACATAATATGACAAATTATAGTATAAGATAATACAAAAAAAAGTTGTTCAGATTTTGATAATAATATATAATGAAAAATATAGTGTATAACAATAATACAAAAAAGGGCACAAGCCAAACACAAAAATAGATAAGAACCTGATGGTAAAAAAAAAAAATACGTCCGATTAAGGTGCATAGGCAAAGGCACGCGATAGTGTATTGGTCGTATATAAAGGTGCACAGTTAAAGGCCACTGGTCCCCTTTACAGAGTTATCCGACCGGTCCAATGGGACGGACGACGTCGCGGGTGCGTTTGCTCTAGAACGCAATGACGACCATGGCGGCGAGCGAGGCCAGACCGCGACGGCCGAGGGAGCGGTACGGGATGACGGAGGGAATCTACCGAGCCAAGTAGTACTAGCTCAACTGAGTACTATTGCAGGGCCGGGCGATTGTAAATTCCACCGATTTACAGGTAGTCGATTTTAGGGTTGGATTTATAACCTGTAAAATCCACCGGTACGTTTTTTTTACCTGAAAAAAAGTTGTAAATTCCACCGGTACGTATTTTTGACGTGAAAACATGTAAACTCCACTGATGGTAAAATCCACAGATTACTACTATTTTTAGTACAGCTACACATCAACTTTCGACCGTTTTATCTAAACGACATCTCAACGACCGCGGACACTATCATATATACTCATATCGCGAAACGAATGCATTCGATAAAATATTTTCGAAGGCACATTTTAGTTCGTGAGTTTGTCCGTTGATTTCAAAATAAATACACTAACCGAAATAATCAGTGAACGTGGCGAAGTTTTGCTTTGTTTAAATTGTTTTAAGTTTTACAAACAAATACTCTTAAAGTCCGGTGAAGAAAAGTGGCGATGTGAAAACAAAAAGTGTACCGCGGTTTTAAAAACGATTAATTCTGGAAAAAATCGAACAATAACTTTCCAACGAACACTACATACTCACGAAGCAATAACCGAAAATACACTACTACGGCAAGTATTAAGTACTGGTGCAAAACGAAGGGCGATAGAGGACAATTGTAAAGCACCAAGAAAAATAATCAAACTCACAGTGGATGAAAATTCTTTGGATGGACGTAATAGTCAAATACAGGTTAGAGATGTGAACTATGCTTTTACATGCGCCCGCAGGGGCGAAGACGACTTTTGCGACGGTGACGACGGTGACCCAAGCACGGAGCGAGCTGAGACCACTAGAATTTCGGTGTTTTGAAATCGGCGACGGCCATGGAGGGGAGACTCTGTAGCCGACGGGGGATCATAGAAACTACTGGACGTAAAGGGGAGAGAATCGGCAGACCGCACCACAACACGCCGCTGTTCTGATACACTCCGTTATTTCCGTCCTGGCGTCCTCGCTTGGTGGAATGACGTAAATATTATTTTTTCATGTTTGAACGAAATAAAAATAAATTAAAAATACTAAAGTCTTTATTCAGATACATAATTGTACATATAAATATATATAAAAAAAATATTACTTGCTACTATTTTTTGCAGTGTTTACTCAATTGCATATGAATACACATGTTTTGTTTTGTATTTGCTCAAAAATCCTTTATAAATGGTAATCAGACAATATTGTATATTATTCTTACATTATTTTTAAACTCAACACTGTTATATTATTATTAGTTTATTGTACCTACGAAAATGGTCAAAAACATTAATATGCTAGCGATTTCTTTTTTGTTTGGTCTTATTGGTTTTATTTATGCTGGAGGTGAGTACCTATTTGTTTTTGTTCAAATGTATATGTTCATTGTTTTATGGTGTTTTTGAGCTTACTAGTTACCAGTTTCCAAATAGACATATTACGTAATAGGGGTTTGAAAATGTAAATTGGTCAAACTATACTCTTATGCTCTATGAAAAAGTCGGAACTCCTCTTATGCCCGACATTCAATACAAACATCCCAACCAAGCACAGCATGGTCCATGGTCTAAATTTCACTAAAAACAGGAATTAATGCACCACCCTGGACAATCAACACGAAACAATATCAGATACCATTATGAAAGAACTAAAACATAATTTCCTAGCTTAAAAAATCGAAATGTATAACTCAATATAATGTAAACACAATGTAAATGTGATAACTACCAATCGTGGTAGTTTATAATATAGGAATAAAAGATGTATATTGTACATTATACGAAAAACAAAAAAAAAAAACATTATTTATTAGGTACTATATTATCTACAGTAGTTTACTCAATTGCTTATGAATACACATGTTTTGTTTTGTATTTGCTCAAAAATCCTTTATAAATGGTAATCAGAAAAATTGTATAATATTATCCTTACATTATTTTTAAATCCAACACTGTTATATTATTATTCGTTTATTGTACCTATGAAAATGGTCAACAATATTAATATGATCGCGATTTTTTTTTTGTTGGGTTTTATTGGTTTTATTTATGCTGGAGGTGAGTAACTATTTTTTTTGTTCAAATGTATATGTTCATTGTTTTATGGTGTTTTTGAGCTTTTTAATGCGAAAAGTGTAATATACTCGTTATAAAACTCTAAGGTATATTATCTAGGAATCTCGTACGTTTTCATTAAAATTTTAATTTTTAAGTGAGTTATGATCATGCAAAATATTACCATATCAAAATGTTCATAAAATCATAACACACATTAATATTAACATATCAATAAAATCATATACCTTGACCTAGATAATATTGTTATACTCAAACTAGATGATATTGATGAATAATATATGTTATTAAAACTTACATCACAAAATTGGTTCTGATCACGGTTATCTACTCGAGTAGATAACCGTGGTTCTGATGAATACAAATTTAAATAATTTATAATTATTTTTAAACTAGTTTAACGCCCTATTTTAAGTCAACCATTATATTTTATTTCTGACGTCATATGATTTTTACTAACCATAAATTATTTTAGAGAAAGAATATGATGGTTGTGTCAGTAAGTTATTTTATTTTATATAATATCCATATTATATTAATATATTATACATTTCACAATTACACATATTGGAATAGAAATATTAATAGAATCAATTTTCTACTGTATAAATATTAATTATTTAAGAGTAGTTGGTAAGTTAGTAAGGTTTTAAAACTCAAGGCAAATATGGAAAATTAATTTCGGATCACCTAATATTTAATTGAATAAGTATTATTACCTAATAGTAAAAATTATTTGTTGTAATTTTTTTTTAGCTATTAAAATTGAAAATTTTTTAATTTGTATACTCAGTTTTATTTTATTAATATTTATATGCATATAACCAATTTATGAGTTGATATTAATCAAAGTATTGATATTTGTTGACATTTCAAACACGATTACAGATGCAATGACTGCAAAAGGGTTAGTCAAATATTTCAGGCATAAAAAATGTACGTATAGATTATTTAAATCTTTGAATATCTAAATTATTGAAGACACTTGGTGGTCTGTTTTAATATACTTATGATCAGTGTTGAGCCCAGATAACAAAAATAATATCTAGATAAGATAAAGATAATTTCGTAAACAATTATCTAGATTTAGATTCAGATGATCATTTTTACTTTTATCTAGATTAAGATACAGATACATATTTTTTTATCTAGATATCATAATAGATATTTTTATTTTTTGTTTAAAATGCGCAAAAAATAAATAATATATTTCTTAATTATTTTAGACAAATTCTTTTAGTCTTTTATGTTTTAGTAATACTAATATATCGCTCCATTAAAAATAATAGGTACATTTATTTATAAAATATAGGTAACAGGTAAATACTTTCAAAAGTTTACACTTTACAGCTAATATGGAAGTACACATAAATACGTTCAAGGTTGAAGGTTCAACGTTGAGCGACGACTGCAAGTGAACGTTAGGCAATTGAACAAGAATAAAATATTATTGTTTACGAGATATACCAAATATTATTATGTTCTGGGCTATTTATGTTCGATATACCCTCCGAACACCGCCTCACCATCCAAAAATCAAGATAATATTATTATTATAACGTGAAGTTGTGAACGTCTATACGGACAGTGCCGAATTCCGAAAACTATTACTAAACTATAATTTATAATATACTATTAACTATATAGAGTATAGACTTGCAGTCATGCCTCATAATATAATATTTCCATTACGAGTTCACGAAATAATGTGCGCTGCTGGACGAGGGTTTTACACTATTACGTAATAACAATATTATTTAGCTTTATATAAATACTAAATAGACAAGAACGACATTATTATTTCATTGAAACCATTTATAGTAATCAACATTACACGAGAAACGTAATAATAAATAACAAAGAACAAAACACATTCGTATGAATATTATACTATTATAATATTATTATTGTCAATAAAATTACTGCTAAGAAAAAAATAAATATATTCACGTTTATTTTCAGAAATAGTGTAATAATATTTTGTTTGATCAATGACCAGATAAAATAAAAAAATTAAAAGTACCAAACTACCAACAAATCAATCGAAACTAAAAATTATTTATTTATCTAGATATATTTATCTAGATAGGTATACAGTTTATCTTAGATGACAATCAGATACCTAATATTTTATTTATCTAGATGAGATAAAGATGCTGTAGTTTTATCTAGATACATTATCTAGATACATTTATCTAGATACTGCTCAACACTGCTTATGATAAACTTCATATTTGTTTACCTATAACATAAAAATTGTACTAACATTTAATCAAAAACAAACGATATAACCTAATGCAAGGTACACACGCAGTCTTCTTCACTAGCACCGGATTTTATTTTATGGAAATTCAGCTACTTAAAAACTTTTATGGGCCCTAGCGCAACCAGGAAAAAAAAATTAATACCTATATGATTTATGATCATGTCAACTTTTAGCGTCTTCTTCCTTAAATTTTTTACCGTCATAATCAATCTTCTAAGGCAACAAGCACGTATATTATCATGTGTCATTCTCTGTGTTCCCTCAAATTGGCAAATATATGTATTCTTTGCATTCGATTGATCGCACTTTTTACAATAAATCAAGTATTTTAAGTTATAGTTTATATTTACATTTAAAATCATGTGTAGTTGATTATAAAAAAAATAAGAGCATTAGCAAACTGAGATTCATGAATTATATTTTTGTATTATTATCTTTTTATAGTCAGTGGGTATGGTAGTGAATTCGGTTGGCAAGCTAAAGCTGATGCATTAGGTTTGTGTACATTTATTATTTATAGTATTGTATTTAAAAAATGTTTATCATACACTGTCAAATGGGATGATGAAATATTTTATATTATACTACAAAGGAAATCAGTAGCGCCGTGTAGGAACTTGCATTCATTGTGGACTGGTGGACACTAAAAAATTTTTAAGGACCAACACGGTACCACCTCAACCTCATAAACTATTAATAGATATTTTTTTGTAGCCATTATTTTATTGTTACTGCTTCAGGAAACGACTACACTATAAAATAATAAATTATATATATTTTATTCTAATTTTTTAACTTGTATCGGTTAATTAATTTAGTTCCCAATGATCAAATTGGTAAGTAATTGTTGTCAATTTTCTATGATGATAATTGATAATGTAACCAAAATTGTTTTAATCGTTATTTATACTACTCCCCCCCCCCCGAAATGTTCATGATGAATTAATTTATTACGAGAAAACTAATATACCTCGTACCTGTAATTAATTGTATTGTACTTATTTACAACAAATTCTCCATTATAATAAAATAATTAGCGAAAATTTTAAAATACCTTTGTAATATTATTCTATGTAATTCTGATTAAAAAAATTAAATAGTACAGCTGTCAGCTTACATTGTCTAATGTGGGTTCCTACGGGAATATGTGTATTTCCACGAACATCCATAGACATGGACGTAGACGAACTGTGTAATTTTCATGACGATCTTCTATCGTCGTCTTTGAACGTATTTTATTTTCATAACGTACGTCATGTTATTTTGTCTACCATTGAACCATTAAACTCAGTGACAAATGAAACTACAAGTACGTCGTTCAAATTTCATTATTCATGAATGCATATTATTTTAAACATTATTAGGTATTAATATATTATTATAATAATTTCAATCGGGCCAATCGTAATAAGCTCCATGACTCATTATTGTAGACAAAGAAGTTCTATTGTGGAAACAAAGATGGATAGCCTCATTAGATAAGCTCCCTTGCACTTTTAGAGATGCAATAAGTTGTAATGAGTTATTGTTCTTTAGACTTTAGAGTATACCAATATTTAAAAATTAACGTTACGTTTCCCGTCACAGTTGAAAGCGTAGAACGGAGCTTTTTAACGACGAAACGTTTGAAATCATATTTGAGGAATTCTATGGGGGAAAATCAACTAAATAAATTGGCTCATCTAAATATCCATAGAAAAATACCAATTAAATGTAGGGAGGTGGTCTATATTTTTTCGGAAAAAATAGAAAATTAATGTTTTAAAAAAAAATGTCTAAATTATTGTTATTATTTTTTTTTTATTATATTATTTAACATTTTTTTTATATACTTCTATCATTACCAAAAACCATTGCATTTTGTATTGTTCCACGATTTTTTTTATGGCCTCCAAACATAAGAAATATTTATGTCAATAGTTTAGCTAAGAAATTAACAATAAATACCTACTGAAACAAATGCATATTATTTCAGAACCACTAAAAACATTTTTATTACAAAACCAAAACGGTAATCGTTATTACATTTATTAAAATACATAAACTTGACTCATAATAAATATTTTATAATTATTTTAAATATGCACTAAGTAATAATAGATGGCTAAGAGTACTTATAGCCATACACATAGATTTCCCCTCAAAACGTATTCCTATTAGCTGTAACAATATTGAGCACCTGTTTATTAGCTTTAGTATTAACAATGAACCTTTTATAGTTGGTGGTGTTTATTTTCCTCCTAGTTCTCCTGATATATCTTATGCGAATTATACTAATACAGTAGAAGATTTGGTTAACTCGTTTGTAAATGCAAACTTTATCCTCTGTGGAGACTTCAATCTGCCTAATATTTATTAGTCCAATGACAGTCAAGGTCTAGTTTATTCCAAAATTTCTCGCCCAGGTCCTTATGTGCAATCTGTCCCTGAAACCTTTGCATTTCTGAATTTTTTCAGGTCAATAATGTCTTTAATACTCATGGTACTCTGTTAGATTTAATTTTTGTTAATTCTAATCATATAAAAATTAATACTTTTTCTGATCCATTGGTTCCGGAAGATAAATATCACCCATCTCTGTCTATTGAGATTATTTCAACTTCTAATCTACCTTCTTCTAATACATCGAAATCATTTTTTAATTTTCATAAAGCAGATTACTTATGTATCAATGAATTTTTAAGCTCTTTTGATTGGAGAGAAACTTTTATTAATCTTGATGCTAACTTAGCTATGTCTACCTTTTATGATGCTTTACATTTTTCTGTTCTGAAATGGGTTCCTCATGTTAATTACACTAAGTCTAATTTTCCTTCTTGGTTTTCCAAGGACTTAATTGATTTAGTTTTCTTGAAGAGAAGATCCCATGCAATCTTTAAGTCTTCTCGTAACCCTCTCGACTATCATGAATTTTCTTTGCTTCGTGCTAAGTATAAACTAATGTCAACAAACTGTTATAAAAAGTTTATTGAACTTACTGAATCTCAACTCTGTGCTAATCCCAAAATATTTTGGAAATTCATAAAGAAAAATAAATCAAGCTATGGCATACCTAAAACAGTTCATTTTAATGATTTATCTAGCACTAATGATAAAGAAGTTTCAGATTTATTTGCTAAGCAGTTTAGTTCTGTTTACACTGAACACAGTGTTAATCATAATTCATCTATCCCTCATTTATTTTATAATTTACCTAGTAATTGCTTTTTTGAATTATCTTTTATTGAATCAGGTTTATCTAAATTGAGCGGTGATAAGTCAATTGGTCCTGATGATCTTTCTGGTGAATTTTTGTACATGTTAAAATCAGTATTATCCTACCCATTGTCACTTTTGTTTCGCAAATCCTTAGATGATGGAATATATCCTGATATTTTAAAACTTAGCACTGTAAAACCTATTTATAAATCGGGGGATAAGTCGAATGTTGCCAACTATCGTCCAATCTCCTTATTAGGACATATTGCTAAATTATTTGACTCATTAGTCTTAAAATCAATTGGTCCTGCAGTCAGTTCAATCCTAATCGATGAACAACACGGTTTCCGTCCTGGCCGGTCAACTAATACTTGTAACATTGTCTTTTCTAGCTATGTATCTGATGTATTTAACAATCGTTCCCAGGTTGATGTTATATATATGGATTTTTTCAAAGCTTTTGATCGAGTTGATCATACTTTACTAATTGACGTTTTGCTTAATTCTGGGTTTGGAGAACCATTGTTGTCGTGGTTTCAATTGTATCTTCGAGATCGTAAGAAAATTGTTGATGTTCATGGTAGTAAGTATGTTATTATTGATGCAACTTCTGGTGTTCCTCAAGGAGGTCATCTCTCTCCTTTACTTTTTGCAATATTTGTTAACAATATTAAAAAAGTTATTAGTCACAGTCATTTTCTTCTATTTGCAGATGATCTAAAATTATTTTTAAAAATTGATTCTCTTAATGACTGTTATCTACTTCAAAATGATATCAACTCTTTAGTTACTTGGGCAAATGAACATCATCTTGAACTCAATTTCTTGAAATGTCACTCAATGTCGTTTTACAGAACTCGTGATAGATTTGATTATTCCTACTCTATCAATGCTTATCCTTTAAAGAGATCTGAAAATAGAGTTTTGGACCTAGGTATTACGTTTGACCGAGAGTTAAATTTTCATTGCCATTTGGACAATATATGATGCAAGGCCCTAAAAATGCTTGGTTTTATCAAAAGAATTTGTAATGAATTTAAGTTAACTTCTCCCATAAAAACCTTATATTGTGCTTACGTAAGGTCTATTTTGGAATATGGTGCTGTTGTATGGGATCCTTCCACTTCTTGTGGTAAGGATCAAATTGAAAGAGTACAACGTAAATTTCTAAATTATGCAGCATTTATTTTAAGTATCGACCATTCACCTCATGATTATACCCCAATTTTAAATAAACTTGGTTTATCATCATTAGTTAATAGAAGAAAAGTTGCTAACCTGAAATTTCTCCGCTTACTAATAGATAGCTGTATTGATTGTCCTGTCTTACTTTCCATGATTAACTTTAAAGTCCCTTGCTCTTCTGTCCGTCAAACTTATCCATTTTTTATTCCTAAATGCAACACCAACTATTCTGAGAACCAGCCAATCCTTAGAATGATGCGTATGGCAAATAGTGATCCATTATTTCTATAGAATTTCTTGTATTTTTTATTATGTTATTCATGTTCCTAATTTAGTAATTTAGTAATTGTTACTACTGTTATTGTTGTTATCATAGTTAAATTTATTTAATGCTATCATATTATGTTAATTGGGCTCAGCCCGCATTGTTATAATAAATAAATAAATAAATAAATAATTATTCGTTCTAAAATTATATCCAATAAGGAAAAAATTTGTTTATATCAAAATGCCAAATGGTTTTTATTTTTTTAGGTGACAAAACTACTCCATATGAATTCTGCACTAAACTTTTAAAAAAATAAATGCTCTTAATGTTCATTGTTGTTTTACATTTACATAATACATAATTAAGATATATATGTTTATTACATATATCTATCATAACAGTTACGTAGTTGTAGTACGGTGGTTATATGGTTATACCAATAACATCGTTGTATTTGATAATGCATAATATTTTTATATTATTTTATTATGTGATATATTTTATTATGTATAATGTATAAATAAAGTCTCACCGTCATTGTACTCTTTTCTTTAATAAATACATACCAGACTCAAGTGTTATAAAAATATTTTGGTTTACTTTAAATTTCATAATATTGATGGATTTAAATACCACATATTTTATCAGTTAATTTTGTATAAAAACACATACCTATAAATACCTATTAGTAAACATATACCAAGGTCGAGACGCAATGCGGGTCGTTTAGATCCCAATCGTAGAGTGTCAAATTTTTAGTTGGGTCGCCAACCACTAGCCGGAGCATTGTGGATTGATGTTGTTACGCATTTTAATGTTTAAAACAAGGTATGTCTTGTAAGTAGTTTAAAATGTAACCAAATGCTAATAAAAAAAATATGCTTATCGTAATTCTACTTAATACATGAACTAAAAAGTTGAAAATAAACTTACTTTTAAAACAATTTCTTAATGAAACTTCAAGGTTATCAAGATATTACTAAAAGTGTATCTAAAATGTATTTGTTGCAACATTTTTAAAACTTGTGAATTACAAAAAACGAAAAGCATGGGGCACTTATGATAACTCCTATGTAAAGTCACACTACAACTGAATTGAATCATTAGATATACTTTATATAGTAGTATCAAATGGGTCCAAGGCAACTGCGCAAGGGGAGGAAGGACTATGTAAGAGGCAGCTTTGGCGAGCCTGTTAGCCACTTCGTTACCATGTATGTCAATATGGCTAGGGATTCATATAAGTTGAATAAAGCGATTGGACTGCTTGAGAACATATAAATATATGATTTAATTTGAAAAACTAGAGGGGATAATTTAGAATTAAATGGATTTGATATAAGAGATTGTAAACAGGACATAGAGTCAGAAGCGATTAAATAATTAATAGGGACTAAATTTGAAATGAATAGAAGAGCTTCGAGAATAGCATAACATTCGACGGTGAAGGAAGAGCATGAGGGAGGTAGGTTGTTGGAGAAAGAACGGTGAAGTTCAGGTATGTAGAACGAATAGCCGGCTGAAAGTGGAGACACTGAGCCATCAGTATAGATGATAGTGAAGTTGGGATAATTAAGGTTGAGGAAATTTTAAAATAGTCTACTGACAAAAGAAAGAGACATAGATTTTAGCTCAATGTAAGGAGAATCAGAGAAGTTATCAATTTGAACTAAGGGGGTAAAAAGGACAGAGTCCTAAAGTTGCTCATAGAGTGGAAGTTTATTTGATTTTATAACATATTGGTGAAAATTGGAAAGAGAATAAGTTGCAATTGAGAGGACGGGCATGGATTTGGACGTATATTAAATATATTCGTCTATTCGTCTAGCTGAGAAGTTTTAATTGGAGCAACCTTTGTCTTGCAGGACACAAAATGAACGGTCACATTTCCAGAGGTGTGGACAACACGTAAATAAATAGTAGCGGCGTAACCCTTCAATGATGCGTCTGCAAATCCGAGGAGCTGGATATCAGAGTAGGACTGAACATTGATATAACGAGGCAGAGTGACCTGATGTATGGTTGGTAACTCCGTCAGAAACTGGTTCCAAGCCGTGCTTAGCTTCTCGGGTAGTGGGGTGTCCCAGTCGAGTTGGTCATGCCAAAGCTTCTGCATGAACCCCTTTGCCCACATAAGCATTGGTCCCAATGCACCAATTGGATCAAATAATCGAGCGATAACGGATAGTACCTTTCGCTTTGATAGTTGAGGTTCCGGGGTGCGAGTATGATAAGCGAAGTAATCAGAATAAGTATCCCAGTATAGACCGAGAACCTTGATAGAATGATCCTCCTTTGGATCGAATGACGTCTGCTGAGCACAGTCCTCCGGTGGCACCTGCTGCAGTATCAGAGGACAGTTGCTCGTCCATTTTTTCAATTCACACCCACCGGAACGCAGAAGGGCAACAATTTGTTTCTGGAGTGACAATAATTGCTCTTCAGAATCAGCACCAACGACTATGTCATCCACATACGTGGCGTCCGTAAGGATTCCCTTTGTAAGTGGGAATCGATGACCGTCTTGTGCGTCCAACTCTTGAAGACATCGAATGGCCAAATATGGGGCGGAACTAACCCCATATGTCACCGTCAGCAACTCGAACTCTTTTATTTCTTCATCGGGTGAATCACGCCAAAGAATATGTTGAATTGGTCTATCTTCAGGTCTGATCATAATCTGTCGATACATTTTTACGATATCAGCGGTGAAAATATATCGGTGTAATCGAATACGAAAAAGGATGTCTCTGATGTCAGTCTGGAGCTTTGGTCCTGTATATAGGACGTCATTGAGCGACAAACCAGAAAACGACCTGGCTGAGGCGTCAAAAACTACTCGAAGCTTTGAAATATCACCATCTGCCTTCAGTATTGCATGGTGAGGGATGAAATATTTTCCAGCTTGCCGTGCAACTTCCATGTGGCCAAGTATTTGGTAGTCGTTCATAAATTTGCGATAGGCTGTGTATAATTGTGGTTCCTTCATCAGCTTCCGTTCTAGATTGTAAAAACGGTTAAGGGCCAAAGCTCTAGACTCTCCGAGCTCGGGGGCATTAGGGCGAAACGGAAGAGCAACACAAAATCGACCACACGGAGCACGGTAGGTGGTCGTCACGAACATTTGTTCGCACAACTGATCCTCAGTGGTAGGTAACGCTGGCGCAGCGGGTTCTTCGACAGTCCAAAATTTGCGTAGTAAATTATCAACAGACGGAGTCAAAGTTGCAGTTAGTGAAACAGCTGGCGAAGAATTGGGCTGTGAAATGGCACCGCACACCACCCAGCCGAGGAGGGTATCAAACGCCGATGGATAGCCAGAAGAATGAATAATGTCGGCGCGTGGACGAACAATATTTGGAAAGATGTCACCACCAAATAAAATGTCTATCTGCGCTGGGATGTCAAAATTTGGATCAGCGAGCAACAAATGTTCATAATTTTTTCGAATGCATGGTGGTAACCGTAGTGTTGGCATGACGTCGGTTATTAAAGGTAAAATGAAAAGATCACTACACTGAAATGTATTCTTTGTACTATGGTGTGGAATAAATTGACAATTGGTCACGCCTTTTATTTTTGCAACAGGATTTTGTGCAAGACCAACAATTTCGGTAAAACACTTGTGCTTGGTGAGACCTATGCGTGACACACAACTACTGGTGATGGCTGAAATTTGTGAACCACTGTCCAAAAGAACTCTTACAGAATGTAAAACACCACAACTGTCCTTAACACGGACAACCGCTGTCCCAAGTACTACCATAGAGTTCGTTCGTGAGGTTCCAGAAAATTGCACTTGACTAGTAGACGCAGGAGTAGATTTATCCCCGATGTTGATATTTGTTTGATCCGAAACTTGCGTGGTGTTTGAAGTTGACGTTGTCAAGTGTAATAACGTATGATGTCGTTTCTGACAAATTCGACAACTTGACTTTGAAGAACATTTATTTATCATATGCATCGTACTCAAGCACGAAAAACATAGTTTGTTGGTAGATACAAAATCTCGACACTTTTCGACGGTAATTTTCTGAAAAGCCACGCAGCGATAAATAGTATGAGCTTCATTGCAGAACGCACATTTAAACTGCTTTTGATTAACCGATTTATCGTATGTAGTTGACATAAACGATTTTGAAGTTTGATGAGATTTACCGGTTGTAACATTCTTCTCGGCCCGTTCAGTTCTCACGGGACCTTGTATGTTTTCGAGGACTTTACAGCGTTGTTGAACGAATGCTAATAATAGATCAAAATCAGGCATTTGATTCGGGGCCAAACTTAATTCGAACGACCGACGCGTGGCTGAATCTAGTGCCTTTGAAGCGAGATGAAATAAAATGAAACCGACGAGGTCATTGACTCCGAGTTCCTTTATGGCGGCAATATTTTCCCGAAAAACATTGACAAATGCGTTCAGGGCAGGCAATGATTCTTGCGCTATTGGTTTAAACGTAAACAATTTATCAACGTGGGCGGTAGCTAATAATCGTTGATTATTGAAACGATTTAATAACGCTCCCCACGCTAAATTATAATTTGACGCCGATAACGGAAACGTTTTAACGATGGTAAGTGCCGATCCCGTTACGCACATTAAAAGATACTGAAACCGTCGTATATTACTTAAATCCGGGTTCTCATGAACGGCAGACAAAAATGTGTCTCGAAAAAGAGACCAAGACAAAATATCGCCGTTAAATTTGGGCAGTTCAATTTTCGGTAGGGCACTTAGCGTCGGTGCGACTACCGTAGTCGGTTGAGACTCCTTTTTTGATAACCGAGATACGATATGTTTTACATTAAAATACATTTCTTCGACGGACTTGGAGACAGGCTCATCGACTTCATCGAATTGCTCGATACAGTCATTCATAATAAGTACATCGACAACGGCCTCCTGTTCCAAACGAAATTTCGAAACAATTGTCTCAAACGACTCAATGCGTACATCGAGTTCACACTTATCGACAACGCCCGTCTCGACTTGCATTGCGAGTGAATGAATATCAGTAATTGATTTGAGATGACGATCACGCATGAAACGTGGTCGCTGTATAGCACGCTGTGTAGCACGCTGAGCTTTAGTCAGATTAGAAGTACCCGACATTGTGAACAAAACAATAAATACCAAAATTGAGATATCCGGCCCGAAGGACCAAAAATGTGTGGAGGCAACCTGAACTCGATCAACCGTGCAACTCGACGGCGTAAATGTGATCGTCAGGTATTGCCCGCTCACGAATTATGTTAGCGTATGGTACCTAATTGTCATGCGATCGTAGTGGACTGTAATAGGAAAACTAAAAGTGGGTGATGGAAAATGTCAATGGAAAAAATAACAATGTCGTAGAGTTGCTGTATAAAAATATCAAATAAATATGACGTATATTAACCGTAGCTACAGGGGAAAAGGCTTAAAAAAACTATGTTAGTAGTAGGTGGGGACCAACCACACACGGTCGTCAATACAACGGGACAATAATGACAAATAATTACACTTATAGAAATAATTCAATGCTCGAGTGACAAAATATTACGGGCGTAAAAACAATAATAATAATAATAATACAGGTGGATGACAATAACATTGATATCGGAGACGGTACGACCTGATACGGAGTAGCTGGACAATCTGCGTCGGTGGTGAACAGCTGATCCGCGATCGGTGGTGAACAGCTGATCCGCGATCGGTGGTCGACGCGTGCGTGCGTAAATTGTCGTCCGACGACGGCCAACACTGAATGCGCGTGCGGGTGACAACGGCGGTTACGTTACTACGTGTGCGGGCGCCGATGTGCGTGCGAATATTTTGAAGCGAGAACGAGATGGATATGACAGTATCCAAAATGCTACGCGGTCACGGCGAGGGCGTGACGCGCGAAGGTGCGGGGTGCTCGAACGACTTGGTAGGTACACGTACCAGTCGGGACGACCGACCGCGTGGCGCGAGGGGCTACGGGCGGCTAAATCAACACGTATCGAACTTTAGCGAGGTGCGAACGCTGTCGTAACGAGTTGACAACAGAACGCGAGCACTATGATGAGCAAAACGGCTCGGACGGGCACGGAATCACGAACGGATATTGACGGCGACGGCGCACCGGTTCGCACATATTTCGAACCCACAGACGACGACAATAAAACGCTATTTTTCAAGGCGGCTGAGGACCGGCGACTATGCGACGTGCGGTTGCGAAAATTGCGATCAGCGTACTGCGTTGGCGGCGGGGAAGAGACCGTCGGCGGCACACCGATAATGTTCCCTCTCTGAAGATATCGGAACGGTCGAGCGGTGAACATTATCTGCGACGGATTACGATAAACGTGAGGGTAAAGTCCATACTGGCATACGCACCGAACAATATCACTGTAGCAAATCAATATATTTAATTGTGTTTTTTTTACAGTAATAAGAATAGAAATTCTAATTGATTAATTCTATATGATTCAATTTTTTAAAAAAAATATATTAAAGATTCGTAGGTACAAACTTACAAAAGTACGAATTAAATTCTCTTTTCTACTAGAGGAGATGCTGCGATGAAGAAAATCGAAGCATTGTTTCGACTACTTAATTTGTATACAGACAAAAAAAACACAAATTATTGTAAAATAAATACATTAATCGCTTCTCTCAGAATCTAAAATATACTCGTTAATATGAAAAATAAGAAACAACATTTTTATTGTGATTAATCAAAATTTATTTATTATTTATAACATTTCAAATTTAGAAAAAAAAAATGTTGCGAAAAGTAGTGCAAATACATATGACAAATTATAGTGTAAGATAATACAAAAAAAAAATGTTCAGATTTTGATAATAATACATAATGAAAAATATAGTGTATAACAATTATACAAAAAAGGGCACAAGCCAAACACAAAAATATATAAGAACCTAATGGTAAAAAAAAATAATACGCCACATAAGGTGCATAGGCAAAGGTACGCGATAGTGTATTGGTCGTATATAAAGGTGCACAGTTAAAGGCCACTGGTCACCTTTACAGAGTTATCCGACCGGTCCAATGGGACGGACGACGTCGCGGGTGCGTTTGCTCTAGAACGCAATGACGACCATGGTGGCGAGCGAGGCCAGACCGCGACGGCTGTGGGAGCGGTACGGGATGACGGAGGGAAGCTAAGAAGCCAAGTCGTACTGGCTCGACTGAGTACTAGTGCAGGTGCAGAAGACGACTTTTGCGACGGCGACGACGGTGACCTAAGCACGGAGCGAGCTGAGACCACTATAATTTCGGTGTTGTGGAATCGGCGTGGACCATGGAGGGGAGACTGTATGGCCAGCGGCAGCGGGGATCATAATTACTAATGGACGAAAAGTGGAGTGAATCGGCGGACCGCACCACAACGCACCGCGGACCAGATACTCTCCGTTATTTCCATCCTGGCGTCCTCGCTTTTCTTTGTTGGAAAGACGTAAATAGCATTTTTTCATGTTTGAACGAAATAAAAATAAATTAAAAATACTTTATTGTTTACAGATACATTGTACATATAAATATATATAAAAAAATATTTACTTGGTACTATTTTTTGCAGTAGTTTACTCAATTGCATATGGATACACATGTTTTGTTTTGTATTTGCTTGAAAACCCTTTATAAATGGTAATCAGACAAAATTGTATATTATTCTTACATTATATTTTTTAAACTCAACACCGTTATATTATTATTAGTTTATCGTACCTACGAAAATGGTCAAAAACATTAATATGTTAGCGATTTTTTTTTTGTTTGGTTTTATTGGTTTTATTTATGCTGGAGGTGAGTACCTATTTTTTTTGTTCAAATGTATATGTTCATCGTTTTATGGTGTTTTTGAGCCTTTTAATGTGAAAAGTGTAATTTACACGTTATAAAACTCTAAGGTATATTATCAAGGCATCTCGTACGTTTTCATTATAATTTTAATTTTTAAGTGTTTTATAACCATGCAAAATATTACCATATAAAAATGTTCATAACACACATTAATATTAACATATCAATAAAAGCATATAAGTTGACCTAGACAATGTTGTTATACTTAAACTAGATGATATTGATGAATTATATATGATATTAAAACTTACATCACAAAATTGGTTCATATGAATACAAATTTAAATAATTTATAATTAGTTTTAAACTAGTTTAACGTCCTATTTTTAGTCAACCATAATATTTTATTCTGACGTCATAGCTTTTACTAACCATAAATTATTTTAGAGAAAGAATATGATGAATGTGTCAGTAAGTTATTTTATTTTATTTTAAATAATATCCATAATATATTAATATATTATACATTTCACAATTACACATATTGGAATAGAAATAGTTATTTCTAAAAGTAAATAGTAATTGAATAAGCATTATTACCTAATAGTAAAGTAAGTAAGTTGTAATTTTTTTTTAGCTATTAAAATTGAAAATTTTTTAATTTGTATACTCAGTTTTATTTTATTAATATTTATATGCATATAACCAATTTATGAGTTGATATTAATCAAAGTATTGATATTTATTGACATTTAAAACACGATTACAGATGCAATGACTGCAAAAGAGTTAGTCATATATTTCAGTCATGAAAAATGTACGTATAGATTACTTAAATCTTTGAATATCCAAATTATTGATGACACTTGGTGGTCTGCTTTAATGTTCTTATGATAAACTTCATATTTGTTTACCTATAACATAAAAATTTTACTTACATTTAATCAAAAACCAACGATACCTAATGCAAGGTAGACACGCAGTCTTCTTCACTATCACCGGATTTTATTTTATGGAAATTCAGCTACTTAAAAACTTTTATTGGCCCTAGCGCAACCAGGAAAAAAAAATTAATACCTATATGATTTATGATCATGTCAAATTTTAGCGTCTTCTTCCTTAATTTTTTTACCGTCATAATCAATCTTCTAAGGCAGCAAGCACGTATATTAGCATGTGTCATTCTCTGTGTTCCCTGAAATTGGCAAATATATGAATTATTTGCATTCGATTGACCACACTTTTTACAATAAATCAAGTATTTTAAGTTATAGTTTATATTTACATTTAAAATCATGTGTAGTTGATTATAAAAAAAATAAGAGCATTAGCAAACTGAGATTCATGAATTATATTTTTGTATTATTATCTTTTTATAGTCAGTGGGTATGGTAGTGAATTCGGTTGGCAAGATAAAGCTGATGCATTAGGTTTGTGTACATTTATTATTTATAGTATTGTATTTAAAAAATGTTTATCATACACTGTCAAATGGGATGATGAAATATTTTATATTATACTACAAAGGAAATCAGTAGCGCCGTGTAGGAACTTGCATTCATTGTGGACTGGTGGACACTAAAAAATTTTTAAGGACCAACACGGTACCACCTCAACCTCATAAACTATTAATAGATATTTTTTTGTAGCCATTATTTTATTGTTACTGCTTCAGGAAACGACTACACTATAAAATAATAAATTATATATATTTTATTCTAATTTTTTAACTTGTATCGGTTAATTAATTTAGTTCCCAATGATCAAATTGGTAAGTAATTGTTGTCAATTTTCTATGATGATAATTGATAATGTAATCAAAATTGTTTTAATCGTTATTTATAACTACAAGTACGTCGTTCAAATTTCATTATTCATGAATGTATATTATTTTAAACATTATTAGGTATTAATATATTATTATAATAATTTCAATCGGGCCAATCGTAATAAGCTCCATGACTCATTATTGTAGACAAAGAAGTTCTATTGTGGAAACAAAGATGGATAGCCTCATTAGATAAGCTCCCTTGCACTTTTAGAGATGCAATAAGTTGTAATGAGTTATTGTTCTTTAGACTTTAGAGTATACCGATATTTAAAAATTAACGTTACGTTTCCCGTCACAGTTGAAAGCGTAGAACGGAGCTTTTTAACGACGAAACATTTGAAATCATATTTGAGGAATTCTATGGGGGAAAATCAACTAAATAAATTGGCTCATCTAAATATCCATAGAAAAATACCAATTAAATGTAGGGAGGTGGTCTATATTTTTTCGGAAAAAATAGAAAATTAATGTTTTAAAAAAAAATGTCTAAATTATTGTTATTATTTTTTTTTTTTATTATATTATTTAACATTTTTTTTATATACTTCTATCATTACCAAAAACCATTGCATTTTGTATTGTTCCACGATTTTTTTTATGGCCTCCAAACATAAGAAATATTTATGTCAATAGTTTAGCTAAGAAATTAACAATAAATACCTACTGAAACAAATGCATATTATTTCAGAACCACTAAAAACATTTTTATTACAAAACCAAAACGGTAATCGTTATTACATTTATTAAAATACATAAACTTGACTCATAATAAATATTTTATAATTATTTTAAATATGCACTAAGTAATAATTATTCGTTCTAAAATTATATCCAATAAGAAAAAAATTTGTTTATATCAAAATGACAAATGGTTTTTATTTTTTTAGGTGACGAAACTACTCCATATGAATTCTGTACTAAACTTTTAAAAAAATAAATGTTCTTAATGTTCATTGTTGTTTTACATTTACATAATACATAATTAAGATATATATGTTTATTACATATATCTATCATAACAGTTACGTAGTTGTAGTACGGTGGTTATATGGTTATACCAATAACATCGTTGTATTTGATAAAGCATAATATTTCTATATTATTTTATTATGTATAAATAAAGTCTCACCGTCTTTGTAATCTTTTCTTTAATAAATACATACCAGACTCAAGTGTTATAAAAATATTTTGTTCTACTTTAAATTCCATAATATTGATGGATTTAAATACCACATATTTTATCAGTTAATTTTGTACAAAAACAAATACCTATTAAAACCTATTAGTAAACATATACCAAGGTCGAGACGTAATGCGGGTCGTTTATCTCCCAATCGTTGAGTGGGACATTTTTAGTTGGGTCGCCAACCACGATCCGGAGCATCGTGGATTAACGTTGTTATGCATTTTAATGTTTAAAACAAGGTAAGTCTCGTAAGTATAGTTTAAAATGTAACCCAAAAATCAAAAAAATGATTAATTTTTATAGACGTTTTAAGTTAAAATTTGGACGAAATCAGATATTTGAATATTGAATAACAATGTTAGTTAAAAATATTTTTCGTGGGTGCATTGAAACTTTTAAAGTATATATTATTATATATTTTATACACTCAATGGTATTTTTAAGTGCGATGTTTTCGGCAAAAATTAATTCAACCTACTGTATTATTAATGGTAAAATAAATGACTTTAATAGTTTAATAGCAATAATATCATTAAATATTGTATTGAGTAATGTAGGCTGATAGAACGACTTCGCTCAGAATCGTTTTTCGTGTTCAATGATTTTACATCCGACTACTGCATGTAATAATTGCTAATTTTACATAAATTTTTTTTTTTACATTTATTTCAAATTTAATGTTTCTTATTTTCTCATCAAAAAATTTCACTTGCGTACTACTTAGTGTAGTGAAAGCTTTTCGTGTACCATAGGTTGTGAACCGTTTAATGAAAACGTACGTTTCCCCAGCCTCCCCACATTGAGTTTTTGCAATTTTTTTTGGCCAATATTTTGTACGGAAATTGTACTAATTTATGCGAAGACGTATTTTTAGTCTGGTGGGGGGGCTGGGGAAACGGAATTTTAGAAAAATGCGTTTTTCGGCAATAAGGGATTATCGAAAAATTTCGCAAATGGTCGTACAAATTCGTACTAAATGACTGGAAAGCAACTGGACAATTGCCTTAATTGCTGAAAAGTCATCTATAACATCATCAAATGATATTTGGTTAACCAAACTTTTTTCGACCAACCAACAATATGCACGACGAGAAACGTGTTGCGATTACTCTAAAAATAAACGCCGGTTTTTATTTATTTTTTTGTAAATATTGTCATATTTGAATTAAGACTGCAACTCGAAGAAATTTACCTTTTCGTATAATTGCACCTATTGCAAATGCCCTCTTGCCAGTGCCTAGCTACGGCCCTGTACAGGGTGATTCACCTGGCATGCTCACCCTCATTTTAGATTCTAAGACGAGCAATGACTGTATTCAATTTACAATGTTGTTTTATTTTTTTTTTTGTGTCTGTTGTTTGCACGTTTTGAGGGCAGTAAAAATGCTTTATATTTTTTAAAGTTTTTTATGGTAAGAAAGTGAATCTAGTTGTTACTTGGGAAAGGGGGGGGGTCTAAAGTAATAAATTCTCAATAGTTTTCAAACGCGTAAAAACAAAAAAACAACTGGCGATTGGGTACCGAACGTTTTTAAGAATATGAGTTTACTAGTATAAGCAATTCAAAGGCAATTCCCATAATAAGAGAGTGCGTGGAGTCAAAACCTCCTCATTTTACTTCAATCAGTTCGATTGTATTGGATATCCAAATCTAGATATAGAGTGTAACTACTGATTTTTTCACTGATATTTGAATAAAAAAGCACTTAAAATTTAAAATCATATGCTTGAAAAGATAATGTGTACTTATAAATTGAAGATCTATACTGTACAAGCCAATATCTTTGGAAGAAAAATTGGGTAAATTAAACAAAGTTGAAAAACTATTACAATTTTTGACAAAAAATTTGATTAAAATTATTTGAAGTAATTAGAATTTGTTTACAAAACACCAAATCATTAATTTTTTGTCTTGATAAAATTATTATTTATAGAATTTATGTTAATTGTTGACAAATTTTCCAAAATTACTTTTTTTATAGACTTTGTCACTTGATACATTTTGAGTTTTATGTAGGTAACTCTTTAGAAAATGTAGTATATTTTGATTCTAAAATTGTTATTTATGTGGTTCAGTTTTTCATAAATTCTATTAGAATCTTCTTGCAGAGGAAACCTTGAACATTTCATAAATATTGTTTTATTTTTTGCAAATATTTTTCATACTCAAAGAAACTAAAAGATTCTAGTTAAATATGTTTTATTTTTCATCAACTTTTTCATCAACCTTTTCGTCAATTGCTTTATCAACTGCTTCATCAATATATTTTGTCATCAATATTTTTTATAATAAATTATGTAAATAAAATCAATATTGTTTTAAGGTTGTCCGATGATGTCGGTAGGTGGGAATTATTGTTGGTATTTGTAAATTAAGCTCATTACTTCTCATAATTTTACTAATAACTTACTGCCGAGGTAATTTGGTCAGTAGCTATAAGACATATACATGTCCGATGTATCTGCATGCAGTGGATATATTATTTTTTTCCCCTGACAGGTGTGCAGGTACTTGTGAAGAAAAATAATAGCTCAGTTTACTCCCCTGCTATTTTCTGCCATTTGGCAAGCGAGACTTAAATTGGGTTAGTTAATAAATTTGTATTGGTTTATTTGAATGAAATCGTGGTATACTAAGAGAGTTAAATCAACAAATGAACCACTTACAAAAAGTCTTAGAAATTCTCCAGTCTTATGATATGACGTGCCAACTACTACAAGAATGTACATTTATCGTTTAACATATCAAATTCCAAGGACACGTGAACGGTGAAAGAATTGACCGGGACCCGGAAAAACTGACATCAATTCAGAAGTTACCAGTTTAGTAGTAGTAGTTTATAATATAGGAATAAAAGATGTATATTGTACATTATACGTAAACAAAAAAAAAACATTATTTATTAGGTACTATATTATCTACAGTAGTTTACTCAATTGCCTATGAATACACATGTTTTGTTTTGTATTTGCTCAAAAACCCTTTATAAATAGTAATCAGCCAAATTGTATAATATCCTTTCATTATTTTTAAACTCAACACTGTTATATTATTATTCGTTTATTGTACCTATGAAAATGGTCAACAATATTAATATGCTAGCGATTTTTTTTTTGTTTGGTTTCATTGGTTTTATTTATGCTGGAGGTGAGTACCTATTTTTTTTTCATATGTATATGTTCATTGTTTTACGGTGTTTTTGAGCTTTTTAATGAGAAAAGTGTAATGTACTCGTTATAAAACTCTAAGGTATCTAATTATCTCATACGTTTTCATTGGTATTTTAATTTTTAAGTGAGTTTTAACCGTGCAAAACATTACCATATCAAAATGTTCATAACACACATTAATATTAACATATCAATAAAAGCATATAAGTTGACCTCGATAATATTGTTATATTTAAACTAGATGATATTGATGAATTATACATGATATTAAAACTTACATCACAAAATTGGTTCTTATAAATACAAATTTAAATAATTTATAATTAGATTTAACTAGTTTAATGTCCTATTTTTAGTCAACCATTATATTTTATTTCTAACTTCATAGCTTTTACTAACCATAAATTATTTTAGACAAAGAACATGATAAGTGTGTCGGTAAGTTATTTTATTTCACTTTACATCATACCCATATTTTATACATTTCGCAATTACACATGTATGTATTATGTACTGTGAGCTCTTCATTAATCCTAGTAATGGAAAAGAAATAGTAATAGAATCAATTTTCTACTGTATAAATATTAATTATATAACAGTAGTCGGTAAGTTAGCAAGGTTTTTAAACTCAAGGCAAATATGAAAAATTAATTTTGGATCCCTAATATTTAATTGAATAAGTATCCTTACCTAATAGTGAAATTTATTTGTTGTAATTTTTTTTTTAGCTATTTAAATTGAACAGTTTATAAATGTTATACTCAGTTTTATTTTATTAAGTTTTATATGCATAAAACCAATTTATGAGTGGCTATTAGTCCAAGTATTAATATTTGTCGATATTTAAAAAACGATTACAGATGCAATGACTGCAAGAGGGCTAGTCTTTTCTTTCAATAAAAAACATTGTACGTATAGTTTATTTAAATCTTTGAATATCCAAATTATTTATGACTGTTTACACTTGATGATCTGTTTTAATATTCTTATGATAAACTTCATATTTTTTTTAAATATAACATAAAAAATAGTATTTACATTTTATCAAAAACCAACGTTTTTAAACTAATGCGAGGAACACACGAAGTCTTCGTCACTAGCACCGGCCTTTATGTATGGAAATTCAGCTACCTAAAAACATTTAACGTCCCTATATAGCAACCCGACAACCAACCTTTTAGCGTCTTCTTCCTTAATTTTTTTACCGTCATAATCAATCTTCTAAGGCAGCAATCACGTATATCATTAAGTGTCATTCTCTGTGTTCCCGCAAATTGCCAAGTATATATGTATTCTTTGCTTTCGGCTGACCGTAGTTTTTACAATAAATCAAGTATTATATGTTATAGTTTATATTTATATTTATATTTATAATCATGTGTAGATGATTATAATACCAACAAGAGCATTAGCAAACTGAGATTTATGAATTATATTTTCGTATTATTATCTTTTTGTAGTCGGTGGGTATGGTAGTACAAAAGATTGGCAAGCTAAAGCTGATGCATTAGGTTAGTGTACATTTATTATTTATAGTATTGTATTTAAAAAATGTTTATCAATTGACAATTTATCATACACAGTCAAACGGGATGATGAAATATTTTATATTATACTACAAAGATAATCAGTAGCGCTGTGTAGGAACTTGCATTCATTGTGGACTGGTAGACACTAAAAAATGCTTAAGGACCTTCGCGGCACTACCTCAATCTCATAAACTATTAATAGATATATTTTTGTAGTCATTATTTTATTGTAGCTGCATCAGGAAACGACTACACTATAAAATAATAAATTATATATACTTTATTCATATTTTAATCTAATTTTTTAACTTGTATCGGTTAATTAATGTAGATCCCTACGAGCAAATTGGTAAGTAATTGTTGTCAATTTTCTATGATGATAATGTAACCAAAATTGTTTTAATCGTTAGTTATAAAAAAAAAATCTAATTGAAAATAATATAATAAGATCATTAATATGTATCATATCAGTCAGTAGCGTACTAACCGTGGTGAGGGGGTTAGGGTTTTTGGAGACTACCCACCCGAAATGTTTAGGATGAATTAATTTATTACGAGAAAACTTATATACCTGGTACCTGTAATTAATTGTATTGTACGTAGGTAAAACAAATTTTCTCCTTTATAATAAAATAAAGAGCGAACATTTAAAAATACCTTTGTAATATTGTTCTATGTAATTCTGATTAAAAAAAAATAAATAGTACAGCTATCAGCTTACATTGTCTAATGTGGGGTTTTACGGGAATATGTGTATTTCCACGAACATCCATAGACATGGACGTAGACGAACTGTGTAAATATCATGACGATCTTCTGTCCTTGTCTTTGAACGTATTTTATTTGTATTACCGAGGCCGTACGTCATGTTATTTTGTCTAACATTGAACCATTAAACTCAGTGACAAACAAAACTACAAGTACGTTGTTTAAATTTCATTATTCAAGAATGCATATTATTTTAAACATTATTAGGTATTAATATATTATTATAATAATTTCAATCGGGCCAATCGTAATAAGCTCATGACTCAATATTTTAAACAAAGAAGTTCTATTGTGGAAACAAAGATGGATAGCCTCATAGGATAAGCTCCCTTGCACTTTTAGAGATGCAATAAGTTGTAATGAGTTATTGTTCCCTAAAGTATCCCAATATTTAAAAATTGACGCTACGTTGCCCGTCACAAATGCTAGCGTAGAACGGAGCTTTTTAACGACGGAACCTTTGAAGTCATATTTGAAAAATTCTATGGGGTATAATCGACTAAATAAATTGGCTCATCTAAACATCCATAGAGAAATACCAATAAAATGTAGTGAGGCGGTCTATATTTTTTTCGGAAAAAACAGAAAATTAATGTTTTAAAAAAATATTTCTAAATTATTATTATTTTTTTTTTCATTATATTATAACATAATATAAAAGAAATGTTAAATACATTTAACATTTTTTTTTTCATATACTTCTATCACCACTAGATATTCACCAAAAACCATTGCATTTTTTATTGTTACACGATTTTTTTTATGACCTCTAGACATAAGATATATTTATGTCAAAAGTTTAGCTAACAAATTAACAAGAAATACCTACTGAAACAAATGCATATTATTTCAGAACCTCTGAAAACATTTTTATTGAAACGAAACAAAAGTAATAATTATTACATTTATTAAAATACATAATCTTGCTTCAGAATAAATATTTCATAATTATTTTAAATATGCACTAAGTAATAATTATTTGTTCTAAAGTTATATCCAATAATAAAAAAAATGTATTCAAGTCAAAATGACAAATGGTTTTTATTTTTTTAGGCGATAAAACAGAGCCATATCAATTTTGCAGTAAACTTTTTTTTAAATAATAAGTGTTCTTAATGAACGGTTGAGCTAAATTTACATAATACATAAACAATTTATATATTTATTACACACCTATCATTACTGTTAAGTAGTTTTATTGCACTGGTTGTACCAATAACATCGTTGTATTTTATAAAGCATAAGTTTCTATATTATTTTATTATCGGATATATTTTATTATGTATAAATAAAGTATCACCATTCACCATCATTGTACTCCTTTCTTTAATAAATACATAACAGACGCACGTGTTATAAAAATATTTTGTTTTACTATAATGAATTTAAATACCACTTATTTTATCAATTAATTGTATAAAAACAAATACCTAATACCTGCAAGGTCGAGACGCAATGCGGGTCGTTTAGCCGACCATTTGGCACTTTTTAGTCGGGCGCTACCCACGTGCACCTTTCGTGCCCCTTTTGTGTACCATTGGATGTGAACCGTTTATCTAGACATGTTAATGGAAATTACTGCTATAGAGCATAAAAGTGTTTCATCTCTTATCCTTTATCTTCTATTACCGTACATTATATACGATTCATTCCTAAAGATGTCTTATTATATAGTGATATATCACGAAATGTAAGATTTTAATTTTACCTAGTCTGGAATTTATAGTAAAAAAGTAGTTTTGCGCCAGTTAGCTTACACATATAGAATGATTTAGAATGGTATGGTCTGCACAGCAGAACCGATCACGATGTAACGATATGGGATTATATAATGTGTTATAATAAAAATTAATAAATACAACGAAAAAATTAAAATGTATTCCATCTGTTTTTAACATAAATTGCATTTATACTGAACAATCAGTTAAATAAAATATAAAGTACATTTATATTTTTTATTAGTGTGGCCATAGACGTCCCGTTTAAAACGGGATATTCCGCTTTGTCCCCCTTTATAATCATTAAGTTGACGTGGCCAGCGATAGTAGCAAGTATAATATAATACAAGCCCTATAGCAGCCCGTCTACGTCGACTCTCATCCCTCCAGGTCCAAAAAATGGCACTAGGCGGGACGGTGGACCGGGTCGAGCGGGATGTACGATCAGCGGTAAAGGGCCGGTAACTTCATTTAGAAACTCTTAAAGGTCGCAGAGCTGGTGGAACAGCTGCAGATTGTCATATGGACAGGTCGTGGGAGGACGACAGAACGGCAAGCATATACCTCAGGCACGGTTCTAGAGTTAACGCAAGCTTGACCATCGTCCACCTATGACCGGTATTGGTGAGACTCTGCAGCTGTACACCGTTGGGGGATTGGGGGGGGACTATGACGTGGCCCGTGATAGTAGCAATTAGTATATTATCCGAGCACTTTAGAGGCCCATCTACCCATGCACGGCCCGGTCGATTCTCATCCCTCCAGGTCCGAAAAAGGGCACAAGGGGGTCCCGGGTCCCATAGTATGTACGATCGGCTTAAAGGTCGGTAACTTCGTGTCGCACCCGAATTTAAAATTCAGGGAATGTCGAAATTTCAAAGCTTTTTGTGACGTTTTGAGAAGATATTCCCGTTTTAATCCCGTTATCTCCAAATTATTGTATCATGCGTGAAAAGAAAAAATCAATTTGTGAATCATATATAAAACAATATTACATAAAACGTTGTATATTACACAAGCTGTTTCGTCCGGCATTGTCCGAGTCAAAGATGAAATAATAATGATAATCTATCAAAAAAATATCTCTAATAGGTTGGGCTCTTTATTGATTATGAATCAGTCACTTGGGGCAGTCTCGTTTGTATATTATAAAGATTTTTGATTGAACGATTGATCGTCGGCAAAAACTACTCATTTTACTTCAATCAATTCGATCGTTGTATTGATACGATAACAAATGTGAAAATTAATTTGAATTCAATTAGAAGTCAACTTGAGATCGGTTGGTCCATTTTTTTCAGTTTTATTTATTAATATTTTTTAAACACTACTACAAAAATTAATGTTTTTCAACAAATTTTAATCAAATTGGAGGAATTTTGAGGGCAAAATGAAAAAATGTAATCCAACCGATCTCAAGTAGACTTCTAGCTAAATTGATATACATTTTTAAAATGCTTATTACAATGATCGGAACGATTGAAGTTAAATGGATAGTTTTTGACCGAAAAATTGAATAGTACCTAATCGCCATAAGCATAATAATAAGTAATAAAATAATTTATAAGATAAAAGAATATGGTATGGGTAGAATGAAAAATATTACAGAACAAAACCTTACAATAGCCTCTTCAAATTTTTCGAATTTTAGACTTTGCATATCTGGTGGGCGGAGGACCTGGATTTACAGCTGTAAAAACGTGTAAAAATGTACTAAAAATAAAATGTAAAAGAGTAATTAATAATAAATTATCAGCAAAAAATACTTATAGCTTAAAAAAAAACACCATATGTTATGAAAAAGAAACATATCGTATATTCGTATACGTTTGAAACATAAATAGATTGTAATAGGCTACTATTAAACTGGCTTCAATTTGAACGATTTGCTACTATACCAAATATTACCAAATATACAGGAAATTAAATAAATCACAATATTAGAGCAAAACCTAACAATAGTCTCTTTACATTTTTCGAATTTTAGACTTTGCATATCTGATGAACCAAGGACATGGTTTGTAAGCAGTTGTTAAAACATGTGAAAAAATGTAGTAAAAATAAAATGTATAAGAGTAAATAATGCTAAAATATCAACAAAAACAAACGTATACTTAAAAAAAAACAACACCAAATGTCAAGAAAAACAAACATTACGCATAATCGTATATGTTCGAAACATAAATAGATTGCAATATGCTACTGCCACTGGTTTCAATTTGGACGGTTTGGTACTATACCAGATATACTGAAAATAAAAAAAATCACAAAATCTTAAACCGGCCACGTCCTGGACATGGTACACGGTCGTATAAAAGATCAGAATTCATAATGAACGCTTCACTTGTATATGTAATACAACGGATACAAAGAAACCTTTCCTAAATATATATTATATTGTTATCGCAAGAAATGAATGCCACTACTAACAATTTAATCTGACACTAAATGGTATATGAATATATGATACAACTTACCTGGGGTCTGAAAATTAAATATCCGATTGATGGACAGACAACAAGCAGAATGGTAGAAAGCAAATTGCAAAATATTTGGGAATGGAATAGGTGTCGAGTGTACTTATTTATTGAGGAGTAAATCACTGTAATTTATGTTTTAAATTTGAAATCAATAATAAATAATTTCATAGAAAAAAAACAATTTTGAGGAAAATCGGTCTGTCAGCTATAATATTATATGTATACTAAATGTATTTTATATTTTTTTGATTTTTTTATATTACTGTTAATGTAGTTTATTATTTTATTTCTATACAGAATGTGAGTAGGTTGAATTAATTTTTGCACATTTTTTTGAAAATGTCTCTATATGTTTACTATAAAATAATATACTTTAATAGTTTCAAAAACCTACACATAATATTTTTAAATTACAACAGAATAACTAAAATCGTAATTCTTCGTTTCTATACATAATTTTGCCCAAATTTGAACTTTGAATTTCTGTACAAAAAATTTGGCAGTAAATATTTTTAGATTGTTACTGAATGAACTCATTAATAAATTATGTTATTTTAAATTTTAAATTAAAATGTTTAAACACAAAATTATTTGAAAATGTTTGTGATTATGTCGAATTTTTAACTTCAAATACTTATAAAATATATTGTGTCTATGTATCCTAAGTATTTTTAAATAGCTATAATAACAATTTATGAGGAATCTTGTACCAAGTCTTTAAGCTTTTTAACCCAGCAAATAATTTTTTTATAGACACGTGTAGAAAGAAACTTAATTTTTTTATTTTTAGAAGAAAATAAACAGTATATATATATTATATAACATAATGAGTATACTCGTATGTGTGTTAAGAGAAAAAAACTTGAATTACATAATTTGGGAAAAGAAGCCAACCATCACTGATGACACTTTCAATTTGTCTTAAATGGCGTGTGATTAAGTTAGTTTTAATTTTTATAAATTTTTAATTTTATATTTTTTTTAATTTAATAAATCTTTGCACTATTTAAGTTTCAGTCGCCTTGTGGGGGGTGCCCCACCTTGGGATTGCCGCCTGGGATTGTGAGGGATGAAAAGTTCTTGATGAGAGGATTTGAATGAGTAAATAGACAGTAATGACATTTTCTATAGGGACATTTAGTTAAGTCATAAATAGTTTTTAAGTTAAAAATTTACAATCTATGTGAAGTGTATGGTTTGAAATATATGGATGAGCGTTTACTATTTTTCTTAAGGTAATATTTTGAAAAGCTCGTATCTTTTTTAGATTGGACTTTTTGGCATTTTTCCATTGCTGGAGTCAGTATGTCCAGATGGGTTTTAATAAAGTTTTGTACATGAAGAGTTTAATATTAATAAGGGTGACTATTTTACTAATTA
This sequence comes from Neotoxoptera formosana, assembly GCA_022818045.1. Lineage (NCBI taxonomy): Eukaryota > Metazoa > Arthropoda > Insecta > Hemiptera > Aphididae > Neotoxoptera > Neotoxoptera formosana. The sequence goes on from CM040633.1 coordinate 49,529,220, forward strand.
CATTTTTTTTCATACGTAGCCGATTAATTAGAGATAGTATTTTTTCATGTAAGTGTTGATCTCAAGTTAAGAGTCAATCAAAAAAAAAAAAAAAACGATAAACACATACCTAATATGTTTAATAACTCTTTAGTTGTAAATAATGTAAAATGAACTTTTTTTCAAATACTATTCTCAATTCTAATCCATTATGGCATATTGGTTATGTTTTCTCTAATTAGAACCTTTTAGGGGCCTCCCAAGATAACTCACGCCGACACTAGGCACATTTAACACATTTTGCATGGTAACATATTTAATTTTTTATGTAACTGCTTAATTTTGATTGTTATACATTTTTCTTTTGTGTTAATATTTAAAGCCATTATTACACATCGCTATTATCCATTATCTAAGTAAAATTAAAAAAATCACTTAGTCAAAAATCCTCACACAAAGTTATCACATATTTTGTGTCATATAATAATAATTAAAAATGTTCATAGTAAACTAATAGGTTATAATTATTATAACCCAGAATAACTCAATATTATTTTTAATATTTTGAATTTTAAAATGAATTGACTTAATTTAATTTAAAGGCAAAAATATTATCTATTGCACCCCGAAAGGTATATTTGAGGTCAATTCACTCTAATATTAAAAATAACAGAGTAAAAGGAATTCATGTTTACGTTAAATTCGAAATGTTGTGCGTTAGTAATCAGGACCAGTATCGTTACCAATCAGAGAAAAGTTACCCTGGAAACCTCGCTTTAACAGCGGCTTAATCCAAAAAGTTTAATATTTCATAATATAAAAAAGTAATGTTAAGTGACTTTAAAATTATTACTTCAAAATGTTGTGAATCGGCGCTAGCAAATATCAGACAACGTAACGGGTAAACACAAAATGTATATTAAATCATTTTTTTTTATCATGTTTTTATAAATTTAAACTATATTAAGTATACGACATATTAACATAAAAATAATGTAAATATAAACTATTTTATTTTGAATATATTTCTATATTTTATTCAATAGTTATATATTATTATTATTTATTTACTCGTATATGTTATACATTTTATAATTTTAGGAATTGTCTATATGTATGTCATTATAAAGTCAATATTAAAATGTTTGTTTTTGCCGAAAAGGAAGTGGTTCGATTTTGGTCAGAATACTTTGGACAGTACGTTCTCTGAATTAGCGTAGTGATTTATTTCCAAGTTGGCAGCATTTACGCCAAATAATTGAGTGAATTGTGTGATTTATTGAATTCACCAAATCTAATCGTGTTCTACTGTCTACAAGTAACACGCTACTTGGCAATAAATGATTTTCTTGTTACAATACTGATGCTGAAAATGTATATCAGCCTAAAACTAAATCGCTTTTACAGCGGCTTAATCCAAAAAGTTAAATATTTACATAATATAGAAAGATAATGTTAAGTTAAAAATTATTACTTCGAAATGTTGTGAATCGGCGCTAACAAAAAACAGACAACGGGAGGACACAAAATTGATCTTAAGTGATTTTTTTTTTATTATGTATTTATAAATTTAAACTATATTAAGTATTATGACATATCAAAATAAAAATAAATAATGTAAATATAAATAATTATTAAGCAAATTAATAATGCCAACTCTACATATTAATGAATAATATTATGTTTAATTTATAATATAACGGTTAAAATATACTAAGTTATATTTAACAATCATGGTAGTTTTTGATTAAAAATAAATAAATAAATAAAAAAACTAAAGTGTTAACAGCTACATTGTACAATATACCTAAACAAAAAAGAAATATTATTTATTAGGTACTGTATCTATAGTGGTTTACTCAATTGTTTATGGATACACATGTTTGGTTTTTTATTAGATCGAAAACCCTTTATAAATAGTAATCAGACAAAATTGTATATTATTCTTACAACGTTTTTAAATTCAACACATTTATAATAATATTCAATTTTTGTACCTACGAAAATGGTCAAAAATATAAATATGCTAACAATTTTTTGTTTTATTGGTTTTATTTATGCTGGAAGTAAGTACCTGCATTTTTTTTCTTAATTTACATAACAGGTTTCTGGCGAATCATAGGTAGAAAATACATAGGTGTAATTATTATAGGTTCTCACCTATATTTTTTTTTCAAATGTATATGTTCATTGTTATATGGTGTTCTTGAGCCATTTAATGAGAAAAGTGTAATTCACTCGTTATAAAACTCTAAGGTATGTATATTATCTAGGCATTTCGTACCGACTTCATTAGTATTTTAATTTTTAAGTGAGTTATAATTATGTAAATTAAACCTATATCAAAATGCTCAAAACACACATTAAAATGAACATGTCATTAAAAGCATATGAGTTGACCTAGATAATATTGTTATATTTAAATAGATGACATTGATAAGTTCAACATGATATTAAACCTTACATCACACAATTGGATCTGATGAATAGAAATTTAAGTTATTTACAATGTTTTAAGCGGGTTTGACGTCCTCTTCTGAGTCAACAATTATATTTTAGTTATAAAGTCATAGTTTTTAATAACTATAAATTATTTTAGATTAAGAATATGATGATTGTGTCAGTAAGTTATTTTATTTTACTTTAGAAAATATCTATGCATTACACATGTTTATACAGTGAGTTCCACTTTAGTTTTAATGTGATCACTTTTCTACTATTTAATTATTATTATATAAAAGTAAGTGAAATAGGTGTTTTAGTTTTAGGTAAATCAGAAAAATAAATTGTGTATCGTTCATTTTTGATCTGATAAGTATTAATTAATAGTTGCAATTTATGGTTTTAATTTAATTTTTTTATACATACACCTAGGTACAGTATTTTACATTCAATAAATAAGTATTCATTAAAGTAGGTCATCATTGAAAAAAGATTTCGATGAATTTTGTCAGCATTTGAAGTTTCAATGATTCTAAAAATAAATCATACCTATTACTTATGTATCTTTAATACTCATTAACTGGTTTATTAAATACTAATGAGGAACAGGGTATTAAATTCATATAAATTTACTTCTATACTTGTAATAATCGAAGCCGCTTATTGCCTAACGAATGTCGTTTTATATAAAATAAACTAAATAAAAATACAATATACGTAGCTCAAAATAAGTCAAATCAATTTGATGAAAATTATAGAAAATTGGCATATAAACATTTGGTGAAAATTTAAAATATCTATTATAATATACGATTGTATCATAAAAATTATTTATTCATACTTAAAATAAAACTTTCGCACGTCTTGAAAGTTACCTACGTTAAAGACGTACATATAGGTAGTACTAATTATATCTTAATTTGTATTACAATTTTAACGTTAAACTTCAGCGTTAAAATGTAACCGGGTACAATTATTTTTCTACTAGACAATAGAATATAACCGACACCTATGCAATGTGGAAGACCTTTACACTAATTTAGTTTAAAAGTCATATAAACAATAAATACCTAATGTATTTAGTATTGTTTCAATTGATACGTTTATAAATATTAATAATCATTTTTATTTAAAACAACGTTACAGACACAATGGCTAGATATAAACTAATGGGAGATACAATTAGGCAAAGGCAAGTATACCTTTAGTTCTTTGTTTATCCAAAATATTTTTGACTGCTTATACTAAATGGTCAGATTTAATGCACTTAAAATAACCAACAATGTAAACCCTGTAAACCCTGTAAAATTGTACCCACAATCTGGTTCACAATTTTGTACGCAAACGAGTCATTTTAAATTTAAAAAATATATTATTATGTGCGCAAACGAGTCTCAGCCAAAATTTCTTTTAATTATCAAATATTAATCGGTTTTATATGTGTCTTATTCAATAAAAAAAAAAAATAGTAAGTTCTAAATCGAATTTTAAAAAAAATTTTGAAATTTTTCGAATAGGTATTTTTTTTATTGTTTTTGATAAAAATACAATGAATCCATTATTATTTTGTTCTGCTAAAAAAGAAGCATCTACTAGCTAATGAGTGACATTTAAATAATACATTAAAAAATCTAATAAGAATAGTACTTTATTGTATAAGACACTTTTATATTGTTATGATTTATATTGTATAAACATTTCTTATTAAATATTCACATATTATAACATAATTTTATTTTGTAAAGCATAATTTATCTATATTATTTTATTATATGCTCTATATTGTATAATGTACTAGCTGATCTCGTGCACTTCGTTGCCTGTTTAAAAAAATAATAATGCCAACTCTATATGAATAATAAGTTTTATTTTATAAATAACGGTTACAACTTACAATGTACTAAGTAATATCTTTACAACAACATTCAATTTAGTCCTACCCGGCGTTGCCTGAGCCAAATATTAAGTTAAGATTAACTTCAAGTGATTTACATACATCTAAATCACCTAGGTGGGCAATCAACTGCATTATATCACGGACAATATGCGAGCAGTATATTATCAGGTAGGCAATCCACCTGCGGTGGATTGCGGACCCCATGAGGTGCGTGATTGAATGGAAACAGAATTAGGTAGGTGAAAAACAGTACAGAGTTGTCATTTTGTAACACCACTCGCATATTAAATTTTTCTACCCGATCCCGTGCACTTTTTATTTCATTTTTAGCTGTTAATCTATGAATTACTGGCAGCGTTTGTCGAAAATCTTCAGCTATAAAGGGAGTTCATTGATATTCCATTTTAAATTTATACATTTATATAAAAATCGACATGGTACACGTATCTCGCACATCTCAGTGTGTTGAGTAGTTTTGGAATATATATATATATATATATTGTAATATAGATAAATTGTCGGGTTTTACTTTTTGGAACAATTCATACCTACACACTGCTGACGATAAAACACACACAAAAGAAAAAAAGGTAAGGTTGCAGGTAGCTGGAAACCTACTCTCGCGGTCGGTCACGGGAATATCCGAAATACACCATGCAAATAAGCATGTAAATTTAAATTTAATATTAAAAAATTAATTCCGAACATTTTCATACTCACTCACCGTTTAAACCTTCTCTGAACTTACACAAACAATTTAAGACCAAAATGAGCTAAATTGGTCCAGCCGTTCTCGAGTTTTAGCGAGACTAACAAACAGCATTAGATTTTTATTTATATAGATTAATAAAGGTTCTCCATAATGTTGTACATTTTTTTTTGTTATCAATACAATATACCCCACGCACGTGTTATAAAAATATTTTGTTTTACTTTAAAATATGTCACAATTTATAGATTTAAAAATGACAATGTCATACTATGTCAGTTAATTTTGTGTAAAAACAACTATGGGGTGACACGCTATGGTCGTATAGCTCCCAAAGGTCGACCGAGCACTTTTTAGTCGGGTCGCCAACCACGAGACGAGACTTTAAGAGCATCGTGGACTTACCTTGTTACTCATTTTAATAATTGAATATGATGGATACGTTTTTTAACACTTTTCTTAAATTCGCTTTCACGTCCGTCTGTAATCAAATCTTGCGCTCTCGATTTGAGGCACTTTTTGAAGATGAAAAATTCTGAAAATTGGTATAGACCTTGGTCTTGGATGACAATACAATAATCCGTTGTCATTTTGGGACATGGACCTCCAGGTAGGCATCTCCGAGGAAGTAAAGATACGAAGGGTTTCCCTGGGTCAAGGCGGGTTAACCTAACCATTAGTCGCGTTTTACTAGCGCCCTCTACAATAAGAACTTTTATACCATGTTACCATAATATTTTTATAATTTATATAATCGGGGGTATATGATATACCAGGCCATAGAGGGCGCTAGTATCACGTGACTTTTTAATTTAAGAACATTCAGAGCCGTCATATCCGTGCTCGTTGTGCAACCATATAGTATCTATATTCGTGATCAGGAGTAAGCCTGCAGTGATACCGGTAAATCCAACTATTCCAACTATACTATTTGATTCATACTCCGTTTACAGTTTTTTTTGTTTTTGATTCTTTTTGTTTCACAAACATATTTCTTAAACGTTTAATAAAAATATTTACTTTCAACTAAAAAGTAGAAAATAAAAAAAAAAATTTTAAAAACACACTTTTAAAAATAATATTTAAATAAATATTTATTAATATTTATTAATAAATAATATTTTAAAAATTGCACTAAAAAGACAAAAATAATTTTCTGTACTTAAAAATAATGAAAAATTTATTGATGAAAAATTTAAAAGTGTGTGGTGCATCATACAAAACATTAAAAGCCGAGCTAAGTCTCACATACACTTCTTTGTTCAATCATGTTTATAAGATAGTGACTACTGACTGGGAATATATGTCAAGTGTAAGAGCACCACACACTTTTAAATTTTTCATCAATAAATTTTTCATTATTTTTAAGTACAGAAAATTATTTTTGTCTTTTTAGTGCAATTTTTAAAATATTTTTTTTAATGTTTTTATGGAAAAGTGTGTTTTTAAAATTTTTTTTTTTTTTAATAATCGGTTGATAGGAGGTAATTTTATATATTCAAAATTTAGCGCCGAGAAGCCGAATGACATAAAACTCGGACGGACATAATAATTTAAGATAATAATATACATAGTATCTTAGATCATAATTTATACTATGGAGAATAACGTAGACATGACGGACTTTTGATGGTAAAAATGTTCGTTACCAGCCACTCTTGACGACCGTCTAAGTAGTGGAAAAGGAAAAATTGCGACAGGCCGACGATTTTCGTACACAAACCGTAAGCATGATTGCCGGAAACAACTCGAGAATAATGACATAGCGGACAACTGCAGTAACAGCAGCGGCAAAGGTGGGCATTAACTAGTTAAAAAGTTAAAGTTAAGTTAAAAAGCTAATTTTTTTTTAACTTTTTAACTTATCTAGTTAGTTTGTTTTATAATCAACTTATGAACTTAACTAGTTTAATTTACAGTTGAAATAACTTAGCTTTTCTCAGTTGATTTATGACATGATAATATTATGCCGGTCTATACTAGTAGACAATATTATGAATTATAGTGCACTTGCATCGACCAGTCCCTTAGTCCTTACGTTGTTTGTAAATCGTAATCGTACTTTATCATAATCGTCATTCGTTTACCTACCGTGTGGGAGATTTATTTAGTCCATTCGTTATATTGACATATTGTTATAATATTATATGGTAGACATTTTATATTTCAGATTTCTTAATATTATTTATTACATTATTACTTAAAATAATTAAAAATGTCATTAAGTACGGTAACGAGTAGTGAACGCATAGTTTAAATTAATAAATAATATAAAAGTAAAAGGGTATACAGTGTACATTATGATAAAAGTTCAATCAAATTGTTTTTATAATTTATAAATTAGAAAATAGGAAGACACATTCACTCTTTATTTGATTAACATAATAATTTTAAAAAAATAGATCAACTTTTTTTAAACTGAGTTAAGTTAATTTTTTTTTCTATATTAACTTTTAACTTATCGAGTTAAATTTATAATTTGTTAACTGTTAACTTTTAACTTATCGATCTTGTGTCCTCTTAACTTAACTTAACTTGAGTTAATTATTTTCATTAACTTGCCCACCTTTGAGCAGCGGGTATACCAATCTTCGTTCAAATATAAATTTATACAAGATTTAAAAGCTTGATGTTGTAGACATAAATGTACAATTTGTAAAGACATTATGATATTTGTAAATTTATTTTACTACTAAACATAAATGTAAACAGTTGTTACGACTTTTTATTAAACAAAATTTAAATGCTTGATGTGAAAAACGATTTTTTATATATTTATGACTAGTATATTTGTATATTTGATTGAGTTTCTGTGGCTTTATTAATTTATTAGGCAATATTTAATATTATTCTTGCAAAATAAATTCTTATTAACGATAAACACAAATGTCGTATAGCATTTTAATTCTAAATAACGGAATACAAACTTTCTTTTTAAATAGCAATCCTCGATCTTAATCTATTATAGCATGTTGAGGTCATAATAAAATACCTAATATATGATTTTCAAATTGTTGACAAATGGTCAGAGTTTTCATGAATTTCCACTGACGTGTATTTTTGTTAAATAGACCTTTTGGGGCACCCTCGAGGTGCCTCACACATATTACAGACATTTAACACATTTTGCGAGGTAACATGTAAGACAATGCGATTCACTGTGTTTGTTACATTTTTCTTTTGTAGTTTGATTTATTGTCGCAACTACCAGGTGTGCAATGTGTGTATTGCACACAACATACCCACAAAGCTTCTAGTAGGTGTATTAAAAATAACTTTTTAACCGTAGCTGTTGACATTTTATTTTATGTAAAATACGCATTAGAAAAAGCAAGCTTGATAAAATGATCAACATTTGAGCTTTAAATGATTCTAAAAAAATGTCATGACTATATGTATCATTTATATTTTAAAAGTGCTATTATAAAAGCTTCTTAAGAAATTAAAATTATTCGAATAATGACTTTCGTGCTATGTTAAGTTTTAAAAATATTATAGTTTAAAATTGCTCATATTATTTTCAAATTTTTTTCTACCTAACTACAATAACGTATGGTAAAATATTTAGTCTTTAAGAGAATACTTTTATTTTGTATTTGAAATATATATTCAGAAAATGTATTTGAATACTTTAAGAATATATTTTTTTAGTTTTGGAATGGTTGTGTGTAGATTGGTGTGCCAAAAAAGTAACTTTAATTGTTATATAAATACAATGTTTTACCATAATATTACATGCACATTACAAACATTATTCCATACTTGTTATCTGTAACATTCAAAGCACGTTACAAATAACATACATGCTCGTTACAAGTAACATGCAATGAATGTTACCAAATATTATAAAAAATGTCAATTTCATTCTAAAAATATTTAAGAATAATATACAATTATAAAAATTAATAAAGTAATTTATGATACATAGTTTTGCATTTTATAAATATACAAAAGCAAACTTAATATTAAATACATAAAAATTAATAACTTAAATAGATTAGATACATACATATAAACTAAATTCTATTAGACACAAAAAACAATTAATATTTTTATTAAAAATAAATCATGAACTTATCAAACATCATACAACATATTATAATATAAAAATTTAAGAAATCTACTGTGGGATATCTTAGTCAAGATATAGAGTGATAACTACTGCTTTATTCACTGATAATTGAATAAAAAAACACTTACATTTAAAGTCATATACTTGGATAAGATAAGGTGTACTTACAAATTGAAGTATATGATATACAAGCCAATATCTTTGGACAAAAATATTAGGTAAATTAAAAAAAGATGAAAAACTATTACATTGTGATAATATATGAAAATGTAGGACATTTAGATTCTAAAATATTTTTTATGTCTTTTAATTTTTCATAAAATCTATTAGAATCTTCTTGCAGATTATACCTTGAACATTTCATAAATTGTTTTATTTCTCGATAATTTTTATCATACTTAAAGCAACTAAAAGATCAAGATATTAATAAGTAATAACTTACTGTCGTGGTAATTGGTCGGTAGCCATAAGACGTATACATGTCCGATGTATCTGCATGCAGTGAAGATACTATTTTTTTTCCTGAGAAGTAGGCAGAACTCAGATGATAGAGCATCTGATTCTTTAAGAATTAGGGTTTATAGAACCTAGTTTATCTCGATGGGCTGCACCGGTAATACTTGTGAAGAAAAAGTATAGCTCATGCAGGTTTTGCTTTGACTATCACCATTTTAATACACAGAGGTTCGACCAATACCGGACCCCCATCGCATGGTCCGCTAATGGATGGAGCGAAAATGTACAGAATCGTGGACTTTAAGTCCAATAACCTGACTACCTTGAGTGAAAGGTGCTGTAAATTTTTGCTCCACTCATTTCTCGGACAATGCTATGGAGGTCCGGCATTGGGTGAACCTCTGTGTATTAGATGGTGATAGTCAAAGCAAAACCTATTTGAGCTATTTTTTCGCTACCGGTGCAGCGAGTGGAGATAAGTCAGGTTATTAGCAGATGGGTTACTCTTAAAGAAGATTATTCAAGTTCAGATTCATGCAAATTTTTTTAAAAACTCCCCCCTCTATTTTATGCCATTTGGGTTAGTTGGTAAATTTGTGTTTGTTTATTTGAATACAATTGTGGTATACTCAGAGAGTTAAATAAACATCTGAACCACTTGCAAACAGTCTTGGAGGTCCAGTCTCATGGTCTGAGGTGCCAACTACAAGATTGTACATTTGGAGTGGAACATATCAAATTCCAAGGATACGTTGTAAACGGTGAAAGCCGACGAAAGAATTGACCGGGAACCGGAAAAACTGACAGCAATTCAGAAATACCAGTTTCGATGTAGACAAATGACATAATGTTGGTGTAAGGCATTTGTATAACACTAGCCAAAAAAAATAAATTTAAATCGAAAAAAAGAAGTAGTTCTTAATAAAAACTTAAATTGGTCAAACTAAACTCGCATGCTCATAGACACCTCATGAAAAAGTCGGAACCGCTCTTATACCTGACATTAATAACTAAATAATATATTTTTTTTTAAATAAACGCGTCTTTTATGACTGCGTTTTGAAATAACTGTATTTTGCGAACGGATTATTTAAAATGAAAAGTATAAATGCTAAGAATAATTGTAAAAATAGTATTATACATTTCTAGTAATAAACACATGAATTGTTTAATCAACATTTGCGTGTATCATTGTATTAATGGTTTATTGAGTTTATTCACCAAATTCTATTATAATAAAATAATAGTAAATACAATAAAAAATGAATAAGATTTTAACATGCACCTATAAAATGTTCGTATGAAATTTTTTTGAAGTGAAACTTCTTTACTGAGGGTACGGGAAAAAAATTCCGACATGCTTGCGCGACATATGTGGGCGACAGTTCCGAACGACCCCGAACAAACCCGAACCACTTCCCGAACCGAGGCTGCAAATATATTACATTCAAACGGTGTACGTCATAAACCTTACTTTGTGTAATATATAAACAATTGTTGATAAAGTTGATGGTTTACACACTCGGTTAGGTACAATTATGCGTTTTAAACGTTTATCGATCACAAAACATTCGAATTAAATCGGTTTTACACTATTAAACGCGAAAAACGTGTTTTTGGGCTTAAGAACTCGAGATTCGTATATGATTCACATCTCAAACGGTAGTCGATAGGTGTTAGGAGTAGGTTTCCAAGATTAGATAGATAGGTAGGTACGAGTTCAAACCCCGCTCCGGCGGCAATTGCCGGGCGGCCTATGATCTAGCATGGCCGCCTGAAATTTTTTTTTTTTTGTCAGCAATGATGATATTGTTTAAATAAATTGTAGATATATATATTTTAGTATAATTTATTTATTTATTTAACACTTTTAATAACCAAAAATTATTTATTTATTTAAATTAAATAAATACAACCACTTTATATTTTGAGTAAATGCATGGTTGAATGTTAGTATTGGTTATTAAATGTAGAATATAATATTATGCAGTATACAAAATTAAATATCAATAACTTTGTAAACAATTTAAATGGATTTGTAAATAAAAACTGATCATCTATTTAATTTAATTATCATGAAATATTTACACAATTTGTGTGCAAAATTAATTAAATAATACATAATATTTTTATGTATATTACAATAATCCAATACTATTTATTATATGCCACATTTTTAATAACCAAAAATAAATACTAACCTCACCTATATAGCAATTTAATCATCTTTTATTATAATAAAACTGTCTGTAAAAGTACAAATACAGTACTGTGTATTACAGTGAACGTCGTCGACACTAGTATAATACTAATCAAATAAAATTAAAATATACACTAAGAAAACAATACAGGCTACTCTCGATGTCACCCTGCAGCTAACTAAGAATCTCGATTCATCAAAAAATTAAAATTATTATTATTTTAATAAAAATGAAAATAATAATAATAATATAGTACAAGTTATCGTCATATAGAACCGCGTAACCCCCGAAACTCGTACTATTCCCGACTACCGTGCCTCGTAAAAGAATTCCACCATTCAGAAAAAAGTTTCACTTCGACCGCCCGACTTGCAACACGCACCATTTTTCTTTTTTTTGAAATTATAATGTTTCTACTAGTTCAAGCTAGTTAATAATTTCCTTAGCAAAAATAATGATATTTAAAAAAAATGTGAAAAATCAGCCATTTCACTTAAGTAAATGTTTTTACCATATACATTTTTCTGAAAATCAGATTTACAAATTAGCTATATATTTTAATATTTCGAAAAAAATTTTTATCAATTTTTAAGTTTTTGTATAAAAAATAAAAATGTAGCGCAAGTGTCTATGAATTATATTAATAGAAATTTTTAAAAAATATTGGTTAGAACAAAAGTTATTTCATTTGTCAGATCTCCATGGGACAGCCTGTGCCAAGTATATTAAAAAAATATATTTACTTGTTACTATATTATTATCTACAGTAGTTTACTCAATTGCTTATGGATACACATGTTTTGTTTTGTATTTGCTCAAAAGCCCTTTATAAATAGTAATCAGACAAAATTGTATATTTTTCTTACATAGTTTTTAAATTCAACGCTGTTATAATATTATTAATTTATTTTAACTACTATGAAAATGGTCAAAAATATTAATATGCTAGCATTTTTTTTTTTGTTTAATTTTATTGGTTCTAGTTATGCTGGAGGTGAGTATTTTTTTTTTTTTTGAATTTACATGATACATTACAGATTTTTGGCTAATCATAGGTAGAAAATACATAGGTGTAATTACTATAGGTACTCACATATATATTTTGTTCAAATGATTATGTATATCAAATCTAAGCAATAGAAAAACAATTGAAACCATAGAACAATGTTATTTGTGTTTTATTAAATACAATTATATTTTAAAACCATTTTTTGGGTTCAGAATCATTTATTATATTGATTTTTTTAAGATAATATTATTACATAGGTACTAAGAAAAGTAAAAAAATATTTAAAAGTAAAACAAAATTATTAAACATATTACAGACGAATTAGGTGTACTTTTCAGTGTTTAATAGTTTGAACATTTTATATTTTTAGTATTGAAAATTTAACATCATTTTTCAAATTTTTCATCATTTTTTAAATACTTTTAAAATATAACTTACTATTTTTTTACTAATTTTTACTATTAATTATTCTAGACAAAATGTAGAATTATTGTATCATTATTCATTATAATTTATTATATTTTACTTTACAACATACATAGAGGATGTCTCACTCACATGTGTTTGAGTGTTTCCTTCTTTTATTAATATGACCTGACATTAAAACATACATCACAGAATTGATTTCTGATGAACACAAATTTAAGTGTTTTATAATAAGCGGTTATGACGTTTTCTTCCATTACATTTTAATTATACCATATTTTTTACTAACTATTAATTATTTCAGATGAATATTTTAAATATTGTGCAGGTAAATTATAATATTTTACTTTACAAGATATCTATAAATACATTGCACACGTTTATACAGTGAGTTCTGCTTTAATCTTAATGTGATCATTTTTCTTCTGTATAATTATTATATAAAAGTAAGTCATATAGGTATATTAGTTTTAGGTGAATCAGAAAAATAAATTATGTATCGTTAATCGAATAAGTATTATTTAATAATTGCAATTAATGGTTGAAATTCAATTTTTTTATACGTATACCTACCTATGTACAATATTTTACTTTCATTAAATTATTATTCATTAAAGTAGGGAATCATTGAAAAAAGGTGGGAAAATGTGTAACCTATTCGATTAAATAACTATCTAATCTTGTTTAAAAGTTATAACTTAAACAATTTATGAAGAAAACTATGGTTATACATCTTTTAGATGTTGTTGAAATGAAGTACTTATGGAAACTTTGTTTTATATAACATAAGCTAAATAAAAATACAATGTAAGTAGGCACGTTGATCAAAATAAGTCAAAATAATTTGAAAGTGTTATCATGTTATCAACATTTGTTGACAATTTAAAATGTCTATTATAATATGCAATTATATCATAAATGTATTTATCTAAATAAATTAATATTTATTAATATTTAAAATAAAACTACCGTACGTCTTTAACGTAGGTATAATTTGTATTACAATTTTAACATTCAACTTTTAGTAAATGTTGAGCTATCATAGTTGCATACTTGTAGCTAATAAAAATTAAAAAATTTAAAAAAACTTAGGCGGTAAAATGTATCCGGACACAATAATTTTTTGTCCGAGACAATAGAATTTACCAACGCCAATGCGGTGTGGTAGACCTTTACACTCATTAAATTTAATAGTCATTGAAATAATAAATACATACCTAATGTATTTCTAATATATCGATTGATAAGTTTTTAAATATAAATAACTGTTGTTATTTAAAACACTTTTGCAGACCAAATGATTGAACAGAAACTAATTAAGTTCTTCTTTGGCTATGGCAAGTATAGTTAATTTAGTTGTTTGAATATCCAAACTGTTTTAGACTGCTTATACTTAGTGATCTCTAAACAATACTTAGATTATATAAAAACCAACGATTTCAACCTACGCGAGGTACACATCATGAAGTGATGTAGTCACGTGGTAGTATAATACTATTTTATGGAAATTCAGCTTTATACAATTTTATATCGATCGTGTAGAATGCAACTAGCCAAAAAAAAATGTCGGGATGTGGTGGATGTTTATGTACATTTTTAGCGTTTTTCTACGTAATATTTGTTTACCATCATAGTTTAATTTCTAAAGCAGCACATAATATAATATTATTATTGATTGTCATACCTTCTTCGTTTTCCCCAAATTGGCGATTATATGTATTGCATTCGGCTGATATCGGTAGTTTTCACAATTACTAAGTATTATAATTTATATTGCAAGTTGGCCACAATCAAGATTAGTTGATTATAGATATATATAAGAGTGTTACCAAACTGAGAATCATGTATTATATTATAATGTTCCTAACATCTTTACAGTTTATTTTAATAATTATGGTTGGAGAGCCAAAGCTAAAGAAATGGGTAAGTGTACATTTATTATGCATATAGTATTGTATTTAAATTTTTCATTAGATATAGGTTGCAAACAGGTTGATGAAATATTTTACATATTACACAATCAATGACACCGAGTAGAAACTAGCATTCATTATGGACTCGTCAACACTAAAAAATGTTTAAATACAACTACCCTAATCTCATAAACTTTAATTTGTGGGGGAAGAAGGGGTCATCACTGAGGGTCGACTCGCCTTTTATTCCTTTTTCTTCATGTGTGATGATTTGATGCACCTGGTTTGAAAATAATTAAAGAATTGTTGTTTGACTTTCGCTTTTCTTTGTTGGAATAACGTAATTATCATTTTTTCTAAACTAGACTGGAGAAGTTTACTGTAATCTTAATAATAGTAAGCACCTACTTCTTCACAACTAGTAATGTTTTAATTTCCAACATCACCACTACCCTCTTAATGTTAAATACTATGGTCTACTTAAAAGCTATTGTTATTGATCAGTTAAACTAACGTTAATATACATGCTTAATTTACAGTATATATTTTATAGTGTATGGTATATTTTATAACTTGTATTAATTAATTAATGTAGATGAGAGTTCCTACACAGGTAAGTTATTGTAGTCAATGTTATACGATGATTACTGTTTAAAATATTGTCTTAAAAATAAATAAATGTTTAATTTTTAAAATGTTCATAATTATATATATTTATAACTGTGTATGTAAATAAAAAACGTTCTGAAAACTAAGTCCAAGAATAAATACCTACCTTAAGCTAATCCATATTATTTCAGGTCCAGTTTCCGAGTTTTTAAAAAAATACTCAGAAGGTAATAATTTTTATTAGACTGATTACAAGACACGCATAATATAATATTTTATAATTTATTAAAATAGTCTTCAAGTTACTAATAATTGGTTCTATAATTATGTTCAATATGAAAAAAAAAAGTTATAAAGTTTTTATTTTTTTTGTTTTAGGTGTCAATAAAAATTTAGATCCCTTAAGCTTCTGTATTAATGAATATAGAAATAAATTTTAGGATGTGTTCCTAATAGACAGTTGTGTCACATTTAAATAATACATAAAATAATGAAATAAAATTCTTACTTTATTAGACAAAACTCTTTTATATTGTTATGATTTATATTATAAAAATTTCTTATTAGAAATTAAAAAAAAAAAAATAATAAATAATAAAAAATAACAATAATAATAAAATTATTTGATCACTTATAACATCATTTTATTTTATAAAGCATAATTTATCCATAATATTGTATTTTATATTCTATTATGCATTAATAAAGCCCCTCCATATTATTGTACCTATTTTTTGTTATTTATACATATATACTCAACGCAAGTGTCATAAAAATATTTTGTTTTACTTTAAATGTCATAATTTATGGATTTAAAAATGACATATTTTTTTTTTTTATTAGGTTTATAAAGTCATTTTTTTATAACCGTTTTAAATTGAGTTTTAAGTATAGAAGGGAGAGTGGAAGGAATGTTTATAGACTTAATATGGTTAATCAGAGACGTACGCTTAGAATACA
Source organism: Neotoxoptera formosana (assembly GCA_022818045.1). NCBI lineage: Eukaryota > Metazoa > Arthropoda > Insecta > Hemiptera > Aphididae > Neotoxoptera > Neotoxoptera formosana. The sequence continues at coordinate 49,545,893 of CM040633.1, forward strand.
ATGAGGGACAATCAAATAGTAAGTGAGAGATGTTACAGACGCTTTCGGTTATCTGTAGTGTACAGAAAGGAGAGTCGTTTAGGCCAAGTTTGTATGAAATATGAATGTTCTGGAAGAAGTGAGTGGGCCACGTGGAGTTGGTTAAAACGGACAATGATAGATCTTGGTAGGTCTAGGTTGTAGAACCAAGTTTTTTTATTAGAGACGACGTAATAGAGGGGAAAAATCGGTCCAAGGCAACTGCGCAAGGAGAGGAAGGATTATGTTGGAGGCAGCTTTGGCGAGCCTGTCAGCCACTTCGTTACCATGTATGCCAAATGCCAATATGACTAGGGGTCCATATAAGACTTATATAGGGATTTATATGGCTAGGGATTCATATAAGTTGAATAAAGCGATTGTATGGCTTGAGAACATATATATATATATTTTTCAAGGTAACATGTAAGACAATGCGATTCACTGTGTTTGTTACATTTTTCTTTTGTAGTTTGATTTATTGTCGCAACTACCAGGTGTGCAATGTGTGTATTTGCACACAACATACCCACATAGCTCCTACTCGGTGTATTAAAATTAACTTTTTAATCGTGGCTGTGGCACGAACCCTTACTGCCGACCCAGAGGTCGTCGACCGATCCGGCTACACCTCAATTAAACAACTAATTTTCCCTAGGCTCCCTAATATCGTCACGATGGGCACTCCAACACAGATGAATGGAGAATGGAGACACCTTAGAGAACTTATCTGGTGGGTAAATAAATCAATGGACACAAGTATTATGGTACAAAATAATAAAATAATATTATTGTGTGGCAAAATGTCAAATTATACACTAATGGGCGCCCACAACACTTATAGAGAAATACAAAATATAATATAATAGTATACTAATGAGATAATATAAAGATAATAATATTAGTTATTGGTTTTTTATTCACCGGTCTCAACTGCTATCGCGGCTGCAATGTGGGTGTAATTCGGCGATCTCTCCAATGATGCACAAAACGTTGTCGATATTACACCCGATGAAACCCGACGGGTAACTAACGGCTACCACAAACAGTGCTATTATAAAAACTTCTGAAGAAATTAAAATTATTCGAATAATAGCTTTCATGCTATGTTAAGTTTTAAAAATATTATAGTTTAAAATTGCCCAGAACATATTTTCAAATTGTTTTCTACCTATCTACAATATTGTATGGTAAAATATTCAGTTTTTTAAAGAATACTTTTATTTTGTATTTGAAATATAATCGTATATAAAAATATATATTCAGAAAACGTATTTTAATACTTTTAGAATATATTTTTTCCCTGCTAATTTTTTTTTAGTTTAAGAATGGTTGGAGATTAAAGGTTAATCTTAAAATATAGAATATGTTCCAAAATTAATTTATCAACCTTGATATCACTAGCAAATCAATATATTTAAATGTGTTTTTTTAGGGTAATAAGAATAGAAATTGCAGTGAAGTGAAGTGAAGTGCACAAAACATTATTTTTAAGGCAAATGCACTTTTTATTTTGACACTTAGTCTTACAAACACATTTAAAAAATCCTTGGCCAGTTCCTGTGGACTGTCCCTTTGCGACTGTTCGTAATGTGTCAATGTGTCGTAATGTGTTTGTCAATTTGTAGTAGCTTTTTCTGACATACTGTAAACTGACTTCTGGCATATAACTGCTTCAGAACTCTATCCTGAGTTCCTAATGGATAAAAACCATCACTTGTCACCTAAAAAAAAATAAATTATCTAATAGTTATTAATATTAAACGCATAATTTTTAAACTTATTTATTACCTCTAAAATAATTGCCAGTATACTTCGTGCATCTAAACGTCCTTTATCTACCTCAGGAACTGGAACACGTACAGTTGAATGAATTGCCACCAGTAATAGCTTCTTATCCGACCACGCCATCATTTTTTTTGCTTGATTTTCCAGATTTTCCTTGTCTCTAGTTCGCATGACATTGGCGTTTTCGTTATTTAATTTGATAGTTGTAGCTTATTGTTGTTCTGTGTCTGATGTTTCATTTTCGATGTTTTATGGTTGTTTGGTGATATGTTCTGTGTCAGCTGATACTTCATTTTCGATATTTTGTGACTGTTCTATAATTAATTCAGCTAACTGTTCTTCATTTTCTATCGGACTTATTACATCGTGTGGTAAATTTGAAGTGTTTAAACCAATTTTAATTTTGCAGCCAAATAAAGCTTCATATGGAGACATTTTAAGACCAGAAACCTCGGTTTTTCATAAGCTGGATGAATCGAAGTCCTTCGCTCCAGTGTCGGTTTTTTTCATCTTGCATCCATGTTGTCAACATATTTCCGATATCCTGATTTGCACGTTCTACACTACCTTGAGATTGACTGTGCCTCGGTTTGCCATGTACTAATTTTTAATTCGGGCCACATGTTTCTTAAATTAGACACTATTTGGTTTAAAAATTCTCATCCATTATCAGACTGCAAAATAGTAGGAGCTCCAAGCAACGTAAAAATATCTATAATATTATAGGCTACCTCTTCAGCCCGTTTAAATTCTAGGGGCTTGAGAACAACAAATTTAGTGAGGCGATCCTGGTACACCATAATAAATTTAAATTTTCCATCAGGATGAGACTGAAAGTCTATTAAATCAATTTGGCATCGGGAATTAAAGCCTGAAGATATTATTGGTTTAACTACCACTCCTTTTTTCGAGCCTTTTTGTTTTTGTTGACATGGTCACAAAAATGCAAAAATGTCTCTATATCATTGCGTGTTATATTTTTATATTTATGACAAAGTTCTTTGACCATTCGATCGCGCCCATCATGTCCTATTGATATAAGTGTGGCTTGCAAGTTGAAATAAATCAAATAGCTCACTGGTTGGCACATAATACAGCACAACATTGTCGTCTTTTACAGGAAATATAAGTTTCGTTTTTCTTGTACAACCAGCACATCATACCTAAGACACCAGAAATAAATAAATTAAAATAAATCTAAATAAAAAAATGTTTTATTAATAAATAATTAATTACTTAAAAACTTAACGAAAAAAAAAAATAAACAAAATCAGTAAACGAAAAACGAAATAAAAAATGAATTCCATTTGAACGTGTAAATTTAAGTATTTTTTTCTAATATGAATTTCTTACCTTTAGATTAAACGGAAGTCTTTAGGCTCTTTTTTCTTACGTCCTGTTTTAAGTTTTGAAATAATTTCTATCAATTCATTATATTTTTCATTAGACAAAAAACTAGTATTATTAGCCAAATTTTTACGGTTCTTATGTAGTTCGTTATAAAAATTTGACTTCATATTAATCGTATCCATAGTAATGCCACACTGCGACGAGACAGGAAAATGACGATAAAATAATAAAAGTATGTTCAATATAGTTCATCAAAATTATTATTTTTATAGTAGGGTATGAAATCTGATGCAATAAAGATTAAGATTCTTATCTTTATTGTGTCAAATTGTGCACATCACACGGCGGCACGCGCATTTACGATATAAACGATAAGTTAAGTCGTTGGTAAAGCGCGGATTTCCAAACCTAATTTTGTTTATTTTGATCATATTTCCTATTTCACTTCTGGCATTATACATAATACCTAGGCAAAGCTCGTATTTTGTATATTTCCGAGTGATTTTTGGCATTTTATATAATGCCTAGGCATTTCGGAAAACACCGGATTATCCATATTGCCGGTAACATATATAATTATTATTATTATATACAGTTCATACTGCATACCTGCATCTAACGGACGAAAGTGAGATAAGAACTGATAAATTATATCGGTACAATATAATCAATGCTTACAATATGTATATGAAGTTGCCCCCCCCCCACTTTGTCCGATCAACTCCAAAATACCACCAAATAATTTCAAATTTATTGCAAATTGAGTTTCCCTAATTGCAAATCATTTTTTATATTTTTTACGAATTTTTCTATTTTTTAGCCAGCCCCCCCCCCCCGTTTTGTCCGATCGACTCCAAAATACTGCCAAATAATTGCAAATCGAGTTTTCTTCGAAAAAACGTCTTGGCATAATAAGTACGTCAATCATTTGATGTAAAGAATTGTTTGTATGGTTATATTGGACCTATATGGGGGTAGCTCAAAAATTGAAAAATTCGTAAAAAATATAAAAAATTATTTGAAATTAAAGAAACTTTTTTTGCAATTATTTAGTGGTATTTTGGAGTCGATCCGTCAAAGTGGAGAGGGGGCGAGGTTAGCTAAACAATTGAAAAATTCGTAAAAAATATAAAAAATAATTTGCAATTAGGGAAACTCAATTTGCAATTATTTGGTGGTATTTTGGAGTTGATCGGACAAAGTTGGGGGGCTACATGAAATTGGCCCCCCCAATTTTGAATTCGAGTTTACTCAAAACTGGATGATTTGCAATTAGCGAAACTCGATTTGCAATTATTTGCAATTATTTGGCGGTATTTTGAAGTCGATCGGACAAAGTGGGGGGGGGCGGTGGCACTTCATGCACGATATGCTTACAATATAATATTATCTTAACCTGATTAAAATCATGTTATGAAAAAATGACTACGCCGAAATGGCCACGCTGAAATGACCACGCAGAGATGATCACACCAAAACGGCCACATGGCCATGCCGAGATAACCACGCAGAGATGACCACACCGAAATGACCGAATCCGGTGTGTATATAAACGTTTGCACAGCAGAACCGATCACGAAGTGGCGATATGGGATTATATAATGTGTTATAATAAAAATATAATCCTTTTATTTTATAATTAAATATAAAAATGTTTACCTTATACTTTATTGTTAATTAACAACAACTTTTTAAAATGTAACTTTTCTTGCCTTTATTACTAAAAAGTCATCTATAACTTCATCAAATGATATTTGGTAAACCAAACTTTTTTCGACCAACCAAAATATGCAAGGCGAGAAACGTGTTGCGATTACGCTTTGAACGGTGAAAGAATTGTCCGGGAACCGGAAAAACTGACAGCAATTCAGAAGTTACCAGTTTCGAAGTAGACAAATTACGTATTAGGGGTGTGAGACGTTTGTGTAACCCTAGCTAAAAAAAATAAATTTAAATCGAAAAAAGAGGTAGTTTTTGACCAAAATGTAAATTGGTAGTTTATAATATAATATATAATATAATATAAAAAATGTATTTTGTACATTATACCTAAACAAAAAAAAAACATTATTTATTAGGTACTATATTATTTACAGTAGTTTACTCAATTGCTTATGAATGTTTTGTTTTGTATTTGTTCAAAAATCCTTTATAAATGGTAATCAGACAAAATTGTATATTATCCTTACATTATTTTTAAACTCAACACTGTTATAAGATTATTATTAGTTTATTGTACCTATGAAAAAGGTCAAAAATATTAAAATGCTAGCGATTTTTTTTTTGTTTGGTCTTATTGATTTTATTTATGCAGGAGGTGAGTATCTATTTTTTTTGTTCAAATGTATATGTTCATTGTTTTATGGTGTTTTTGAGCTTTTTAATGAGAAAAGTGTAATTTACTCTTTATAAAACTCTAAGGTATATTATCTAGGTATCTCGTACGTTTTCATTAGTATTTTAATTTAAAGTGAGTTATAATCATGCAAAATATTACCATATCAAAATGTTCATAACACACATTAATATAAACATATCAATAAAAGCATATAAGTTGACCAAGATATGTTATACCTAAACTAGATGATATTGATGAATTATACATGATATTAAAACTTACATCACAAAATTGGTTCTTATAAATACAAATTTAAATAATTTATAATTAGTTTTTAAATAGTTTAATGTCCTATTTTTAGTCAACCATTATATTTTATTTCTAACGTCATAGCTTTTACTAACCATAAATTATTTTAGACAAAGAACATGATAAGTGTGTCGGTAAGTTATTTTATTTTACTTTATATCATACCCATATTCTATACATTTCGTAATTATACATGTATGTATTATGTACTGTGAGCTCTTCATTAATCCTAGTAATGGAAAAGAAATAGTAATAGAATCAATTTTCTACTGTATAAATATTAATTATATAACAGTAGTCGGTAAGTTAGCAAGGTTTTTAAACTCAAGGCAAATATGAAAAATTAATTTTGGATCCCTAATATTTAATTGAATAAGTATCATTACCTAATAGTGAAATTTATTTGTTGTAATTTTTTTTTAGCTATTTAAATTGAACATTTTATAAATGTTATACTCAGTTTTATTTTATTAAGTTTTATATGCATAAAATCAATTTATGAGTGGATATTAATCCAAGTATTAATATTTGTTGATATTTAAAAAACGATTACAGATGCAATGACTGCAAGAGGGCTAGTCTTTTCTTTCAATAAAAAACATTGTACATATAGTTTATTTAAATATTTGAATATCCAAATTATTTATGACTGTTTACACTTTATGGTCTGTTTTAATATTCTTATGATAAACTTCATATTTTTTTTTAAATATAACATAAAAATAGTACTTATGTTTTATCAAAAACCAACGATTTTAAACTAATGCGAGGAACACACGAAGTCTTCGTCACTAGCACCGGACTTTATGTTAGATTTTTAGATTTTTTCTATAGATTTTTGATTGGGGGATTGGGCGTCAAAAACTACTCATTTTACTTCAATCAGTTCGATCGTTGTATTGATACGATAACAATTCTGAATATTAATTTGAATTCAATTAGAAGTCAACTTGAGATCGGTCGGTCCATTTTTTCAATTTATTTAATAATATTTTTTAAACACCACTAACAGAATTAATGTTTTTCAAAAAATTTTAATCAATGTTGTGGAATTTTGAGGGCAAAATTAAAAAATGTAATCCAACCGATCTCAAGTAGACTTTATGCCAAATTCATATACATTTTCAGAATTCTTATTGCTTCAATACAATGATTCGACCGATTGAAGTTGAATGCGTAGTTCTTGACGGAAAAATTGGCCGGTACACAATCGCCATACGCATATAATAAAAAGTAATAATACAATAAGTTATAAGTTTAAAGAATATGGTATAGGTAGAATGAAAAATATTAGAGCAAAACCTAACAATAGTCTCTTTAAATTTTTCGACTTTTAGACTTTGCATATCTGGTGAGCCGAGGACATGGTTTTACAGCAGCTGTCAAGACATGTGAAAAATGTAGTAAAAATAAAATGTATAAGAGTAAATAATGCTAAAATATCAACAAAAACAAACTTATATTTAAAAAAAAAAAAACACCAAATGTCAAGAAAAACAAACATTACGCATAATCGAATACGTTCAAAACATAAATAGATTGCAATATGCTACTTCCACTGGTTTCAATTTGGACGGTTTGGTACTATACCAGATATACTGAAAATAAAAAAAATCACAAAATCTTAAACCAGACACGTCCTGGACATGGTACACGAGCGTACAAAAGATCAGAATTCATAATGAACGCTTCACTTGTATATGTAATACAAAGGATACAAAGAAACCTTTCCTAAATATATATTATATTGTTATCGCAAGAAATGAATGCCACTACTAACAATTTAATCTGACACTAAATGGCAAAGGTGGGCATTAACTAGTTAAAAAGTTAAAGTTAAGTTAAAAAGTTAATTTTTTTTAACTTTTTAACTTATCTAGTTAGTTTGTTTTATAATAAACTTATGAACTTAACTAGTTTAATTTACAGTTGAAATAACTTAGCTTTTCTCAGTTGATTTAAAAAAAAAAACCAATAAGTTAAAAACATTTTGAAATTTTTCGTTTATACGTAAATATTACTATAATAGTAATATTTACGTATAAACCAAATATTATCTGATATTATCAGTATAAAAATAAAAATAAAACTTAAATTGGAAAGAAAATTCTAAAAATAACTTGAAAACTAAATTATCATTTAAAGTTTATAGTTATAGTTGTGTATAATATAATTATATACATGATAATATTATGCCGGTCTATACTTGTAGACAATATTATGAATTATAGTGCGCTTGCATCGACCAGTCCCTTACGTTGTTTGTAAATCATATCGTACTTTATCATAATCGTCATTCGTTTACCTACCGTGTGTGGTATTTATTTATATACAGTGTGTCCTATATGTATATAGGAATTATGTTGTAAATTACATATTATGCGAGTTGCAATAATATTTTTAATAAAATTAATAAATTTAAATTACAAATTGACAATTGTTATGTTTTGATGTTATATAACCTATATATATGAAGGTCATGTACTCAACTTCACGTATTATGACATTCAATTGCTATACGATATAAAAAAATGTATTTGTTAAATTATTAATTTGAGATGAGCATAGTTTAAATTAATAAATAATAGAAAAGTAAAAGGGTATATAGTGTACATTATGATAAAAGTTCAATCAAATTGTTTTCATAATTTATAAATTAGAAAATAGGAAGACACATTCACTCTTTATTTGATTAACATAATAATTTAAAAAAAATAGATTAACTTTTTTTAAACTGAGTTAAGTTAATTTTTTTTTCTATATTAATTTTTAACTTATCGAGTTAAATTTATAATTTGTTAACTGTTAACTTTTAACTTATCGATCTTGTGTCCTCTTAACTTAACTTAACTTGAGTTAATTATTTTCGTTAACTTGCCCACCTTTGCTAAATGGTATATGAATATATGATACAACTTATACCTACATTAAATATCCGATTGATGGACAGACAACAAGCAGAATGGTAGAATCAAATTGTAAAATATTTGGGAATGGAATATTTGTAGAGTGTACTTCTTTATTGAGGAGTAAATCACAGTAATTTATGTGTTAATTTGAAATAAATAATAAATAATTCCATAGAAAAAAAACAATGTTCATGAAAATGATTGAATTGACATGAAAATGTCTCTATATGTTTACAATAAAATAATGTAGTTTAAAAGTTTCAAAAACCTACATATAATATTTTTAGATTACAATAGAATAACTAAAATCGTAAATCTTCCTTAAAATACATTATTTTGCCCAAATTTGAACTTTAAATTTCTGTACAAAAAATTTGGCAGTAAATATTTTTAGATTGTTACTAAATGAACTACTCATGAATAACCTATGTTATTTTAAATTTTAAATTAAAATTCTTAAACACAAATTATTTGAAAATATTCGTGATTATGTCGAAGTTTTAACTTCAAATACTAATAAAATAAATTGTGTCTATGTATCCTAAATATTTTTAAATAGCTATAATAACAAATTATGAGGAATCTTGTACCAAATGTTCAAGCTTTTTGACCCAGAAAATAATTTTTTTATAGACACGTGTAGAAAGAAAATTTATTTTTTTATTTTTAGAAGAGAATAAACAATATATATTATATAACATAACGAGTATACTCGTATGTGCGTTAAGAGAAAAAAACATGAGTTACATAATTTGGGGAAAAAAGCCAACCATCACTGATGACACTTCCAATTTGTCTTAAATCGTGTGTGATTAAGTTAGTTTTAATTTTAATTTTTTTTAATATAATAAATCTTTGCACTATTTAAATTTCAGTCGCCTTGTGGGGGGCAGCCTGGGATTGTGAGGGATGAAAAGTTCTTGATGAGAAGATTTGAATGAGTAGATAGACAGTTATGAAATTTTCTATACGAACATTTAGTTTAGTCATAAATAGTTTTTAAGTTACAATCTATGTGAAGTTTATAGTTTGAAATATATGGATGAGCGTTTACTATTTTTCTTAAAGTAATATTTTGAAAAGCTTGTATCTTTTTTAGATTGGACTTTTTGGCATTTTCCTATTGCTGGAGTCAGTATGTCCAGATGGGTTTTAATAAAGTTTTGTACATGAGGAATTTAATATTAATAGGGGTTACTTTGTTACTAACTAAATCTTTCATCATACGTAGCCGATTAATTAGAGATAGTATTTTTTCACCAAATACGGGTTCATTATCATTAAGCACTTAAAAGTTATTTTTACAGATAAATAAAATAACAGAACTATCTTCACTTGAAAAACAAAATTGATTACAAACAAAGTTTGTTTCATTTCTAAAACTTGCATTAAAGACTCCTCAATGTTTGATGGTAGTGTAGGAAAATGCTTTGTTCGTACATCATATATTGAACAACGGATCAGATTCAAATCACTATATTCCATGTTCTCAGCAACATCAGCATCTATTAACTCTGGGCGTATTAATTTGTTTGGACGGGTATGCAGATCATTTTCTGAGTTTCTTTTAATGTATTTCTTACAATTTCTTTCGATATAACTTGATCTGTGTATTCATCATGGTTATGGTCTGAACTTTAAGATTGTTCGATAATTTGATCACTATTATTTACGATAACACTGGCATTACAAAATTTATTTGTACATCGAAAATTGAAATTGCTTTTTTTTAATTGCCTATATTCTCGAAATTAATAATTATTAATTATAAAAAAACGTTTTTCTCTGCACGATAAACAAATAGTGTCCTCGTCCATTGTCAAGATACCGCAATCGAAAACTAAACTAAAGTGTGTGAGTGATTTGTTATAAGGTTCGATGGAAACATTTGATAAAAATAGCGTCAGAAATATAGCAATAATTCAAGAGCATCGTTGACTTACCTTGTTACTCATTTTAATAATTAAATATGATGGATACGTTTTTTAATAATCGGTTGACGGGAGGTAATTTGCATATATTCAAAATTTACCTAATATATGATTTTCAAATTGTTGACAAATGGACAGAGTTTTCATGAATTTTCACCGACGTGTATTTTTGTTAACTAGACCTTTTGGCGCACCTTCGAGGTGCCTCGCAAATATTACAGAAATTTAACACATTTTGCTAGGTAACATGTAAGACAATGCGATTCACTGTGTTTGTTACATTTTTCTTTTGTAGTTTAAGTTATTGCCAACACTACCAGGTGTGCAATGTTTGTATTGTACCCCATACAGATAAAGCTCCTACTCGGCGTGTTAAAATTAACTTTTTAACAGTGGCTGTTGACATTTTAATTTAAGTAACACGCATTAGAAAAAGCGAGCATGATAAAATGATTAAATATTGTACATAATATTGTAATCATATAACATTTTCAACTGTTAACTTGTAAGAAAGTTACTTCAATATTGTAATAGGAATACAATGATTTACCCTAATATTACATGCACATTACAAGCATTATTCCATACTTGTTATCTGTAACATTTAAAGTATGTTACAAATAACATACTTGCACGTTACAAGTAACATGCAATGAATGTTACCAAATAATAAATATTATTAAAAAATTTCAATTTCATTCTAAAAATATTTAAGAATAATATACAATTATAAAAATTAATAAAGTAATTTATGATACATGGTTTCGAATTTTATAAATATATAAAAGCAAACTTAATATTAAATACATAAAAATTATTAACTTAAATAGATTAGATACATACATATAAACTAAATTCTATTAGACACAAAAAACAATTAATATTTTCATTAAAAATAAATCATGAACTTATCAAACATCATACAACATATTATTATAATACAATAATTTAAGAAATCTACTGTGGGATATCTTAATCAAGATATAGAGTGATAACTACTGCTTTATTCACTGATATTTGAATAAAAAAACACTTACATTTAAAATCATATACCTACTTGAATAAGATAAGGTGTACTTACAAATTGAAGTATATGATATACAAGCCAATATCTTTGGACAAAAAAATTAGGTAAATTAAAAAAAGATGAAAAACTATTACATTTCTTGACAAAAAAATTGATTTAATTATTTGAAGTAATTAGAGATTGTTTACAAAACATCAAATCATTGATTTTTTAACATGATGAAATTATTAGATTTTTTTATAGACTTTGTTACTTGATACACTTTGAGTATTATGTAACTCTTTAGAAAATGTAGGACATTTTGATTCTGAAATATTTTTGATGTCTTTTAATTTTTCATAAAATCTATTAGAATCTTCTTGCAGATTATACCTTAGTAGATTATACCCCCTGTATAACCCTAGCCAAAAAAAATAAATTTAAATCGAAAAAAAGAAGTAGTTCTTAACAAAAAACTTAAATTGGTCAAACTAAACTCTCATGCTCATAGACACCTTATGACAAAGTCTTATACCTGACATTAATAACTAAATAATATATATTTTTTAAATATAAGCGTCTTTTATGACTGCGTTTTGAAATAACCGTATTCCGTGAACGGATTATTTAAAATGAAAAGTATAAATGCTAAGAATAATTGTAAAAATAGTATTATACATTTCTAGTAATAAACACATGAATTGTTTAATCAACAATTGCGTGTATCATTGTATTAATGGTTTATTGAGTTTATTCCCCAAATTCTATTATAATAAAATAATAGTAAATACAATAAAAAATGAATAAGATTTTAACATGCACCTATAAAATGTCCGTATAAAATATTTTTTGAAATTATAATGTTTCTACTAGTTCAAGCTAGTTCATAATTTCCTTAACAAAAATAATGATATTTAAAAAAATTGTGGAAAATCAGCCATTTCACTTAAATTCAGTTCTGCGATAGCAGTCGTCCGTTGCACACGCACATCGTGTCGCTCCGTTCCCAATGTGTCAAATTATAGTTATCTTAGAAATTAATGTTCTTTGGTATAAAAGGTGCGCAATATTAATTTATACGACTGTTTTTCATTTCAATTATACATTAAGTTAAGTTAACTTAACTTCAGATACAAATTATATATTAATAGATACAATATTCATTCAACAACAGGCTAGTGCGTTATACTTCACATTAGTCGTCGCTCTTCGCAGGTCGCCGCGGCGACCTCGATATTGTCATTATTATATAACACTCACCGTCGCGCTATCGCTGTCTTCCCGTCTGGCTCCGTTATCTTAATCAATTAACGTTAAACCGTCAGCATAATAATTAATTATTTTCAATACCAATTAAAATGGTTGATCATAATACACTTAATAAAAATAACAAAACCGGTGATGCCTCCAAGAAGTCGGTCAGCCCGATTAATCTCAATAAAATCACAACTAACTCTCCTCCAAGTGATGATTGGACTATACAGAGCGGTAACAAAAGGAATCATTCAGACTCCTCGAATCCTACCTCACCTCAAGCTCCGGGTAACAAAGTACATAAAAAATTATTTTCGTCTTCAAATCGATTCACAGTTCTCTCCTAAACTTCAAACGCAGACAATAATCCTAAGGTTGGTCCGGACGCTAATCTGGACTCTAACTCTAATCGTGATGATGTCCCAATGGATTCTCAAACAATTAAACCTCCTCCTCCAATTTTTGTGCGTGGAGTTGAGGACTTTCCTGAACTATGCAAACGCCTTATTGAAGAAATCGGCGTCGAAAATTTTGTATGCAAGTCTTTCACTGACCGTTTAAAAATTCAAACCAGCACTCCCGATGCGTACAGATCACTTATCCACTTTCTGAAGGAAGAGAAGGCTGAATACCATACCTATCAATTGCAGCAAGATAAGCCTATTCGTGTCGTAATTAGGAATCTACATCCAACAACTCCAATTAGTCTCATACAATCTGAGCTAGAATTCCTTCACTTTGAAGTGAGATCTGTGACCAATGTTCTTCACAAAATAAACAAATACCCTCTTCCGCTCTTTTTCATTGATCTGGAACCCGTCCCTTATTCTAATGATATATTCAAGCTGTCGTCTCTGCTACATACCAAAATTAAAGTAGAGCCATTTAAGGCGAAAACAATAAGTCAATGTGTGAACTGTCAGGAATATGGTCACACAAGATCGTACTGTGGCTATCCATCACGCTGTGTTCGATGCAGCGCTTTCCATCCAACATCTGCCTGTCCAAATCCACCTGGTACTCCGCCGAAATGCGCGCTCTGTCAAGGCACTCATCCAGCCAGCTACAAGGGATGTTCAGTATTCAAGGACCTCCAACGTCGTAAAAAACCCACAAGTAACTTTCCATTTGATAATGTTAGAGATAAGTCACGCGTTGTTCAAGATAGCCACCCATCAAATCGTACACATACCCATGATTCCACTTATGCACAGGCCACATCAGGCCAAAATGTTTACCACCCCCCTCCTCCTGAAGTTCCTGACATTAACAACTTAATGTCCAGCTTCCTTCAAGAATTCAAAGCTTTATTTAACCCTCTAATAGCTCTTCTTACCCAAGTAATATCCTGTCTACACGACAAAAAATAATGTCCAACAACTCCTTCACAAACCAATCCCTCACAATACTTCTTTTCAACGCCAATGGTTTAAAAAATCATGTAAATGAGCTTCAATTCGTGCTTCACAACAAACGTATTGACCTTGCGCTCATTACAGAAACACATTTTACACAGCACTCATATATTTACATTCCTGGTTATAAGCTTATTAGGGCTAACCATCCGGACAATACTGCTCACGGTGGTGTCGGCATTCTCATCAAATCTTCAATAATATTTCAATCTCTTCCAAACTACTGTTATGATCACTTACAATCGTGCGCTGTACTAATATACTTAAATAGTATTCCTGTGACAATAGCAGCATTATATTCTCCTTCAAAACACAAAGTTGTAAATGTAGACCTACATAATTACTTTAGTACCCTTAGCAATAATTTTATTGTGGGAGGCGACTATAATGCCAAGCACCAAAGTTGGGGTTGTCGCTCAAACAATCCTCGTGGCAGTGTTCTTCATACCTATGCAAGTGCAAAAAACCTTAATGTACTTGCCCCTCCTGACCCTACCTATTGGCCTTCTTCTCCTCGTAAAAATCCTGACATACTCGATATTTTTGTCACAAAAATACCTTCTAATCTACACTCTTCTGCTGTTAACCTCCTGGATCTTAACTCCGACCACTCGTCAGTCCTTTTCACACTCAATACCATCCCGCTTACTCGCTCTGAGCCACCTAAGCTATTTAATGCCTCTACCGACCGTTTAAAATTTCACGACCTTGTAAATCAGGATGTTAAATTAAAATCTACTAACGACATTGATTTAGCTATAAATAATTTTACAAATTTGTTCCAGTCAGCGGCCTGGTCATCCAATTCACACACTCACCACCCTCTAAATCAGACTACAGTTCCTTCTGATATTCGTATATTATTGCAGATAAGAGGAGGGCTAGAGCCCTTTTTCAACGTACTCGCCTTCCCTCTCTTAAACATAACTATAATAAACTTTCTAATCTCCTTAAAAAAACGTTGGCAAAACATAAAGCCTCTTTACTTGAAAAATTCTTGACGAATCTGTCTCCAAATGACGGCAGTCTTTGGAGAGCCACTAAAAGAACATGTAAACTCAATAATCCTAACATACCAATTAAAAAATCAGATGGATCCTTTGTCTGCTCCGACTTGGAAAAAGCTGAATTATTTAAAGATTTTCTTTATGAGACATTCCAACCCCATCCTGAAATATTCTCTCCTGAAAATAATATTGCTGTTATCGAGTCTCTAAGCTCTCCTCTTCCTATATCTCGTCCTGTAAGACACTTTTCTCCAAGTGAAGTCAAATTTGTTATCGATAAGTTCCCGCGGAAAAAATCTCCAGGTTTTGATCTCATCACAGGCGAAGTTGCCAGATGTTTACCTAAAAAAGCTATCATACACCTCACTTACATTTTTAATTGTTCATTAAGACTTTCCTACTTTCCAACATTATGGAAATTCTCTAATATTATTATGATTCCCAAACCTAAAAAACCTCCAGATACTGTATCTTCCTTCCGACCCATTAGTCTCCTGCCACTTTTCGCGAAAATTCTGGAAAAACTGATCCTTAAGCGCATCTTACCAAGTATCTCAAACTCGGTTCTACCTGATACCCAATTTGGATTCCTCTCTGCCCACTCTACTATTCATCAGGTACATAGAATTGTCGATGCCATCTCGTTCTCACTAGAAAAAAAACTGTATTGTACTTGTGCCTTTTTAGACGTTTCTCAGGCGTTTGACAGGGTATGTCATGATGGTCTTCTTGCTAAACTAAAGAAAATCTTGCACCCTGTTTTTTACCTTACCATTAAATCATACTTGTCCAACCGCCATTTTCAAATCAGATTCGGTAATGCACACTCAACTATATCTAATATTTCAACCGGTGTTCCCCAAGGGGGTATACTCTCCCCGATACTTTATAACATTTATGCTGCTGATCAGCCTATTACACCAAACACTCTAGTTGCTGATTATGCAGATGACAAGGCAATTATATCTATCAATTCTAACCCGGAAATAGCTTCATATAATCTTCAGAACCACCTAACCCTTATGGAAGACTGGTATACCAAGTGGCGAATTAAAATTAACCAATCAAAATCTATCCACACCACATTCACACTACGTCTCTCTCCTTGTCCCGAGGTATCTATATACGGCACTCAAATTCCTACTTCTTCCACAGTCAAATATCTAGGTCTTACACTTGATCGCAGACTTACTCGGGCCCACCACCTTAAATCTAAAAGACAAAATTTAAACCTACGGCTGCGCCTATTAAAAACATTTTGCAATAACAATAAATACACACACATTAAAACTAAACTTCTAATTTATAAATCTCTAATTAAGCCCATTTGGACATATGGCATACAGCTCTGGGGTAATGCAAAAAAATCGAACATCAACAAAATTCAAACCTTTCAAAACATTGCACTAAGGAAACTACTTAATGCTCCACCTTATGTCTCCAACCAATCTACACAGCAAGACCTCAGGTTGAATTCCGTTAAAGATGAAGTAAAACTTTACTATAAGCGTTTCCACAGTAAATTACCCAATCATCCTAACCCTCTTATAAAAAACCTTGCAGTCCCTTCGATTCCGGGTAATCCCGTTAGACGTCTCAAACGAAACTGGTGCCGTGACCTACTAGATGCTTGAATCATAGATCAAAGACTAAATCCTCCTTATAAACTCTAAACAAAATAGGTAGTGTCATCAATGGGTGGCTTCTTCCGTCATACTACTCATGTTTTATTACTCTTATCAAATTTGCTTATTGTTCTATGAACAGATTGTAAATATCTTGTAAAAATAAAAAAAAAAAAATTTCACTTAAATAAGTGTTTTTACCATAAACATTTTTCTCAAAATCAGATTTACAAATTAGCTATATATTTTAATATTTCGAAAAAAAATTTTATCAATTTTTAAGTTTTTGTATTAAAAAATAAAAAAAAATAAAAATGTAGCGCAAGTGTCTATGAATTATATTAAAAGAAATTTTTAAAAAATATTGGTTAGAACAAAAGTTATTTCATTTGTCAGATCTACATGGGACAGCCTGTGCCCAGTATATTAAAAAATATATTTACTTGGTACTATATTATCTATAGTAGTTTACTCAATTGCTTATGGATACACATGTTTTGTTTTGTATTTGCTCAAAAGCCCTTTATAAATAGTAATCAGACAAAATTGTATATTTTTCTTACATAGTTTTTAAATTCAACGCTGTTATAATATTATTAATTTATTGTAACTACTACGAAAATGGTCAAAAATATTAATATGCTAGCATTTTTTTTTTTGTTTAATTTTATTGGTTCTAGTTATGCTGGAGGTGAGTATCTTTTTTTTTTACTTTACATGATACATTACAGATTTCTGGCTAATCATAGGTAGAAAATACATAGGTGTAATTACTATAGGTACTCACCTATATTTTTTTTAAATGCTTATGTATACCAAATCTAAACAATAGAAAACAATTGAAACCATAGAACAATGTTATTTGTGTTTTATTAAATACAATTATATTTTAAAACCATTTTTTGGGTTCAGAAGCATTTATTATATTGATTTTTTTTAAGATAATATTATTACATAAGTACTAAGAAAAGCAAAGAAATATTTAAAAGTAAAACAAAATTATTAAACATATTACAGACGAATTAGGTGTACTTTTTAGTGTTCAACTGTTTAAACATTTTATATTTTTAGTATTGAAAATTTTACATCATTTTTTAAATTTTTCATCATTTTTAAATACTTTTAAAATATAATTTACTATTTTTTTTATTAATTTTTACTATTCATTATTATATACAAAATGTAGAATTATTGTATCATTATTCATTATAATTTATTATATTTTACTTTACAACATACATAGAGGATGTCTCACTCACATGTTTTTGAGTGTTTCCTTGTCTTATTAATATGACCTGACATTAAAACATATATCACAGAATTGATTTCTGATAAACACAAATTTAAGTATTTTATAATAAAGTGTTTTGACGTTTTCTTCCAAGTCAAAAATTACTTATTTTTTACTTACTATTAATTATTTTAGTAATGGCAGTTGAAAAATGTGCAAGTAAGTTATTATGTTTAATTTACAAGATATCTAAATACATTTCACATGTTTACATAGTGAGTTCAGCTTGTGGCTTAATGTGATCACTTTTCTACTGTATAATTAATAATTATTATATAAAAGTAAGTGAAATAGGTATATTAGTTTTTGGTGAGTCAGAAAAATAAATAATGTATCGTTAATTTTTAATCGAATAAGTATTATTTAATAATTGAAATTAATGGTTGGAATTCAATTTTTTTTATACGTATACCTATGTACAATATTTTACTTCATTAAATTATTATTCACTAAAGTAGGGAATCATTGAAAAAAGGTGGGAAAATGTGTACCTATTCGATTAAATAACTATCTAATCTTGTTTAAAAGTTATAACTTAAAAATGTATGTAGAAAACTATGTTTATACATCTTTTAGATATTGTTGATATGAAGTACTTATAAGAAACTTTGTTTTATATAACATAAGTTAAATTAAAATACAATATAATTAATATTTATTAATATTTAAAATAAAACTACCGTACGTCTTTAACGTAGGTATAGTGTGTAATACAATTTTAACGTTAATATTTTAGTAAATGTTGAGCTATCATAGTTGTGTACTTGTAGTTAATAAAAATAAAAAAACTTAAGCTGTAAAATGTATTCGCAAACAATAATTTTTTGTCCGAGACAATAGAATATTACCAACGCCGCGCCGATGCGGTGTGGTAGACCTTTATACTCATTTAATTTAATAGTCATTTAAATAATAAGTACATACATACCTAATGTATTTCTAATATATCTATCAATTGATAAGTTTTTAAATATAAATAATGGTTGTTATTTAAAACACTTTTGCAGAACAAATGGTTGAATATAAACTTATGAAGGTATTCTTTTACGTAGGCAAGTATAGTTAATTATATTTATTTAATGCAATTAAAATAATCTACAATATAAAAAAAACAATACTTAGATTATATAAAAACCAACGATTTCAACCTATGCGAGGAACACATCGTGAAGTGATGTAGTCACTACAACCACATTATACTATTTTGTGAAAATTCAGCTTTATAAAATGTTATATCGGTCCTGCAGAATGCAACTAGCCAAACAAATGTGGCTATGTGGTGTATGTCTATGTGCATTTTTAGTGTTTTCCTACGTAATATTTGTTTACCATCATAGTTTAATTTCTAAGGCAGCACATAATATAATATTATTATTGATTGTCATACCTTCTTTGTTTTCCCCAAATTGGCGATTGTATGTATTGCATTCGGCTGATATCGGTAGTTTTCACAATTACTAAGTATTATAAAGTATATTGCAAGTTTTCACACAAACAAGATTAGGTAGTTGATTATAGATATATATATATGCTAGTGTAACCAAACTGAGTTTCATGTATTATATTATAATTTATAATGTACCTATTTATAGCTTATATTAATGAATCTGGTTGGAGAGACAGAGCTAAAGAAATGGGTAAGTGTGTACATATTTTATTATATAAGAATTTCTTCACAACTAGTAATGTTCTAATTTCCAACATCACCGCTACCCTCTTAATGTTTAATACTATGGTCTACTTAAAACCTATTGTTATTGATCAGTTCAACTAACGGTAATATACATGCTTAACTTACAGATTACAAATCTTACACGGGTAAGTAATTGTAGTCAATGTTATACGATGAATACTGTTTAAAATATTGTTTTAAAAATAAATAAATGTTTAATTTGTGAATTTTTCATAATTATATATATTTATAACTGTGTGTGTAAATAAAAAACGTTCTGAAAATTAAGTCCAAGAATCAATACGTACCTTAAGCTAATGCCTATTATTTCAGGTCCAGTTTCCAAATTTTTAAAAAAATACTCAGAAGGTAATTATTTTTATTAGACTGATTACAAGACACACATAATAGAATATTTTATAATTTATTAAAATTCTCTCTAAGTTACTAATAATTGGTTCTATAATTATGTTCAATATGAAAAAAAAAGTTATGAAGTTTTTATTTTTTTTGTTTTAGATGTCAAAAAAAAATTAGATCCAGTAAACTTTTGTCATGATGAATATATATATACATAATACGATGTGTTACTAATGGACGGTTGTGTCACATTTAAATAATACATAAAATAATGAAATACAATTCTTACTTTATTAGACAAAACTCTTTTATATTATTATGATTTATATCATAACATTTTCTTATTAGATATTCACATTATAACATCATTTTATTTTGTAAAGCATAATTTATCCATAATATTTTATTTTAGATCTTAGATTTTATTATGCATTAATAAAGCCCCTCCATATTATTGAACCTATTTTTTGTTATTTATACATATTATATACTCAACGCAAGTGTTATAAAAATATTTTGTTTTACTTTAAATGTCATAATTTATGGATTTAAAAATTACATATATATATATATTTTTTTTTTATTAGCTTTTAGTTTATAATTATTATAATAGCTCCACAATTATTTGGATACACAAATGTAAATAAACAGGAAAATAATGTGACAAGTATATAGTTAAAACAATATTATGTTGTTAAATAGTAAAAAGTATATAAAATCTATATACATAAAAATGGAGCCAAAAATGTATAACAATATTCAATATTTTTTTTTTTTTTTTGTATATTCATCCAATATTGAGAACGGCTGGGCTGATTTGGCTCAAATTTGTTTTCATTAGTTCATAATTGCCAGGAGAGAGTTCTTATGCAAAGCAAAGAAAAATCATGAAAATTGTGCAGAAAATTAGAAAATTTGAATATTCTATGTCTTGCCAGTGGCGCCATCTATCTATTAATTATAATTCTAACCTAAATTTTAGGCCACCGTTGAAGTGTTTTTCATGTAGGCACCTACCTAAATCTGATTTCACTCACGAAAATCGTGGGGTCCGCAATCCTCCGCAGGTTGATTGCCTACCTGATAATTTACTGCTCGCATAATAGTTTGCATTATGTATTCATTTTTTTAATGTGCAACAAAGTGCACGGCATCAGCTAGTTTCTTATAAATATTTATCATACTTAAAGCAACTAAAAGATTCAAGTGGGACATGTTTTATTTTTTCATCAATATTTTTGCATCACTTTTTCAAAAACTTTTCATCAACTGCTTCATCAACTTTTTTTATGAACTTTTTCATCAATATTTTTCCATAAACTGTTTTCATCAACTTCTTTATCAATATTTTTTATAATAAATTATGTGAATAAAACCAATATTGTTTTATAGTTGGCCAATGGGCAATGATGTCGGTATAGGCGGAGACGGTCTGTCAGTCTATTATAGGTATTTTATATTATATTTATATTGCCATTATTAATGATTTCAAACATTAAAGTAAATTTATTTTTAAAAATATAGAAGAACTTATAGAATATCTTGTGTTGGATTTTCAAATCTTAGATTTAAATAGAACATTTTTTATGAATTTACTAATAAAAAAAAAAACTGTAAACTTTTTTGATTTTTACGTATTTATTCGAAATTTCAACTTTAGATGCTTATACAAAACAATTGGACATACGCTTCACTTTTTTTTTAACTACCGCTTACATAATAGCATATAAGAAACCTTGTATTTTTAAATCATGGGTATAAATTCTCAAAATGTTATACATTTTTCATAACAAATTAGTTTGTATATTTTCTTGATTTTGTAAGAATTTTAACTTTACACGCTTATACATTTTTTTAAGTGTTTTCCAATCGAATTTATTTTACGGTTGTTGTAAGAAAAACTTATTTAGAAACTAGTGTTGAATTTTCAAACCTTAAATAAATAGAGAATTGTTTATGAATTTTTAACCATAAAACAATTTGCAAATGTTCGATATTCTAATGACCAAATTTTGACTTAAAATGTCTATAAAAAATTATAATCTTTATCTTTTTATATATAATTCTACTGTACGTGTGTATGTCACTGAATTCTTCCTAAACAACTGGACCGATTTGAATGATTTTTTTTGTATGCGTTTGGGTGACGCCCTGGATGGTTTAGATTCCCAAGGTGGTGTGGTGAGGTGGTGAGGCGAGGTGCTCACACAGGGATTTTGAGATTTTTGATGGAAATATTTGTTTATAAATGGTTGCTATTGGTAACCATGGTTGCTATGTACTGTTTATTTATATTGTTGTCAATGGTTACATATTTATAAAAAGGAAAGGTTTGATTGTTTGTTGAATGAAATTTGGTACGTACATAGTTTAGACCATGGGTCACCAAATGGCGGCCCGCGAACAAATTTTATCCGGCCCGCAGACAAAAAATAAAAACACATATTACGACAATATTCTATGTGTTATTGTTGTAAATTATTATTTTTGTTAAATTTTATTGGTTTTCACCGACAACTGTTTATAAATTGGTCAATAATTTGATAAATTTTAAAATAATAGCTATTGTCTTATGACCTATTATATGTTGAAAATATGTACTTAGAATTTTAATGACCCACGAAAAAATTTTTAGATTTCTAATGTGGCCCTTCAAAAATATTAATTGGTGACCCCTGGTTTAGACAGTAGACACTAATAAAAGATATAGACTACTTTTTAATACTAAAAAAGGGCTGTAAGGGGTTGAAATAGGGGATGGTATGTATTTTTCCCTCAACGTAACGCCATTATTATTTTTTTTAATGGGCAACGAAGTGCACTTGATCAGCTAGTTATAATATATCTGTTTGATCCACGTAATCACGTTACGCAACTCTGTACGGCGACAACGACCGTTTTCCCTATCATCTCCTAATCACCTCTCATTAAGTGTATTGTGATTTATTATTGTAATATTATCATAATTATTATTATTATTATGTGTTCGCCGATTATTGTATGTTCTCTTTGCGAGTATTTCTTTATATTAACTTTGTTTGGCCAACGCCCTTGTTATGAATTTTTATCATAATTTTATTACTACTTCTTGTAGCCGGCGTCGTCATGTCTGGTCGTTCGGCACCAATTTAATTTTGTTATTATTTCCGCTATTATATAAAGCGACGTTATTAGTATTTGTTATTCTGGTCAGCTATTAAAGCAATCATATTTTTGTCCTGTTCCTCATGATCAGCTAGTAAAGCGATCACCGTTTTTGTGTATTATAAATCCATTGTTGTCTGCCAATTTTAATTTGGATGCACATTGTACACATATAATATTTAACAATATAATATATAATCGTCATTACACTCCACACCTGTAGTAAGTTTGTCGTTATATAAATCCTATTATCATCACACTCTGGAATTTCGAGT
Organism: Neotoxoptera formosana; assembly: GCA_022818045.1. NCBI lineage: Eukaryota > Metazoa > Arthropoda > Insecta > Hemiptera > Aphididae > Neotoxoptera > Neotoxoptera formosana. Next base: position 49,569,585 of record CM040633.1, read on the forward strand.
TGTCGCCATCTGTGTCGAACGGGTCCGCGTAAGTTCGCCAGCAACAGTGTGTTGTGTGTAAGGCCGCCCAGGTCGCCCAGGTCAATCAACTGTCCACTCTTGCGTCCAGCCACAGCCTCAAGACCTCACTAGGTTAAGATAACATTAAGTACTGTCCCTGTTGTTTTTGTAAGCTCTGTGATCATTGCACCAGACCGGATCGATCACAGAGACCCCCTCCCCATAATTAACTTGTACCATCCTAATTCCCATGATAGGTATTTCCCGTCCTAGCATAGTCGTCATTGGCTTCTTTGGTTGCCTACCCTCTAATGGTAAGGAGTTGTCACATGTAGTTGCCTATTTTCTAAATAGTAGGAGTTATTATCTAAGTTGTTCTCGGACATCACCGAGTGGTCCTTCGATTCGCCCATCTCCTGTTTGGGCGCTCACAATATCTTTTAGATTTTTTGGTCACATTATAAACTACTTACGTTAAATCTTGTTTTAAATTTGCAGTCCTTAATTATAAAAACTGAACATTTTATAAATTTTTAACTACAAAACAATTTGGAAATGTTCGATAATGAATTTCGGCCAAACATTAATGTTTAAATGCTTTTAAAAAAAAATTGCCCAAATGTATTTTTATTATTTTTGGTATATTATTTAAAAAGCTTATGAAAAATCTTGTATTAAATTTTCAAGAAATTTGTTGAAACAACATTTTTTTTATCGATATTAAAAGAAAAAAAAATTTGAAAAAACAAAAAATTTCTTCGGCCTATAATTAGCTCAAAAATTAACAAAATATTTTTTAATTTTTTTGGTGTATATAAATTGGTAATCTGAAAATTTAGTACAATGTCTACGGTAATTCCTTTTTGAATTACAGACAATTATCGGAGCGATTGACGTTAAATTACCCACATAAAGTTAGCAGCACAACTTTAACAGACACATGAAACATATCCAACAAATTTGTTGATAACTTGTTGGAAATTGTTAGATAGCATTCAGACTTTTTTGGACTTTAAATTCGCCGGTAGAGCTTTAGACACTTTTGTGCTGCCAAATACACTCCAACAGCACAACTTATGTTATCAAAATTTGACTCCTATAAAAAATGTCAATCTCAACTTTTTGGACATTGTTGGGCCACTCCGGAATTTTGTTGGACTTAATTTTCGCCGGAAGAGCTTTTATTAAGTTGTACTGTTTCTAAAGCTCTACCAGCGAAATTTAAGTCTAACAAAATGCTGGAGTGGCCCAACACTGTCCGACAAGTTGAGGGTGAGTTTTTGATGGAGAAATTGGCAGGTACCCAATAGCTTTAAGCATAATAATAAGTAATATAATAAGTTATAAGTTAAAAGAATATGGTATAGGTAGAACGAAATATATTAGAACAAAACCTTACAATAGCCTCTTCGAATTTTTAGATTTTTAGACTTTGCATATCTGGTGGGCGGAAGACCTGGTTCTACAGCAGCTGTCAAAACAGGTGAAAAAATGTAGTAAAAATAAAATGTTTAAGAGTAAATATGATTAAAATACAGGCAAAAAAAACGTATACTTAAAAATAAACACCAATTGTCACGAAAAACACACATATCGCATATTCGTATGCGTTTGAAACATATATAGATTGCAATATGCTACTTCCACTGGCTTCATTTTGGACGATCTGGTACTATACCAAATATACAGGAAATTAAAAAAAATCACAAATTCTTAAACCAGCTACGTCCTGGACATGGTACATGGTCGAACAAAAGACCTTATTCATAATGAATGGTAGAAAACAAATTTAAATACATTGGGAATGGCTTAAGGATTTCAACTTTTGTTTCAGGACTAATATAGAAATATTCTATAATGTAAAATTAATATTAGTCGATTCTGGGATAAATATACTATTTTATACATACATTTTGACATAAATAAATATTTTCAGTGAAATAAAAAAAAATGGGGAAAGTGAAGTAGGTGTCGAATTTACTTCTTTATTGAGGAGTAAATCACTGTAATTTATGTGTTAAATTTGAAATAAAAAATAATTCCATAGAAAAAAAAATTCTGAGGTTCGAGTTTAGAAGTTAAGATTCGATAAAAAAAAACATGTTTAATAACTTTTTAGTTCTAAATAATGTAAAATGGATTTTTTTTTCAAATACTATTTTCAATTTTAATCCATTATGGCATATGTGGTTGGTTATGTTTTCTCTAACTAGAACCTTTTAGGGGCCTCCCAAGATAACTCACGCCGACCCTACTCACATTTAACACATTTTGCAAGCTAACATATTTTTGTAAGTGCTTAATTTCGATTGTTGCATTTTTCTTTTGTAGTTTGATTCCTTATGCTAAAATATGTATGCACACTTTTCATTTATTTGAAATATCACAACGTTCCTATACGTAATGAATATAACATTTTTCTATAGTTCGAAATAGAAGTCTAGAATGCCGAAGTCCATATTAAAATATAATTTAATATTTCATCAGGTGTTTAATATTTAAAGCCATTGTTACACATGGTTATTATCCATCATCTAAGAAAAATTCACTTAGTCAAATATCCACACGGTCGATTCACTCCAATATTAAAAATAATAAAGTAAAAGGAATTCTTGTTCAATTCGAAATGTTATGCGTAAAAAATCAGAACTAGTATCACTATCAATCAGAGAAAAGTTACCTGAGAAATCTCAATTTAACAGTGGCTAGATCAATCAATCCAAAAAGTTTGATATTTACATAATATAGAAAAATAATCATAAGTTAGTTAAAAATTATTACTTCAAAATGTTGTGAATCGGCGCTAACAAAAATCAGACAACGGGTGGGCACAAAATTAATAAATTTGTTTATTTGTTTTTAAATTTATTTATTGATAAAATTGTTTTCATTATGCATTTATAAATTTAAACTATATTAAGTATTATAACATATCAAAAAAAAATTAAATAATGTAAATATATATTATTTTATTTTGAATAATTTTCTATAATATTCTATTCAATAGTTATATATTATTATTATTATTTACTAGTTTATGTTATACATTTTATGTTTTTAGTAATTTTCTATATGTATGTCATTATAAAGTCACTATAAAAATGTTTGTTTTTGCAGAAAAGGGAAGGGTACAATTTCGGCCGGAAAAGGAAATATAGTATGGGCAGTACGTTTTCTGAATTGGTGTAGTGATTCAGTTCCAAGTTGCCAACATTTACGCCGAGTAATTTGTGGTTTATTGAATTCACCAAATCTAATCGTGTTCCACAAAACTGATGCTGATAATTTATAACACTCGAATAAGGAAACACAAAATCTTATTTATATACAGCTATTTAGTTCATTAATATAGAGGTTGTTTGAATACTAATATCCAGATCGTTCGATGGGTCTAAAATAAAAATTGTTGTAGTACTTGTAGTTGGTAATCAAAACGTAACTATAAGGTTTTGAAAAAAATATTACAAATATAAACTATAATGTTATATAGAAAGATGTCTTGTGTTTTTTCAAAGAACTCAAAAATCTGTTAAGGAAACAAAAATAGACCATAATATTATGTTCTGACTCATTGAATGAACCTTATTTAATTTGAAATCAAAAATCCTAAAGGTGTCTTTGCTATTAAAAATCAGCAACAGAAAATTAAGCACAGTTATGGACTCCGAAATATTGCAACATACAGAGGCAAGCGAGATACCACTTAAAGCAGCCAGAGTGGCATGAAAACCCTAACAGTGTGATTGAAGTACTATTCTTTCTATTACTTGTTGACATACCTACGAAGAAGTATAAATAATACTGCAAGGATAAATGAAACTCAGAATGACACAATACCTAGGAAAATTAATTAATAAAAAAAAAACACTCAAATAAATAAATTTTAATCGAAAGAAAGAGGTAGTTCTCAACTCGATATAATGCAAGCAAAATGTAAATATTGAACAATCATGGTAGTTTTTAAAATAAAAATAATTCAAAAAAACTTGTTAACAGCTACATTTTACATTATACCTATACAAAAAAAAAAAACATTATTTGTTAGGTACAATATTATATACAGTAGTTTGCTCAATTGTTTATGGATACACATGTTTTGTTTTGTATTTGTTTAAAAACCCTTTATAAATCATAATCAGACAACATTTTATATTATTCTTACATTTTTCTTAAATTCAACGCTGTTATATTATATTATTAATTTTATTGTACCTACGAAAATGGTCAAAAATATTAATATGCTAACAATTTTTTTTTTGTTTGGTTTTATTGGTTTTATCTACGCTGGAGGTGAGTACCTGAATTTTTTATTTAATTAACGTGATACATTACAGATTTCTGGCAAATCATAGGTAGAAAATACATATAGGTGTAATTACTATAGATTATCACCTATATTTTTTTTCAAATGTATAAAAAATTAATCTGTTTATTGCTATATGGTATTTATTGTATATCTAATATGTTTTAAGCGGGTTTGACGTCTAAGTCAACAATAATTATATTTTAGTTATAACGTCATAGTTTTTAATAACTATAAATTATTTTAGTTGGAGAATATGATTATTGTGTCAGTAAGTTATTTTATTTTACTTTAGAAAATATCTATGCATTACACATGTTTATACAGTGAGTTCCACTTTAGTCTTAATGTGATCACTTTTCTACTGTATAATTATTATTATATAAAAGTAAGTGAAATAAGTGTTATAGTTTTAGGTAAATCATAAAAATAAATTGTGTATCGTTCATTTTTGATCTGATAAGTATTAATTAATAGTTGCAATTTATGGTTGTAATTTAATTTTTTCATACCTAGGTACAGTATTTTATATTCATATAAATTAGTATACATTAAAGTAGAGATTAATTGAAAAAAGGTGGGAACTTTTTGGGGTGTACCCCTTTTCAAAATAACTGAAATAGTTAATCTTCGATTAAATAACTATCTAATATTGTTTAAATTTCTAACTTAAAAAATGTATAAACAAAACTATGCTTATACATTTTTTAAATGTTGTGGTTATAAACTACATATAAGAAACTTTGTTTTGAATTATCAATTTTCAGCTACATTATTCAGCATTATGCAGAATTATTAATTCCTAACTACAAAATTATTTGAAATTTTTTCGAGATTTCGATGAATTTTTTTAGCATTTGAAATATAAATGATTTAAAAAATAAATGATACTTATGTATCATTAATACTCTTTAACTGGTTTAATAATTACTAATGCAGAACAGTGTATTATTCATGTAGGTATACAAAATTGACATACAAACATTTGGTGAAAATTTAAAATATCTATTATAATAAACGATTATGTTATAAATTAATTTATTAATATTTAAAATAAAACTACCACACGTCTTTAATGTAGGTATAATTTCAAATTTGTATTCCAATTTCAACGTTAAACTTCAGTGGCAAAATGTATCCAGATACAATTTTTTTTTCTCCTAGACAATAGAATATAACCCGACACCTATGCAGTGTGGAAGACCTTTAAACTAATTTCGTTTAAAAGTCATATAAATAATAAATATCTTATGTATTTATAATATTTCAATTGATACGTTTATAAATATTAATAATCATTGTTATTTGAAACAACGTTACAGACACAATGGCTAGATATAAACTAATGGAGATCAAATTAGGCGAAGGCAAGTATACTTAATTTAGTTCTTAGAATATCCAAAATATTTTTGACTACTTATACTAAATGGTCAGATTAAACTGACACTTAAAATAACCAACAATGTAAAAACAATGCTTAGATTATATAAAAACAAAAGATTTCAACACATCCGAGGAAGACATCATGAAGTTATGTTGTCGCTACCACAAAATCCTATTTTATAGAAATTCAGCTTCATAACAACTTTCATCAGCCCTTCGGACAACTCGAGGAAACTGGCCCCCAAAAATGGCATGTGGTTAATGTTTATGTACATTTTTTGCATTTTCCTACGTTATATATTTTTACCATCATAGTTTACCTTTTACGTCAGCACATAATAGAATATTATTATTGTTTGTCATACCCTCTTCGTTTTCCCCAAATTGGCGATTATGTGTATTGCTTGCATTCGGCTGATATCTGTAGTTTTTACAATCACTTAAGTATTATAATTTAGATTGCAAGTTGATACACAATCAAACGTTGTTAAATATAATTTATAGATGTAATATAAGAGCATTACTAAACTGAGATTCATGTATTATTCATGTATAATATAATGTTCATCTTTATAGGGTATGTTAATGTTGATAACTGGAAATCCATAGCTAAAAAAATAGGTTAGTGTACTTTTATTATTCATAGTATTGTATTTTAATTTTTAATTTTTAATAATAATATATACTTTGCTAATGTGATGATGAAAAATTGTACATACTACATAGGTAATCAGTGGCAACGAGTAGCAACTAGCATCTATTGTGAACTGATTGACTAAAAAAAGAGTTCAATTACACCAATTTTTTATAGTTTAATGAAGGGATGGGGAATCGCCAAATATTCTCTTTCTCTCCGAGAAGAGATTGTGACACCTTAATTCACAATTAAATGTTAGCTTTGAAAAATATCATTTAACTGAGGCACTTGATACAGTTAGGCTTACTCCAAATTTCAACTATACAATAAAATATTTGGAAACATAATATTACCTATACCATATCAAGAATATTATTCTGAGAACATTTTAATCGTACTGATAGTAGACAACTTCTTATTTTCAACTAGTGATGTTATAATTTCCAACATCACCCCCACCCTTTTACCCTTTTCACTACGATCAGCTCGACTATTGTATTTTAATATTTATTAATGACACTGTGATAGGTACCTAATTCAAATACTCGATAAACGATAATAATATCATTAAAAATGTATCGTGATGACAAGATATCGACCTATACATATCTATGGAATCATTGCTAATCGGCTTCATATCATTATATTTAATGCATCATGATATTACTGTATCTAGAAACGAATAAACCAGAAAATAATATTTTTTTATATTTTATTCAATTTTTATAACTTTTGTCACATTTTTAATTTAGATTCAAAAGAAGCCCCTGGTAAGTTTAATGTATTCAATGTTATAATATGATGATTGCGATTAAAATAATGTTTTTTTGAAATAAAATAAATGTTTAGTTTTATAAAGCATTTATAATATGTATATTTATAACTGTGTATATAAATAAAAACGTATTGCTAATAATGTAACAGTAAATACCTATACCTGATGCTAATGCGTAATGCATATTATTTCAGAGCCACTTAAATCATTTTTAACGGAATATTCGATGAGTAATAATTATTATTAAACTTATTACAATACATAAATCTAAAAAAGAATATAATATTGTCTATAATAAATTTAAATACGCTTTAAGTACCTAATATTGGTCTTATAAGTGTATTATTCACGAAGAAAAAAAAATTAAGTTAAGTATTTAATAGTTTTTTTTTTCAGATATCTCCATTAACCCTATCGAATCATTATCATCACCAATAACACCATTATCATTTTGTACTGCTAAAAAATAAAATGCATCTACGAGCTAATGAGTGATATTTGGATAATGCATATTAAAACGTAATGTAATGTTATTTTATAAAGCATAATTTATCTATAATATTTTATTATATGCTTTATATTGTATAATGTATTAATAAAACCTCTCCATAATATTGTACATTTTTTTTGTTATCAATACAATATACCCTCCACACACGTGTTACAAAAATATTTTGTTTTACTTTAAATGTCACAATTTATGGATTTAAAAATTACATATTATATTAGGTAGTTTTGTATAAAAACAACTATGGGCTGAGACGCTATGCGAGTCGTATAGCTCCCAAAGATCGACCGAGCACTTCTTAGTCGGGTCTTTTGATATGTTTGCTACACGTTTTATTCCTTATAGCTCTATTTACAGTACATGATATAAGCACAATATAAATTAGGAACATAATATGTAGTTTATGTAACGACAATAATTGTTAAGGTAATAATAATAATTCAAAAATCCTCGCGAAGGGCCCCGACGCTGAGAGTACGTATAACATACAACATAATTCAATGTCACAAACCGACCACAAACCGATTAAATATTTATTAAATATTTATATATTAAAGTACGCAATCATTCGAGGATTGTTACCCCGTCATTGAAAACCGTCGTGGTAGTGACTCGGGATGTTTTTATTCCATGTTCGTGGAACACAGGACGGACTGTTGATGGTAAAAATGTTCGTTACCAGCCGCTCTTGACGACCGTCTCAGCAGTGAAAAAGGAAAAATAGTGTCAGCCATGTGTTCTGTAGTTTATTGAATTGGATTATTGAATAATTGAAAGCATAATTTACATCAGACGTCACGAGGTTAGGGGTATTGTACTTGGAAAACAATTTAAAACAGGAAAAAAATGTGTCAAAAGTTTAATTTTTCCCACGCCGAAGTGACTTCGGTGGGAAATTCATCACCCATGCGCACACAATCAACCCAACACCTACCATACATTCGTACAGCACTTGCACTTATTGTAAACGAATGTTTCGTGCAAATAAATCTACGCCCGGGCATCAGTGATCATCCTTGAATGTTATTGGGCGAGCGAGAACACTGCAGGTAAGCCCGACGATTTTCGTACACAATCAGTAACCGTGATTGTCGGGAACAAGTCGGCAACAATGACATCGCGGACAACCACGACAGTAACGCCGGGTAAATTTATTTTTTAAACGAATAGTAAAAAAATAAATATAAACAAGATTTAAAATCATGATGTTCCAAACATAAAATATGTAATATTTGACAACTTAACACCAATTTTGTGACATTTGTAAATTATACTACTAAACATAAATGCCAACATTTTTTTAATATATTTTTTTTGATTTTTTGGTTACAATATTCAATATTTTTGAAAAACTTCGTTTTAAATTTTCAATCTTTAGCTATAAAAACTGATCATTTTATACATTTGTAACAACAAAGTAATTTGCAAACATTCTAAATTTTGATAGTCTGGATAAAATTTGAACCTAAATATAAATGCTTATAAAAAAAGTGTGCATTTGTATCTTAATATTTTTAAAACTTAATTTAGAAAAAATTACGAAAAATGTTGTTTTAAATATTTAGCCCTTAGTTATAAAAACTGAACATTTTATAAATTTTGACTACAAAATAATTTTAAAATGTTCGATATTTTGATGTCTAAATTTAAACTTCAAATGTCTATAAAAATTAATTTTATAATATATTTTTTTTATTTTTTGGTTACACTAATATATATATTTTACGAGAAACCTTGTTTTAAATTTTCAATCCTTAGTTATAAAAGCTGAACATTTTATACATTTTTAACTTGATGAATTTCGGTCAAAATTTGAAGTTTAAATGTTTATAAAAAAAATGTCCCTTATGTATTTTTATTACTTTGGATCTACTTTTTTAAAAACTTAAGAAGAACCTTATATTACATTTTTAAGAAATTTGACCAAACAACATTTTTTTTATCAATATTTAAGGAAAAAAAATTGAAAAAACAAAAAAAATTCTTAACTTATTAATTTCTCTTAATGTTTTTAAACTTTTTTGGTGTATAGAAAATAATAATATTAACATTTTGTGAAAATTTCAAATGTCTATATTTATTTCCTTTTGAATAACATTAAAATAAGAATATCACTTCCGGAGAAAATGGGTGAATATCCAATGTCTAATTTCAAACGTTCGTAAACGTTCGACTTTCCACAAATTTTTTTTTTTTTTTGCAAAAGGTAGTTCTTTTTTAAATTAGTTCTGGTTCTAACTCTAGTTCTCTCTAAACTTATAGAGATTCGTATGTTGAATTTTAGATTCCCAAATCTTCGCCAAATCTTAGATTTGAATAGAAAATGGTCAATGAATTTCCTAATAAAAAAAATAAATTCAAAATGTCGTGATTTGTACGTATTTTGTCGACATTTTAACTTAAGATGTTTGTAAAAAAATATTGGAGACTTACGCTCAATTTTATTCAATTTTTACTTACAACAAGTACCTAATGAAGAATCGTGTAATACATTTTCAAGTATTTGACCGATTAAAAAATTGTATTCATAGAAATAAAAAAAAGTAAAAAAAACCCAAAAATTGAATATGCTTATAAATAGATCAAAAAAATGTCAAAATATATTGAACATTGTATTGTGTAGGTATAAAAATTGCTGATATAAACATTTTGTGAAAATTCCATGTATCTGCAATCATTATTTCTTTTGTTACACCACTAATAAAAATCAATTTTGTCAAAATTTTGCTTTGCGAAAAAATTCTTGTTTTCAAAACTATTGAGAAAGATTTACTTTTGATCCAGCAAAGTTCCAACTATATTCACTTTGCTATCAGAAAATATGCTAACGAAGAAAATCGAAGCATTTGTACTGCCCTAAAACGTGATGAGTGATGACAGACAAATAAAAATAATAAAAAATATAAAACACATTACATTGTAAAATCAATGCATTCATCACTCCGCTCAGAATCTAAAATAATTAAACTAATTTACATCGCCATCTGTTAGAAACTTATTGAACTTACAAGTAATTTCTATCAGTTGTCCTATAATAAACATTTTGTTTGTAGAAAAAAATGATGGAGGTCATTAATCGAGATAAAACTACCTATCCTATCTCTCAAGTTGGACCAAATTACACACATTGAACAAAATGTGAGATCGGTTAAGTAGATTCGGAGTTCATCGCGGACAAACATCGTGACTCTAGATTTTTATATTTATAAGGATATATTTTATTGAGATTGTGTGGCTTTATTATCATATAACATTTAATATTACTTTTGCATAATTCTTATACTAAACGCTTTAATTGTAACTAATTTATTGTACCTATTAATTTGGTCAAAAATATTAATATGTTAGGCATTTTTAGGTTTGTATATTATGTGCAATAAGGCATATAGGTTTTTTTAAATGTTGGTACAGTTGTAATAAAATACTCTTATTTATAACTTGACAAACCGGAAAATATACAAGTGGCAAAAAAAAAACAATGAACAAAAGAGTATAATATTTAGATTTGAGGTGTACAAACAGTTTGAACATGTTTTTAGTTTTAAAAATAATGCAATTACACTAAATCAAACATTTCAAAAATAGTTATATTTACAATTTTTCAGATCATATTTTATAATTTTCTTTGCCTTACCATAACAATACGATATGGTATACTGTTAAAGTATTTAATAATATACTATATTTAATTTTAATTTATTTATAATATCTTTTGATTTAGAAACATTTAAAACTATATGTACATTTTATAATTTTTTACAATATTTTAGGAGGGTTTTGGGTGGTCATCTTTAGAAGTATATAAAAACTTTGTATATATTTCAAGTGTAGAGTTTTGCATTAATTAATAATGTATAAAAAAAAATTTATTCATACTATGTTTGCAAAAAAGTAAAGATTCCTATTTCAGCTTAAGTTTACCCTCAAAACCACCTAATATACTGTACAAAATTATAAAATATACAAATCAAAAAACTTCTGTATCATATATTTTTCTGTATTTTGAATATGTATGTGATAAAATGGATGTAACATACATTTTGAATCACCCGGGATACAATATTCTATAGTGTTAACAATTATTTATTACAATATATTAACTTTGATATTATAGTGGATTCATCTGTTATAAAATTTAAAGAAAAGTTACGATCATTACAAAATTTACTATTTTAAAATGCTCATGACATACCCATACCTTTTACAATATTAGATTCATACCATGTAGACTATGTTCATAGACGTTTTTTTATCATCCACGGCTTATTAAAAATGAACCAAACACAATACAATTACAGAAATTTAAAGCTTTATACAACATTATTATCATTTAAGCTATGCATTGTTCTAACAAAGAAATCATTCGATAAAAAGTTTAAACGGAAAGTTGAGATATGAAAAGTCTCAGGGGATCTAATATGGAAGGTTGGAACTCTAAGCCTTATACGATCAAGAGTCGTGGAGCATCTATCTTACTCTGAATTAATTGTATTAAAAAGTTATGATCGACTCTTAGACCTCGAGAGAGTAGTGATTTAGCTCATCCATGACTGGATGATCAATATTTAGTAGGAAGCCAGAAATAAATAAGCAATTTTGCACTATCGTTCAACTAATTTTATCTCAGTTCGAAGTTAAGGATTCCAAATTATCAAGAATTGAACGAATAAGAATGGAATAAAGAGGGTTAAAACTGAGTTAAATATTTAGTGTAGCGACATAGGAACAAAACATGTCGTAAACTCTTACGGCCTTACAAGTGATATAGATATAGACAATTTGCGGTCTGACAGAAAGTGAAGAAGAATATAATATACCTAGATCCTTTACACTAGAGAATCGATTTAAGGGTAAGTCATATTAGGTATGAATGTAATCTTCGAGGCTCCTTGATCTAGAAAATTATGTAACTTTACACTTATCAAAGTTGAGGTCATCAGCCATCAGCGTGACACCATTTTATAAAACTTATGAACAACGCTTGAATTACGCCACGATCAATATTGAAATATATACGTGAGAACAGTTTTGCATCATTGGCAAAAAGAAGTAAACGAAACAGATGGAATAAATTTGATAATATATCGATTTGCTTTATTATTAAAAATAACAGAGTAAAATGGATTCTTTTTCCCGTAAAATTGTTTTGCGTTAGTAAGACGAAGAGAATGGACGCAGGTAGAACGTAGATAAAAAACGACATTAAATGTTAAAAAGCCAAAACGCTTTAATTCTAAATAACGGAACATGAACTTTTTTTTTTAATGCAATCCTCGATCTTATCCTTGATCCCCCATATTGGGGTAATAATAAAATACACAATATATTATTTTCAAATTCTTGAAAAATGGATTTGGATTCGGATTTGGACAAATTTACAGACTTTTAGTAAAGTTCCATCGACGTGTATTTTTGTTAACTAGAACCTTTTGGGGCACCTTCGAGGTGCCTCACTCTGATATTATACATAGGTATTTAACACATTTTGCACGGTAACGTGTAAGATGGTGCGCTTGAGTTTGTTTGTTACATTTTTCTTTTGTACATTAATTTATTGGTGCAACTATCAAGTGTGCAAGGTGTGTATTTGCACACAAAATACCTATATATAGCTCCTACTCGGTGTGTTAAAATAAATTTTTTAACTATGGCTGTTGACATTGTATTTTAAGTAAAATATAAGCAGTAGAAAAAGCAAGCTTGATCAAATTATTAAATACACATATAATATTGTAATTTTATAATATTTTCAACTGTTTACCTGTAGCCAACGGTATTATTTATATGATTTAGCAGCTGCATTGAAATGTTTGATAGTGATTTTTTATCATTTTTAAAATCAGGCAATAAAAATCGTTTATTTGTGAACAACTGTATGGTCCATGTTTAACACCAAAAATAATATGAGAAAAGGAGATATGTCTCTTTTTATGAAGGATTTTTTTTATTTTACGTTTTTATTAAAAAAAGCAGGCTTTTCTGACATAAACAAGTTGTTGTTATAATTTTGATGAAGACCATACAAAACAACACACTTGAGAAAGAAAGAAATAGTATCTTTTGAGATCTTTTGATTAAGATGTTTTCTATATAGAAATAGTAGACAGGACAACAGCAAAATACATAAAACCGTCATAAACATTACTAACAAGTCCTAGAAACTCCCCCGAAAATTATATGTTCAACAATTTTAGTAACTAGATAAAGAGTCGAATAAAATGTCTATGTGAAAGTCATTAATACCTATTTCTATTAATACTCATTATATTAATTCTATTAAAATGATATAATTAATAAAAATAAAATAAATAAAATAGTTAATGAATTTGATGAGAACGTGTTTATTAATACAATTAATTATAAAAAGTCAATAATAAGGCTAAACATAATATTATATTCCTCTTCTCAGGCTGATTTTAATTTTGTTCATGAAATACCTATATACTATATTATATTTAATTAATTAACGAAGTCGAATTTTAATTGTATTATTGTATAAGTAATAAATTAAGTATTGTTATTGTATAAGACGTGTTTTACTAAAAAAAGAATTATAATATCCACAAACTCCATATACCAGACACGGGCTTATAGGCTATACCTCAGTTTGTATACGTATCAGCTATTTATTGTAATTAAGTAATTGTAATTGATTTAAATTGAAATAAATAAACAAATAGATATAAATTCCAATAAGTTCAGCTACAAATAAACGCAGTTTTTCAAGTATGCAACAAATTAAAATAAAATAAAATTTACAATAAAACCGAAATGATTGTGGGTTATTGAAATAAGTATACATAATTTTAGCAATTCCTAAAATGTAAGTCTAGTTGTGCCTACTGCCTATATTCCGAAAGAGATTTAACATAGTACGATGCACCGACATTACACTATACCTCAAGACACAAGATTACAGGGATGTGAAATTTGATTGTTTAAACCGACCTGTTGACATTTTTTAACTTTTAATTTCAACAGCCTCGAAACTTTTCAAATGTTAACGAAAAAATTCGCTTGAAAACTTTCGAAACTTTTCCACATTACATTTATGCAGTCGCGAGTCGTAGCTGGTGTGTGGTAAGTGGTAACGAACGCGAGACAACCGTTATCGGTATGGTACGCATCGCCATAAGATTTGCCATATGACAGAGACTTCTCACTAAAATATTCGGATAACAGAATATCAGTATAAAATAGGTAGGTACCTACCATTATATTATAATATTATTTAATCGGTTTCCGTAACGTCGAAAGTGTGTTTTGTCATTATAATATTTGGACTCTATAAGAAATATAATAAACACAATTCTGGGACACGTGGTAATCAAAAGACTAACACTCGTATTATACCGAGATAATATATTTAGGTATAGTATACTTACATGTGTGTAATGAACGAGAGAGAGAAATAGAGAGTAAGAGCATCACCAAGCCTAAAGTATAAAATGTCAAATGTTACTTTGGTTTTTATGTTGTTGTAAAGTGAGGTGGATTTTATAATGTTATTTATATACTTATGACTGTAAAATGCGCAATTTTTTTTATTTAAGAAAAACATTATTTGTATAGGTACCTCAGTAGGTACTACTTAATATCTTCTTTGATGTCAGAAAAAAAATAAAATGGACTACCTATATATATTTTGAGTTAAAACCATAAAAACAAAAAATTTAAAAAAATTGAAACATGATGAATTATTTTGAAATCAATCGAGAAAAGCTGGGTTATTTTAATCATCAATTAAACTAGGTAGTTAATTTCATAAGTTAATTAGAAAACTAACTAACTAAGTAAGTTAAAAAGTTAAAACAAAATTAACATTTTAACTAGTTAATGCCCACATTTTGAAATATGCGTGCCTGCTATATACATGCCAGGACAAAGCTATTTGGGGGCCATAGGCAACTTTCATCACAATAATAATATGGAGAAATGATGTCGCATTTGTGTATCTATCAATATTTATATTTTGTAATAATGGTCTAAGTATAATAAATATTCGATCTTAAATTACATACATTTTATATTTTAAATATCTATATAAATATATATATTATTTCCACCGACGTGTATTTTTGTTAACTAGAACCGTTTGGGGCACCCTCGAGGTGCCTCACTCTGATATTACACAAATTTAACACATTTTGCACGGTAACATGTAAGACAGTGCGATTTACTGTGTTTGTTATATTTTTCTTTAATAGTTTGATTTATTGTCGCAACTATCAGGTGTGCAAGGTGTGTATGCATATCCCATACCCATATAGCTCCTACTCGGTGTGTTAAATATAACTTTTTAACTGTGGCGGTTGACATTTTATTGCAACGGTATTATTTATACGATTTAGCAGCTGCATTAAAACGTTTAAAAGTTACAACAAACTTGTTTTGTATTTGGAATACATTTAAAATTATATATTCAGAAAACGTATTTAAATAGTTTTAGAATATATGTTTTCCTGTTTTGTTTTTTTTTTTTAATAAATTTAATATATTATGATTAATATGAATATTTAAAAACGTGTTTTAGTAACAAAAAGTTCATCAGGGTCTCAACAATTGAAAATTATATTTTAGGTACCTTGTTAGAAGTGTATACAATGATCAATGTTTATAGCCAACGATTGAAAATTTAAAACAAGATTTCTCATAAACATTACATATTGTAGACAAAAAATTAAAAAAAAAATTTAAAATAAATAGTTTTTTTTCCATAGATATTTTATGTTCAAATTTGGACAAAATTATATAAGTATTTAACAATGAATAACGATTTCAGTTATTTTGTTGTAATTTTAGAATATTATTCGTAAGTACTTGAAAAATGTATTGTACAACAGCAATTTTATCTGCGAAAATGTGTTTAACCTACTGTATTACTAATGTATAATAGTAAAATAAATTACTTTTTAGCAATTATATCATGATAAATATATTAAGTAAATAGGCTGGTAGACCGTCTTCGCTCAGAATCGTTTTTCGCATGCAATGATTTGATATCATTGGATTCGCATTTAACGCATTCATTATACTGTACAGAGCGGTATTCACTTGCAAACCTTTTTTATTAATAAACGTCATTAAAAATGTTTGTTAAATAATACATATTTATGATTAGTATTTAAGGTAACTAAACATTGAAACACGAACAAAATGATAATGTTTATTTTAACATCGATTTATAAAAGTTCAATTTAATAGTAAAATATTAAAGTTTAAAAAAGAAATGTAATACGATAGGTTTAGTTGAATATTGATTTTTAAACGTTTTATATTTTAATGTTTTCCTAACTTCCAATTAATAGTTTATGTTTTTAAACATTTATTAAATGTTAATCAAACCATAAATGTTCAACATTAAATGTATTTCAATGATAGATACATAAATTACAAAATGTTTACCGGGAGGTAGATCTAACTCCATATTATAATTTCTATGGGTCTAAATTGACACAGCAAAAACATAAATACAGTCGGTTATCGTCTGGGCTTAGGGTTTTCTCTACGATACCGGCAGAGGTAGCGACGACGACGGTGGCGTTATTATAGTAAGCGCGCGACAGCAAAATGGAAAAAGGTCGGCAAGTGGGTACCGCTCTGCCATGGAATATTTGTCGAGTGTATCACTTTCGTGGATGTATCAAATTTGAATTCGATGATATCAATTTTTGTATACGAAAAACGATTGTGAGCGAAGGCGGCCTACATAACTTAGTGTATTCTATGATAGTATTATTGCTATTAAAACCATTCATATTATACTATTAATAATACGGACATACGGTAGGTTGAATTAATTTTTGAAGAATATATCCGATGTCTAATTGAAATATATATATATTAAAAATTAATTTGACTTTCCGGTTATTATTTTTTTTTTAAATGTGAAAAAACTCATATAGATTCTTGTGTTGAATTGAAATTTTTTTATGAAGTTCCTAATAAAAAAAACTGCATATTACGTTCGTGATTTTCACGTATTTTGTCAACATTTTAACTTTAGACGCTTATAAAAAACTATTGAAGACTTACGCTCAACTTTTTTTTTAATTTTCACTTACAAAAAGTTAAGAAGAACCTTGTATTGAATTTTTAAGAAATTTGACTGATTAAAAAAAAATGTTATTGATAGAAATAAAAAAAAAGTAAAAAAACCCAAAAATTGAATATGTCTATAGATAGCTTAAAAAGTATCAAAATATATTGAAAATTTTATTGTGTATAGAAATTGCTTATATAAATTTTTTGTGAAAATTGTACCTACAATCATTACTTCTTTTGCTACACCAATTATAAAAATAGATTTTTTTAAAATGTTGCTTTGCAAAAAAATTCCCGTTTTTCCTTATTTTTTTGGGAGGGGGGGGGGGGTTAAATAGAACCTTTTGGGGCACCTTCAAAGTGCTTCACTCTGATATTACACACATTTAACACATTTTGCACGGTAACGTGTAAGACAGTGCGCTTCACTTTGTTTGTTACATTTTTCTTTTGTACATTGGTACATTGGTAATTTATTGGTGCAACTATTAGGTGTGCAAGGTGTGTATTTGCACACAGCACACCCAAATATAGCTCCTACTCGGTGTGTTAAATTTAACTTTTTAACTGTGGTGGTTGACATTTTATTGCAACTGTGTTATTTATACGATTTAGCAGCTACATTAAAATTTTTAATAGTTACAACAAAACTGTTTCGTTTACCTATACTTGTTGTGAGAGTATTTTGTCCAAAATATAAATTACATTTCACAATATTTCAAATTGATTAATTGAAAAAAAATATTGAACAACAAATTATTTGAAATTGTTCGTTATTTTGATGAATTTTATCAATATTTGAACTTGAAATGTCTAAAAAAAAGTCATGACTACATGTATTATTTATATTTTAGAAGTGATATTATATTACAGCCTCTGAAGAAATTAAAATTATTAGAATAATGGTTTTTATACTAGGTTAAATTTTAAAAAATAGTATAGTTAAAATTGCCCCAAGCATATTTTCAAATCTAACCTAACCACAATAATCTACCTACGGTAAAATATTTAGTCTTTAAAGGAATACTTTTATTTTGTATTTGGAATACATTTAAAAATATCTATTCAGAAAACGTATTTAAATAGTTTTAGAATATATTTTTTCCTTGCTTATTTTTTTAAAAATAAATTTAATATATTATGATAATATAAAAGGTTCTACCCTTTTGGCAACACCATGGAAAATTAACTAAGAAAAATAAGACACTCCGTTGAATCCTGGCCCAAATAAATAAATTTACATCGAAAGAAAGAGTTAGTTCTCAACCGACTATGAGTTGGTAAAACTAAATTCATAGAAACCTTATGAAAAAGTCTCTTATGCCCGACATGCAATACACTCATCCTAACCAGCCACATCTTCGTACACCGTCCAAATTTCGTCGTAAACAGAAATTAATGCAAAACCCTGGAAAATCTGTACGAAGCAATATCAAATACCTAAACCATAATATTATACCATTTTAAAAAATCGAAATATAATGTAACTCAATATATCATGTAAACACAATGTAAATAATATGTAAGTAAAACTAACAATCATGGTACTTTTTGGTATAAAAATAAATTCAAAACACTTAAGTGTGTACAGAACACTACATTGTAACAGAAAAAACGACCTATTGTACCATACCCCAAAAAAATGAAATATTATTTACTAGGTAAAGTTTCCTACAGTTGTTTACTCGATTGTTTACGGATACACATGTTTTGTTTTGTATTTGCTTAAAAACCCTTTATAAATCATAATCAGACAACATTTTATATTATTCTTACATTTTTCTTAAATTCAACGCTGTTATAATATTATTCATTTTATTGTACCTACAAAAATGGTCAAAAATATTAATATGCTATCAATTTTTTTCTTGTTTGGTTTTATTGGTTTTATTTATGCTGGAAGTGAGTACATGCATTTTTTTTTTTAATTTACATAATAAATTACAGATTTCTGGCGAATCATAGGAAGAAAATACATAAATATAATTTGAATTTTTCGACTGACTGTTATTTTTAAGAAATAATAATCAAATAATAGTATTGAATAAAATAACATTACCTAGGTACAAAATTAAAATGTTTAACAAAATATTCGTTTTGAATCTATAGATAAAAGTGTAAAAGTTGAAAAAGATAATATTATAAAAGTTAGTTAGGTTAGATAATATAGGTCAGTTATAAATCTAATAACATCTAATTAACATCACAAAATTGGTTCTGTTAAAAAGAAATTGAAGTACCTATGGTATAATATGTATAAAAGCGGGTTCGACGTTCTCTTTAAAGTCAACAATTTAACAACCTAGTCATTATTTTTTCACACATAAAATTATTTTACTAATGTTTAATTATTTTGTATCAAGAATTTGAAGACTGTGTCGGTAAGTTATTTTATTTTACTTAACATCATACCCATATAGTATTCATCTCACAATTACACATGTGTGTACAGTGAGTTCTGCTTTAATCCAAATGTGATCAATTTTCTACTGTATAAATATTAATTATATAGTATTAGTCAGTAATTTAGTAAGGTATTTTAATTTAAGACAAGTATAAAAAATATATTTCGGATCCCTGATTTTTACTGGAATAAATATTAACCAATAGCTAAAATTATTGGTTTGAATTTTTTTTTACATATAAAAATTGAACATTGTGTACGCAAAAAACCAATTTACGAGTTGATATTAATATAAATATAAATATTTTTTGTTATTTAAAACACTTTTACAGCCCAAATGTCTGTACAGAAGTTAGTCGTTTTAAGCGGAACAGGACAATGCAAGTATACTTTATTTAGATATTTGAATATTAAAATTATTCATGACTGTTTCCACTTGATGGTCTGTTTTAATATTTTTATGATAAAATTCATATTGTTTGTACCTACAATATTATAAAAATAATATTTAGATTTTATCAAAAACCAACGGTTTTAGCCTAATGTAAGAAACACATAAAGTCTCCATCACTAGCACTAGATTTTATTTTATGGAAACTCAGTTACCTAAAAACTTTTATTGGCCCTAATGCAAACGGCCCATAAAAATGGATAGCTATGTGATTTGTGTTTATGTCAACTTTTAGAGTCTTTTTCCTAATTTTTTTACTGCATAATTAACCTTCTAAGGCAGCGCGTATATTATTACAATAAATTAAGTATAGTAAATATAAGAGCATTAACAAACTGAGATTCATAAATTATATTTTTGTATTATCTTCATTTTATAGACAAAGGATATGCTAGTACAGGCGATTGGAGAGAAAAAGCTGATGCATTAAGTTCGTGTACATTTATTATTTATAGTATTGTATTTAAAATATTTTCTAACATACACTGTTAAACGGGATGATGAAATATTTTGTATACTACAAAGGGAATCAGTACCGCCGTGTAGGAACTTACACTCATTGTGGACTGGTCGACACTATAAAATGTTTAAGGACCACCACGGTACCACCCCAATCTCATAAACTATTAAAAGATATTTTATTGTAGACAATATTGTAGTGTAGCCGCAGCATCAGAAAACGATTACACTATAAAATAATAAATTATATATATTTTATTCTTATTTTTTAACTTGTATTGGTTAATTAATTTAGATCCCGATGATCACGATGGTAAGTAATTGTTGTCAATGCTCTATGATTATTATTATATAACCAACATTTTTGTAAAAGTTATTTATAAAAAAAAAAAAAATCTTTTTGGGAAAACTATATTATATTACAATTATTGAAAGAAATTTAGGGGATCAATTTTAACTCCTAAATTAATATTTTGCATGAGAAGTTATGGTAAAAAATTTCAAGTTTCTATCACCATTAGATATTTACCAAAAAACCATTGCATTATCTATTGTTACACAAATTTTTTTATGACCTCCAAACATAATACGTATTTTTATCAAAAGTTTAGCTAAGATATTAACAATAAATACCTACTGAAACAAATGCATATTATTTTCAGAACCACTAAAAACATTTTTAGTGAATTACAAGAACGGTAATAATTATTAAATTTATTAAAATACATAAACTTGACTCAGAGTATAATATTTTATAGTTATTTTAAATATGCACTAATAGTAATAACTATTTGTTCTAAAATTATATCCAATAAGAAAATTTGTTCAAGTCAAATGCCAAATGGTTTTTATTTTTTTTAGGTGACACAACAGGTCCATATTCATACTGCAGTCAAAAATTTCCAAATAAATAAGAAGTGATCTTAATGAACGGTTGAGCTACATTTACATAGTACATAAAAAATATAGTTATATTTATTACATAGGTACCAGCTATCATATCTGTTATGATTTATATTACAAATATTTCTTGTTAGATAATACGATACCAATAACATAACGATGTAAAAGCATAATTTTTCTATATTATTTTATTATGTGATATATTTCATTATGTTTAAATAAAGTTTCATTGTACTCTTTTCTTTTATAAATACATACCAGACGCAAGTGCAGTTACACAAATATTTTGTTTTACTTTAAATTTCACATTGATGGATTTCAGATACCACTTATTTTATCAGTTGAGTTTGTATAAAAACAACTACATATTATATGGGTTGAGACGCTATGTGGGTCTTTTAGCTCCCAATATGGTCGACGGCAGGGCACTTTTTAGTCAGGTCGCTGACCACGAGCCGGAGGGTAATAGTAATAGTTCCTACACGAGACCTAGCAGGTAAACGATTACATACGTTGGTTCCTACAAATGTGATGTGTTAATTCCTACAAGAATATAAAAATTGGATGTGTGAGTTCCTACACTGTAAAAAACAGGTACATATTATGTTAGTTCCTATATACACGGTGGAAGAAGGATATACGTATGTAAGTTCCTACAAGGTAAAAACAAAATTCAAACGTCAGTAAGTGTATACTTAATCTATATTATGGATTAGGCGACAAAATAATAAAAATAGGTAGGTACATTTTCTTAAATAAATAGATGATGATGATGATGATGATGATGATGATGATGATGATGATGATGATGATAAAATATAATAAAAATCGCATAATGCATTGATAATACGAGTAAACGGTATAATAAAAATCGTATTAAAAAATGTATTATTCGATTTTTATTATACTATATATTATTATCAATGCATTATGCGATTTTCTTTATAATTACTCTATTTATTTATGAAAATGTACCTATTTTTATTATTTTGTCGCCTAATCCATAATATAGCCTAAGTATACACTTACATTTGAACTTTTTTTACCTTGTAGGAACTAACATACGTACCTGTGTTTTATTGTGTATTAACTTACATACGCACCTTTTTCTATAGTGTAGTAACTAACATGTGTATTTTTCTTACCTGCTAGGTCTCGTGTAGAAACTTACATTCGCCCGAGCCGGAGCATCGTGGATTTACATTGTTACACATGTATTAACGTTTAAAACAAGGTATCTTGCAAGCAGGTTTAAAATGTAACCAACAATTTAAAAAATTGTTAATTTTTATAGCTATTTTAAGTTAAAATTTGGACGAAATCAGATATTTGAATAACAACGCTAGTTATTTCGTTGTAATTTAAAAATATTTTAAAGTATACATACAGTCAATGACATATTGAAATGCAATGTTCTAGTCAAAAATTAATTCGACCTACTGTATTATTAATGGTAAAATAAATTACTTTAATGTTTAATAGCAAAAATATCATTAAATATTATACTGAAACTGAGTAATGTATAGGCTAATAGAACGACTTCGCTCAGAATCGTTTTTCGTGTACAATGATTTTATATCAACCTTCTGCATGTGGTAAATGGTGGTTTTATATATAACCTTCTTTTTTACATTTATCACAAATATAATTTTTCTAATTTTTGTTCTCTCATCAAACAATTTCTTTGCGTACTACTTACGAGCTATTCTATCGTGTACCATAATAATATGATGGGAACCCCTTATCTCAGCACTTTGATGGAAATTACTGCTGGAGCCACAGATAATAATAGTATGTACAATAAACTGATATCCAACTGCTATATCCCACTAACGTCTACCACTGTATTATTCTGTGCTAATGTGTTTAGTTGTAGCAGATGGCAGCCATTTCATTCGAGTTCACAGTTATATGTGTAGTGTATAATATACGTATATGGGATCAAATTGGCGGATAAATGGCGGAAAATAACTTCATCAGTCAGCAATCCAATTGATAGTACATATCTGTGGCTATAGCATAATAGTGATTCATCTCTTATCCTGTATCTTCTAATACCGTGCATTAGTACGATTCATTACCCAAAGATGTTTTATTATAATATATAGTGATATATCATGAAATTCAATATTCTAATTATACCTAAATTAATCTGAGTTCTATTATTGTTATTGTTATTATTACTTGTTCCCTGTTCCATATCATTTAAATATATTAGAAGTCCGGCACCACCGTATAATCGTTCCGGCACCACCAGTTCTCGTGGTAGCCACCTCGTTTTAAAATTACAGCCGACTGAATCTTTTATCGTATGCAATATGACTTATCATTGAATTCACATTGAACACATCCATTACAGTGCCATACTAGCTCAATGACGAGGTGCCTATACTCGATTCCTGCTATATAACAGAGTAGTTATCTACTTCCCCTCTTTTTTTTCAGTTACTAAAAAAAAGATAAGCCTGAAAAAGCAAGCATCATCATAAAACCAAACTTTGTTCTGTATCGAAATAAACAAATACAAACATAAGATCTTATTTGACAACTATTAAACACATGTTCACAAACATATAAAATTGATTAAATAGTAGAGATGTAGCTCATAACTTTAGTATAATAATATTATATAGTAGTGCAAACTATGTTAAAATTTCATTTGTAACATTGTTCTTTTTAGGTTATATTACAGGTAGGTACACTTTTAGATGACAATATTATTTTAAAATTAAATAAAAAGATTTTGAAAAAATTTAACTTATACAATAGTAAAAACTCTCATATGTATACAATTTCAATTTTTTTTTTTTTTTTTAATTGTTATCATGAATATTAAGCCGACTGCAGTCACTGTGTTCTATATGGTATGTGTCTATTAATTACGTAAAAGTAAAAGTAAAGTTCAATAAAGAAATTCACTATAATATTAATATTTTTACCTCACAATAAAAGGCATTTCCTAAAAAAATTTCCAAAATAATAACAGTTTGTACAAACCAGTGCTCAAAATGTACATATATAATGGACATTTTTCAAAACAAAAAAAATACACTTTTATACTTCACATTTTTCTCAAATTTCATAACGCACCACTAGTATATTATTGTACTGAGTGTACTGCACGTAATTGTAGAACCAGTTAATTGATAACGATAAAACAGTGTATTATGTATTATTATAGAGATAGCATGAATAATATTTATGTTTAACTCTTTCACTTTTAAAAATATATTAAATTATAAATTAATCTTAAAGTTTATGATGTAGTTGACAAATCTACACAGTTATTAACATGATAACATTTAAGTAAGGACAATTAGTTAAAACAATAGTTATATTGAAGTTCTATTATGTATGAATCTATTTTATTTTATATTATTTTTTATTAAAAAAAACTCAGATAATTAGGTATTTAAATGATTCGAATTCAAAAATATGAAAACAGTAATAATTCTTGATAAATTTAGTAAATAAATATAAACATAAACATTTTAAATTAACTAAAGGAGGGAAAGTAGGGAACCTCCCCACTGTATAGTGGGTGTCGAGTGTACCTCGTCATTGAGTAAATCACAAAAATGTATTTGTTAAATTTGAATTTAATTATCAATCATTTCGTACTAAAAACAGTTATGACCGGAGACGTTAGGTTACCTAACCTAGACGTATTATACATATATATATATATTGTTATTTAATATTATTAATTATTATAGTAATATATTTTACTGTTAGTAAAGTTGTTGGTTGAATTAATTTTTTGCGAAAACATTGCATTTATTTTATTATTAATATTTAATTATGAAAATACATAAAGCATGCACCCTAGCGTATTAACTTTTGACTTTTGAGTCAATATATATACTTAAAACGGTGTTGATAAGTTCGTAGTATAAATACTAAATAGGTAATTACATAAAATTAATCAAAATGTTTTAAAATGTCATTGTGTATATTATAATACACATAAAAGTTTTAGTTCCCACAAAAAATATTTTTATATTAAAATAAAATAACTTAAATCGTTATTCTTTATTTAAATATCCAATTTCGCACGAATTTGAACTTTATTGAAAATTTGATACTGTGTTTATATATTTTTTTAGATTTATCAAAAGATAATATAATATAAAGATTTATAAAGAATTTTGTATTAAGTTTTCCAAACTAAGCTATGCAAATTAAACATTTAATACATTTTTAACAAGAAAACAATTTGAAAATTTTCGTAATTTTAATAAATATTGTCGAAATTTACATTTTAAACTTCAAATACATACAAAAAACCGTGTATTATGTAAATTAATAATTTTAAATACCAGCAATAACATTTCATGAGAAATTTTGTCTTACATTTTCAATCCTTAGCTATTAAACTTAAATATTTTATAAATTGTTGACTTCAAAATAATTTACAGATGTTCGATATTTTTATATTCAAATCTGAACTTAAAATGTCTACAAAAAACAACCATTTGAATATATTTTTTAGATTTTTTGGATATAATATAAACTACTTACGAACAACTTTTTTTTAAATTTTCAATTCTTAGCTATAAATATTAAACATTTTATACATTTTTAACTTCAAAGTAATGTTTAATATTTTTATGAATTTTAGTTAAAATTTGAACTTTTAATGATTATAAAAAAAGTGTGCTTATGTATCTTTAATAATTTTCTAATTTAACCACTAGTGAGGAACTACGGTATTACATTTTCAAGCTTTTTGACCCGACAAACATTTTATAATCAATATTAATTATAATTATATTTTTTTCTATACATTTTATAGAAAAAAATATATATATCCAAAATTGTTTTATTTTTACAGTCATTAGCTTAAAAAGGTTTAAAATATTTATAAAAGTGTATAGTGTATAGAAAATAATATTATCAAACCTTCAGTGGAAATTTCAAGTATCTACGGTTACCTATTCGGTTTTTAATTACCTACAACAAAATAAGAAAATCGTTCCTTGAGAAATCGGAATTTATGAATTAGATTTTAAATCAAAAAAATTGCGAATTTTGTCGACATTTTAACATTAGACTCATATAAAAAACAATTGTGGATTTGAGCTCAACTTTTTTTTAATTTTCACTAACAAGTTATGAAAAACCTTGTATTACATTTTCAAGTTTTTTGATTGAGCAAAAAATGTTTGTCACCAATAATAAAAAAAAACTGCTATATTGCTCGTAAATAGGTCAAAAAGATTCAAAATATATTGAAAATGTTATGTTGTGTAGGAAATGTTAATATAATTTATTATTTGGTAATAATTTCACAGTATTTACGGTTATTATTTTTAGTGTTGAAAATCTTGTCAAAAATTTCTAGTTTTTCTTTATTTTTTTTCGACAAGTTTTTTCACGGCCGCATCATATTCACAGTATTATGTTTTTCTTTTCGTATGCATATCGATAAGTAGTCAAAATGATGCTTTAATTTTAAAACCTTAAGGGTGAAATCTGATAGCAAATTGGATCTGGTTGGTACTTTTGAAATGTAAAAAAAAACTACCATTACATTCCAAAAAACATTCGGAAAAACCAAAAATTCTCTATTGCATATTAATAGTCAATGCTAGAAAGTAAAAAAAAAAATATAACATTAATCTGAAAATATGCATGGCAATTAAAACTAATCTAAAATATATCGTAAGATTACCGAGCATTTAAGTATTATTAATTTAATTTGTGTTGAATTACAAAGGCAATAATATGTTAATTTTTAGCTAAATCAAGAAATGTATTGTATCTATAGGTACTAAATGGATGTTATGCACTTATTTATCCAATTGATTATGCGCCTATGTTATTCGAAGATCCTACGCAAGTAACATTCGATTTTATAGTGGTTGGAGGTGGAAGTGCCGGCGCAACTGTAGCTGCTCGATTAAGTGAAATACCAGAATGGAATATTTTACTATTAGAAGCTGGAGATGATCCACCAGAACTAACCGAAAATCCATTTTTATGGAATCAATATTTAAATACAAAATGCGATTGGGCATTTTTGTCGGAAAAAAATCCTTTACTTTTTAAAGGAATGGATCAAGAGAGGTGTATTATATCTAGAGGACGCGCGTTGGGTGGAACGTCTTCGATTAATGCAATGATATACTTGCGTGGTACTGTAGAGGATTTTAGTCAATGGAAAAATAAGTACGGTTGTCATGGATGGGACTATGAAGATGTTTTACCCTATTTTAAAAAGTCAGAAGATTTTGCAGGTGTGCGTGAATATAATTCAGAAATTCATTCTCGAGGAGGACCATTGACTGTGACACCATTAGAAACATTCGATCCCGCATACAAGATTATCGCTGAATCAGAGCAATCAATAAATTTAGTTAAGGTGGATGATTTCAATAGAAAAGAACCAGTTATCGGATATGGTAATTTTGATTCAACCACTCGTAACGGCCGTCGATGTAGTACACTAAAAGCGTTTTTAATACCAGCAAGTAATCGTCCAAATCTTTATGTAGCAAAAAATACAATTGTTACTAAGATTTTAATTGAAAATGATGTGGCAGTAGGAGTGGATTTCAAATATGCATCAGAAGAATGTAAATCAGTTTTTTGTGCGAAAGAAGTAGTTATATGTGCTGGACCTATAAAAAGTCCACAGCTTCTTATGCTTTCTGGAATAGGACCAAAAGAACATTTAAATGATCACTATATTCCAATCGTTAAAGACCTACCAGTAGGTTATAACTTACAAGATCATATGTCGCTTCCAGTATTTGTATTTACAGATCGAAAATGTAGACCAACTGAGGACATAATAAATGAAAGTAGAGATTTGTTGAAAAAAGAAATTAGTTTCTATTCACAAAATATATCATCACTTGGCCTTAGTAAGATTATGACATTTTATAAATCAAACAACGATTTAGAGTATCCTGATATACAAATTCTAAAATTCAGAGTTCCGTTCAACTCAACAAACACATTTCCAAATAAAATGAATGTATTTAAAAACATGTTTGGATATGCTAAAGAAGTAACAAATTTATATGACGAATTAAACTTGTTAAGTGACCTAATAATTATGACTCCAATTATGTTACAACCATTAAGTACGGGTCGAGTTATCTTGAACTCAGATAATCCGTTCGACAATCCAAAAATCATCTTAAATTATTTATCTCATGACAAAGAAATAGAAGTCCTATTAAAGGGTATTGAATTTGTTGTAAAATTATCTAAAACAAAAAGTATGATCGATGCTGGGCTTGTATTAGAGGAGTTAAAATTATCAAATTGTGCTAACTATATTTGGGGCACTCGAGATTATTGGATTTGTGTCATTCAGAACTTAGCAGTACCTTTCTATCATGTCGCTGGTACCTGTAAAATGGGTTCAGAAGATGATAGTTATTCTGTAGTTGATCCTAAATTAAGAGTGAAAGGAATAATTGGATTGCGGTTGATGGATAGTTCAATTATGCCGAAAATTGTTTCTGTAAACACTAACGCAGCAACAATAATGATTGGTGAATACGGAAGTGATATAATAAAAGAATTTTATGGAAAGCTTTGATGAATAAAACATAAATTTACTAATTAACAATAACTAAGCTAAATATACTAGAAAATAGAAATATTCATAATTTGTTATCAAATATAAGTAATTTTTGATTCACGTTTTTCTTTTGTCGATAAATGGTTATTTAAATTTAGCTCCTTTAATTTATTCATAGACAATAATATTTCAATTTGTATACGATTCTTATTATTTATTTAATTCCCTAATTCCCACTTGTTTTAATTTGTTTCAAAATAAAAACTTGGTAGTGAAAATTATTATACCAATATCATAACAAATTTTTAAAATATTTATTTTGTACTTAAAATAATTAAATTTTAATGTTTTTTAAATTGTTATCATGAGCACTTTATTTTTATTAACTTAATTAAATTGGAAAATATCCACTAACTATATCACTTTAACTAGGAATTTGTCTCTATATAATAAAATTAATTTTCATCTGGCATAAAATATAAATTAACTAGATAATCATGTAAATATGGTATTCAAATCTTTCAAAATAGCAATACAAAATATTCATTTTACAAATACATTATAGACAAAAACACAATCGTTAATAATCAATTCAAACATAAACTCATATTTGACAACTTTTAAACACATGTTGACATGTCACATGAGAAAGAACAACTGAAAATACAACTTATGTGATTGTAGTTTTTCATATTTCATTTGAACAACATTTAATTTTATACCATTGAACTCCCAAAGTAACAACTAGATTCACTTGTCTACCGAAAAAAATGCTGTAGATTATAAGGTATTAAACTATTAAAGCTCCACTTAGAATCTAAAAGTGAATAAAAACTGTGACCGTCGTTAAAATTATCAAATTGTGCTGTTTATATTTTGGGCACTCGAGATTATTGGATTTGTGTCATTCAGAACTTAGCAGCATATTTTTATCATGTCGTTGCAAGTAGGTACCTGTAAAATGGGTTCAGACGATGATAGTTATTCTGTAGTTGATCCTAAATTAAGAGTGAAAGAAATAATTGGATTGAGGTTGATGGATAGTTCAATTATGCCGAAAATTATTTCTGTAAACCCTAACGCAGTA
Source organism: Neotoxoptera formosana (assembly GCA_022818045.1). Taxonomy (NCBI): domain Eukaryota; kingdom Metazoa; phylum Arthropoda; class Insecta; order Hemiptera; family Aphididae; genus Neotoxoptera; species Neotoxoptera formosana. Next base: position 49,600,076 of record CM040633.1, read on the forward strand.
ACAATAATGATTGGTGAATATGAAAGTGATATGATAAAATAATTCTTTGATGGATATTATATAATAATTATAGTAGTTTACAATAATTGTAATTAAAATGATTATATACTAAAAAATAGAAATTACCATTAAAATGTATTGTTTTATCATGTTCAGTAGATTCTTAGATATCGAACGTCAATACCTCGAATTTTTTCATCATCATGATCTCAATTGAGATGTCCTTGAAAGAATTACAATAAAACTCAATATTTTGATTTGTTTCTGGTACCCTCGTGAGTTTTAAAACAACGAGATTTTACTGTTTATAAGTAAATACTATATTCTCTATAATAATTCAAGTAATTTTAATTCTTCATATTTTTGTTGGATTACATTATATTGCTTGAACATATACAATTATATATTTTAATTTTAACAAAAATGCAATTATATTTTTTATGTTATTCACGATAAACGGTTTAGTACATCTTATTATTTATTGAAATGAACTGAAAAAATAAAATATCTTCATGTACCTAGTTGTTTCAAGCTTAAACTCGAAGTAAAGTATTTTAAGGGCGTATTTTTTTATTTGAGATATTTTTTGCAAAACATATATAAATTTATTGTCATTGGACGATATAGTATTAAATATTTTGTTTGAGAAATGTATGATATAATTTATCAATACTTATTTTTTGTTATGTAAATTATGTGTTGAGTTTATTGTTTGTTAACGGAATTAATTTTAAATTGCAATGGATTTAAAATGTTTACGTTTTACTAATTGATTGACTGTAACCAATAACAATTACTGTTTTAAAAATTAAAAACTTTTTCTTGTTTCTATTAAAATTACTTTGAAATTTCGAATAATAATTATAAAAAATATCACGTTTAGATGCTATGAAAAAGTACAATAATATTTTAAACTATTACAATATTGCATAAACTTAAACCAAACACTGCAGCTGATTGCTACTCGTTGCACTTACCTCATAGTACTATAATAATAGAGTTTGAACATTTTATGGAAATTGATGAAAATGTAGTGATCCAAATTTCAATGTATCTTAATTATTATAAGTGGAAGTATAATTTATTCGAAATTCACTTAATATCATTGTAATTGAAATCAATTGACTGATTAAGAAGTTGTTAAGAAACTCTTCAGTATTTATCTATACAACTGAAATTGTCTTAAGATTTCTTAGAATGTGTTTGTAACATAAATACATTTTATAATCGTTCCGAATTTAAACCTTACAATCATCATACCTCGTAGACCTCGAACTAACGTCGAGGAAGTTTATTTCTATTCTCATTTCACTGTTACAGTTTTAATTATGAGATATGAGGTCGATTTTGTATGTAATTGTGCAAAAAAAAACTAGCTTATAGTTTTTATCGTTTTTCCCAACTCATAATCAATTATGTTTTGTACGTACATTTTAAAACGTCCGGGATAAATCTCTAATTTATCATAAGTCTAGACACCTAGTTCACCGTTTACAATTAATTTATAAGCTATATGAAATTTTATCATAATTGTATAAATTAGTTATGTATTAGTTATTATACAGTAGGTATTCTTAATTGATTTAACCTATCCATGCAGTTTTCCAACAAAAAAATAAATAATAATACAAAATATTTAACAAATGATTGTGATCATAGGTTGTGTATTTAATGATAAATGACTTATGAGTATGGTACACTGGAATATATGAAAATGATTGATGAATAATGATTGAATGTTTTAAACATAAATAATTACGAAAATTATTAAATCTAAAAATTAAATTTGAACGTTACACGATACGTGCAGTTTATCAAGGCAGTTCTTTAGGAAGAATTTCGTCATAAAGTATAGTTTTCAATATAGTATTGGCGATTTGCAATGCGAATTCGACAGCAATCTCTTCAGCGATCGGAGTGATAATATCCAAAACAACTCGTCGGTTTTGGTGGTAAAACGTTGACGCGGTTTCCGCTAAAAACATTTAAATAAATAATTTGTATATGATTTAATCGGTGTATAAGAATTGGTGGTTTAAGAAATACAATTTGTTTTCAATTGAAAAAATTAAAAAATAATAACAATAAGTTAAATCATTGAATAAAAATTATTCATTATAGAGCATACTTAAGACATCGTTATTTTTGTTGATGTTTTGTGCTATTATTTTTCCATTGGCATCTCCTACTCTGAGTTTGATTCGAATATCCTTAACTTGGAAGTATTCACGATTTTTTTTGTCTTTTAACACTTCGAGACTTGCCTTGACGTCAGCCTTTGTGTTAGCTGCGAATACAACGTTAATTAATATCTGGTTATATTATGATAATAATTTATTCCTCAAATAAATTGTGCTCCGAACAAACGAATGTTATTTATTTTATTTCGTTGAATAATAATTACTAGGCGAACCCGTAATAATACACCGTCAAGCATATTATTACCTATACTTGTTTTAATAATATTATTCATAAGATATTATGTCAGTTTCTTTATACTAGGTATACGAAATCACGAACGTGTCGCAATACTGTATTAACATTTTCTTAGCTGATAACATGGCTTCGTACAACTCACTTATATTCCCTCTGAATATGCCTTGACCTTGGAGTGGGATTACCATTAAACGTCCGTCGATGTCGTACGTACAGTTAACGAACAGATTCGGGAGAAGGATCGTTCCTTCGCCGCTCAATTTCTCGAAATTTATCCTGAAACAATATTATAACGTCACAAGTGGATTAATCAATATGCGTATTAAAATATTATTCTTAAATATATTTTGACCGGGCGTATTATGCTTGGTCCCGTGTTGTCATTGGTGTCAAGTTCTTTGGCGAAATAATAAGCGTTTACCTCCACCAAGAGACGTAATTAAATGTATTGCGTAACGATAAGACAGCGCGTTATGTATGTTTGGTCCAGTTTTTGCACCAGCGCAATTTTGTGTTGTGCAATTAATAAAGAAAGAAATCATCACGGTGGGGAATATATATTTTTTTTTTTTTTATATAAAACCTATCGATTATGAATGGAATTTTATCGACAGATAATTTCATTCGGATGTCGTTATTGTTATGGTCAAATATCGACGACGTAAAAACACGACACATTGTGAATACCGAGTAAAACGTGTTACCGTTTTCACCTAAACACGCGTTTTTATTTATTTTTTAGCTATTATTCGTCACACGTATGTAATATGTACACAATATATTAGATTATATATTGTATTTACTGTAAATTATATTTAAATTTGACCGAATTAAGAGAGTACTTTGGTATGTGGAATTAAAAGGAATTTAAATTTGAATTACAAATCAAAAATTATTAAAGTACATTATTTTTTCATAATAATTTTATAAAGTATGTTTCATACACACACTAAACCTTTAGATTATGAATTTAATAGCGATTAATTTAAATTTATCTTCTTCAAAAGGTGAACTTCAAATTTGAATTCCAACTCATACATATCCATATAATATTCTTATTATTTTGATCTTATTTTTTTTTTTTAAATCGATAAACTTAGTAAATAAGCGTTTTAAAAAACACAGCACGTATAAAATATATACTATTAAATTGAAAAATAACTGTGCAGTTCGTAACACAACATTTATTTTAAGACTGTAGAAACAAAATAATCTAATCATATAGGTACCTACATGTTATAAAATAACGAATAATCATATTATTGTGTTTGGACTGATTAAATATAAAAGTTGTACCTATTAGAATTGTTTCAGTTTTAAAAGCTGCAATGACGTGTATTTTTATCTGTTTGTATTGACCTAACCTGTTGCAAATATGCCATACTGTCAATACGTGAAATGCACATATTTGTGCATATTAAATAAATATTAAAAAAATAACAGAAATGTTCTGCATGTCACTTTAAAATCAACTTTTACAATCTAACTCAATAATAAAAATTAAATAAATTCCCAGTAAACATAAGACTTTTGTTGAATATGACATTGGTATTAGACAGGTATTTCACATTTAACGTGAAATTAGAATCCAATTTATTTATAGTGTTCAATGCATAGGTGCATACGTGTAAAACTATTATTTTTTAATACTAATATGTAAAAACGCACTACCTACCTATTGCTTGTCGGAAACAAGTGCTGAATAAAATATTATTATAAAATGTGCTACAAATAAACAATGAATAACCCGTATGGTAACGTTTTGGACGTTTTCACAATAAATATTATAGTCAAAAACAAATAAGTAGGTAAAAAATTCTGATCAATACAAATATTATAATAAATTTGAATACTTACTTGAGATTATTGATCACAAATTTAGATCCACCCCATGCTTGTACATCTTTAATAGTAGCTTTAACCTTAAGAGCATCCTCGTTTCTATTTACTACCAACATGGGTATGACCATAGGTTCCAAAGCCGGAATTTGCATTTTGGGTATGCCTACGGAAAGATGAATTTAATTTAAAACCAATTTGAAATGTAAATTGCATATAAGTGTATGAACACATATAAAATATTACCATTAGGTAACTCGGGTCTAAGGGATTCGATAGTTTGCAGTAAACATTTTTCTATCTGTGGATCACTTCTTTTACACACGTGCACGAAGTTGGCTGAAAAATTTAGGTACTATTATGAGCTAAAATATATTCAAAACAAACTTAATTATAGTACCCATATAAGTATATAAAATTAGGAATAAATTAATACATTTTTATTAATTTAAATTTGGCATCATATTATAAGGACTCCATACGTTGGTAATGCTCTTGTGTTATTGATTGTTTGTTTAAAAAAATAAAAATAAATTCACTCACGTAGCTTTTTTGCTGTTGTGTGTTGAGTTTGTTGGGCAATTAGCACTATGTTGGCTATTAACAGGAACAGTTGCCCTCCCATGATTAACTGAAAATATTAATTCAAAAAATTTTATTTTTATTTTGTAAAAAGTGATCAATAGGTACTAAATTAAAAAGTTCTTAATTAGTTTTTCAAAATGACTTTCTTCTTTGAACTTTCTAGAACTATAAATATTATTATCTATTTAAATTTTAACCTAACTATCCTAAAATTATATTGGGAACAATGATGAAAAAAATGTAATTTCCTTGAACATTTGGTTGTATTTTCAAAATCATAAAGGCTATCGATTTTCGAATTCAACTTAAATAATGATTCAATACAAACTATACATTTTTTTAATCGTGATCTTATAGGAAAACCATGATATTGATAAACATAGTTTTTTCGACTAATTCGCAACAATGATAAATTAAATAAGTTTAATTAATTAATATCGTATTCATTGTATCCTGTTAAACCTCATCGCCGTATTATTATAGGTAAATATTAAATTTTACTGTTGACTTTAAAGTTTGACTTTTATGTATATATAATAATTATAAAAACGTTCTAATCTAGTCAACAAAATTAATTTTGATCAACATAAAAAACAATAATTCAAATATAGGATTGCATATTATATTATATATTATATAATATTACGTATATAAGATACTCTCCAATAATTTGAAGTCTGCAGATGACTGGAGAGATTACAAAACAGTATATTATATTATAATAGATGTGACGAGAGACGAGTGTAAAAAAATTAATCGAATGCGGTTGACGAAAATCAAATAGGAGTAAGGACAAAGCAAAACTTCGCAGAAAGTATTCTAGCTTGTTTAAAAGAAAAACGATCGAACAATATAATACAGACTTGACAGTACTGTACGAAGGCGCGGAATATATGGAAAATCAAAAACCATTTTCATTTGAAAATCGTGATTTGAATATCTCCGTGAAATATCGTATACATTTTATTATTTTTATATATTACATATTATTATAATATTATTTACCTATTATTATATTATTACTCGTGCGATAACGTTTCTGTCCGTCTATAACGACTGACAGTATTATTATTTAATATACATATAATATACGGGCGTGTATGTGGAAACACTGAAATATATTTCAAAGGCGTCGTATTATACTTACGTTTTCTAAAACGTTTTACGATGAAATCGATAACACCGATGGTCATGTGTGCTGCTCCTTCGCGAGTCCGCCGCTGCCCTGCGATATCCTCTCGCAACGTGCAGGATAATAATTAATATATAAATAGACAATAATAATATTATCCTTTCGTCGGCGCGGTCGTATGATATACCAGTGACCGGCCGGTCTCACTCGCCCAGCGTTATATAAATTACCGAGGACCTCGGCGGCGGCGGCGGCGGCGGCGACTCGGTTGAGCAACACCACAATAATAGTAGGTATAATAATAATAATAATTCCGACCATAATAATATAATAATATTATGTGACTCCTTGCCCTCTCTTCGCGCGTACACGTGGTCGTACGCTATTACAAGCGTAGTATATACGTATGTATTACACGTTATTATTATTATTATATGTATATATGTGTTGTTGTGTCCGTTTCTTTCTCCTTGAATCCACTCCGGTCTTTGCATTTCCTTCGCACGCGTCGACGACCGAGAGCACTCCGCAGCAGTGGCGCGAAGACTCGTTGCGAAATCGTCGTCGTCGTTCACAATACATAATAATAATATTATATAGGACACAATAATGCGCATACACGGGCTGGCGAATCCGTTTTTACGACTCGAGACGTCTGCTGCGTGCATTTACTGAGACGCATCCGGCCGCCGGCGAAGGGGTGGGAAACGTCTTCTCGCGTTATGCTGCCGTGTTCGGAACAGGATGATAATTTATTATTATTATTATTATTATTATTATTATGACCTCCTCGGTGACGTAGTCGCAGTTGTTACAGACTCTCTGGATCCGCTGAAAGGTCGAACGCTCGTGATGTATACATAATGGTGGTATAAAATACGCATTTTATTATCATTACATACAGGGCGGTCACTGGTTCACCCCTTATTCACTTTGACAATGAGCGTTTGCAGGGGCGTAATAACGGTAAGGGGATATGGGGGATAGATCCCCATAGTTTTAAATGTTCAGTTATATTACTGTATTGCCAAAATAATTCAAGAAATTATTCAATTTATATTCTACAATACTGGATGTAGCTATAATTCATTAGCTGAACTTAAATTGTGGATCAAAAAACTAAGAGAATTAAAAAAATCAAATAGCAATCCAAAAACTGGAATTGAAACGTTAAAACTGTGTAACATTCATATTTACCCTAATATACATTTTTTATTAATAATTGTATGCACACTCCCGGTGTCTACTTTAACAACTGAAAGAACATACTCAAGTTTAAAGAGAATTAAAACATACCTTAGAAATAGTATGACAGAGGTGACACATTATTTTAAACTAAAATTCAATATTTATTATTATGCTGTTTATTAATTAATTTGTAGGGTCGTCTAAATGGTCTATCAATGTTGGCCATTCATAATGATATTGAAGTAGAACATGATAAAATACTTAACACATTGGCGCGAAAACCAAGAAAATTAGAAATTTTTTTTATAATAATATAGTGTTTGTTAATAATATTATAATGTAATAAATGTAATAAAGAAAATGGTTTGTTTAATAATATAAACTTTTAAAATGAATTATGTTGAAAAAGATATTAGTAGGAAAGTCAAAGAGTGGTGTGGGGGGCAAAGCCCCTCACCGGTTTATGGTTTTAAAATATCCATATCCATATCCCCTCCCATGAAACATTTATAATTACGCCACTGGCGTTCGTTCGAATTCTGATGATTTTTGGCATTTTTAAGTACACTAAAATAACATATTTTCAATTACTTAGATAATTCATGCTTTCCATGGACTGTTCTGTGATGATAAAAATTTTTGTTTTTTAAACGAAAACCACCTTTATTCACTGTAAATTATTTAGCAGAAGATTTTTTTTCGGAAATGTCGATGTATCCAAATTTAAATTCTAACCAGTATTTTCCGAGTTACTAAACATAATATTTACCTACTAAGGAAAAAAAGCATTTTTATAATACGCACTATGGTAGTACCACATACCTACTAAATTAGCAACATTTATCGTTGCATACGCACGAACTCAAACGTATATATATTAATTATATCCATAAAAAGACAAATATTATACATTATAAATTATAATTATTATTATATTATTATTTATAATGCTCGTAACTTGTGAGTACGTACGTAGTACTCGCATGATCTATAGTTATACACAGTTTATGCATATTATCGAAAGTTATATTGCTGTTGAATACATTTTACTATTTATTTATAACAGACCACTATCCCGTAATTACTCAAATAATAGATATTAATTCCAACATAAAGAACAACAATATAAATGCAGAAACAATTATCTATAGTTCAATTAATTATAATAAGCTAAATGATCTAATTAAACTTACAAAATGGGTTGACGTCATAACTGATAGTAATAATGCAAACACTAATATAAATGTATTTACAACTACATTACAAAACTTATTAAAACAATCTACAACTGAAAACCAGCGCAAGTCAAAAAAAATCAGTAATCCATGGATACAACCAGGCATATTAAACTCCATTAAAAAACGAGATAAGTTACACAAATTAACCAGAAAAGAACCGTTTAATATACAATTAAAAAGCAAATATAAAAAATACAGAAACAAATTATCCGAGATCGTTGCAAAAGCAAAAATGAATTACTTTAGTGAAAAAATAAAAACGAACATAAATAACCCTAAGAAAATCTGGTCCACTATAAAACAAGCAACTACACAAAATACATCAAATCCATCTAATATCAGATTAAATATAAACAATAGCACATACGATTCTAACACATTTCTAATAATCAATCTCACTCGCTATATTTAAGAAAAATTACTAAAACTGAAATATCCAATACAATCTCCAATATGAAAAATGACTCAGCACCCGGTATAGATGGTATATCTATTAATGTTATTAAGAAATTTAACAAATTTATGTCCAATATCTTAGAAATAATCTTTAATCAGATACTAAAAGAAGGGCTTATTCCAGATTCATTTAAAAAGGCAGTAGTAGTACCGTTATATAAAGGTAGTGGGCTTAAAACGAGTTTAACTAAATACAGACCAATTAATTTATTAAATGTATTCTCTAAGATATTTGAAAAAGCAATTAAAACAAGACTTCTAAATTACTTCGAAGAAAATAATTTATTGCCCAATTCACAATATGGGTTTAGAAATGGTTTAGGTACTGAAGATGCATTAGCACACCTTACAAATGAAATATATAATAACATAGACAAACGTAATAAAACTATCGGTATATTCCTAGACCTAAACAAAGCCTTTGACCGCATATCTCATTCTATTTTGCTAAATCGACTACACTCTCTTGGCATTACTGGGACAGCTTTCAAAATTTTCGAATCATACTTAAACCAAAGAACCCAACAAACTAGAATAGGTAACACAGTAAGTGAAATAGGTCAAATTCATAACGGAGTCCCCCAAAGTACAGTACTTTCCCCAATTCTATACATTATATACGTAGCTGAATTAAGTAATCTTTATATAAATGGAAAAATTTATTCATATGCAGATGACACGGCCATCATAGTCTCGGACTCTAACTGGGATACAGTTTGGCGAAAATGTGAAGCTGATATGTTAGTAATTGATGAATGGTTTTCGAATAATAGTTTAGAAATAAATTATGACAAATCAAAATTTATAGCTTTTACCAATGACATTAAAACTACACCACTTAAAAACGAGATCAGTATACACAAAAAATTTAATTGCAACACCATAACATGCACCTGTCCAAAATTAATTAAACACCGTTAAATACCTTGGCATAACAATAGATCAACACTTAAAATGGAATAATCATATAGAATACATAATAGTTAGACTAAGACAACTAACATACTTTTTCATTATAGCAAACAGCTAATTAGAATAACATATTTTGCAATGGCTCAATCACTAATCCAATACGGAATAATAGCTTGGGGTGGTTGCAATACCACTTTAAAATGTAATTTATCAATAACACAAAAGAACCTAATTAAAATCATTCTAAATAAACCGAAAACCTTTCCTTCATCTGAATTATATAAAATGTTAAGAGTACTGGATATTGACAATTTATACAAAAAGCAAGCAATTTGCTTCATCTTCAAAAACAATTTATTTAATATTAAAAATCTAACATACAACTTCAGAAAAACAAATCTTGAAATACCTTTCGTTGTTACTAAAAAAGCTTCAATGTCATTCTTACAAGTTGGATTACGGTCTTTAAATGAGATTCCTAAAGAATTATTAATTATTTCAAATTATTCATATTTTAAATATAAATTAAAAAATTGGTTTTACAATAATCTTTAAATATCTAGCATTAAATTTCTTTTTTACTATTGTATTAATTATTATTATTATTATTATTATTATTTGTTTTATATAAGTTCTCTTACTATCTTTCATTATTATCACGGCTAAAAAAAAAAAACAAAAAAAAAAAATGTACTCTTACTCTACGACACGAGGTTTCACCTCAGTGTAGAGTAATGCCTAGTTAATATTTGTCTTTGTTATATCATGTATTTGTCTTGTAACTAGAATTAAATAAATAAATAATAAATTTAGCTAAGAACTTGTGAGATGTCAAAAATGTAATTTTACACCCGGCATACTCTGAAAATTAGAATACAGTTAAACATCTAGGTTTGAAAATTTTAAATAATGCAAATAAAATGTTAACAGGTGTCCAATACATTATGTTTTTGTAAAATGTAATATAATATTTTTTTATATATCATTTTTAAAAATTATGTAAATAATAAACATTTTAATTGTACGTTAGTAAGTGCTTTTATTTAATATTCAATAAAATCCTGTTATACACTTTATTGTGTAATAATAAAAAAAATAAAAACAAACCCATTTTCCAAGTGGGTCAATAACTTATTATGATAACCTTGAGAATAAATAATTTTTTTTAAGTTTCATTTTCAATAAAATGTGACATTATAAACTATAAAAAACATCTTTTATTTTGTTTTATTACCACAGCGAATATTTATTCATTATTTCTACATATTATATAGCCTATCGACTGGTCACACACAAATATTTTATGGTCTTTATTATTTCACGACAACACTTTTAGATATATATTAATTTATGAATTTATTAATTGTATTGTAATTTGTAGTTCATTGATTATGATACAATAATTATTGTCGAAGTACATTATAAACATGTATGCTTATCTAATGGAGTAATGAGTAATGAACAATGCCATTGACTTTTTTGAGTACATATTTTATAAAATAAATGCCCAGCATAATGAATATTTTCATACTTCAAATAACCACAGGATACAATATTATTATTTCCCGGAAATATAGCAATATGAACATCATTAAAAGATTATGGTTATTGAAATACGGTGTTTTTGATTCTCTTGAGATCTAAATTTTAAAGTAAGTATATGAAATAATAAAAAATAACAATATAGTTTTATTTCTAAGATTGCGAAGACTTCTCAAGTCTCGACTTCAATGCAGGTTACTTTACATACAAGCTCCTACAAGGTTATCCTTATATGTAGCTGTTCACCTATTTCTTGTTTCACGTAAAAAATATAAAATGTATTGCACTCACGAACCGCATCCATACGAGTACTTAAACACTTAATGTAAAATTTATATTTTTTAGAGAAAATTTAACAAAACGATAGGGTTATAGAATTTAATTTTCAGCTGCGGTCTGTTTCGTCATTTTGGTACGCAGAATGCATTTAAGTTGGAATGCATTTAAGACAAGTTTTCAAAACAGGACCTGCTTTGGGCTTGTCCTGTTTAACACGGGCCTATAAAGCTAAACATTCCTTGGAATTAATAATTTTGTTATACATTCGACATACTATAGTGTTAGAGAAATATTTAAATATATTAATCGTGGATTATTATAATAAATATATAATCTGTTACCTAGTCTGTTTTCAGCGTGAAAGAACTTCCTAACTTGACACACAAACAATTTATGAGTTTTTTATTTATCAAAATTGTTTTTGTTAAGGAAACCTATGATAGTAGCTTATGATTACCTATAATACACCATAAATAAATAAAAATTTAATGTGTCGTTATTCATTATATGAAAATATAAGTTACATAAGTATAATTTTATAATATTATAAGTTAGCTTGGAATATCATCGATTGTAATTGTATTTTTTAATCAGTGGTGAATATTTATACGCATATAACACAATTGCTAATAATTTTTCATTGTTAAAACTAAATTATTATTATATTTTATACTTCTATAATAACTAATTACATATTTTGCATTTTGTATGCACATAATTTTGTTATACCTATCCATAAAATATGAGATTAGTTGGATAATTTAATTGTCTTAAATTTAAGATACAAATCTTTTTTGACCCTGATAATAAACATTTATTTTGGGATTCATGATTATATTTTCCCATTTAAACAAATCGCTATTAAATCAGCCTTAGCCTAGTTGTTTCGAAAAATTGGTAGGTATCTTCTAATTATTTTTCTACATATTTGGAAGTTCATGTTGTGTTATAATAATTATATAGCTTATAGTAATTTATTATTGTACTTTGTGTTAAAATGTGCATCTGCGTATTCAATTTGTTTTTATTTTATCATAAATATGAAGTGCGTTCACTTTAGTGGAAGGAAATAGCTCAAGGTGGAACACAATAGTGTTTATTGTTTTAATATTTATAAGATGCATCAGCATTTAATTGATATGAAAATATTTCTAACACATACTAGCTAGTGTATTTTCCATGTATACCTAAACCTACTGAATTGGTTTTTGTAAACTGTACACTTCAGAGTTGCATATTATGCAACAGATATTCAGATAAATTGATTTAAATATTTTCTTATTGATATTTTTAATGTGGCCTAAAATAAAAGTAATTATTTTCATTTTGAAACTTTGGTGTTTTATATACGAATAAACTGTTTAGTTTAATAAACCAGAATGATTAAATTAATATGTCTATATTTCATAACACTTAAAATACTGAATATATTATTGATAAATATTAATAACGTAGTATGACAGCATATCATAAATTGGGTAGGTAACGTTTTTCATTTACTTCGATTTATTTAAATTAGTTAAAATTATATAGCCTCTGAGTAGATTAATTGTAGACTGTATATTATTCGTTCCAAAATCTTAACCTCATATTATATCATTATATTTTCTACCTACTCGATGAATTTCGACAAAAATACGTAAAGTACACTACAGTACTCTAGCGCATTGCAGCAATCACTGTCATTTTTACAAGAGTCAACTAAAACTACCTATAGAACGCCAAAAGAGTTCATTCGTTTATAAATCAAAAATAATGCCAAGTCGCCCCTCTACCTCACCTTATTACTCTTATGGTGGTCATTTCACTAAATAGTGTGTGCCAAATGATAACAAATTAAAAACTAAGCAACTAATGAAAAATCACAAAATGAATTACTACCTATTTAAATTATACACAATAGAAACATTGTATTTATTAACAGATATTTTATAACAATGTCAATGGTCCGCTTGAATTTGAATCAAACTTAACAGTTACCTATTAAGATTCATGGGCGATTGTAAACTCGGATAGATTAAAAAAAATGTTCAAAAGGTCTATTGTAAACTAAGCCCGTGTTTTTTTTAGGTAAATATTATTTAGGTGTAAACAAGGCCCGAATAAAAATGTACATATAATATTCTTATAATAATTTTGAGCACCATTTAGCATTACCCAGAGGACATCATGAGGAGGTAATTCTCATTATCCTCCAAAAATTATTTTCAAATTATTATTCATAGTATGCAGTTTGTTATATAAATGCAAAATGTAAGTAAAATGTTTCAGTAATAGATTTCATTTGATAATTCAGTGCACACAATATAAGTAAAATGTATTTATGTACGTGTAAAACTGTAGTGTAAAAATATGTAAAATGTATTTACATTGGACCGAGTTAACAATCGACCTATTTTATTACCTAAAATTTCCGGGACGAGTTTACAACAAAAAAGGTAACCGCGGACCCAGTTTACATTTGCCCAGATCCATATCACGGATATAATTAATATTACATGTAATTAAAAAATAAATAAATGACATTAAAATTGTATATTATCGCAATTTATTTATAATATTATGTCTGTAATATAACCAAATCGCAAAAAAAATTTGTTTGATACATTTTATTAGTTCACGCATATTATTAATATATTATTATAAACCTACCTTGAAAAATACTTTTACCATTTGAATTAAATTATTCGTATGTCGGCTAACAGGTTTGAAAAGAGTAATTAAAAACAATATAAATATAGTGTATGGACAGAATCGGAGACTAGGTATTGGGTTTCTGGGTGTTGATTTTTGCTCTGCTCATCTCGTCACAAGCCGGTATTGTATTAGTATAATAAATTTAAAAGCAACAATGAATCATCGAATTCATCATAAATACCATTAAAGTGCATTTGAGCATATATCGGCTCATACAAAAAAAAGGTCCACTAACTGTTAAATAAAGGACATTTTTTAGGCATTTTTTTTTTTTAAACAAATAAATACACATTATAGTTTAACTGGAAGCTCAATAATAAATAATTGTTCTCTGAACCCAAAATGATATCCGTTATAATATTATAATTATTCATTTAATCATCTATTGTATAACAATATTGCACAGGAATTTTTATATAAAAATAAATACGATATGTATGACTAATTTAATTGATTTGAAAATAGAACAACTAAGTAATAGGTTACCTTTTTGGCAAGGCTGGGCATTAACGCTATAATAAGTTAAAGTTATGTTAATTTAATTTATTAACTTAATAAATAATTATTCTTATTAATATTAACTTAAATAGTACAAAAAATTAGCTTTTAATTAACTACAGTTAATTTTACATTCAAACAGTTAAGTTCTAATTATACGATAAACAAATTCTAATTCTAATCATACGATACCGATTTAAGGATAGCTACCCTTAATTACCAACATTTGAAATGATTTAAAATAATTGTTAAAATAACTATTCTATCCTTAGCGGAAATTGTTTGTTCTATTACTAAAATTTAAATTAAATTATAATTTATGTTATAGTGACTTATTGAAGGGGCTTCCCCCAATGTGTAAATTCTATTTTAAACTTTAAAAAAAAAATGCATACAAAAAAAAGTAGATACTAATAAATTCTTATTATTCTTCGGTTTGGAACGGCCCACAGCAAAGTTTTGAATGTGATTATTTTTAGTTTTAGTTGACTACCCTGCACAGGGTTATCCATAATGTCTGAGTTAACTTATAACTATGTTTATACATGTAGCATTCATACATATTTAATTAGTTAATATGTCAAATTTATACTGTCAATTGCAAAAGAATATTTAATCAAACTGCAGTAGTAGAAGATATGTCATGATCATGATTGTTTCATCAATTTGTATTGTACCTACACAAAGAAAATGCATTAATTGATCATTTTAAGTTCACCATACTATTGGTTGATGAAATAACAAAAAAAATTATTCTGACGGTCAGAAAAATCCAATTTGTTTTTTATCATACATTGTACGACAGAAGATATTTAAAATATTAAAGAAAATATTATATTATATTCAACAATTTTAAATCAATAAGACAGTGTAATGATAATCACAATTTTATACTTTGTAACATAATATTCATATATTCGATTTGGTATTTTTAATCAAATTTTGATTAATATATAACAATAATTAAGCTAAAACTGAACTTCTTGTGGCATTGCGGTATTATCTAAAACAGCAATTATATTTTTGGCAGTGACAACACACATCTCTGTTCGTGCTTCGACGGACGCACTTCCAATGTGTGGCAACAACACTAAAATTCCAAAAGTATTATATTTAATACGGTTTGTAAACATTCGTGTAGCTAAATAATATTGTCTTGTATACATACCAACATTGTTCATCTTTATCAAAGGGTTATCCAGTGGTAATGGTTCTGGTGTCATAACATCTAGACCAGCACCTCCAATTCTGTTTTCTTGTAATGCTTCAACGAGTGCATCTTGGTCAATAAGTTCTAAAAATTCAAATGTTGACACAAGACCGATTTAAAGTAAAAACGTGAATGTTTAAAATGTGTCTTACTTCCGCGACCAATGTTTACTAATACAGCGTGCGATTTCATTTTGGCAATGCGTTCTTTGTTAATGATAAACTGTGTGTCCTCATTCAGTGCAATGGAAATGATTATGAAGTCACTTTGTTCGACGAGCTCATCAATAGTAACCAATTTCCCACCAAGAGATTTGACTGATTGACCACAAATGAAATGTTTGTATTAATCGAACACAGCATAATATATTTAAGTGAATAGTAATTTACCAGCTGGTTTTTCCGATCTACTGGTGTACAGCAATTGGGAAATATCAAATGAATTCAGCTTCTTTGCTATTGATGTCCCAATGCTTCCACATCCAACAATACCAACAACAGAGTTTCTAATTCCTCTACCACACATCCAAATAGGTATCACGCCGCCTTTCCATCCACCTCTAAAAAAAAAATGATTTAATACTTACACGGTTACACCCGACTATATTAATATTAATTAATGTACGTTTTCAACACATGATTTGCTTCGAAAAATCGTCTTGTTGTTGATATCAACAATCCAACTGTTGTTTCTGCTACTGTTTCGGATACAATATCTGGCGTGTATCCCACACGAATACCATATTTTTTCATCGCAGCAATGTCAATGTGATCGTATCCCACAGACATGGTCCCAACGACCTTTAGATTAGGGCCTACAAAATGAAAAATGATTAAACTACATAAGTTACCTACATTATTATTATTATTTTCTCTGGTTACAATGAGTTTTTTTACCTGCAGCTTTAATCAATTCTTCGTCAATTTTGTCCCCTGAACTACAAAATATTCCAAATTTTCCAGGTATTTTTTGCATTATTTCTGCCTGAGTGGGTTGTATGCAATCATACATTTCAACATCAAATCTGAAATGCGTAAATACATAGAAAGAAAGTTTTAAGAATAAACTTTGAATATAACTTCCAACCTTGTACGCAGTATATCAATAATAATTGCGAGTTCTGGAACGAGTTTCAATGTAACTAACACTTGAGGTTTTGACATGGTGTCGACTTGAATTCGACGTAGTACACACTAAACAACGAATGCCACTTTATATTAAAAAAAATTATCCTTTAAACACATAAGTAATGTTTTTATAATTCACATATTGCATAGGCACAATTTTTTTTAGGAGGGAGGGGTGTTGGGTTATCGTCTTCGTTACCAGCAGTCTGTTATATAGACACATCGAGTCAGAACACTATCAAGTTGGCTACAAAACCTCTATATTTGTACCTATATAATATATTTCAGTAGCACACCCAAAGGGGTGGAGTTATATAATTTTAAAATAGGAAATTCAATTCAATACTATATTACTTATAATAGTTTTGATGATATTAAAAGCATACAGATTTTTTTATAAAATTATACTATTTTCAATGTTTATTGATTAATATCTTAAAAATTGTCAATTAAATTCACCAACAAACGTGATGAATGTAACTAAGGGAAAGGTACAGTATTTAAATTGTACACTGTAAAATATATTGCGATAAATTAATTTTCTATAGATTTTAGATTCTGAGCGGAGCCAAGAGTGTATTTATTTTACAATGATGTGTGTGTGTGTGTGTGTGTGTGTGTGTGTGTGTGTGTTTTTATGACATGATAAGTTGTTGAAGTAATGCTTCAATTTTCTTCATCACTCATCAGTTTATTTTCTGGTGGAAAAGTAAATCTAATCAGAACTATTGAGAGGTCATTTTTAAAAATTCGTAACAATTTTTATAAACGTCAGGAAAAACAAAAAAAAAATTAAGGGAATTTGAGAATTTTTACTCAAAATTGGTTTTAGACAAAATAAATTTTGTTCTCTTGGCGTAAATAAAAAAAATACTGTAAGTACATACATTTTCATCAAACGTTTATAAACCATTTCCTACACACAGTAAAATGTTCAATATATTTTGACTCTTTTTAAGCTATTTATATGCATAATAAATTTTCAAGTTTTTTTTTTTTATTGTCAATAAAAAATTGTTCAACCGGTCAAAATACTTCAAAATTAAATTCAAAGTGCGTCATAACTTGTAAGAGAAATTAAAAAAAAATTTGAGTGTAAGTCTACAATATTTTTTTATAAGCATCTAAAGTTAAAATGTCGACAAAATACGTAAAAATCACGAAATTTTGCATTTTTTTTTATTTAGAAATTCATTTAAAATTGTCTGTTTAAATTAAGATTTTATATCATTGAATTAAAATTTAACACATCCATCACTCGACGATCTACTGTACAGCAGAGCGTTACCCACTTGTTTTACTTTTGACTTTGTAACAGTACACCCTTCACTAAAACAGTCCTTATCAGGACTACACAATATCAGCCAATCAGAACACGCCATACAGGAAATGACAGTAGTCAGAGCTGTTTTACAAAATATAAGCTCTTCCAACTACGCTAACAACCTGACAAATACGGCCATGGATAGGGGAGATCAGGACAAATATAATGAGACCCTCCCCTTGGCCGTAATCGAAAAACCCGACTAATAGCACGCAGATCCGTACCGACGGGAAGCACAAACGTCACGGCGGCACACACGATGGTTTACTAGTCGGTACGGCGCACGGGTAATATACCGGTCATTGTACGACCACAATCATCGCTTCTTCTTCTTCAATCAACACAATTTCTTCTACAAGAACATAGTTCCGACGAGTACGAAGAAAAGAAGAATCCAGGAGCGACCCGACGACCAACCGCAGCCCGACGTCCAGCCGCAGTCCAACGACCAGCTTCAGTTCAACGACCGGCCGCAGCTCGACGAGCAGCCGCAACCCGACGACCAGAATAAACATTCCTCGTACGGACCGTGGGCAACCCATACGGGCATCGCCACACTCTTTCCGTACGGGTCGACACCGTAATCGGCAATCCTGACGAGACACCAGACAGTCCGCGCACTTCGCACGAAGCACGAGTGAAATACATATAAAAACTCCCAAGTCACCCATGGCCGCTTTTGAGAGCTTGCCTTCCCGGGTCAGATTCACGATAGCAGTCGCTTCATAGCTAGACACTACCCGTGGTCGGCCCCATACCCTGAGTTGTATGTTATCCAAGTATATGACCCTTAAGTGTCGATAGGACAGCTTCCAGCTCGTCGTGATAATACGCCCTATCCGACAGCCCGCTCTCAAGCCTGGCTGCCGCATTAGCGTATCGGCCCCGCTTTGTTGTATATATTTTTGTAGATATTTATATGAGAATAAATAGAGAAAGTGATACCATTACCTAGTGTTGTCATTCACTTTTACGAAACAAGCCAGAAGGCGACTGTTTCAACTTCCCAAAGTACCATCTAAATTTATTTTCCTACTAGAAAAGATACTGATATAAAATTTCAAGCATTTTCACTGCCTTAACAGGTAATGACACTATGATGAATGCCAATCTGTGGCTCTTTGAAAAATGTACCAATATCGAAATCCGTGAAATATAAATTAAAATTAAAATTCAATTAATATTGAATTGTTAATTACACATATATTTTATTTTTATATTATAATGATAATGTTATGGGTTTAAAGATTTCCCAATTAAATCCCTTAGTAAAGACGGTTACCCGACTATTTTGTTGTATGGTATGTTTTTTCATCTGAACCATTGTATAAGGCTCTTTGTTAACCATGGTTTTGAAATTTTTTTTTAAAAATAGTTAATTTACACGAAAAGATTCCTTACCCCTGACCTAGTCCTTCCTAAATTGCGCCTATAACAAATAGTATTTATAATATCGCTGTCCCGATGGTATAGTAATGGTGCATTGTAGAGGTCAAATTCCCAGTAGTTTTCAAAAGCGTCGGGAAGGTCAAGAGGTTAGCCCTATGAACTCTTCTACTGAAGAGCAAAACGCACTGCAGAACCAAAAAAGTATACCTAGATCACAAGATAGATTCAACCGACGCCAATTAGTAAGTAATAAGTTTAAATAGAAAGTCGTAATAATACTAACATTCAAATAAACGCGCTTTTTATTCACGTTTATAGGGTCGGGTGTTTCGATCTCTAAAACGACCACGACGGGGTCGAGCGTATTATATTATGTTACCGACCATCATGATCAGTCGTCAAGACACAGGGTTAAAAAAAATATTAACTTTTATAGGACGTGTGTACATTACCTTTAATACTCTTGTCTTTTATCGCGTTACAATCAAATATCTGGAGGAAACGTAGTTGCTGCTCACGAGTGTAAACGTTTGAAACAGTCCAATAGTTTGACGGGTATATATATTATTACAGCAAAAACTACGCTGTTGATGCTTTGTTGATTGTAGAAGAGACTGTAATAATATAGTCAACTTAGTATAATGACGTAAAGAACAATGTCGAATCTTGTTGTCTGACTGATTGACACCTAGTGACTGTTAAGAATTACATATAAATTATATAGGCCATAAAAATATAAGATAAAACTATAATATATAATTATGTACTACAGTAGTATACAATAATTTAGTACTATACTAAAGTGTAATTAGTAATTACTAAGATCATCGTTTAAAATACTTTCTATAGGTAGGTATATTATATTATACTAATACCTATGAGTCATGATAAATAATAATTTATAGATAGTAGTAGGTACTATATTAAATATTTTATAGACAATGTCATGATAATTCGTATAAATCTTGTGTAGATCATACATATTAATAAACACAGAAAAATAAAATATAAGATGGATACTTTTTAATATTAAATCAAAGGCTTTGTTTTATTATAGTTGTGTATAGTGTTGTATAGTGTTTATGTGTAGTGTATACTCAATGATTGTGTTTGAGCACACTTCAAATAATTTTAGTGTGTTTATCAATATTTAATGGCAATCGTTTAAGGATTACCATTTATCGGTTATGAACTTATGGTAAACATCTCCAAAATATATTATAAATAGTTATACATAATGCGTGTTGTTTGTTTACTTGTGATAACTACTCGACCGATTTTGACGAATACATCATAATATGTTAGAGCTGATTGTTCGCTTAGAGATACCGGGAAGATCTATATTATAGCAGGCGTAGTTTATATAAACCATGAATGGCGCTGAACAAACTTTACTAGGTACATACCACTATGTAGATAAATCCGTGATTAACTTAAGTCACCAAGTCAGTTAATCACATATACCTACAAACTAAGTTAGTATAAACTTGGTCTATAGTTAATCATAGATAAATCTAAATCATAGACATATAATAGATAATATACCTATCTAATAATATAATATATTGTATATGATCCACATAGAGTGTTACCGCTGATTATAACCAGTGTTCAGATTTTATAGCACTTGCTAATTATTATAGAATACAGTTAAATATATAATTGTGAGCTACAAATTTGTTTTGGCACTTAATTATAATATAATATGCATATTTAAAGTATTTTAGATTTTTAGTGATATTTTTAGCTAATATGCATAATAATATAATGATTTATCTTGTATTTTCATTAATTTCGTTTATATTGCATAAAAAATAGTACAAAATATTTTCATTATGTGAATCCATAAGAAATATACACACATTTTCGTTTCATATAATATATTACATATTTTTAGGTTGCCTGCTCTATTGGCACATCGAACCTAATACAATTATGACTTCTAATTGGTTGTACTCGACACAAGTCAATGTTTTTTATTGTTAACAGAAGAAAAAAGTTTATTTTATTAAATTTTTTTGCTATTTTTCATATTTTTAGGGCATATTATATCGCTTATTTTGAGATTTTAAAGGCCATATAGTAAAACGCATATTTCAGTACTTTTACAAGTGCTTTAAAATCCTAGTCCCGATTATAAAATATATAAATATTGACATCATCGTGGCTATGATATATGGTAATTATCATTTATACACAAATACAGTATTCTGTACTTCAAATACAGTAATACAATATTCTCCTCGCTTAACACGTGACTCCGTGAGTACCTATACTTACGTCACGACGCACAAGGACCGTGGTATAAGCCTCTTTAAACACTTGAAAAATGGTCATTTTAAATGGTTTCTATTTTTAGTTATTTATAATATTATATTATACGCCAAACGCTTTGCTTAGCAATTCCTAATTCGTCTGATATGGTTTATTTTATTGCTTGCGTGAGATCATTGGAAACCTGCACGCCTCGAACCGTAATATTTTCGTCTTGAACTATTTTAGAGATTCTTCCGTTTTTAGATTCTGCGCGGAGCGAATTTTACAACGATGTGTGTGTTTTTTTTTTGTGCCCGACGATCGATATATCAAATATAATTTAGCAACGGACACTTGAAAAAATATATATTACCTGGAAGTTATAGTAGGTACCTATTAATTATGATGAAAAATTGAAATGATTATATTATTATTATGTGGAAAAAACTATATACCGTGTCCTCCTTATGTATTATTAGCGTGTTGCGTGTACATTGCTTTGTTATATTATCATGGACAAATTCGAACAAGTGCCTAAAAGTAAAACTAATTTTCAACATAATTTTTTTTTAAGAAAATAAAATAAACAATACGGTGATTTACATACTTAAACCAATTATTCCACTATATTTTATTGATTAATTTTGTCTTTAGGTGTACTTGTCATACATATTACACCTATAAATTATAATATATTTGTATATATTATGAACTTATGATAAGGTAATTTATAAGGTTCTAAATTTTAAACATTTCAAAATGTTAAATCCCTTGTTAAATATTTTGATAATATTATACAAAATATTAATTTTTATACAATTTTGATTATTATTGATTACACGTAGCAATATTTAATTATAAATCAATATTGATAATTATTATAAACATTAAAAGCCGCAGTTCAGGAATTACTATGTAATAATACTTTATCTTACTTGTTCAGTCCTTCGTAACCATCAATTGGATTTCTATTATTTGTTACATATGTTTTTTTTGTGGCCAATATTGATAATGTTTAAGTTTGTAGTTTTTTTTTTTATTGATCTAAAATAAACTTCCCCATTACAGTATTTTTAATGAAAATGAAGGTAGTTTTTTTGAAATAATTATATTTTATTATCGTTCATAAAACGTCTCATAATATGTTCTCATTTATGTAATTTCACAGTGGAACAATATTGAAATCGCTAACGCTTTTCTTCTCGTATATATTTTTATATTGTAACCTATGAGCTATACACATAATATATGTTGTACAACACCACAAATCGACAGTAAAGTGTTATTATATAGTTTCTCTTGATAACAAAATAAATAAATCTTTCATTTCCCGTGACAAATGGGAAATGAATATATTATATTCCACACATTTAGTACATATATTACGCCATTCGGAGTTTTGTTCATAAAATTACGTGCTCCGCGGTAGCACAGATTACCGTGGATTACCTCATTGTTATTAACTCGTTATCTGGTACAGTAATATACCGAAAACCGTTTTAGCTGTTTGCTTATCTATTAAAAGTTTCATCATGTAGATTTTATCAGTGCACTACCTACCTACACACTATATTGAAACAAAATATCACGAAACACACAATTCGTTTTCGTAATAATAATACATTTTCGTTTATTTTATACTGATATATATTTATATTATATACTCGGGAAATTCGTTTAAACAAAAACAATAAGTCTGCGGATCGTTATAATTCTAATATAGATGACAAATAATATTATTTTAATTTGTGGTTCGCCTTGTTGAGTTGAAGTCGATATTCACGGTAGGACGACGTGTAGAAAACCGCATAATAGACATTTTAATCGTTACTTTCTTTAAGCTCCATATTTTTTGACATTACAGACTATCAAAGGATTACAGGTTGTCTGGATGAGTATAAATACGAATCCAAAACTAAAATTGATTAAGTCTCGTGATCCTCACTTAAGAAAAAGCACAATATACGATCACACTATATTATTTAATAATAATAATATACTAGACTGCGCAAGTACGACAATCTTCCGTTCTAGCCTCTGTGTACTTTCATGAACGATGAAGCTGAAATTAAATATCATCAATACGAAATACGAGAGAGCAAACATTTAAACTTAATTATGTATTATTCAATGGGTTCCAATTTACATTACTAAACTGACCCAATAAGAAATATTAGTAGAATATGTCAAAAAAATAATATAATATATTAACATACATAAATAGACATTACTACTTCTGGAGTACTCGGCATGTTGGTAGGTAGTAGGTACTATAATAATAAATACCTCCATACAAATAAATAATAGCAGCCAGCCGTTAGTCGTCTGCAGGACTAAACAATAATGTCAAAAATGTTTATGAAACTTATAATGTTATTGTGGTTATCATTTCTCAAATTTTGTATTACACTAACCATTAAACTAAAACCCATTATTATTTGTCAGAAAGTAAAAACTTTAAAAGGATATTTGCATAGGCAATTCATATTACGTATAAACAATTATTTTGACTACCCACCAAAAAATTGTTGATTTTAAAATCATAATTTTAAATATTTTGAAGAAACTCAGCGGCAGACGACAGTGGTATCATTCGAGTGTTTGAAGAACATAAACGATGACTTATCATTATAGTGTACATATAGTGTTTTATATTATAATCCACATTCACTCCTTGCACCAATATCGAAATTTGTATCCTTTCCGGGCTTACGGATTTTTGTATTTCCTTGTATAGATTGTGTGAACAATAATTTCAATAGACCAGAAAAATATTTTGCGCTTTGTTATTTACCTGTCAAATTATATTTTTAATTGAAAGTGTTTATAAATGCATAAACAGTTAAAGTAAATAGTAAATTGTAGGTACCTACCAACTACATTCATCACTCATCATCTAAAATTTAGTTCATATAATATTAAGTCAAAACAAATTTGATAGCCTTCGATTTTTTACTAGGTCATTATATTTTAACAAATAATAATAAACTTAACTTCAAACAAGTAGTTTAACAGTGGCTGATTGATAGCTGCGATATTTCAATATTATCGTTATCCCTTCCTTACATATTGTTTTCTTATACAACAGAACATGACAAATAATATTAATTAAAGTGGATTATAAAAACGAATTACTTTTTAAATATCTTGATTATGTTTTACCACGATTTATGATAGTAAAAAAATAATGACTTAGGTCGTGTTATATATAAAACTAGCTGTCCCAGCCGGAGCGGAGTTGCCCGAGGCAAGGATGAAACAAATAAGTGATATCAAAGTATTCGGCACACGAAAAACACCGCAATGGTGGCCTGTGCAAAAGATTTGATTTTTTTTATAAATTTATTTGTAATATGTATATGCCATATTCCTACTAATTATAATAGTTATAAGATATGTAACCATTGACAACCCTGTAAATAAACAGAGATTATTGATATTATATATATCTCATCAAAAATAGCACTTTCACTTTTTCCAGAATTTTTAGAGTATAATATGTATGTAGAAAAAACTGTTACTGATAAGTTATATTATATATTACAGTGATAACTAATAATTGTAACCATTAGCAACCATTTATTAACAAAATACAAATTTTTGATTTTCATCATGAATTTTAAAATCTTCGTGTGAGCACCTTTTTTAATTATACTTAAATATACGTTTTCCGTGATATAATCTTTCATTTAAAAAAAAAAATTAAGACAATCAAAGGTTTCAATTTTCGGTTGTATATATTAAGATATATCTATTTATACAAAAACTAATGTACGTTTGTATGAAGACTTGGAAACTACTGAACCAATCGGTACCACCATTTAAACACATATTCCTTGAGACTAGAGGAGTGTTCATAGCTTCGTTTTTCAACCCCTATAGCTATAGGTAGCCATAGGGTAGCTCATACATGAATCACAAGAATCTAATATTTTTTGTTTATATATAGGGTTTTTGTAGGTGATGGAAATAAAAAAAACTTTTATATAATCTATAACTATAGTGTATACAGTGAAACCTCCCTTAACGGGCACATCTAAAAATCGGACATCCTTAAATAGCAGACAATATTTTAGTGATCGAGAGTGTCCGGTATTTAGAGTTTTCACACTATTATATACATAAACTAATGTATGTTTGTAGCTTATATTATATACTCAAAAACTGTTCGACCGATGTTGATATCAATGCAAAATTGTTCTCATCAGGAAGTTTAACCAGTAGTTTGAACTATGATCAAAAATAAACCAAGTGCAATTTATACAATCCACCATAAGCAAACCTAAACAGTGCGGTATTTTATATTTGTTATTTTTTCATGGGCGCGAAGACGGGTTGTACAGCTAGTATATTATATTAAACAATATACACGAATAAAAATTGTATACAAATTTAATTTAAATTTGTCAAATTTATATGTGTGGCATTTAGGTGGGACAAAACAAAATTTAGGGGGTCACTTGCCTCCCTTGGTGCCAGTTTAGCCCCT
This sequence comes from Neotoxoptera formosana, assembly GCA_022818045.1. Lineage (NCBI taxonomy): Eukaryota > Metazoa > Arthropoda > Insecta > Hemiptera > Aphididae > Neotoxoptera > Neotoxoptera formosana. The sequence goes on from CM040633.1 coordinate 49,626,673, forward strand.
ATGTTCTGTTGTTTGGTATATTTTCATAGTAGCGTAATATTAAATTATGACAAATAAAGAGGCTAAATAATAATTTTAGTTTCAATGAAATAGGTATATATATTGACAAGGCTGGACTGGATAATTTGATCGTATAAAACAATTAATACGAAATAATGATTTTGTTGCAGAAATAAATCATTATAATTGTTTTAAAAAAAAAACTTGTAAGCATAAGTTGTGTAATGTATTACATAATGTTATTTTTATGATGGACACTAAATACACCAAAATAACTAAGAATTAATTTAATTAATGTATTTACATGAATAGTTACGAGAGCAAAAAATGTAATACTTCCTATGTTAAGCTACCTGCAAGGTTAATTCTATGCAACACATACACTTTATCGCTCAATAACAATAAGACACATTTTAATGTATTTTTCTAATCAAGTCATGAGGAGGTTTAAAAATATAAATTATTATTAAAATCAAAAATGCGGTTTCGACATTTTTGAAAATTATTCTGAAGTTAAATATAGGTAGTTTTAAAAACTATTTATTGCAAAATGTTGCGTACAAAACTATTTTGATATTAAAATAAATACAATTATAAACTTGAAATTCTGGTGTTAATACACGTATTTTTACTTTTAAATCTTAGCAAATTATTTTAACTTAAACAATGAAAATTTTATTTGAAATCAATGTAAAAGTTATATAGCATAAGTTAAAAATTATTAATTATATAAATAAAAATTAAGCGACTATAAATCTGAAATATGCACTAAATATTTCAGTATTTAAATGTTGTCTTAAAAAGTTAAAAATATTCCACGATTCATATTCATTATATATTAATTTGTTTTTATTTAAAATATAGCCAAATAATAAAATTCATTGATATTCAAATTAATAGCAATAATTATTGCCATACATAAGGAAAAATGCAGACTTATTAAAATCTAGACGTTTATTTCAGGTATATAATAATAGGTATGTAATCAATCGTTGAAAAAAAATTCAACAAGACTCAATGTCACATGATTAACCATATGAACCCTTACTGTATAGGTATAATAAGTAAGTATAATAATTGATATTATAATTTTAAATAAATATATTTAATAATACATTTTAAAAATAACCAATATTTTTTTGAAAATATTTTAATAGACTATATAAATTTAATTTTGAACTAGTAGAAAATAACAAAATTCAAAAATCGTTGATACTTTTCGAAATTGTTATACCACCAATACAATATGATTTTTAGTTTCTGGTTTTACATATTAAAATTTTAATTATTTTCCACCTATAAAATATTGAAATAAATTATTGTACATAATAAATGGAAGTCTTTAAAGTTATTTTTGGAATTCAAAAAAATAAATATTAATTTTCATTAAAAGCTAGGTATTACAATATTGGTGGTGAATAATATAATATAATATACATATTAGTATATTATATACAAATATGATTCTTTTTACAAAATGTTGATAATTTGTCCACACTTTGTATATCAATGTATTATTTGACACAGCACACTTTAAGCCAATCTAAAGGAAATACAAATTATAATTTTACATTATGTTTATTTGACATTATTATGTAGGACCTGTACCGCATGTCGTTATCTACAGGCTGTGTTTTTGACGGTTGTCTGTTTTTAATTTATTTTTTACGATATTTTCCGGAGAGATGATGAGTGTTGCGATGAACAGTAATAGTTATTATCGTTATCATTGATAATATGATTTTGACCATTTGATAAAAAATAATTAAACTAGGTAGATAGACGTATTTTACACATACTGACTTACGTAAATAATAATACGGCATACCTATATCTTCGTTTATTGAAAATATATTATGCTAAACATAAAAAATATATACAATAGAACTAATGTCTGTAACAAAAATAAAATCATTTTGTGGATCTGAGATGCGTAAAAAGAAGGAAAATATGAACAACCTTGTTTTGTCGGCTACAAAATTACGAGATTTTTCAACAAAAAAATTGTTATTATACGAGGGCCAAATACAACACTTATAATATTAGTAAACTGAAATAATAATTTTTTATTTATTCAGTTTTTTGAAATTTCAACTTTTAAATTATATTATCTTATTGGAAAGTAATAATAATATGGTAAAGGTTGTGTGTTATGAGAAAATTAATTTTTTTTAAATAATTTAAGTGCTAGTTCTGTGTCCAACACCGAAGTAAAATTATATGTAATTATTGAAACCACAACAACCTAATAAATTATAAAACATAAGGTAAAAATTTAGTATTTTTATTCAAATCGAGTAATAGCGGGGTACCATTGGTTAAATTTACATAATATTATTATGTATAATCAATCAAATGGTGATATTACTTCTTAACAGTGAACAAAGTTGAGTTGTATATGTGTACTCCAATATTAAAATAATGTTTAAACACGGATAAGGACACGTGGCCATAGTTTACTTACGATTGATTGGCGGTGAGGCGGGGGAACCAAATATCAGAACTGGGACCTAAGAGAGGCTTAATCTGAGCTTGTTCGCAAGATAATTATTTCACTAGGTTTATTTATTTTTGTGAAAACGATTAAGGCATTCGACACGGAATTTTATATTATAATAATAAATAGTTTAAGAAAAAAAGTCGATGAGAATACTGGCAAATATTAAAATACAGTGGTCGTATACGTATAACTAGCTAATAGTCAAGATAATAATTATTGTCTATGAGCTCTCTCCGTATAACAGTATTGATTATAGATTATAATGTATATAATCAATGGTAATACACATATTTTACGTATACACATCTGGTTTATTCATTTTATTATGTTTCTGTGTGTATCTATGACGTGAAATACGCAAAATAAATCGTTTAATAATTTAACGTTTGACGTCAATGCTTTTTTTTTAGTATAGTTTATTAGATTTTTCATGACGGTAGTCTTTTAAACGGTATGTCCTTAGTGAGCATATAATCATAATAAAACACGTTTAATATTTTATTTTTCATTTTTTAGATTCTGAGTGGCGCGATGAGTGTATTGATTTTACGATGATGTGTGTGTTTTTTTCTGTCTGTCATCGGTTTCTGGAGCAGTAAAAATGTTTTGATTTACGACTTTGATAGAGTGGTTTCTTGGTAGTAAATTAGATCTAGTCGCAAGTACCTACTTTGGGGTTGAGAATAAATTTAACTCCTCGTTTTTACATTATGACCAGGAAAATTAAGAAAAAACATGTATTTTTAAGCAAAATTGAACTTGTTTTTTTGATGTAACTCAAGAACAAATAATCCTACTTGAATTTTTCATCAGATGCTTATATTTTAGCAATTTATTTTCATGATAAAATTTAAAAAATATTTTAATTCCTTTTCAAACCATATTAAAAATACATTTGTCTTTCTTTTTTCTATAAATGTTGATAAAAGTTTTTCACTTGGTCGAAAATTTTGAAAATGTAATACAAGGTTCTTCATAAGTTTTTCATATACTTACCAATTAAAAATCTCAATATTTCATAAAAGCGTTTAGCTTGGAATTTTGACAATATTCATAAAAATCACGAAAAATTGCTAAAAATTTTAAAATAGAATACACGATTCCTCATAAATTGTTATTTTTCAAATATAAAAATTGTTGAACATAAATATACAAATATTTTTAATGAGGATCTGACGTTAAAATGTCGACAAAATTGTATATTTACGTCTATATTACCAATTTTCTTATTTTAATGTAATTCGCGAATAACCATTAAACATGGATAATTTCAAAATATTTTAATTATCTAAGAAATTCGTAAAAATTTGAAATATTCAACTTTTTTTGTTTTTTTTATAAATCTTAATAAAAAATGTTTGGTGGTTAAAAAACTTGAAAATGTAATCTCAAGGTTTCTCATAAATACTTAATTCATATTCATACTATAACCAAAAAATTAAAAAAATATATATATATAAACACAATATTTTTTATAGACATTTTAAGTTCAAATTTGAACGAAATTTCATATTCAAACGATGAATAATGATTTTAATTACTTGTAATTTAAGAACAGTATTATTGTGGGGAATTGAAACCTTCAACGTTTATTATTATATTTTATACAAACAACGACATTTTCATATGCAATGTTTTTGGCAAATATGAATATTCGACCAACTGCATTACTAATAGTAAAATAATAAATTAATATATAAGTAATATAGAAATATAAAATATCAATATATAATAAAATACGAGTAATAATAATAACAAATAATAAATAAATAATAATAAATAATCGTATACTTACAATTATATAGGCTGATGGACGGTCTTTGTTTGGAATAATTATTGTTCTTCGTATACCTACAACGATTTATCATTAAATACCAATCTAACACATAATACGTCACAGTGACTAGGTAAATTCGGGTATTCGACACCAACAGTAGGTATAAGCGGTTACCTATAAATTCAGTGGCGGTTTTGGGGGTGAGGCAAGTGAGGCGGTGCCTCACTTAAAAATGTAAGAAGAGAACCTATGTTTTTTTAAGCAAATTAGACATTATTAATTATATTACATTTTTGTTTCTATCATTTGTATAAATTAGTACGGTCAGAATTTTGTCACAGTAAAATGTCAAAAAAGAATATAACATTTTAATAATTATTAATACAAACATTATTCCGTAGTTAATAGTTATTAATATAATAATAATATAATATTATGGTATCAGTTTATACGGGAGTACGGCCGCACGGGTCGGCTGGTCTCGTTATCTTCCGCCCGTACCCGTAAGAGCGATCGCTGTCGGTGCCTCTCACGTCTAGATGTAGGTATTTAACATTACTAAATAATCCGAGCCCGCACTCACACGCGCCGTACGCATTGCACACGCACTCCTTAGGCGACGATTGAGGCGGCATGTAAACATTGGCTCGGCCGAAGAAAATATTAATGTACAATATAATTATTATTGAATTATCATCAGTGTTGGTGACACTGCGTAAAAATCAGCAAAACGACGTACAATATTATTACAATCGCGGATATTATATCTTAGTCCGTGATTACAATACTGCAGTTATCTTCTTTTCGTATTTCGTATTTTCGTAATTTCGTCTGTCTACTATCACTAACAAACATTTCCACTAATCACTTTTATCTCGTAGTCGTAGACCGTGGTACTGTACTACTGTGTTTAGTGTGTCTATTTTTGTATCTATAATTAGTTTGTGTTTTTATTTTATAATTTTTCATACATAAATGACAATTAATGTATGTAAAGTTTTTAGTCGCCTCAGTCAAAATTGAATCCCATAACCGCCACTGCGGCTATAATTTCCCTCTTTTATTATAATATGCATTTTGTTGAACAGAAAACAAATAATATTTACCTAATGTATTTTATGAACTTCTATGATAATATAGTTGTTATGACTGCAGATTCCCGTAAATACTTGGTACTTATTATAAATATATTTTATATTATTCACTTACAATGAATATTTATAACGTATAAATAATTAATAATAAAGTTGACGATATTAAGTCAACATCATAGTAATATATTTTCAGGGAACGTCAAATTTATCGAGAGACAGAGACAGTAAAATAACTTCTTATTTATAGTATACTAACACTTAGCTTATGCTTTTATGGATATTAAATAGGTGGTAATGGTTTTATAAGCCATTATTTTAAAGAAAAAAATAATTTGGAAAACCAGTAATGGTATAGGTATAACAGTGTTGATTTTTTTCAAGGAAAAATATTACGAAAAATATATTAATTACCTCAGAAAAGTGTGAACTGTAGGTAGGTACCTACTCTATAGAAGGTCGAGTATAATAGATGATCTTAAATACGATTATTACGAATGGTTTAATAGTTAATGGTTCAATCTACAATTATAATCTGTACAATTACAATCTGTATTAACAATGGCAAAATTATTATTCGCTATTATTATTTAATGGCTACACTGCCAAAACCATTTAATACATTTTTATTATTAACAGCTTTTTTTTACTATAGTTTTAACTTTTTATAATATTTATTAAAGCATTGATTTTACCGTTTAATTACCACCGAATAATTTAATGTGATTGACAAACAACAGGTCAGAGTGTTAGACATCAATTTAATAAAAATTAGATCACCTTTCATAATATTGTATAGGTACATACTACTATAATGTGGGTTGCAATAATTTTTAACCAAAATCGTTCAATTTCTAAGTTATAATATAGCGATTTTATCAGTCCTCTATTTGTCACTATACATGTATACCTGTAGACTGTAGTACCTGTTCGTACCATAATCAGCACTTGGGAAATTCGTTGGGGAAGTGTTTTCCCCCCTCCCACCCACTCCTCATCAAAAAAAGTCTTCCAAGCACAACTAAATCAAATAAAAAAAAAGTTGTTTTCCTTCAATATGTATGATATTGTCCACAATATCCACAGAAAAGTATCATACCTATTATAGAACGATTTCTTTTTTAACTCTATGTTAATGCATACAAACAATGTTTTACTGTAATCAGGGTTGAAAAAAATTAATCTAGCACAATGGAGCACTGTTTTGTTTCAAGTTTATTATATAATATATACATTAGAGTCATTAGACATATTATGGAATATTTGCGAAATAGTTTTGGGATGGAAAATGTACTCGTATATTTCGTGGAAAACAATTTTATGTTTTTTTTTAAACATAGATTGCTCATAAAATTTCATTGACATAAAATGTTAAAACATTTTGTTCAACATTTGTATACAACATTTTTAAATCACATCCCAACCCTGGATGTACTCGTGTGTTGCTGTTTTCGTAACTTTTTACCGAATATTGGAAAAATACGGGAAATTCCTTATTTTTAAAGTACAAAATATAAACCGAAAATTCCACCAGAAACTAGGTATTTTCTATTATGTTGATTCGAGCCAATCTGTAAAATGTGATCAGTAATATATGATAACTGATAAGTGATAAGTGACTAAATCTATCAGTATACATATTTTGTGTTCCGCGGGAAGCCATAATTTTATTTTGGTTTTCAAGGTAATAATATTATATAAAAAAAAATTGCAATAAAAAATAATATATTAATCAACAATATATTTTGTCAACACCATGGGTCATGTGCCAAGGACCAAGGTAATGATAATAATAGTTTTTCAAAAATAAAGCGATTATTTACCTATTTGAGTAATTCTTGAAGCTTGAAAGGTTAGATCAAAAGATCAAATTTTACAGTAACTTCTTTTTTTCAAATGACTATTGACCTTTATAACTGTTAAGCATGTAATTGTTATCATTTGCCAAGCAGATGATTATTATTTGTAATGTTGATGTACCTAAATTAAAATTGTCTACTATGTGTATCAATGTTTGAATCTTAAAATTAAATTATGGATGTCTTACAAATATTTTCTGTAAAAATATATAATATGTATTATGTTGTACAATATGTATTCTGTGTTTGAGTATAAATATTTAAAAAGAAAATGTAATAGTTACTTCCACATTATTATTATAATATGTTTACCTGTTTTCAATTGACTTAATAACTGTACAACATACAGTGTTGTGCATTATCTAGATAAATTATCTAAATAAATTATCTAGATAAATAATAAATTATCTTTTATCTTATCTAGATAATAAAAAAATTAATTATCTGATGAATAATTATGTTATCTAACCCAAATCATCTAGATAAATAAATTATGGGTACAATTTTTTTTTTTTTTTTTAATTAGAGCCTCAAAAACGAAGGTATGGTAAATTTTTATTTCGATAAATAAACCACTGAATTTAAAATAATAATAATTTTTCGTATTGCTTATTTACGTCATTTCTAATAATTCTATACGATCGGATACGGGTAATTAATAATTAATAAACAGACATACAGTCGAAATATTTTGCGACTAATGATGTTGTGTTGTAACATTCACACACACACACACACACTCAATGATATTTTAATCGGCCTCTCAGAATTACCCGTTAAGTTCTAAATAAAAACAACATAAATAGATATTTATGATTTTACTGATTTCCCGAAACGATATGGGTACGGGTACCTAACGAGTAACAACATGTGAAATTATTAATAAATAATACCCATCTATCGTCTATTTTTTAGACAAAAATAAAAATAATTATGAATTAATTATAACAATACAATTTAATCTTAAAATTTGAATGAAACAATATAGGTATTTTATATATTCTATATTTCTAAATAATAATTATAATTGAAAAATAAATTGTAATTTTGACAACAAGTGTAGTTCAGTTATTAAAATTTTTATCTTTTTTTTTATCTAGATAAATAGTGTTTATCTTTTATCTTTATCTAGATAATTAAGGTATTAATCATCTTTTATCTGTATCTAGATAAATTTTAACCACTTATCTTTTATCTTTATCTAGATAAATATTTAGTTATCTTTGCGCAACACTGACAACATACAATGCTTAATTCAGCTCAATAAGCTTCATGTGATACTTAAACATTATAAAATCAACTGTTTGCTATACAAGTTACTCAACAATGCTAATCGTCGTAAATTATAGACACAATATATTATGTATATCGATAAATATCATAATGGTTATAGTTATTATTATTAAATGTTACCTTCAATCATTTCGATGCATTGTAAATTGCAACAGCTATGACTCTGCCTTTAAGACTTAAATAGATTTACATTTATAGGTACAACGCATGTGGCAACACAGTTCCGACGCATTTGTTAATTTTAACTGCTAAAGTTATTTTTTTATTATCTTAACTATCCTAACTAGTAACTGTTTACAGTCCAATTTTATTATCAGATAATGGGTGCGAGCAAGTGTGTGCAACGTGTATGTGTTATGTGTAAACTCTAACAATTATTTCGAAAATCTTATAACCAAGTGATCTAACCAAAACATGGTTATGGTCATCGCCCATCGGCCCTATGCCTATCCATTTTTTACCTAGTGTTTCCCAATAGGCACCAAAATCAAAATAGAGATTATATTTTCATATTTTAAAATGAGGCTTTTTATCAGACTTAACATTATAAATGTAAAATTATGTAATTATAAAACAATTTTTAATTTGATATAGTTATTGCAGCCTACAAAATTGAATGACACGGGAAATCAATTGTTTTATTTTCATATATCCATGAAGAAATAACTAATAACAATATAATCTTCTTAATTGAATCGTTCATAAAAAAATGTAAGTGAACTAATTAATTAATGAAGAATTTTAAGTCCGAGTGGATTTAAATCTGAAGTTAATTTCACTGCATCATTATTATATAATTTATACTATGAGTTTACTGGGTGCTTAGTTCTGACGACCTTCAGTTAACTTAACCCATGTCAAAATAATTTATAGCTAAATGTTAAATTCGTATATACCTTAATTGTTTTTAAGAATTAATGATACGTTTTAGTATTTTGTATAATATTATTTATATTATTATATTATTTTTACTAAAGGTACCAATTATTATATTATTAGATATTTACATCGTTATATTTATGACTTCTAAAGATGATTCTAAAATATGTCAGTAGTTTAGAAGTATCATTATATCAAATTAATTTAGGTATGTCATAATGGACTAATATGTATGTTCTGGACAGGCGGACATGCAGTACAACTATACAAGGCAATCAGAGACCTTTAAAAATCCAAAACACACTCAGATATCTATTATCAATAAGTATACTTATCGGCATGTGTATTCGGTTTGTCGATTATATCGTTCAGGCTACTCTCGCGCGATTCAAGCCGTCTCGGACAGTCGAACAACAATAATGCTCTGCATAATCAGCCCATGTACCATAATATGTACCTACCTATAATCACGATCGTATCATGATGTATTTCAATCTGAGTTTTTGGAGATTTGAAATAATTTTGCCTTGAAGAAATAGATAACTATACGAAATACGGCAGTTTTATAATATGCCGATACCTACCATATAGTCGCGGCGTTACGATCGTGTACTGATTCACCTGCAAGAATAATAACCACCATTATTAAATTTAATAATACAGTTATTTAAATTCTGATTTTTGGAATTTTTAAATATACCTACTTATTAAAGACTATATTTCTACATTCGTCTGAATTTTCATACCTACTAATCTTGAGCGCATAGGTAGAGCTTGATAAATTTAGTTAGGGGGGCTCAAACCCCAGATTATTTTCTGAAAATAATCATTAATAACTACCTGTGCAGTTGTGTAGTTCCGGTATAAATTTGGGGGGCTAATCTAAGACTTGGGGAGCTTAGCCCCCCCCCCCTTCCTTGCTCAGCCTAGTGTCCTGTGGCCTATACAGTGGCGCCAAGTCCTAAAAATGTAGTTTGGTGAAAAATATTTTAAAGGCCACAGTATTTAAATATTGGCCCCAATGGTGTACCGGTGGGGTGGTATAGTAAAAATATGAAGCGGTCACATCCTAAATTTTCAAAAGATTTCGGATCATGCTCGACTTCAACATAGGGTTCGGCACCACTGCTTGCAGTGATACAACACTATGTTTTTCAAGTGAGAACCCTAATTTTATAATACTGTAAAATGTAAATTGTTGAGTGGGTCATTTTTTGTTGAAAATGTTGATGTAGGTACCTCATCAAAATGTAAGCATGTAGTATTTCAGTTATTAAAATGACAGTCAATAAAAGTATAGACAAGGACAACAGCCCTTAAAAATGGTTTTACAAAAGTATAAAAGAGATGCGTATAACAATGAAACCTCTAAATACCGGAAACTCTCGGTAACTGAACTTGTATCCGCTATTCAATGGTTCAATTTGTAGAAAATGTTTAGTTTATTCTCGAAAAACGTTCGCTATTACCTAATTGGTGGAGTCCGTTACCGGTGGTTTCACTGTGTTTGGATATAGTATTTATTGTCTCGGACCTTTTTTCATAAATCATATTATGCATTGATAGATTAATATTATGCATTTTCAAATTACTGTTGTCCCCATATTTCCCAACCCCATTATCGTTGACCAATTATCCTTAGTACACAAAGTTACACAACTCAAAAGCTACTATTTGTTCGAATATTCAAAAGTAAATTAACTATCCGATGAATATAGTACGGTCTTTAAGTATACATTCAAACATACCATTAATCAGATTTCGTACAGCTGCATTATCGAAGAATAAATAGGGGTGAGCGCGATTGGCGAATCACCTTGTACCGGCTGTACCCAACCTCTTAAAACACGGCGACAGTACTTTACGTGATCAGTAATTATTTTTTCATCTGGATAAAGATAATTTACCTATAATCTATTTAGATAAACACAAAAATAAACTATATTAAAACTATCTATTTAATAGATAAAAGATAATGAGAATGCATCTAGATTAAAAGCAGATGAATTTTTAAAAAACAATAATTTAAAATTAAAATTGTATTTGTTAAAAAAATATATTAGGCTCATCATCTAGATAAATCTTACAATTTAATCTACATTAAAAATTTGTTTAATATGTTTGACATTTAATTTGCAGCACCCATAGGCTGTACGAAATCGATCGATTTATTTTCAGCGAAATAATTATTTTTTAGTTTTTATAATTTCTATAGAGTTTGGACTAGTATTTTATAATCAATGGTAATATTGATATTATAATATAAATCGTTATCGCCCGAGTGTCTGGCCGTCGTCGTCAAAGCACAGCGACGATGTGAACGAAAACGAGTCCCTTATTAGGTATACCAGGAACATAAAATATACAATATCAAGCTAATTAAAAGAATGTCTACAACGCGTAAAAAATATCCAGATAAAGTCCAGTAAACGACTGAAGTCTTCATCTGAGATAGATAAATGGATAACGTTTAGATTTATATCTACATATGAGATAATGGATAATTAATGATTTATCTACAGATAAGTCTCAACACCGCGGCTGAATATGTGATCGCGCTATACGATAATAATATTACCATCGATCGTACCAGACTACGACGACGACGCTACAGGTATAATATAATCAATATAAACGAAAACATCATTACAGGTAGTCGTAAATAAAACGATTAGCCGTGTATTATATTATTTATGTAGCTCTATACATAACGAAAACGCATAGGCGAATAAAAAACGCACGGTGATCAAGGCAACAACAAGACGTGTGCCCACTGTCCATGGCATACGCGTATCGTTTCGGGCCGACGGCGTCGTTTAATAATTATTATTTATTTTGTTCGTTCGTAATATATAATACGCCGAGCTGCACTCTGTCGAGCAATAAAACGACGTCGTGTGTGTGTCTTATGATAATGATAATATAAATAATAATGATAATAATAATATATATTATAATTAAGTGTCGGTAGTTATATACCGGAATACAATAATAATAATATTATTATTCTCACTAAGCTGCTGCGAACACGGCGATGGCATCATCGTAGCAGCGTTACCTCCACGATTAATAATAATAATAATGATAATAATATTGTAATTTGTAACTGCCGCGCTGATAAATGTGTTTTTGCGAAATATAAATCGACGAGAACCGGACCGCGACTCGTACCATTATACCATACCATATACCATAGCAACGCCATAATATTATCACCATCATCATCATCATCATCATCAATCATCATCATCATCATCGGCGGGTTTTTTTCTAATGCCGCCCGCCTCCCAGCCACGTCCGCCACGTCCGTTCTCTAGACCGAATTTCCCGACCGTCGGAACGAAAACAACAACAATGTTATTATTATTATTGTTGCCATCGTCGTCGAACAACTGAAATAATTATCGCAAGACGCAAGGGTATACTTAAGTCCGTAACAACCGGTTTCGGGTGAATAATAATATTGCCGGTTGCTATATTATTATTACGACGCGTTTTGGCGCGGAAGAATTCGCGACCGGGCGGCGACGTACATATACTATTATTATCTATATTGGTGGACCCATGTGCGACCCATCTGATTTATATCGCCCGACGATGCAGAAACGCAGCTTCGACATTTTTACGAGTTTGACGCAAATCGGACGAGAGGGAAAAAACGTTTTAAATTAAAAAAAATTACCGATTTTCCCGACACCAGCGAGGCAACAACAACAACAACACCGACGACGACGACTTTACGCACCTATATGACGTATAATACATATAATATAATATAATATTATTACTATATAAGTATCATAATTCATAATATTATACGAGTGCCGAGGTGTGCGCGAGTGGCACAATTGTTTTATCGTATATATATTATAATCGTCACGATGACGAAGACGATAATCGCCGGTCGTTATTATTGTAATTTGATTTTTTTCTCGCTCTCGCCTAACCCGTGCGAGCGGCGTCTCGGTTGCCAAGGTCGAGATCGCGCCCCGCCAAATCGCACGGTGGTCGCTGGCGGCCTCACTGATTCTGCAGTTGAAATGGCCGGTCACCGGATGGCCGCCGAACACTTCCAAGTCGAAAGCCGTTGCTGTCGCAGTGTCGTCGTGTGCTCGTGGTGGTCTATAGATCGTATAATAATAATAATATTATATTATAAAAAAATAAAATAAAACGTTTTATATTATAATATATTAGGCGATTTATTATAAGCTGCCCGAACAACACTGTACACACTCGGCGGACGTTCCTCTTCCGGTTCACCCCCGTCGCATATAGTCTTGTTTTCCCGACGCCTCGTCAGTCCCGGGATAGTAAGTTTTTCGCGCGCTGGTTTTCCGTCCGATCGTTTTCGAGTCCGTTGAGCACCGATCGCGTTCCACATTTTCTTTACACAGTCGACGTAACACAGCTGTAGAAATCGTCATCATTATGCACGTATTAGGCTCCAAGACGATGGAGTTCGTGTTGTCGGCCGTGGTCCTGGCTGCCATCGTCTGCACGGCCGCGGGAAAACCCGCGAAAACTAGCAGACTGGGTAAGTGTGAGGTGGGCGAGGGACGGTCTGATTTGTACGACGATCGGCGATTCCGAATCATGGTCGCAGAGGTTTTCGAATCGCCAGTCGATTAAGAATTAGCGACCAGCACGTGTCTGGCGGAATTTAAAACTTTCGAACAATAAAATGAATGGTCCGTGGAAGGTGGAACCGATGGCACCTTCAACACGATTTCGTGTTCGGGTTCAACACGTGACGACTATTAATATAATATCATAACACCTATAGGTACCTACGGAGAATTTATTGTCCATTTAACGGGACGCGCTACCCGAAGGGTTCAGTTCCCGGAGGATCTACGTGAAAACTTTATCGATTAATCAATGCAACGCTTAGAATATTATAATAATATAATGACATGGTATATTGGTGTAAAGTATTTTTAAAAATGCCATATATATTTCAACACCTGAGAATGGAAACCTGCTGCCAGTTTAATAACGAGATCTATAATACGCATTTCAATATTAACTGTGCCTGAAAAAAAGAACGAAATATCGAATATGTTTTCAGTCCAAGGCATCAGCCAAAATAATCGTGTTATTTGTTCACAAAAAATGTTTTGAATATAAACCCGTATATTTCTATTTAAATCGAGTAGATAATAATATGATACTTTGTATTAATCTTTCACATCGTATTCATATACATATATATATATATCGAATCAATGGAAATTAAACATATTTTGATATCGTGTTATGTATTTTATTATTTCAGCTAAGTACTCAACTCTATGCAAGCTTTCAGACCCAAAATTAAGCCAATGTGTGACCAACGTAATGAAAGATATTTTAAAGCATTCTAAAACAGGTATACTTATATTATTATAGTACATGGTATTAATAAGGGCAAATACAAATATATTTAGTTAAAACAATGCAAAATTATTACGTAGGAATCTAAATATTTTAATTTTACCTAAAGTTTACTATAATTTAGATTATTATTTATTTTAATTTATAACGCTTATTATAAAATGTATCTTAATAGTACAAAATATAATATGTTTAGTTATAAATTTATTATTGTGGTAATGTACTGTTAACTACTCCTATACGTATTTGATTTCATCCTCCTTTAATCATAATTAATAATAATATTATTCATATATAGGTATACCTGAACTCAACATTCCCTCGTTGGAACCATTTGTCATTCCGGAAATTGATTTAA
Source organism: Neotoxoptera formosana (assembly GCA_022818045.1). NCBI lineage: Eukaryota > Metazoa > Arthropoda > Insecta > Hemiptera > Aphididae > Neotoxoptera > Neotoxoptera formosana. The sequence goes on from CM040633.1 coordinate 49,641,806, forward strand.
AAATTTTCCAAGGCCTCAGTTCCTCATTTTTCGGTGGCACAGTTCAAAAATCCAATAAAACTAAGGCGTTTGCGCGTAATTTAGTTGCTCATCATTCATCCGAATTTGATATTCACGAGCTGAAGTAAGTATCAACATTCAAAAAAAGCACATTAATAGTGGTATATAACAAACACGAAACGGAACCACAAACCAATACCGCGTTCTTATCATAATACCATATTAAATATTTATATATTATTGTATTGTAATTATTAATTTACTCATTTTCAGAGTTGACATTAAAAAGAACGAATTCTTTATCGACCTTACTTTCCCGAAACTTCAAATAGAAGGAGAGTACGACGTAAATTTAATTATGTTTAATATGCCAATTAAAAGCACAGGACCTGTATACATTAATGCCAGTGAGTATGATAATATTGTTAAATACTTTATTAATATCCTTGAGGTAAACTAACTTTTATACTTATTATATAATATCTATGGACGATTTAAAAAAGCGAATAGTTGCAATTTAAAAAAAAAATGTTCTATATCATTTATATTAATTGGGTGGCTGAGAGGACTGCAAATGTCTGTAAAACTTTTAAAAAAGTGTTTTAAATGCATCGATATTACTTTTTTTATTATTATTAGTATCTACGCACCGAGAACAGTATTACACTTTCCCAGAAGAGTGGACGATCTTAATAATGCCACTTTCATAGATTTATCATTTTATTATCACTTTTATATTCAACATTGGAAAAAATTAACCAAAAGTTTTTCTGATACAAATAGACTAAACACCTAGTACCTATAATAGCTCTAATTCGGTAGTTAACTATCACATTTTATAGCGCTACATTTCACTGTCTGAATAAATAATAGATAATAACACAATAATATTATATTAAATTGCAATTTATTGGTTAAATATTTTGTAAACAAAAACAAGTAAACATTTGAATGTCAAACCATTCAAGGTTAAAATGTTTCACTCCGAGGTGTTATTCGTTTCTTTGTGCTCGGTTTTAAATTTGAAAAAAAAGATTTGGAAAATTATATTTTTTATTTTTTTTTGTATTATTTTAGTAAAACCAAAATTTAATTTATTGTATGTGAAGGATAATATCCACACATTTTATTTATTATAAATCTTCACACGTTGTGTTTAAAATAACTTAAAAAAGCTTTTCAGAACTTATAATTATTATTGTATACATACAATACATTAAAATAATATAAGTACACTAGAATAAATATAATTTTCTTATCTTAGCAAGAAACGAATAGAAATGTTGACACATATAGGTATTATGTGTCACGCTATTTTTATATTTATTAGCGCCACCAAGTACAGGTTCTGATATAATGACAAAAATGATTTGGCACATGATTTTAAGTCAAAATTTTGAGTTGCGTAATTATTTTTTTGTAACAATCATTTGGTCAAGAAAAAAAAAAAATCAACATTTTCAAAAATCGTAAGAAGACTTTTTTGCGATGCCCTTACCTATACAGTACGGATAATTTATTTTACACACAATTTATTTCTGAAGTATTTTCAATATTTTGCTCTTTAGGATAAACCACGTATATTCATTATTTCTACCAACCCCCTCAACCCTTCACCGCCATAAACAAAATTCTGTTAAAAATATTATACACTGCACAGTATTGTTGCGTCAATAAACATTATTTTTAATCTTAAATCATAGCCTCAATGATTTGGTTTCTATAGAGAAGGCACAGACGTTACAAGTATACAGTATAAATATTTCAATGAAGGGTATTTCACCAACTATGAATAGTGGAATGACTGAATTAAAAAAATTCTAAATATAAATCTTATACAATTCAATATAATTATTTATGATTATATTTTAATTTAAGAAATCTTCAACACTATTTTGTACTTGCTAAAGTGGTTGGAATAAATCTCACTATTAATTTGAGTAAATTATTCAATCAGTTCAAAAGTACTTTTTCCCACACATTGAACATAATATAAATTATCGTATCAATATTTTTTCAATTAAGTATTTTATATATATATAGATATCAGAAATATTATTTTTCTTAATTGTTTGTGAGTTATTAGTTATTACAACTCACATGAGGTAATATAATAAATACACAAAATAATTATGTTTTTTTTATAGTTTCAAATTAAATTAAATTAAATGTTTAAATACATAACACGGAAATTGTTCAAAATACTTGATATTTGTAATTTGTTCATCCTCCTATTAGCTAAATAATTTAATACATTCGGTATATTACTATCAATTAATATCATAAATCAAAAATTAAGTCGATTCGAAATTTTGACAAAATGAAATTATTTTTTTCCATTTTTTAAAGACAAAAATAGCATTTTAATTTATATGATTTACAAGATAAATTGTTTTAATTAATTCAGTAAAATGTATAAATTACGTAATCAACCACTCGTGCAAAGTAATTTACCACGCCTAACCTTGAACCCATTCAAACCTTGAATTAATTAAACAATAGTAAAGTTAACGAGGAAATACAATAATTCCAAATAGTAATTAAGACTATATGTATTTAAAACACTTTAACTAACTAATGATTTACCTTTTTTTTTTTTTTTGCTAATTCCATAATAATTTAAAGTCTAGAAAGAAATGACCTGATATCGTGATGAAAATCTCATAAAGTTGCAACTAAATTTCCAATAATATTTCAGAAATTAAATAACTTTTCAATTTAAATAGGTTTATGGCTTATTGATACGAGACCAATGTTTTTTTTTCGTCTGCTGTATTTAATATTATATATAGACCAGAAGTCAGAACAACTGACACATTCATATTATTATGTAATATTATTACGGTTAGGTAATAACTGTTCCTCGATAAAAACTAATCCTATGGTAATGTTCTAGCTGACATTACGGTCAAAGCCACGATGAACGGAAAGACGATAAAGAGGAAGAACGAGTCTCATTTGCTGTTCGACAGCATTGAAATCAAAGTCGACTTTAAAGACTACGCGATCTTGATCGAAAATCTGTTCAAGAAAGATCAAAACCTAAGTAAGTGAAATATAGTGGGTATTATAATGTAATATCGCGATAACTATACATAGGTATATTATAATAACTCATATTATTTATCTTATTGTTGTCTAATTTTTCGAAATATTCTAACGAACGATGTTTAAATGTGTTTTAAGACCGAGCTTTGAACGATATGATCAGAAGCCAAAAAGCAGAGTTGAGGAAACTGACGATGCCGATGATCGAAGAACTAGCCGGAAAAATGGTGCTCTCCATGGTAAATCAGATTTTGGCCGTTTTGCCTCTCGGGGAAATTTTCATCTCGGACTAGTGTCCGGTTTCATATACTATAATAATATTATCTATTAATTGTTTGCCTTCGATGTAATTTTTCTTGGTTTTTTTTTTTTCTGTTCTGTGTATTTAATAACTTTTAGGGACTACAAATTGTAACGTGCGTATATATTCGTATAAAATATATTTATTTTTTTTTTATATATATAATATAATATATTATTATTGTTACCAATTTATGTGATCATATTAAAAACGGCAAATTACTAGCCCTCTAAAAATATTTTTACAACGTTAGTATTCAGACTCATAAAAAACAAAATATTGCGGTGATTTAAAAATTGTTAATCTGGAAACAGTTGTTCGTAGGTAAAGTGTTGCGTAAGCTTTTCCACAGTGTCCAACACGAACTCTTCGAGCACTTTTTGAATGATCGGCCTGAGCTCCATGAAAAACATAACGAAATTGGCGTTTATAGCCATATTGAGTACTTCACCTGTGAGAAAATCAATACTAAAGATTAGTTATAAATAGGATTTAAGTTGGGCATTTCATTTTTGATTTGTTTGCATATTAATATAATATTGATATCTCACATCTCTTATTATACCAAGTTTTTGTTTTTTTTTCAGTTTACAATATAATGATGGGGGTTTTTTTATGTACCAATAGATTAATAAGTTTAAAATTATATTTTATGTGAGTTTAGTTTTATAAATACCATACAATTCGACGATTTAATAAAATATTTAAAACAATTTAATGCGTTTTGAATTTTTTTTTTATTGCACGTCCTATACATTATTATTATGTGTTGTGCAAATATTACAGATCAGACAAGATTATTTTATAATCCGTTCAATAAACTTACCTAAGTTTTTGTCACCTCCGAATAAATTTCTCAGTTCTATACTGCCTCTGTTTATTGCGATTCTCAGCGATATATGGTGGAAACGTATGTAATTCAAACCGTCGATATCGATTACGTTTCCCAGTAACGATACGTTGCATTTCACCCCATCTTAAATCCAAATCACTTAAGTTTTTTAAAAAACAGCTCCGAAAAAATTGATCGTAGCATTAAACAAAAAAAATTAAAAAAATATTGTCCCCGCCGCTACAATACGTACGCCGGCATAGAGGAGAATTGTATAAATATCATAAAACTACAAATGCACCGGTACGCGTATACTTACATATGTCCAAATCGAAGTCTCCTTGACCTTTGATGATCATTCTCGCGACTTTTCCGTCGATGCTGTAATTGCCGAGTATGTGCATGTGAGGGAACCTCACTTGGAAGTTATACTTCTGTTCGTCTATGTCAGCTCTTCAAGCGCCCGATAATTAGTAAATTTGTATAATACGTTCTCATTAAATGCAAATACGTAGACAAAGGCGAGAGTGTAGAGGCGCGTAATATTATTATTATTGTACTATTATGCTTACATGAGACGAGTAATCGTGAAATTACTGGTTCCGGTGACCAACAGATTGGTGGTCTCTATCTTCAACCCGTTCCCGTTCGTCGGAATAAGAGTGTTGATTAACATCGGGTCCATGGGGGCGACGTCGAATTCGGGAATTCCTTAAATAAACGTTTGATGCGATTTTAAATGATTTTTTCAACACAAAAAGTAGGTAGGTACAGCTGTGTACACCGCGATACGAAAATATGCATAATACCATAAAACAAAAAAAAAAAAAGATTATTATTTACCTTCTGCGAGTTTGGTTTTCAAAAAATATGCTGATTCTATAATACATTTTGGAATGTCCGGATCTGAGCGGCGGCAAATATGTAAGTAATCAGCTAAAATCGAGTAATTTTCTTTTTAACAACATATTTTGAACATTGGATTTTTTTATACGATAAACTTTACGTAGGTAATAAACGTCCATCTGTTACAGTTTTACCGCATTTTGCTTTTGATGAATAAATACTATATTATATTAGTTGGTATATTTATTAACATTATTATACGTAGAAAAAAAGTGTAAGATAAACAAATGTGCCAACGATTTTTTACTAATTTATTAACAATTAAATTAAAATACTAAGTATCTTATTTTGGATAAGATCAATAAATAATAAACTATTTAAGTATTTATACTAGGTGCATAGTGAAATAATTAAGTATTGATTATGAAAAAAAAACATAAATAATTATAGAATGTAATTTCAATTTAACTAATTAAATAAGCTGGTTTATATTATTTTAAAAGTTTCGACAATTGGCTATAAAAAATGTTAAAATTACTGTTTATAAATACCCAAATTTTAACAAAAGTTATTCAGCACACCAAAATAATATAGGTGCCTAAAAAATATAAAATAAGATTTTTGAGGTAACGAATATTCGGAAAAATTAGTATCAACATTTTACTGTTGTACTAAGACTTGAGTGCAGATTCAAATATTGATATGTCATTAAAGTTGTATATGCGATGTAGCAACATAATACCTTAAAATTGAGTAAACAAAGTATTATAGAGTAAATAATTGTACGGCGTGTAAAATATTAAAACACATTGGTGGGCAACATGAAATAATTTAAATCGTAAATTAATTAGATATAAAAAAAGGCATTTAAAAAAAATATAGTCAATAGGTTAGGTCTATATAGACATAAAATACAATTATAATATCATCACTCGCGATATCTTTATTACACAAGACGAATTTGAACAATAAAAACAATGTTGTGCTTTTAAAATTATTTTCAAGTTAATTTTACTCGAATTTAAAACTTACGTATAGGCTTCAGAGTTGAAAAAACATTATCCACACATAAAACTATAATAATAATTGCGGCATACCGAGAATTTGCCATTTCTACCGAACAAATAATATGTACCGGTCAAATAGTAACTTCAAACAGTTCGATCAATATGTAAATGGGCTTTGGACGACTTAGTGTCCAACTAAACTAACCGGTAAATGTAATTTATTCATCGCTTTTATATGGGCTCAAAGTTTGACGGCTAAGGACAGTTTTAATTGCGATTTTCTTAAACTTTCTGTACCTTAGAATTATACATTGATTAGTCTTTAGTAATTATTGTTATTCAATCGAATCAGTTCTCACAAGAACGTTAACATACATAATTCACGGAAATAAAAAAATTTCATTTCAAGGTTAACAAAAAGTTACATTATAAACATATAATATCAAACAAATAAATAATGTTTAGACATTGTATAACTCGATAAGAATTATACAAAATAAGTTTAAAAAAAAAAACAAGTAACAAGTAATCACACTCGACGAGCACTAACTTCCTGGTCAGCTTTGTCAATCCAAAATTAAATATAAACATACAACAGAGAACAGTATTCAATAATAATACAATATTTCGTATTGTGAGATTAAATTAAACAAGTTAAAAATTACATTTTTACACTACAACGGTAAACACGTGATTATCTGCATGTATATAAAATAAATCGGATAGATATGTAAACAATTTTATTTGTAGATAATAATATGATAATTGACTATATTTTGATATTTTATTAAAACTAATATTCATATGTTAACTATTGACGGCTCTGAGCAGTTCAAAATTATGTAAATTCGAGGCGTACGCAGTATTTCAAAGCATTTTTAAGCTACTAAAAGATTAGTATTTATTCAATTTCCAATAACTTTATCTGACAGCAAAAACTAATTTGAATTACCAAAAAGTTTTTTCCGAAAAAATAAAAAGCACATATTATATGTATAATCATTTAACCGAGCAATATCATGATAATTACTTATACATTTCATAATTACGAAGAAGATATTTAAAAAGTATGTACTCACAACCAACTATATTGTGTATATATACAGTAACAATGAAACATGAGGTTTTAAATTGAATAAAATATAATATATTTTATAATTTGCAGTTTATATTTTTTTCCAGTAAATATTTACCAACGAGTATTTTGGTCTATAATATTTGCCATTACATAATATATGAAAAGTTAAAACATTTTGCATGAAATTCGATTATATTAACATAGGGAGTACAATTATTATAATTAAGTACACATTAATAGAGTGTGTGCAGGTCAGTTTGACAGACACGGAACAACCAACTCATTATAAAAATGTTTAAACGTTTGTTTTCGACTTTTCGTGTCTTTTGAAAATCTATTATAATAAAGCCCATACTTTATAAAAAGCTAATTTATGTAAATCTTAAATCTTTTAATTAATTTATAAATTCTATCAGGTATTCAAATGATTGTTGTGAAAGTATTAACGATTTAACAAGAACCTATTAAAAGAGTATATTATTACGTGCTAATGAGGAAATCACGTGATGAGATACCCTGAGCAGTGTCAAGAACAAGTTTTTTTTTTACATTTCAGCTAATAATTCTAATAAACTTACAAATACAATATTATACATATACCTAAGTTTTAAGCTATTGTATTTATTATTCATCAATACATTTAAATTGTGCCCATGAATTGTTAATTGGCACTCGGTCAAACCATTTGTTAATAAATTATTCCACTATTATGATTGTATATTAAGCCTATTTTTAATAAACTCAAGATTAACTTTTGGATACATTCAATTTTACACTGAAACAATCTGGTAATAATATAATGAATTAATCTAAAGAAATAATTAAAAAAAAAGCTTAAATGTTAAATCACCAACTTTGACAATAAATAAAACGGAAAAAAAAAATAACTAAAAAATATTGTAGGTTGGAGGTAATGTTTTTACAAACATATTGTTATTATTGTTTATATTTTCAACACAAATTATCTTTATGGCTCAAAAAGTAAAATTTTTGAATTGTTCAAATGTTAAAATATTTGTATATTTTGAATTTCGATTTACTTCAGTGACTCTATCCAATCTTAATAATATTCTTTATTACGGAAATCAACTCCATTTACAATAATATTTATAATAACACGCATTTTAGCTTCAATACCAAACAAACACGAATAATAGATATCACTGTATCAATGATAAACAAAAAAAATTATGTTTGTAATAATTTTAAAATAATTCTGTTCATGACAAAACGATCTTGTCGATAGGTTTCGCCTCTTCGATACTTAGTTCAAAATTAGGTAGGTACCTGTATAAAATACAAAACTGCACAGTTTTCTGGTTCGACATAATGATTGTTCAAAGGTAATATTTAGTCACTTGAAGCCAAATGTAGTCATATAAAATGACTATACTCTATAAAGTCTATAATTTAGATAAAGATAGGCATCGATGAACAGCCATTTCTACATTCATTGCATTAAATTCTGAAAAAAACACCGTACATGCCATCATTAAAAGAAATCAAAAATTAATCTAGAAATCATGCACTGTTATAATGACCTTCAATTTTTTTTATATAATATATACCTATACGTTTTACATAATATAGTGCTGTAAATTTAGTCAAAGTTTAAGTACAATACGTAGGTGTGTGGCAAAACATAATCAAATAACTTTTATTATAAAATTACTACACACTGCCGCGAACATTTACAATAATTATAGGTATAATATACTATGTTTATTATCATCGAAATATGAAAATTCATCAACCGTTAAGGTGTATACATTTTTTGTAGATACTAAAACAATCATGGAAAATGAACTACGTACTATATGTTTTAAGTATACATTTCCCTATATACCTATTACCTAGCATGAGTTATTGAAATTTGACAATATTTTTAAAGTTCATATCCATCTGAAATAGATGCAAGCTGTAAATGACGTTTACATCAATGTTAAAAACTTAAAATTTATTTAGAAATTTACTACAGAGTGAAGGATATCCAAATCAAAACTGTCTTGTACTTATTTCTTATTACGATGAAGACGGACCATGCTGGAATACATTGCGAATTTTATTCTGTAAACAGTCACAAAACAGTCAGAGTGTTAAGAAACAAACGAAATGAATCAATCGATTAATTATACAATTTTGACACGTCAATTAATGTTGTAGGACTTTGACGGGTGTAAATAATTACAATTATTACTTCCGCACAAACTGAATTGATCGCTCGTTTGTTTATAAATATAATGATTAGTAATGCTCGTTTATTTTCAATCAGTTATAGGTTGATTGTGTATTAATAAATTATTAACTTACCAAACTCTGGCTTGGGCTGTTGCACTTCTGAACTAACCAAATAAATAGTCTGAAGCGTTAATTTATTATGTATAACTGACAGTGCGTTTTTTTATAACATTATAGTAATGTTATTTTAGTCTTTATAGAGAACCACAGAACAACACGCTTTATATAAACTAATTCATTTTATGTGTTCATTCATTATTTTTCAAAATCGAAATTGTTTTTTTATTTGTGTTATCTTGATAATAGCTATAGATATATGTATATGGAGTGATCCGTTTAAGGTGAGACACACATAATTTCAAAAAGTATTTACGTGTCTGGAAATATTTTAGTTACCCGGTATTGAGTCGTTACAAAACAACATTCTTCAAAAAAAATTACTTTTTAAAATATTTTTTAACCTTATTGTTTTTTAAGTTTTTTACTTTCTTGAATAACAACATAGAGTTTAAATTTTATAATCCAGATCAGAATATTTTTCTGAGTATTTTGATACATTTTTGACTTGTATTTTATGAGTTATAAGTCATTGAAGTTTAGATGAACAGTGTGGGGTAGTATGCGGGTACGCCGCAAAATGTTGGTCCACTACTCAGGTCATCAAATACTTATAACTCAAAATAACTCATTCAAAATTCGATTTGTGTATATCAAAAAACAAAGAAAAATATTCTGCTTTGGATTATAACATTAAAACTGTATGTTATAATTCAAAAAAATAAAAATCTTAAATAATAAAGTAAGTAAGTATATAATAATATAAGAACTTATAAGTTGATTTTTAAATATTTGACTACTAGGCAAATATTTATCTTTGTAGACAATTTAAGAAACTGCAAATCGGAATTGTATTGGACAGGTGTGTCACAATAAAAACCTTGTCATCGTTTTGATTTTGGTCACTAGTTCCTTGATCATAAATCATAATAAATTATTGCGTGGTAACTCGAAAATAATAGAAAATCAAACGTCTAACAAGTCTATTGTTTGTTTACTATTATAATTTGATGCAATTATTGTATATTTTTAAAATATTAGACTCTGAATACCCATTTAAACAGAAAATCGCCGATTAAAATTGTGTACACCGTGGATATCATTAATAATACAATATTATACCAATATAATTTGGTTTTAAAATCACATTGTCACTTAACATGACGTACTCATTTGATAACGTACGTTGCGCTAGCGCGGCCCATTTCGAAATATTGGAAAATTTTTGCACCAATATTTAGCATGTAATTAGCATGAATATGAATGACTAAAATTAGAATTTGCATGACATTTTTTTATGGTTAAAAAACCGTTTACGAGTTTTTGACGTTGCGCACGCGCGGCCCATTATAAAAATTTTGCGAATTTTGTGATTTTGATAGTGCCAATATTTAGCACGCAATTCGCATGAATTTGCACGACTGTCGCCAGAATTCGCTTGTCATTTTTTTATGGTTAAAAAACCGTTTACGAGTTTTTAGAGTTGCGCCAGCGCGGCCCATTATAGAAATTTTGTGAATTTTGTGATTTTGATAGTGCCAATATTTAGCACGCAATTCGCATGAATTTCCACGACTGTCGCCAGAATTCGCATGACATTTTTTTATGGTTAAAAACCCCATCAGAAATTTGAAATTGTCATAAATATATTACTTTAAAATAAATATAATGTTGAAATTGATCGAACATTATACATAATATATTTATATTTAATATATATATTTTTTGTCGATATTTTATAAAAACAATGAAAGTACAGAGACTTTTTTGAAATTTTATTAATGCACTTTCACTTATTATATTTATATTAAAATATCCTCTAGTAATAAAATCTTGTATATTTGTTATATAAAAAAAAAAAAAATTGAAATAGAAATTAAATATAATACAGTCCTTTGTATAAATGTTTTTAAAACGAGTAAATATGTATACATTTATAAATTATTGAAGTACAATCTTTAATTACAGTTTTTTTTATATTGTATAAAATACAAATTCTCAAGGTACCATTATTAGCACGTTATTTCAACCCCTCCCGACCGTCTAAACACTGTTTACAGAAACATTGAATATGCAAATAATTAGTATGAATTTGTACACAATTTTTGTTGTCGATATTTTAAGTTTAAATTTGCACAAAATTAGATATTTAAACAAAGAATAACTATAATAATTATTTTGACGTAATTTAAAAATATTATATGTGGGCACCTAGTGGCTAGTTGAAACTTATAGAGTATATTATTTTATTTTATACACACAATGGCATTATTAAATGCAATGGTTTTGTGAAAAATTAATTCAACCAACGGTGATACGTACCTACTAATAGTTAAATAAATTATTTTAATACCGATAATATTATTAAATATACTTAGTTTATATAAGCTGACAGACCGTCTTTGCCTCCGAATGGTTTACACTTTATTGTTCATGCAATGATTTTATACATTTTTGAATTCATATTTAACACATCCTTTACAATGATCCACACAGCACCTCCTTATCGAGAAACATATTATAAAAAATTTAAATCTACTTATAATTACAAATTTATTTACTTCTCAATTTGTTGGTAAAATAATTTGTAAATTGTAGTGTCTTGCTAAAAAGTAAAAAGACAGTTTTATATTGTTTAACAATATTTTGATTTAATTGCGAGTAGATTCATAATATAATATATTGATATCTAGGTATTCACTTGTTTTATTTGTTTTTTAGATATTTATAATCATAAAATAATTGCTTTTAACATTTATTTTTTTTTGTTATTTGTTAGTTTGTAATATTTATATTTTATTTTAAAGTGGAACCGTACATCTTGTGTAGATTATTGTATTATTATTAATTTAAAGCCAAAAGTTTATTTTAATTTTTAATTATACTCATGATGAAATTAATATTTATTTTGTAAATATAATACATAGGTATAATTGTATAATTCACCGTGTGTTTTAGCGCAGGAGTGCTGGATTTTAATTTGTTTTGGAGTTTTGTTCTAATTTTAACCGTTTATTACGATATAGGTAATATAGATTACTGGTTTGCGTTATTCGATTACGGTTAGTATAGGTATATATAATAATGTGGTAGATACAATAGTTCTGTATATATTTGCTATTTATATAAATTATTATATTTAATTTCGTTTATAATATTGTTAACGATTTTAACATCTTATTCGTAAGAACCACGTACTGTTGTGTACACGTACTCTTATAAGTGAATGAAATAAATAATTATTATGGTTATTCTTTGTTTAAGTATCTAATTTTGTGCAAATTGAAACTTAAAATATCGACAATAAAAATTGTGTACATAAATTCATACTAATTATTTGCATATTCAATGTTTCTGTAAACAGTGTTTAAACGGTCGGGAGGGGCTGAAATAACGTGCTAACAATGGTACCTTGAGAATTTGTATTTTATACAATATAAAAAAACTGTAATTAAAGATTGTACTTCAATAATTTATAAATGTATACATATTTACTCGTTTTAAAAACATTTATACAAAGGACTGTATTATATTTAATTTATATTAAATTTTTTTTTTTTTTTATAAAAAAATATACAAGATTTTATTACTAGAGGATATTTTAATATAAATATAATAAGTGAAAGTGCATTAATAAAATTTCAAAAAAGTCTCTGTACTTTCATTGTTTTTATAAAATATCGACAAAAAATATATATATTAAATATAAATATATTATGTATAATGTTCGATCAATTTCAACATTATATTTATTTTAAAGTAATATATTTATGACAATTTCAAAATTGTGATGGGGTTTTTTAACCATAAAAAATGACAAGCTAATTCTGGCGACAGTCGTGGAAATTCATGCGAATTGCGTGCTAAATATTGGCACTATCAAAATCACAAAATTCGCAAAATTTTTACAATGGGCCGCGCTGGCGCAACGCCAAAAACTCGTAAACGGTTTTTTAACCATAAAAAAATGTCATGCAAATTCATGCTAATTACATGCTAAATATTGGTGAAAAAATTTTCCAATATTTCGAAATGGACCGCGCTGGTGCAACGCTAAAAACTCGTAAACGGTTTTTTAACCATAAAAAAATGTCATGCAAATTCTAATTAAAGTCATGCAAATTCATGCTAATTACATGCTAAATATTGGTGCAAAAATTTTCCAATATTTCGAAATGGGCCGCGCTGGCGCAACGTACGTCATTTGATATGCGTTTTACTTCTATATGTATTTAAATATAAATAATAGTTATTGAAATAATGCTTCAATTTTCTTCGTCAGTATCTTTTCTGTTTAGAAAGTTAATCTTGTTAATACTATATTCAGAGGTCGTTTTTGAAAATGCCCAATAGTTTTTAAAAGCGCCGGGAAAAATAAAAAAAAAGTTAAGGAAAACGGGAATTTTTACGCAAAACTGGATTTTGACAAAATAGATTTTGTTTTTTGAGGGTAAATCAAAAAAAATTACTGTTGATACATTCAATTTTAACCAAACGTTAAGAGGACGCCTCACCCGCATGTGTTGTTACACGTACTATATAGCAAATTTTCGTTCATTAGTTTCAATAGTGTGCTGTTAGTTTTGATATTAGAGTGAATTGACCCATTACCAAACTTTTAGGTAAGAATATTATCTGTTTTCTCTCGTCGATTTTTTACGATATTTTAATTTTTAAATGAGTTATGAGCATTTTCAAATATTTATTTTTAACATGCCCATAACTCATTTAAAAAATAAAATTTTACCTAAAATATTACCTAAATATTCTTACCTAAAAGTTTGGTAATGGGTCAATTCACTCTAATATCAAAACTAACAGCCAGAGTTGGGCAAAATTTTATCTAGATAATTATTCGAATAATTTTTTATTCGAATGATTTTTTTACAATTATTATTCGAATAAAAATTTATTCTAATAATTTGAAAACGTTATTATTCGAAAAAAAAATTATTCGAATAATTTTAAAATATTATTATTCGAATAAAAAATTATTCAAATTATTTTTTTTATAATTTTTTGAGTAAAAAATTGAATAATATTCAAACATTATTATTCGAATAATTTTCAACTATGATTATTTGAATAATTGTTGTTTATTTTATTTGGATAAACATATTTTGGTTGGTAATTTAGAACAGGCACATATTATAAACAATAGTTGGCATTGTATTTTCATTTTCAATTACACGATTATAAATCTTATTTTATTCAGAAAAATGTAAAAACATTATAAAAAAAATAATTCGAATAATTTTTTATTCGAATAATAATATTTTAAAATTATTCGAATAAATTTTTATTTGAATAATTGTGAAAAAATTATTCGAATAAAATGTTATCTAAATAATCATCTAAATAAAATTTCATTCGAATAACGCCCTACTCTGCTAACATCACACTATTGAAACTAGTGAACGAAAATTTGCTGTGTAGTACGTGTGTAAGACGGAGACAACACATTCGGATGCGACGTCTTCTTAATAGGTATAAGCATTTTCTGTACACAATAACATTTTTAATATATTTTAATTTTTTTTGTAAGCATATTAAAGTAGTGTCGTGTTTGAATCTAAGATTTGAAAATTCAACACAATAAGGTTCTCTATAAGTTTTTTTACCTTTCACAAAAATAAAAAAGTTTAAAGTTAACAGAAAGTCAAATTAATTTTTTATAAGCGTTTGATATTAGACATTGGATATTTATCCGTAAACTACCAATTTCTCAGGGAACGATCTTCTTGTTTTGTTGTATTTCAAAAACGAATAACCGTAGACATTTGAAATTTTCACTGAATATTAGGTTTAACAATATCCTATATATCATTAAATTTTAAAAATATTTTGACACATTTTAAACTAATTATAGGCCTGAAAAATTTTTGATTTTTTTGTTTTTTTTTTCTATAAATATCAATAAGAACATTTTCATAAAAAAGCTTGAACATTTAATACAAGGTTTCTCATAAGTTGTTATAATCGTAGAAAAAAAATATATATTAATAATACAGAAGCACACTTTTTTTGTTAAAATTCAAAATTTTACCAAAATATAGAACATTACAACATTTTATAGTTAAGGATTGAAAATTTAAAACGAGGTCTCTCGTAAGTAGTTAATATTGTGACCAAAAAATCTAAACATTATACTTGCATAGTTGATTTTATAGACATTTATAGAAATTTCATCCAAATTATATAGACCGTCTCCGCTCAGATTCGTTTTTTGTATACAATGATATTCTATCATTGAATTCAAATTCAACACATCCATTACAGTGACCTCACTCGACATTTACTGTACAGCAGAGCGGTATCCACTTGCCAACCTTTTATTTTGTTAATTGTTAAATAATCTTTAAACCTCTTAAACGATTATTAAGTTTTAAAATGAAAACAAGATATAAATATTATTAAAACACTATTGAGTTTTTATTTTTACAACACTGCTAATAACCATACATTAATTTTCCAGTAAAACTCACTAACGGTTATTCATAAGATGTGACCCAACATTTATTACCGTACTACAATAACTATAATACTAAAAATAATAAAACATACATATTATGAATTTATTGTAAAAGTACACTAGGTAAATAAAATATATATATATATATATATCAATTATTTTAATTATATAAGATTTTATAAGGTTGTGATTAAAAACAATCATTTAAAAAAACTATAATTTTCATTTGTGACGAAACACGTTTTTACCAATAATGAGTTTTGGCAAAAAAACCGAATTTATTTATTTTAATTATTTACCAAAAATATACACTGGAAATGTCAAGGCGTCTATATAATATAAAAATAAAGTTAAGCGTTTCAAATACACACTCATACAGTTTTTAAATCACAACAAAATAACTTAAATAGTTATTATTCATTTTGATATCTAATTCCATTAAAACGTAAACTTTAAACATCTATTTAATTATTGTGTTTATATGTTTTTTTAGATTTTTTGGTTTCAGTATAAACTACTTGTGAGAAACCTTGTTTCAAGCTTTAGCTATAAAAATCGAGCATTTCATACGTTTTTAAGTTTTTAACTAAAAAATAATTTAAAATTTTGTTCTTTAGGGACCCAAATTCCTAGCTCACAAACTGTCAAATATCTTGGTCTAACCCTCGATCGTAGGCTAACTTGGGCTCAGCATACTAAATCTAAGCGTCTAAATCTTAACTCTCACTTTCGTTTGCTCAAAACATTCATTAACAATTACATACACACTAGTTTAAACACAAAACTACTTATCTACAAATCCCTAATCAAGCCAGTTTGGACATATGGTATCCAGTTATGGGGTAATGCCAAAAAATCAAACCTAAATAAAATACAAACCTTCCAAAATATAGCCGTCAGGAAACTAATCAATGCTCCGCCTTACGTCTCGAACAGCACTATCCATACTGATTTAAAAATGAAAACAGCCCACGAAGAAGCAAAAGCACATTATATACGCTTTCACAACCGTCTGTCTTCCAACAGCAATCCACTAATACGTAATCTCGCTGTCCCGACCATTCCTGGCAATCCACCTAGACGCCTCAAACGTAGCTGGTGCCGCGACCTCCTTGATCCCCCAATACAAATATAAATTTAAAAAAAAAAAATCTAAAGAAAACTAAAAATAGCTAATTAGTGAGTGTCATCGGTGGATGGTTTCTCACATCTCGTGTGTCATGTAAATATATATGTTTGTGTTAGTTCTCTATTTTTTGTAGATGTCTAATGTAGTATGTATATGTATATCTACCCTCTACCACATGTACTTATTGTGCCTCTTAGGTATAGATTGTATATTTCGAATAAAGTAAAAAAAAAAAAAATTTTGTTCAGCATTGTGTAACTATTTAATCGCCCAGAGCACGTTTTGTTAGTCAACCTTCCCAACACTGACAATTTGTACATTAAAACACAATACGAATTTATCAGTTTTCTATTGTTAAAATTATTTAGTACCTAATTTAATAATTTTGAAGAGCTAAACACGTATAAGCATTAAGCTCCTAACTAATGATATCGATATAGGTAGTAATTTATAATTTATTACAAATAATACTGAAATACGCTAATATATTCTATGATTATTTCTTAAAAAGAGTAAATTAATGGGTATTTAAATTTACTATACACATCTTAAAATGAAACCGTCAATTTTAACATATCTATTCTATTGATCTGGGTGTATAGTAAATGTAATAATAACACTTAAAAGTAATTTATTACTATCAGTATTATATCACTATTCACTATTTGTATCTGTTTATCATGTTTAACATGCAAATAGGTATACATTGTGTACATAAGATAATTTACTAGTAAAATAACGATCAATAATGTTTTATTGCAATATGATAAATGTGTGATTGTAATCGATTAGTTTTAGGTTTTATTTTACAGGAAATTGAGGTATACCAAAACAATTTTATGCAAATATAAAATCTATATTTCTAAATTATCAAATACACCTAACACGGCTACGACACACATAATAGGTACAATTAATAAGTAAAACTATAAAAGTTTAGTGCCGAACAAAGTCTATAAAAATGTTAATATTTATTGGCTAAAACACATCAAAAACTTTGTAGATAATCCAAACAAAAAAAAAACAATACGTCATAACAATTGATTAGATATTGAATGATATTTCGTAAAACTCAGTATACTAAATTGTTGGAGTTTTTGAATAATTTTTGTCATTTATTTTTTAACATAACTGTTTTTAGGAATATAATGTAGTAAGTACTTACTATACATTATGTTATAATGTTATATAGTAAATAAGTAGACAAGCAAATACAAATCTACATATTCAGCAGTATTTTATTTACATGAAATGCAATAAAAAGATATTTATAAATGTTTTAAAATGATTTTATTTCATTTGGCCATAATAAGAAAAGGAACATACAATAAATAAAAACAATTATTGAAAAAAAACTAACAATTGCTAGTAATTAATTTTAACGGATATTGTTGATATTATATAATTAAAAACTCGGACGAGTTCTAAGTCTGATAAGAACTAAGAAGTAAAATCTATGTTTGTTTTAAAGTGTACAAGATTAAAATAATATGTTTAATTTACAAAAATAAAAAAAGCTGATCACAATGTGTTTGGAAATAAATGCTTGATATTCAATGCGTATAGGTACCCACAAGGCATATATATGTTTGCGTTTCGGTACAGAATAGTGAGTACAAAATATAAACGTGCAGACGAGATCAAGCATTCGTTATTTTTTTGTAATGTGTCTTTTGTACACAATTTATATTATGTCATACGTCATATTTAAAATAATATTATACAAAAGTATATTACGTGATAAACTATAAATAATTATATTGCACTCGACATATTATTATTATTATTATATCGGGCGTTCGCGAATGTGCAAAGAGATGCGTTTTCATTTCGGAAACGACATATTGTTCAGCACGAAGTAACATTATTTTATTGGTCGGACGCCGTTCGGATGCCGAGCCCGGTGGGGTGTTCAATCGATGACCCAACTGTCATACGGCACTCTGCTGAACAAGTTGTCGATGAACGATTTCATGGCGACCATGAGCTTCTTTTTGATGTGTGGCTTCATTTCCTTGAGCAGTTCTTGTGAGTTGGAATTGATGAACAGGTTCAAAGCGGCTTCTATATGTTGTAATAAGTATAATATTATATAATATTCGATTGTAATTCGCAGCTATCAAAGCAAACGGGTACGTCACTCCTACGACCGATTAATTGTTGAGTTTTTTTTAAAGTATACACTTCATTTATTTTGTAATCAATCACAAAAACAATTTATCGGCCAGACGAGACGTATTCTAATATTTCAACCTGCGTGTATACGTTACAGTGTGCCTATTTATACATTCGGTCTGCACTTGAACAGGCGAAGAAATTATCTCTTATTAAAATATCGTTTTTACCTAAGACAGCATTTCCGTTGTGAACGTTTTTGATACCCATTTGAATGTCTTTAACGCTAAAGTCCATTTTCAAATCTTCCAAGTGCAAGTATTTTTGAGAGTTGCGTTCTACTTCGCTTGCCTTGATGTACACTTTGGCTTTAACTCCCTCTGCAAATAACATAAGGTTATAGCATGGGTTGTTAATTATTATGTTTGATAAAATCGTCAAGTTTTCACGCCATGTGTTCCTTACCGTATTCGCCCCAGTATTCACCGCCACCAGTAGCTTGAACCATAATGAGAACGCCCGAACTTCTATAATGTGCAACAGCTGAAATTTTTGGGATCGAGAAGGTAAGCTGGAATTGCAGTGAATTCAGGTCAGATCTATAAAACAAAACATGAATATTATATATTATAATATGCAAATGGCTGTCTGGATTCGATCGATGTATTTAATTGTTGTTAAAGCAAACTAAATAGAGTGAAAAAAACAAAAAAAAAAAAGATCTACAGTGAGTATTTTGAAAACTATCACTTTTTTTTTTACTATTTATTTCTTAGTACGAAGAAAATACAATAAAACTATTAAACTATCATTATACTACGTTATAACTAGGTAATCAAAAGTATAACGGGATGTCTGAAACTGCCCGCCAGCAGCCTAATTCCAATTATAATTTAATACATTAATATAATATTATATTAATCGTGAAAACAAATATTAGAAGTCTGAGAGCAACGTAATATTGCAGTGTATTAATCTTGATTAAACTGAATATATTTTATTTACTAGGCGTCGAGAATAATAATTATTATTGCCGTGCACACAATGCGATATGTATATAGTCATTAGTTTCCAAGAAAATGTTTTACACACAATTTAAATCGATACAGTTTGTGCAATAAGATCAACAATACACGCGAACGATAAGAATATAATTATATGGATCGACGATCGGACAATGCATTTTGAAGCAGACTTCAACAGTTTTTGTCTAAGTGTAAAAAATCTGTTGCAAAATCCACGTTACGATTCAAGTACACCGGCTGTACATGCAAAAATACTTGCAATCATCATCTGCGCAAACCGTTTAAATATGTCATTAGATCATATAATATATAGTCATTATCTGTACGACATGATATTATTATAACAATAGAAGTGATGGAAACGTCCACTCCGATTTAAAAATATCATAACTTCGATTCGACCGAGACGGTGACAAAGTGACAGGACATGATAAATAATTACACGAATACATAAAATAATTGAATAATGCGACTAATACGCATAATAAATTAACCATAATATAGTAGGTCGAGTTTTGAGGAATTAAATATCGCATCCGGTCGTGTCGTTTCGTTAATATTATATAATAGGTCCGATTTTCCGCGTCTTCGGACGCATAAAACACGGAACCGAATATTATAATTTTTATTTTTTTGGCATTGACGCGTTATTTATATGTAAATATCGTGTAGCGTTACACAATAATGATGATAATATTATTCGTGCAAAAATGGCCATAGTATAATAATAATATAGTATTAGATATATGACGTGTGTAGTTTCGATGGCCGCGGCACCGCGGGGTCGGTCGGTATAGTTATATAACAATAAACTAATAATAATAATAATTATTATTATTATTATTATTATTGGCTTTCGGTATATAGGTGTACCTGACTTGGTTGACGGTCAGGTTGCTGACGCCGTACGCTTGGATGTCTTTGAACGTGGCCCTGTAGCCGTCCGGCCCGGAGCCCAGCGACAAATTGATCTCGTCGATCAGGATGGGTTCCACCTCTTCGATGCCCAGCTCGGGAATTCCTGCGGACCAAACGAATTATCGTCGAGTAAGTTATACATACATATAAAACAGTAATATTGGAAACTCTGACCTAGTATATATTATAATAGTAGGTATGTCGTTATACCAAGAAAATGGCGTTTGCCTAACCAGTGTCGTATACCATAAACGCGAGTATACCTATATACGACCGTATTTAGTTATACGCGGTTATAGGTACATATTATAGTCTGGTCGCCGAACGGTATAGAACTCAATACCGGTATGCAGCAGGGGGTGTACGTGGTTTACTCGTTTCTCACGTGAGCGGAATTCGGAGAGAGGAAAAATATCGTCGCCGCGTGCGCTGAATTCTGTATAGTGGACGGACTTTTGGTTCGCCGTAAGAGCGGGGGAGTATTATAAACCGTATAGTCGCGTTTTCGTTTCACCCGCACGTAAATTATATTATTGAACCCGCGTCAGGTATTGTGTAATTATTATTATGATATCATATACGTATATATTTTAGTTGGTCGAACGGGTCAGTTGTTCGACTAACATGTAATATATTTTCGTTGTACCGAGCGTAGAATACAATATACGTAGGTATAGTGCGCGGTATATGATAGTGGTAGACGACGACTGCTGCGGGTGGTTAGGACCACGCGGCACACCCTAATGGCCGTTGGGGGGGCCTAATGTAATATTATATATATTTTCCCGTTTTGCACGCGAAGATTAAAATATTATTATGTTTACTTCTCGCGACATACTTCGATACGGACGGACACTATCTATGTACAGGTAAAGACGGCGACGACGTACGTGATATACATTTCGGAGGTTTTCTTCACGTGCCGGCACGAGTTTCACTTCCCGCACGATCGCGGCCAGCACCTAATAACGATTTGTCGAGTTTTGAGAAAGTCGCCGCCACGGGTCACTTTTACATTTTTTAAACGCTTAAATATACGCATTAATACGCCCTCGTTACAAGTACGTCGGCGAAACAACCTATAATCGCGCTGCTACAAACTGCAGACGAGATGATGACGCTTCGACCGAAACTCTACGTCGCCGTCGGGCCGAGACGCTAAACCGACAATGTCGAGGACATATTTTGTTGTTGTCGTGTAGTTTAGACGGTTTAGGTACCCACTCGATGGCTTATCTCGTTACGAAAACTCACCTTTCCGGAAGTGCATGGCCAAATGGTTGGCCGAATAAGTCAGACATTCGTTTACGTTCGAGCTAGACTTTTGGCACGGATGAATGTAATAAGCTGCAACACATATAAACAAAGCGAATACGTTAATTATTTTATTTTATTATTATTAACAATCGTCATTCGTTTGCGGCTTGGCGCAGTCGTCGTGAAAAGCCCACGATAGTGTTTTAATCGTTAAAAATTAAAATTTGTTGACGGGGAGGGCAATATTTAAAAAAAAATATCTATTTCCACGTCAATTAAATCGATAAAGTAAGTAGTTAGAAATCAATAACCGCTATAATCATTGATCACAATCCACAAAACATTAAAATGATTCAAACTGTAATTTATTAAAACTGGTACAATAATATATTGTAAAAACGATCTTACCTATGTCATGTTCCTGTTGTCGGGCTTCTGAAAGTCCAAAGCCAACAATGGCGGCTAATGCCAAGTGTAGAGTGATATGCATTTCTGAAATGAAACAAAAATTATAATTTATAAATCTCTCATCTAATGATTTAATAGAAAAAAAATCACGTGGCATTTCTGAAGGTCTTAAAAATATTATTTTGTTTTTATTAAAAAAACATTATATGAATATAGGTACTGCAATTTAAATTTAAGTGTTTATATGATTCAAATAATGTTAAGACTAACGCGTAAATTAAATAAAACGAATGTAAACGTATATTGAACTCTCTGAATGGAAACTACAGTTATATAACATTTTTAGTTTATTTAAAGCAATGTGGATTACATTTCCATCGTGTGGTCGTTGATGTATACCAACTCATTTTTTAACATTATAGTGTCATAAATGTAAATAGGTATTATGTAATAAATGTGATACATAATATCAAGTTGAATAAATGTAAATAAATATCTCATCCATACATTCTACAGTTTATAATTATTTTTATTATATTTCTGATTGGTATAGTATAAAATATCAAACAAGTTTATAAAATGTGATGAAATGTTGATGATTTGATTTTTTTTTCGTCCATTTTTAACGGTTTAAGTTTGAATTTGTTAACCAAAACTTGACGTGCACGCAATAGTTGAATTTTTTTTTTTTTTTAGGAATCGTTTTTCGTGTCATATAATATTATGTACATTATAATGCCCTACTCAATATTTTGTTTTGCATTGATGAACGCAGGTACTATTATAGTTCATCACTGACCTGTTTACGACGATTCCGTAGACGACCCGGTGACCGCGTAAGGTCAGGCGCATATACAACCCGACTCGGTTCAATGCCATTGTACCGTGACATTTCAATAGTTGTAGTATATAGGTAAGTAAATAAACGAATGAGAAAATACGAAAAACGTTTGAAATAACTGGGACAACGTCCGCAACGCGACTTCGAGTTGTATATGAATATCATCAAAATGCCAGGCACACACTATATAATAATATTATAGACTTGTAGAAAAAAAACTTAAAATTTTAAGTAAGAAGGACAATATTTATATGTAGGTATACATCGTAATAATAATCGTGACAACCTTGATTGTATAAGTCACACCGATCATTCTAATTAATATATTGTTTGAATATTTATATAAAGAAGATATATAGGTACTATATATTATGATACATTATTTATATCTTATAAGTTATAACATGTCAATACGTCATACATATTAAGTGTTTATATCGAAAATTCACCGATTTTCAAAATGCTATTAAACTTTATTTAGACTAATATAATAGTATTGTAGTACTCCTTAATTTCTAAACTCTTAGTGGTTTGAAAACGTTCAGGGGAGGCCGTTTCAATTTCTCAAAAAATAAAAATTGGGTTTAAATCTAGGTACTTGTATCACTTATTAATTTATTATTATTAATGTAATGACATGAATTAGTAATTCTATTGTTTTATTGATATTTTATTTACCTACGTATTTTATTAGTTAAATGTTATATTATAATGTATAACATAAAGACTTCAATAAAAACTTTAAGTAAAAAAGGTTATTTTCACAATGATTACTTGTACTAGAAACGAACGACTTATAACTTGTATCACAAATCATACAAAATGTGATTACAATGTGTATTTTTAAATCAAATGACAATTTTCCACTGTATTAAGTACAATTATTTTAATATATCCGACAAATCATTAAAATTATTGTTTTTATTTTTCATTTATTAGCTTTTAGTTAGTGACCATGACAGCTCAACAATTAAAATAAAAACGTTAAAATAATATGTAAATACAATGTAACTAATGGTAATTGCAACCAAAGTTGTAAAAAAATCAATAAAAAAAAAAATGTAATTATTTTTATTTCCAAATGAAGTACCTAACGTTTATTGTTTCGAAGGCTATAATATATTTAGTTTTATGATTTACAAGTAACGGTACAAAACGCCTTATTGGGATCGAGTATAACTATTTCGATTTAATATATAAAAACCGTTTGTTTTGCATATTGTAAGGGTTCATTTATTACATTATTTATTTATTAGAAGTTTAGAATAACGATGATGAGGCATCTCGAAATTCAAATAATCCCCGTAAGAGCATTCTGCCGACAATTTTTTTTTAAATAAATGAACACATTTCTGTACCTTTCTTGTTAATCTGTCATGATCTGACCGTCAAGAATAAACATATCGTACAACATCAAATCACTGTCCACTGAAATATTATGATAGTACAAATTGTTGTCGATCAAACGACCGAGCTAAACGTTAAACTGTTTGTTATTTCAAATAAATATGCGAATTTGTTTATTAAAATCTTATCGAGTCCGGATGTCTGATATAAGTGATAAACATATATACGCTGGAAGAGTTTTAAAAATCAAAAATATTATTAATACCCATCGTCATAATATTATTATAGCTATAAAATTGTCTCTATTGGGCACCTACGAACGAAATACTCATACCTACTGCGTCGTATTATAAAATCAAGTTTATCGTGCGTGAATTTAAACGAATCGTATTTCATAATCATCTGGGTGGAATGTTTCAGTGGCAATAATATTATACACTTTTCTGGCGAATCGCTCTCGACGACCCGGTAAAAAGATTGCAAAAATTTAGATACGCAGTATTCATAATCGGTTTTTTGTACACCGTGCAAAATCGTATCGTATTGTTTTATCTATTAATTAAAAAAAAATTTAAAAACAAAAATAATAATTCGGCGATAAAGAAATTGTTTAGCAGACGAAAATATGCCGAGAGTCATCGGCAAAAAACTATTTCCGAGGACTTTGGAGGATTCTACGATTTAATACCAGGGTATACATGCGCTATCCTGCGGTAACAGATCGCTCGAACGAGCGGCAATATTTTGTTTTGCTGGCATACAGCGTACACCATACATCGTCGACCTGCAACGAGACGACTTACCCGTAGATCCTCGGTATTCGATTGTACTGTGGCGAGTGATGTCCTCTCTGCGCCGCACTCGTAAATGGCCCGTCGCCGAAGGATATCGGAGGATGATAATATGACGTGTGTACAGATTGTAGTCGGGTGTGCGTGTGTCGGCCGCGTTTGGACTTGACTGCAACTCGGCTGTGGCCCGGCAAGTCTTTTAATAACTCGGCGCGCTCTCGGGCCCGCGTGGGGGAGATCCGTCGGCCCGAAGACCGGTTAGCTGCTCCTCCGCGCCCCCACCGCGCCGACATTCCAGCGGTCGTATTATTATCGTTTGTGACGCGTGTCCGCCGGACGGTCTCGCCGCCGCCGTGTCCAACGCTCCTCCTCGGAGAACGTGTGAGGAAAAACCATTGTACTTTAAATGTTTTTTTTTTTTTTACAATTGTTTATCGATTATCTATCGCCGGACGGATGACATATTATTATATTATAATATCATCATATCGTATTATACGGTCGCAATACCGGAAATCTGTGGTAACAAGGACGTTTTAAGGTGTTACCTATTATAGGTTAAGCAGGCTCGCTGTATATCAATATAGTGTCAATATTGCGAGCGATATCTATCGCAGTAGGTACCTATGCTATTCCCGCGTGTAGTCGGGGGGCCCGAAGTCAGACCAAATCACGGGGGGGGGGGGGCGAATTTTTGGAGAGTGAAAATACTTAAAACGAGAAGTAGATAATTATGACAATTTTTATTTTATTTTTGTATTATACAAGATACAAATGATAACCATTAACTAATTAATATATCTAACGGACAAAAAGTATAAAAAACTTCTGATGAAAGCACACGCGGTACACGCAATAATATTATATTATTTTATACATTTCATAATACTTCACATATCTTATCGCGTAGAACATTGCTTACGCGTTTCGTTATGGAGAAATAATCAATACGTATTTTGAAATTCAAAAATCTGCCAAGGGGAGCAACAGTGTTGGTGTGCCGATGCTCCTCCCCCTCCCCCCTTTACCTTGTGGCTACAGACTTGAGAGTGGATAGTGAATTTCGGAGAAAGTCGTCGGCTCGCGGTTTGCGAATTTGGGAAAAAGCCGTGACGCGGTTTTGAACGTTTCCGGTAAAGCGCTATAGCCGATTCTATATAGAATGAAAAAAAATATGTTTTAAATTACATAAACATAGTATGGGCACTAGGCAGTAGACAGGGGCCCTGTCACAGGGCTGTGAATTTAATGCATCTGCATTGCGTTTTTCTTTTGCTACACCGTATACAAAAATGGACTCTACCAAAATTTGTTTAGACTTATTTATAGTTCAAATACGAAATCTCATTTTGCATATAATTGCATAGGTTAGGGCTTATAATTGCATGTTTTCATGATTTCTTCATAATATTAATGCTTATTTTCTTAAAAAAAAATGAATGTTTTTATTATTTCAGTCTAACTGGTCTAAAATTGTTCTGATAAACCCGTATCTCATAAAACCGATATAGTAAATCCATGACGTTCTGATACCTATCTAAAAATCCGTTATCCGTACCTATAAGCATTCGTAATCTTTTACAAATCATTATTTATTAATTTCAACAGTTTTTTAATAAAGACGTTTTTATAGAGTACTGTTTTGAATTTTAAGTGCATATTTTTCCCGTTTTAGTGCATAAATGCATGCATATATTTGACACCTTTTTAGTGCATTAAATTCACAGCCATGGTATAATAGGTATATCGACTAAGTGACTTGCTGGTAAGTAAATCATGTAAACTTCTTTTAATACATCGTTTGCCGATCGTGCAGTGGTCATGACGTAGCAGGTATCAATTATCGAAATAACAATATAATAACAATAATATACACGAGAGTAAGAGATTAATAAATACCTACTATGAGAGGATGGTGTTTCCGTGCAGGCGCGTTCTTTTCCGACTTTTTAAGTTTAAAGGGATCGCTGCTATAATTTATTTTTAATAGTTGTTAATTTTTAGAGACTAGGTGTACTTTCTAAACAATCTGAAATAAACAATAACAGTGTACCTATATAGTTTCTAAAAGTCAAATAAAAAAAATGTATTTTTATTAGTTTTGACTAGGTATATTGGCCCAAGCGGCCAACGGCCAAACCCAGAGGTTTAACGTAGAACGTCTTGTCGTGTAGTCGAACACGATGACAGTCAAAGTGTGTTTACACGATTAATCCATCGTCGTCGTAGACAAAATAAATTCGGCTCAGTCACTCTCTCTCTATATGTATATATACATATACAGTTTACACACACACACACATTACTAAAATTATCTAAAAATATTATTATCCGCGCGAGTAATTTAATTATATAATTTACACCGGACGATAATAATTGTATTATTGTGTTTATATGATTCGAACTGTCATGTTAATTTAACAATAATAAAAAACTAAAACACACACACGTCGATATTTTTGGTGGACGAGTGATAAACAATAATTATTATTGTTCAAGGTAAAAAAAAAAATACCGATAAAATATTTGTTGACAACCTGGTACTAAACGTACGCGGGTAGGGTACACCTTTGACGGCTTTGAGTGGAAATCTAGGAACGCGTTCTGCCGAGTCACACTGTATATTATTATAAATGTTTCCAGTAGCAACTTACTGCTATTATTTCGTTCGGACATGAGCGCAGCACGAAAAAAAACATTTCGTAAGACTGACAGTGGGTGCGAGACCCCGAAACGAGAAACCATCATCGCTCGAGAGAGGTAATTATTTTTAACGCGTGCTCGCATCATAGAAACGGAATGTAAACACAAGTTCAAGGTCTCCGGTATTGTATTTTCTCGTATAATGATCGCACGTAAATAAAAATAAATAAACAATAAAATAACCTGTCATCCAGACAATATACGTATATTATTATATGATACCGACGACTCGTCCACGACACTCTCGCGTTTGTGCGTATAATATATTATATTAAATAGGTATATTATTTATCACGGATACGTTAAGTTCACACCTCAAATTGGTAAATGGCCTCTATACAATAATATAATATAATAATCACTGCGGGCCCTGTCGCAGCGCGGGTACAACAAAAATCATAAAAATATCAAATAGCTGCAGGTCGTATTTTTTCGATGGACGCGTAAACAATTCTCTCGGGTTTCGTTTCAATTATCGGCTGCTCGCTGGCCGGCCAACCGTGTTGACACTTGTCACTATATTGATTCGTGATCGACACATTGTCACGTCGAGTATATATAACATAATAATATTCGATGTGACTATGTGCGAGCATAATTATAATACGTGATATTTTGCGCACACGGGTTTTCAAAGTCCGGCTGTAGCAGTATAGGTCATCAATGTTAAGTCGTCTCGTGGGAGGAAAACTTTTAAACATATTTTGGCGACATCATTGAAAATGTACATTATATTATATAACTATTACACATTAGGTGATTTAGTTCTGATAATAATTAGAAAATTTTAAAACATTTGTATAATATGATTCCTGGTCATTAAAAACGCATTATAATTACCTATACCTATAAGTGATAATTAATTAGGTAATTCATTTTGATAAATTGCGTCCTTTAACCGGAAAACAATAGTAATAAAGGAAACCACGAAAATCCGAAAATCCGTTGCGGTCCAATACTGTTCAACGTTTATTACTTTATCACGCACGATCACGGTATTATTACATTAAATATTTCATGTATATGATAATAATAATATACATCGTAAAAAATATGAATTATTAATATTTTTGGTTGTTGTTATAAAACTACAACAAAAACTACGTCTAAATAAAAAATTCCACAAACATTGCAGTTCATCATCTCGTCGTGCAACCATAGCAGTAATCAGGTTAATTCGGTCGAAATATTATAAACTACTGTCTTGGCCATGTGGTAAAATCACCCAAAAAACGTTACAGTGCTACAACCCGACTTGGAACTCAGCACAGCCAACGTCAAACAAGGCTTTTTCCAAAGTTATTCCTCGTGACCCATGTGTGCTGACAGCTGCACAATATTATTATGCAAATATTAAATAAAATGATTTTTCGTCTTTTTTAATATTGTACAATTGAAATAGAATCTACACCGATATGTATCGTCGGTCCGGTATATTTAGGAAAGAACACTTACGTGCCCACAGTGCCCACGAATAACGGAAATATGATAAATTATTATTATAGTATGACGTACGGTGTCATACCCACCTACAACATATGTAAAATGTTAACTAACTTGAGTGAATCTATAAGTTTCAGTATTAAAAAGAAGACAATCAGAATTGCCTAGTGATTCGACCCTATAACAAGAATGTGCATGGACATCACTGATAAATTATTACTGTAACCATGTTTTTTTTAAGCATTTTTTCTTTACGTCTATTGTACTATTATCGCGGTGTTGGGCAGTACAATATTCTATTTGTTTAAGTTTCGTTTAACACATTTCAATAAATATATATTCTGTAATTCGTTGAATTGTCAATATCAATATATGTCCATAATATATGGGTCAATATTATATAATAATAATTAAAAATACATTTTAGGATAGCAAAAAAATTAGAGCTATGTACATTTAGTCATGGAATCAGTGTCCACGCTAAACATTCTTTGTATATCTTTAACCGATAATTTAAGCTTATAAAGCTACATATATATAATTAAAAACTAATTATCCGTTTTTAATTATTATGAATTTGATTTCTAGTTTTTTTCATGATCAAATGTTATTTATTTTAACATCAATAATACATATTATTATTAATTTTAATGATATCATAATTATTGAATTGATTGAAATCTATTAGGTAGTTTTAAATTATAGCTGTTGCTTTATAAACATTAACAGTCAATCGTAGGCTATAGACTTTTGTTGCCCAACACTAAACTTTTCCAAACAACTAGTACATTTGTTTACAATAGAATCACTTCTTAAACCACACACTAGATAAATCAAGTTTTCAAGAGCTTTCTAATTTATATCGCTGCGCTAATAGGTATAATATTAATCATGATAATATAATTACTTGTTTAATGAATATTATGTATTTTATATTTAAAAATTGTATTGAATAGGTTGCACAGTTATAATAGCTATTTTTGTAGAATTAGGTTGTATGTAGAGTGGTTGTTATTGACATTTTTATTCCGAAGGATTTTAAAAACAGCCTCTTAATAACAAATAATTTGTTATCCTATTTTTATGACCAATACAAAAATAATTTTAAATATTAAAAGTGAATTTAACTACTGGCCTCAATTAATAATTAAACTATAAAGCGGATATGAATTAATGAGAGATTACCGTCAATAAATTTAAAGTGTCTAGGTTAGGTTAAACTATTTCTATACATGATAATAATAATTATAGTAACACAAGTCACATCACTTCCAATACTTGTACGAGTGTGCGATATCATTTCTAATTTGTTTTACATCTAAAGTCAGTAGTGGCTTTGATTGAATATACTTACAGTATTTTTTGTTGTAATTTGTTTTAATATCTTATACAGTTGGTTATCCTAAGTCAAACAGCTATTAGCATATATAACATATTAGCTTATAAACTGTTAAGTATAACCAAAACATAATACAAATATCGATAATATCA
This sequence comes from Neotoxoptera formosana, assembly GCA_022818045.1. Taxonomy (NCBI): domain Eukaryota; kingdom Metazoa; phylum Arthropoda; class Insecta; order Hemiptera; family Aphididae; genus Neotoxoptera; species Neotoxoptera formosana. The sequence continues at coordinate 49,673,153 of CM040633.1, forward strand.
TACAAGTCACAGGGCAAAAATGTATTTTTAATGTCAATACGGTGTAAGAATTTTCCGTTATTAAAATTATCTTACCTATAGTGTTTAATATAAAAAAATACTTTTATAAAAATTCAAAAGTTTATTGTGGTTCCACTAAAAAATAGTGAATAAAATAAGTTCATATAAAATGTATCTTAACTTTTTCAAAAAAGATATTTTTAAAAAGAATTATGTACAATTTTTGAAATGGTGATTGTTCGCTATTAAAGGAATTAGGCCTTCTATATATTATATATAAATATAATATTTAGGGAATGATAATTTATAAGAAGGATTGTTTACATATGCAAACTTTACATTGGGACATTTTTCTCGATTTGGAACTGGTCAAGGTTGACGGTCATTAAATATCTTTACAATTATTTAATTAACAATTCAATGATGTTATTATTAACACGTGTACAATGCTATACATGATCAAACAATAAGCCAAATAATACAAAAAATTTTAAAAAAAATCTACACAGTTTATAAGTATTATTAAATTACATAAAGGAATATCGTCAAATCGTATTAGTCTATCTTGATTATGTTTAGGTCGTTATCGATATTATATCTCAAATCAACATTTTGACAGTTACAGAATTATTATTTTATTTTTTCAATTATTAATTATAATATAATAATATATCGTAATATGTAAACACGAACAACGATTCTTGTAATACCTGACACGATGAGGTGAAATATTTTGATAAAATCTTATTTCTTATGTATTACATTATCGTACAACTGCAGTTAAGCATTAAAAATAATGCATTACAAGCGTATTAAAATATATCTTTTAAAGTGCAGCCGTTAGTCGGTCAGATGTAAGTTGTATTACATGGCATTTCATGTAGAATATATGGTTTCAACTGGATGTTATCGTCCAACTATAAACAGTTGTATAAGACCAAAACATTGAAATTGCGAAACGTTCGTGGTTTATACAACCTAAATTACCAAATTTTGTTGTAAATAAACTACAAAAGAGAACGAAATATTAGATGATAATATTGACATAAATAATATTAGATGATAATATTTACAACAGTTTATAGCTTCGCAATTGATATAATATTATTTGTGGCGGAAATTTATTATTTTTATTAATCTTATCATTTTGTAGTTTTATTTAAAACAAATGGCTATTATACATTGTGTAGTAATAACCAAATACATTTGACTTAATATATTTACTTCTACATTATTTCATATTATGCATATAATATTGTAGGTACTGAATACAATTTATAAATCTAAAGAGTAAAAGTGCACTGTTATAGTTACTGAGATCTTAAAATATTTTAGTGTAATGGCAATATAGCATCTACATTCAATTCTGATAAATTATAGTATTATATTGTTACCTGGGGTCCATTTCTACAGCCCCCCGATTTGGAATTTTAAAATTCTATTTGGGCAGATCGTTTGTGCATCGTTTGTGCACAAATGTGCACGAAGTCCGGTTGTTTATGCACAAAAACTGAGGCGATTATCCCTAAATCAAATTCGGGGGGCCGTAGAAACGGCAGCCCCCCCGATTTAGAATTTTGAAATTCTGCCGGGCAGATCGGTTGTGCATCGTTTGTGCACGAATGTGCACGAAGTCCGGTCGTTTGTGCACAAATATTTCTGGAGATATAGCAAAAACAAAGTTGGTGGGGGAGGCCTGTTACCTGTTATGTGAACTCCAATATTTCAAAAAATTAAAATTCTATTGGTTTATAATATAATTCTTATATATATAAAAGAACAGGCCTATTTTGGGTTTCAATTTTGTGACGACCCTAACATTTTTCATATTTTTTTTCATAGAGTTATTCCAAATACTTTACTGAGTGTCACCACGTCACTCGATTTTTCATTATTTTTTTTGTCAGAGGGGAGGGAGAGGGTGTATAATATTTAAATTTTCTAATTTTCTGACAACAATATTGAATTTTTTTAAAACATTTTTTCACAGATTTATTTCAAATACTCTGTCGAGTGATCTATTATTTCCAATTTTATTACTACTTGAGAAAATGCAAATCCTGTTGATTATGAAGCCGCGATTTCATTCGTCATTCCACGAGCGAAGTCGGGTTATTCAGCTAGCTTTATATATATATAAAAGTATAAGACATATACTATATACAGTATAATTTTAAAACGTTTATAATTATAATATTTTATTCACGTTATAAACTTATAACTAACATTGCAAATATAACAGCATTTTATAAACTTATAACTGACCCGAGAGATGAATCAAACGTAAGAACTAACAAAACTTAAAATTAAATGTTTCAAAGAGAACTCGATACAATAATGACATGTGTGAATTTATTAACCACGGGGGTGCTATATGTGAAAAAATATTATAATAACTGCGGTACAAGTATAATCGAATCGATTGCGGAATGTCAAATGCCATCGGGTCATGGGTAGGTATATGGCATATTATGCCGATTAGGTGCATTAGTTTATCGACTAAAATGTATTGTTTAGGTAAATATTGTTTAATGTGTGCTATATATATATAGTTTAATTAATATACCTGCCCTGTACGCGGATTGTCGATGACAACATTTTCAAAATCGATCACGCCGATTATTCTTGTATAATATGCCTTTACGTGTCTGAAATCATAATATATATCATACTATTATGACCACAGCACTGCACAGTGGCCGGCCAAACTCATTATACGAGATAACCATCTCGACGAGAACGTCGGGCCAACAGCTGGTTTCCTTGTGGCTTGACGTAGGTATAAAGCAAACAACGATAATAAGAAATTAATAAAACAACAATCGCGAGTGAAAAGGTTTTGGTGACGAGAGGCGCCTGAAGAATTTACAAACTCGTCGTCACTGACTCGAAAATATTATAAAAATATTATACGCTTATCCATAATGTGTAATGACAATTATAATTATACGGCTGGTGAATAATCACGACCTATCATTATTGGGGCTGTGATCGGCATAAATTTACGAGTGAATACGTGGACTTGCTCACGTATTATTCCATGAGGTTTTACGTTTCGTGTTTTTATTTTTGGATAGTATTTCTGTTATAATATGCTCAGACAATTTTTACAAACTATAAAATATTGATAGACTATTATTATTATTTATTGTAATTTCCAATGTAATTTTATATTACAATTATTATAAAACGTTCTTGTTCTAAACTAATGATTTTAAAAATATTATTCGTTTAAAAATATAACGCATCAAGAATTTAATAGCTCGAATAGGAAACCCCAATATCAAAAAACAAATTGCTTATTGTCAACAAGACAAATCGATATTATGCGCATTACCGTTTAGAACGCCAAACCGAAAACTTATAATGTTTGTGGTGACATTTTTTCTGCCCGGGTAGAACCTGGTTAGGTTAGGACTATCAGTCGACGGATGTGACTACGCCAACTGGGTGCAGTTAAGTAGTGTTGAAATATCAGGCCAGTTGCCGCTATGCATCCACTACCTGTTGCCACTCTGCCTCCGCTACCTGTTGCCTCTACATCGCTCGGTCGCTCGGTACTATTGCAAATATCCATCCGCGACCTGCTGCAGTCACACCCGTGTGGCCTGATGCCTCAACACTAATGAATAATGATGACTGTTGCCACAGGAGACCTTTTTTGGCCAGTGATAGCCGGAAGTATATGAGCGCATCCAAGTTCAGAGCAATGTCGGCCGCGTGTGATGACACGAGTGAGCGGATTACAGTCGCCGTTGCAGCTGAAGAAAGACGCCGCGCAGACAGCCGTCCCAACACGCCTGCGGACACCGTTTGCGTCGGCCAAAGACCACAGGCACTGCATTTTTAGGTCTCTAAGAGATATGTCTTTATTGAACACTAGCAGCCTCAGTGATTTAGGAAATCAGACGTTTGTTCAAATTAAAAAGAAATAGTTAAAAATCAACTAACGAGTGAAGACGTTTGAAAAGGATTTTTAACTTAGCTTTAATCTTTTAACTTGTTAATACCCCCCATTTTTGCACGTAATACATATAACACGTACAATGTACATGCATATTTTTCACACCATATTTATTGCATGAACACGTGGTATTGTGCTTGCCTCCATCGGAAAATATTTTTTTTTCCTCCTTTCTATGTAATATATTTGTATATTTTGGATAAATATCATATTTTTCTATGGTATTATGCTATCTGATCTATACAGGTGGATATTTTAACAGTACCTTGAACTGTATAGACGAAGCAGGTGGATTGTACTTGGAGCTTATATCACATGAAATTAAAAATAATAAAACCTATAATAACATACAATTATATTGTATAATATTATTTATTTTGTTTTTATACAATAATCATTGAACTGGTGTATTGGTGTACTTCAGGTTTCTTTCTAATCATATTAGTACCTACTACCTACCGTACTATTTGGCCTCTCCGATAACCATTTGCAGTGATCTTAAAAAAATAGTCTAAGTGGTTAAATGTTTTTAAGCAGAAATATATCAGAGTATCGCTGTTTAATCTTGACACTTTTATATCATATTTTATATATTATTACAGTCCAAGACCGTCCGCGACAATTAAAATAGAAAATCATACTTCTATCCTAGTTGAAAATAATGTATGTCACAATATTGTACGTAAATATAATAAATTCCTCTAAATACTTATAAATATATTACTATTGTTTACACTGTTTACAGTATAGGTACTTGGTTTTATGTTTATAATTTTAAGAGAAGTAGTTTTTTCTCACTTCATATTATAATATAATACGCCCACTATAAACATCTTGATAATTTTCGGGAAAAAAGTAAATTGATACATTATTTGTATGTATTGTATTTTGGAACTTGTTCTATACACGAGTCACAACTGAATGGTTGTATATTCGGGATAATTCAACGGAAAATACTTTAAATCATTAATTGTCCAGATGATAATCAGGCACACAAGTGAATTTCACGTGAACTTGAACTAAAACGTGACTTTGAACACGAATATTATTCGAGGCCAGTATTTATTGCCCAGAATAATAATAATAATAATAATAATAACCACATGATTAATTTTCGAAGGACTAGTTTTTTAATAGTGGCTATAATAGAGAGTCCAGCCCGGGCGCATAATATGTTTATAATTATTTCTAAGTATTTTGTTCTTATAGTGTTCTGTTCCAAATACATAATATTTAAAAAATGAAACATAAATTCTTAACTAAAAATAGGCATTCGTTTTGAGGATTTAATTGTAAAAAACAAGTTTGTTTCCTTCGGGAAAAATCAATATTAGAACTAAATTTGTTCGTACATATACCTATTATATCTATATAGTGAATACTAATCGTTCAAAACATACAAATCAAATAACACTTTCAACAAATTTAAATATAGTTCGTTCGTTTCATTTGGGACTTCGGCAATAACATGTTCTTTCGCTTATGACTTTTAATTTCATAAAACATATATTTCATTAGATATTATGTTTTGCTTATGTTTAGTCGTCTTATTTAATATAGATATATAATTAGGTATATTATTAGGTATCCGCTTCCAGTGCATTAAATTGATTTTCTCCTCACACGTTTTGATTCTCTCTTCATTATCGTAGGTATATTATACGCTATAATGATGACAACCAATGCAACTTGGCTATATTATATTTTGTAATCATCAACACCATCGATCTATGCAGATGATTATATAGTTTTCGTAATCGTTTCCTTTCAGTTACGAATGCGACATAATACACTATACTAATGAACCGTAAATCATTGAACAAAGCATCCGTAGAAATTTTAATTCAATATATTAGGTACCTATATTTTATTTTACCATCATTGATTACCTGCAATCAGGGTTGGGCAAGATACTTAAAAAAAAGTATCATGATACATGATACATACAATTAGTGTACCAAGATACAAGATACAAGATACATGTGTCATAGATACATGATAATTTTATATTTCCAATCGAATTTTAATAATTGTTAAACGTAAAACGTCTATACACAATTCACTATACTGCCTATATATAATAATTATATAATATTATTATTATACCTACATAACAATAGTATTTATAAATACTTATAAAGTCATAATTATATAAAACAATAAAATAAGGCAATAGGTACACATTATACATTTATAACTAATACATCACATATATAATATAAATACACCAAAATTAAGAAAGTAATAGGTACATAACAATTACATCTTAATTTATACTTATAATAGGAATCAGAATCTCTACTGGATTCATGATTACTACAATCAATAATAATTTGTTCTGTAGCATTTATACACAAATTCTGTATTATTTTTTTTTGGTGATCACTAATGTAATCTGAAATCCACAGACGACAGAACGAATAGTATGGTACACCAACGTGAATAGTATACTGTAATTGCTTATCTTTACTTTTGATTTTATTTTCTATTTTATGTGGAAATACTTACACGGTTACGCTCATATCTAGGCAGCGGATTCATATTTTATGAGAACGAAAATTTCGATTTAGTGCTTTTCTGTATGAGTATTGACTGCGTGTGGGCTACGGGCTACGGCCATACAGGCACCTTAATTTAATTTTATGTTTATCAGATTATCTTAAATTTATAAGATTGTGTGGTACATTTTTTCGTTATCGTTAATATTTCGGCTGAATTTTAGCTGGACAATATTTTTCGTAAAAATACAATCCGCGACAAAATGATCTAATATCGAAAATCGAATGTTTTGGTACTATTCAGTACACATTTTTACAATAATAGTATCTTGTATCTTTTGGCAAAAAAAGATACATGATACTAGCATAAAATGTATTCATGATACTTGTGATACATTAAAATTATGTATCATGATACAAGATACAATTGTATCTTTGATACGTATCTTTGATGCATGTATCTTTGATACTGCCCAACCCTGCCTGCAATGGAGGAATTCGCGTATCAAAAATAATTTTTCAAATAATTTTTTTGCAATATAATATAAGTGAAATCGCAAATGACGTAAAATATAAAAAACGATTTAGTCTGAATTTCAAATTTGAGAGGGATATAGTAACCTTTCTACTGGCTATTGTATATATATATATACGCAATTAATATAATATTATGTAGTTATTCTGCATGCGTACAGGGCTTCCAATGTCGACGTTTATAGTTGATCTAAATCTAAACGATTCCAATTTGTAATATTATAGACGCTGTGAACAATCATTTTCAGTTTAACGAATTGTGTGTAGGCAGAAAATATTCAATTCATTTTACTCATGAGAGCAGTATAATATAGTATTAGGATTAATACTGTTTTAAAGTATATAGTAAAAGTCTGATGGATGAAGGATTTCGGAAGTTTACGTGATTAATATTTTAGGAAGGTACCTCCGTTATTACTTTTGTTCGTATGCCAACAATACGATGCGTACGTACCTATAGGTAGATGTTTCGATTATTATTAAAAACGCACCCACATATGATGAAAACAAACCAACCGTTATTGAGGAAAAACTAAAAGTTATTATGATGACGAAGTTACGAAATTAAATTTAAATAACACAAAACATTTAATGTTATTTTCAACTTAAAAGAACGGAAAACGTGCCATAATATTATGTCATAACAGATTGTTATTGATTTAAAATAATTATTACTATATTATTTAACATCTTTCATCAATAACCGTGCAGAATATACAATTATTATCTGTACAATGTACATTTCATATTAAATGTATAATATATTGACGCGATGTATATATACAGCTATATATCTATACTCAATATAAATTATGGTACTGACTGTTCAAATATATTAAATCCAAGTGTTGGATAAAAATTTAAAAAACAATTAACGAAGTAATATTCGTCTTACATCCAATTATTTCAAGTTTAAACAATATTTTTATTATAAGAAAACTAACAAACTATAGTCTCAAATGATTTAAAAATATGATTGGAATGGCCATCAATATTTTTAACGTGTAATTATTGTGAATATAATTTAGGAGGCTAGGTTATATGCTTAGTCTTATTTTATTTAATAGTTTTTAAATTGATTTTGGGACCAAATATAGGTACAGTGTGAATTGTGATATTGGAGTAGTTTGTGTATAGGTAGATGGTGATTCACCAAGCATATGACAACACCTATTAATTCCTTTAGTAATTAATTTATCCATTTTTTGGATTTCTAAGTACACTGTACCATATTTTCAATTATTTGAATTTTTATATACATTTAAAAAGTTACTGTGGTGATACAAATTATTATTTTTTAAATGAAACCCCTCCTTTTTTAAATGATTGAGTGCATAAAATATTATAATATACTTTAAAAGTCTTAAGTACTCAAGAAAAATATTTTTAAATTACAACGAATTAACTAACATCGTTATTGTTCAGTCTTCATTTAAATACCTAATTTGAACTTAAAATGTCAATAAAAACAAACACGTTAATATATTTTTTGGTTACAATATAAACTACTTACAACGAACCTTGTTTTTAAATTTTCAAACCTTAGCTATTTCTATTTTTAGTTTTTTATGACTGAGCGAAAACATTTTTACTGTGAATAAAACAAAATAAATAAAAATAATATGACAATTTCCTATGCCTGTAAAGAGCTCAAAAAGAGTCAAAATATCTTGAAAATTTTATTGTGTATAGAAAATGTTTACATAAACATTTGGTGAAAATCGCATATATCTACTATTATTACTTTTGGTGTTAACCAAAAAGAAAAATCTATTTTGTAAAAAATTGGCTTCGCGTAAAAACTCTCGTTTTTTCCTTTATTTTGTTGTTGTTATTTCCGACTCGTTTGAAAAATATAAGGAATTTTTTAATTTTGACCTCCCAAAGTACCAATTTGGTTCACTTTCGTACCGGAAAAGATACTAATGGAAAAAATCGAAGCACTTTTACTGCCCCAAAACGTGACGACAGACACAAAGAAATTAAAAAATCAAAAACACACAAGAATCTAAAATGTGAGCATGGTTGGTGAATCAACCCGTGCACAATTTGCTAAATTATATAATATGATAATATGTCAGAAAAAGACAGCACAAGGGCATATTTTGAGAGTGTACATCATTAAAATTGTAATTTGTTTTCCAAGCGGACTTCATAGGTTTTCCCTGCCGTCTGCGGTATGACTTTGATTAACAACTGATATTATTATTATTAAAAAACGAATTAACCGCAGCAACATAATATTATAGCAAATATTTAAATGAGAATTTTTATTTTGATAACGTTTAAAAACCATCTGTTGATTACGTCGAGGGAATAAAATACGCATATTATAACAATATATTATAATAATATGAGACGTCCGAATCAATAATAATAATATACAACATAATATAATAATAACAATAATAATAATTGCGTACAGCGGCGCAGGCACGTAAAATATTATATTGTTCGTGCGCTAAAATAATTCTCATATTATTATAAACGTGTGTGTGTGTGTGTGTGTGTGTGTGTGTGTGTACCTCATAGCTGACGAGTTGTACGTGTGCGGTTTGCGTATTATAAATACAGAGCCATAACCGTGTGGATAAGCATTTATTATATTATATTATTGTGTGCATACTTAATGGATACGCGATTTTGAACGGCAATGACGCACGTGTTAACGACGGTTGAATTCGAATTAGCGTCGCGGCGTCATGCAATATACGTCGTAGGTTAGGTGTATATAATACGTATTTGGCTATTTCCAAAACGGAATATTACTTGCGATAAAAATGAATATAAAAACGCCCCTCTACATTGATTTTGTCACCGCCGAAATCGTGTAACGAAGTCGCATATCACTTGTTGGCCACTAATTTCCGGTACGGTGCGGCCAAATATCGCGGGAACATAATACACGCGTCATATCATACGCGCAGTTGTATTATACTGCAGGTAAACACCGATCGGCCGAAACAATTCATTTCGGTGTCACGATTATAATATTGTTATTCTATATAATACTAGCGTCCGACTTGACGGTGGAAACGTTTAGCCGCAAAAAAAATCGTTTTTAAAAAAAAAAAAAATCTCTAAGTAGGCACTCGAAAGCTGCATATTATATCCTATACAGACAAACTACTAATGTTTTAATCTGCAAAATATATCACAAGTTGATAGTATTATAATAATTCAGTCATTATCCGTTTTACCGTTAAACCGTCTGTACTGCGAGTATTTACTGCGTGGCACAGAATAAGACCATTTCGGTGATTTGCATGCACGAGGCATTGCACCGTGATAAATAATTGTGGTATTATAATAATATTGCCTTTATCATTTTCGCACGATTGACTCGCTTTTAGTATAAATTATATTATGTGTGTATGATAGTGTGCATGATGATATCGCATATTATACAATGATATAGTACCTATATATTATGTGTTTTATAATTTGACGCAAGTGTAAAAAGTTATATTTTTTAAACACTTATATCGTATTTCAAACTTGTTCGAGTTATACTACCGGATTAACATAATATGGGCATCTATAGTATACCGAGAAGTAATCAACGTTTTCGAAACCCAATTTTTTTTTTTTTTGCAACATTCCCTTCATCTGATTTTTGACATTAAAAACTAATTGTAATGTAAGTATTGACAAATATTATATTCATAACCATTAAATATTGTATCTCGGATCGTAATGAGTTATATAATTATTGTATATATTATACTCTATTTTAATATATGTCGCAGGCCCCTCTCGACCTGCCATAAAATATTTTTTTTTATTATTATTTAAACATCATATTATAGCCACGTAAAAGTAAACGTAAATAGTGTGAAGTTAACAGAGGCGCCGAAATTGATTTTGCCTATATATGCGACAAACGCCATTGGTCAATATTAATAAATTGCTTGAGCTTTAAAAATAATTATGTCGATGGCGTTTCAAAAGACATCGACGCCTCTGGATATGTATACACAAGTATTTAAGGATTAAAAAGAATGTCTCGATTTCACCCCTAGGTCGTTTTTGTACGCATATTCAATAATACAGCTATTATGATTTATCCATAATTTTTACGTCGAGTCTTTGCATTCGGTTTAAGTTTTGAAGAGTATATTGATACGACCGATAAAATTTCCACACTCATTCTTGCAGAATTTATGATTTCATCTAATACCACTTGCTAATATGTTAGGTACACATATTATTATATTATATATTATATTATAATGTATAAATTGCCAATCGTATTTCAGTTATCACGCAATCTCTGCAATATATCAGCTGTGTACTTATATAACCATTCGCCTGGAATACCGATTGAACGTAATTTTTAAACCACTATATAATATTGTGGTACCGCATGTGGTCCACGAAAATGATTTAAAATTCAAACACGCATAATATTATAATAATTAAAAAAAAAAAATGATTAATCCGGTTTATTTTAATTATTAAAAATATAATTTATTATAATAAAGACAAACAAATTATTATAAAGAAAATTAACATATTATTATATGTTGTTGTTTTTTTAAGTGTGCAGAAAAAAGTTGTACTTGATACACTACGTCATATTCTTGCAGCACATATGTATGTTTCAATAAATAATTGAATTTGATCATGTTCGTGTAGCCAACGCAGCCAATTTATTATAACATTAAATGTGAACAACGCGTCGTACACGAAACGTGTTGTGTAACTGTCCAACTGATTGAATACAAATTAATAAGACAAACCTCGAGCACTTTGAGGTTAATACAACCGGCCACTGAGTCCGAGAACTCCGTACGATTCGAAGAATAAGAAAAATAAAAAGTCAAATTAATTGTAAATGGACAAATCGTACGTGACATGCATGTTACGTGTCGGAGAATATTGTGGTAAAAATGTAAAATATGAGCAGGTTTTTTGAAAACTTTAGACAATTATATTTACTCTGGCTTATTTAAAAATGATTTAATTTATTGAAATTTAAAAAATAAAACGAAACAAAATTACGAAATAATCAGCGATATTCAACTTGTTACCGCCTATTACTATTATAAATACGGTTTTATACTTAGCCTATTGGACGTATCGTAGGAAATTCGACGACTTCTTCAATGCGAATGAAATTAGAAGTCGTATATTATTCTCAGTACGGTAATATAACAAGAGATAATTTCATACTAATGATAATATTTTACACGTATATCCATCCTAAGCTATTATATATTATACGTTTTCATAATTTGTATGATTTGAAAAATCCCTAAGTATCAGAGAAATTTGTAATGCATTCTAAAAATCCTAATTGCGTATCGACTCTGTAATTACAGTATTTGACTAACTGATGTTAAGTGAATTTGAAATTATTGTTCATAGTTACATAGGTACATGTGTTAATAACCAATTTATTAGTTCTTACAATATGACGATTTAGGAAGTATGACGATTTTATGATTTCGCAATAATTATAGCTTAGCCTGTATGGTAACAACTAGCTGTAATAAGTCAAAAGGTATGACTATATAATAATTAATAACACATAAATGCAGAATTCTAGAAATAAATATTTAAATTCACCACAAATCGCATATTAGGTACCTAATTAAAATAAATGTACGTTATCCAATATATAGATATGTCATAAACATGTGGCATTCGGTCGTTTATTATTATCAGAGGCCATGCACAATATATTTGTTTTAGAAATATTACCCAAATTAAAAAATATGGTGTACCTAAAAATTATCCATCATCTTACAACTAATTAAAAACGAGAAACTTCAGAACATATAATATAACTGGTAGGTAACATATTCAAATGCACTAAAATGTATGCATATTGTTTTAAATTTAAACTCAAAAATATTATTTTAGAGATCCAAGTAGTTTAATATCATGCGCTTCCATTACAAAGTAATTGTTTTAACTGTTTTGTTCGGTTGCATGAAAATCTTGATAATATACATTAATCATATTTTTGTTTACGTAATTGCATTATTGAATATATTAAATTAAATTTAAATATTAAAATAAAAATTATAAAAATATTATTTACATTTTATGATAGTGTAGGAATTATATTTTGGCATAACGTTCAGAAGTTCTATATAATTGCTGAACAAGTGGTTGAGAAATATTCATGTTTAAATGTTCTAAATGCAGAAAAAAAATCATTATCAACCTTAATTTATTACAAAATTATACTTCAACAATACTTAATAGTTTAGTAATAGCTTTTCATCGATATGTAATAAACAAAGAGCAATTCTGTAGTTATATAATTATTACTTATTTATAGTTATAAGTGGTTTATAAGTCTTAATAGGACTGGTATTTCAATGAACTAAGTTAACTACGCGATACCCGTTTTGTAACAAATCCGTTTCGTGTATTGTTGTCCGTTGACTGAGATACGTATTCAATTTGAATTGTTAGTTTTAAAAGTTTTTTTTTTAATTTGTTTGAGCATTTTAGGGTCTTTGGGACAAAAGTTACTTTTTTAAAATGCTTATCGGTTAATATTTAAAATATCAAAATATGGTGTCCAAGTGCTACATTTAATTGAATTCGACTTTAAATCTCATATTTATTTTGCACAGGAAATTTTTTTTAAATTTTTTTCTTATTTTATGTATAGTCACATTCGCGTACGCAAGTCGATAGTTCTACGTAAACTAAAACCTTAATTATTATAAATCGCGTATTTTCTTAAGTGTCTTATATAACCGCAAATCAGTAATGACGATACTAAACAACAAAATTCTAGCCTCTCTGCAATCATAGTCAGGTACGAGCGCATTTGTAACAATTAAATAAATAAAAAAAATTGAAGAGCCTGCCAAAAACACGTACGTTGACAGGACGTCGAATACAAATCAAAATTAAAATTATATATTTCTTTGAACTGGGGAATCAAATGATATCGATCGATAATTATTTTAAATGTGCATATTTTAATTCATTTTTAATTCATATTTTAATTCATTTGATTCGTTTATTCGTTTTTTCTGCACTTCGAAATGCTGCTAGCTATAATTTCACCATACAGAAAATTACATACCTAATCAAATCGTTGTGATTTCGTGTCGTTTAAATTTTTTTTCTGCAGTTTTACGAGTGCCGAGTAGTGTTAATTTCCGAAATTCGATTTAGCCTGTCTGACTTAATGGAAACCGGAGAGGCGTCAACACGCATTATATATTATATTTGTAATAACCGGGTATCGTGCAGAATAACTGACCGCGGTTAACAATCCAGCTACAAATTGAACACACTATTAATCGAAGGGTCGAGAGAGTTTATTGTCGCGTTTCCGGAGAAAACAAAATATGTTTTAATCAATAAACGTGTCTATGCGATCGCTCGACGTATACAATATCATACAAAGATATATATCGAATGCTCTTCTTGACTTCTTGTGCACCGTATATAACGTGCTACGACGATATACATTATACTGCAACCTGAATTGCAGCGTGCAGACGACAATAATTATGTTTTATTTCCAAAGACGGTGGTAAATATAACGAAGACAAATTAATATAATAATCGATTATAGATGGTATTAGCAGGTATATACTAATATTTGTTCTATAAGTTTTTTTTACTCTTCTGTGTTTTTGAAACGTCTGCTCGGCGTACTAGGGTGTGTGTGTGTGTGTGTGTGTGTGCTCGCGCGTGCGTGTGTGCACGAGTTGATTGCCCTCGATAATACCGTTATGTGAACCACTGACATTCTTCCATCGCTGCTCCACTGCAGCCGCCGACCACCGGCCCTGTCGCGTGCTCTTCGGCGCGCCGTAGTAATTCGTAGATTTATCTTTTGAAAAACAATAAGCCAACCGACGATCGCCCTCGGACGTCTACACACACACACACACACACACAATATTATGATTACATGAGTATTATGAGTATTACATTAAAAAATATTTAGGTACGCTCTGCAGAACTCGATCTTGGGCACGCGTGTGTAGGCATACGTACACCGAGCACGAGACATATTAAATAGGTAGCAGATAACGATTGTCGGTTAATATTACTATGGTAATGACAACGATGACAACGATACATCAGAAGATCCGAGACCGCAAGACCCGAGAGCTTTATCGGAAAATATGCCAAACGTCTATCTCGCGTTGACGCGTATAGTCGTCAGTCTTTCCTATTTTCAATTTCATAACCCCCTAAGGACGAAAAATTGTTGGTGTTTTTTTTCGCATTTTTGTTTTTCCTACACATTTACATTTTTGGTCGAAATTCTGTCATACATAGGTAGGTATATGAAATATTATTATATACATATGTTCCATGCTTCTAATCGTACAGTGTAAGGTAACTGTACCTACAGGTTTTTATATACATAATATTAATATCTACATATATAGGTACATCGCACAGCCATTATCGTACTTATTTTTTTATTCAAATAGAAAATTTACGATCTGCATAAGTATAAAAACAAAATTGAATCTGATATTATTATACTATAATATGTCATGGCGATAAATTTACAATACGATCGGTATGAGGAGATATAGGCTGTCCAGTGTCAGAACCCTCGAGAAGCGATAATAATAGGGATTTAATAAATCACTGCACCGGCGTTGTTTTTAACCAAAGAGGGGATGTAGATTTTCTGGATTATTTGTTCCACCTCGAATGGCTATAAGTGGATTGGTATGAGTGTCTAGTTTTGAGCGGAATTGTTTGTAGTGGTTGAAATGTTGAATGCAACTGCAGAGTAGATGAGGTTTCAATGTTGAGGTAATTGTGAAGTGGGTTGTTGGAAACGCACCAAGGGGCAGAGGTTAGCAAACGGAGGGTATCATACTTTTTAAATACTTAAATACAATATTACCTAGGGATGGCACAATGTCAATTGACCAGTCAGAATGTGGTCAATTGACCACAAAGATTTTGACCGGTTCAAATCCAGTCAAAATAAAAAAAAACTTAAATTAATTACTAATATTAATTACTATTGAAAGTTGAAATTTATGTTTATTCAAAGATGTCAATATTTTATTTTCTGTTTATTAACTTACTACTATATTTATTATTCATATGATTTATAAAATATTGTTGTTATTTTAATTTGTTTATTGTTACTACTTAGTTCTTACTATTGAAAAATGTAACTTATTTTTCTTTAACTAAGTTGTTATTTTATTTTAAGTTTATCATTACTTATTACTAACTATTAAACTAATAGAAAACTAATTATTTTAATTTATCTGTATTGTTATTAATCAGTAATCACTGTTGAATGTTAATTATTATTAAAAGTTGAAATTTGTGTTCTGTCAAAGATGTCGACATTTTATTTTCTGTTTATTTGCATTATTAATAAAAATTAAAAAGTAAAGACTGATATTTTATTTATTTGTAAACAAAATTGTATGAATTCATTATAATAGGTGTAAAAATGTTTTTTGTTACTATTTGATGGTTTTAACTTTTAATACATTTTTCCATTTAAATACAACATTTGAATTAAGGACTGGACAAAAAAAAGATTTTGACCGATTTTGACAATTTTGACTAGTAAAAATCTGGTCAATTGTCATTAAAAGATTTTGACTGGTCAAAAACCCAACCCTAATATTACCTTTTCTTAGTTTTAATACCTCCTTATTATAATATTTAATATTTACAGGTACAAATTACTAAAAAGGTACTCTTAATGATGAATTCTATAAAGATTGTGCGCGTTCAATAAAAAAAAACATTTTAATTCAACCTACAGTTTTATCAATAGTAAAATGAATTACTTTAATACAATAATATCATAAGATATACTTAGTAATGTATGCTGACAGACCGTCTTTCGCTCAGAATCGTTTTTCGTATACTACGATTTTATATCGTTGAATTCAAATTTAACACATCCATTACAGTGATTCGCTCGATACCTACACTGTACAGCAGACTTTTTATTATTAATAACTACATTATTATTCGTACGTTTATGTATTTATTCATATTTTAATTAAATTATTTAATTAATACAGTAAACTGTGGCATGTAACGTATAAAAACGTGTGGTAAACCGCATATTGTGACGTAGGTATGGAAACGTGTTGTGGACCACATAGGTACTACGCAATATATAATACCCAAATAGGTATAACAGGTACACCAATAAAAAAAACTTATCTTGATCCGGTCTCAAAAATCTCCATTTAAATACCCATTTGAAATATACTTTAAAAGTATTTTTTTACAAATATAGATTTTATATAGTACCTATGGCTACGTCATAAGCAAGAACAATATTAAATTATTCATATTAATTTCAATAACGTCGTATTGAGTGTAATATAATATGCCATATAGTATCATGGATCTTTAGGAGGTACGTTTTGAAAAGTCTGTCATGATGGACCGTCGTGACGTTATATTATCTGCGAGTATTTGTTATAGGTATATAGCCATACAAGTTTCGATGAGACAGATAACAAATTAATTATATAATTATATATGTATACACTTGCAAAAACTTAATAGCTAAACGATTTCACTGGATTTTAGAAATAAATTATGCAAATGTCCCCACTTGAGCTAGCTTTAGGTATGTACGAAAATCAATATTATATTATTTTATAATTATACGCTCTTGTTATATAAAAAAAAAACCACTTTTGAGATGAAAAAATACGCATCTAAAAGAGGTATTCGTTACAAGCCATTAATATCGTGGTTAAATTTTACGGTCGGTTTAATTTACTATTTATGTAACCACCTAATTATAAAAACCAAAAAAAAACAACAGCTATTCAAAGTTATATACTTATATATAGCCATATAGGACATAGGTTAGGGCATCTAATTTTCACGGATTTAGTTTAACAGACTAAAAATAAACCTTCGAAACGATGAAACCTACGCGATAACCTCGACCCTTGAAATATTCAAATATCTATTCCCCCAAACTTCCAACTAGCGATAAACCTTACTGTACATATCAATAATCCGACCACTAATCACTTATGCCTGCCCAATATGGAGCCTCTCGGACCAAAATCAACGAAATTGAAATCCTCCAAAGCAAATTTTTGAGAATATTCAACCTAAACTTCCCATGGTTTACGAAGAATAGGCAAATTCACAATATCACAGAAATCCTCTCCTCCAAGACTGGACAAAAACACAATTAAAAAATATCCTCGCCAATCTCAAAATCTCTGATGGAGCACGAGTCTACAACCTGGGAACCAAAACAAAAAACCTACGTCTAAAACCACGACTACCTCAAGACTTAATTACTACTATCAGATGTTAGCGCAGACAAAGATTAAATTAAAACACTAAAAAATATATAAAATACCTTATAACTTAAAATAACATGTAAATACTTTTATCCTTGTAATTATATATTAAGACATGTAATAGCGCGTGACGTGCTGACGCATTTTAAAATTAATAAATTTAAAAAAAGAATATCTATTTAAGCCGCAACACGCAATGATTTTTTGAAAGTTAATATTACTTTTATGTTGTAAAAAAAATTACTTTAATTTATTTAAATAATTATTTATGATTACCCGTTCACATATTATTGTTGTTCGTTATCCATTGAAGCCTTAAGAACAGCAATTCTTGACTATTATAGGTCTGTTTTTAACTCCTATGGCCTCATGAAAAATCTTTTTTATTTTTTGAGTTGTCCACACCTATCAATATTATATAATATTATAGTAAAACGCCACAATAACAAAATCGTACACACCAAAACCGTTCGACAAAAAACCTCAAAAACAACTCTAAATCCAGTTTGAAATGTATAGAAATATGTCAAGAGACGACGAATTCAACCTATGATTTTCATTTATTGTATCGTTATACTATTGTTATCACAATTAATTAATGCCCCGCCCTACGATGTATCTTTAACACACAATACATTGGGATTTCAACTTTCAAGGCGGTATCAGTTCGAGAAAAATCAAGACTTCTTTACAGACATCTCCACGGCCGTTTAACCCACCTTAACCCATCTATTATACAACATCTAGAACTCCCTATATGATTCCCGGTGATCCCGCAGAAGACGTCTTAAACCCAATTAATGGCGTCGTGACCTGCTATGTATATATGCGAATCAACGACCAATATTCACAAGAAAAAAAAAACCAATCCAAACTAAGTGTTCAAAATATGTAGTGGCGTCAACGGATGATGATTATCGGATTATACTTCATATATGTACATAAATACTCTTAATCAAATTTACCTAATCAGACTGTAAATACCTATACGCTGTAGAAATGGTAAATTTTTTTTTGACAATCGTTTTTTACACATTTTGACAGCATAATATTATAATATTAGTTCTTACATTTGTTATTATTTCGAAAAAGTTGAATACAAAAATAGTATATTATCCTAAATAAGCTATACTATACTATACTAGCTATACTATACTATTACTTCTCCTATTTTTTTTTTTTTTTTTACTTGCAATTTCAATCATATTTCATGTTATACAGTATATATTTATAGGTGGATAACAATTGAAACAAGCAGTTTCTCGTTGGATTTAGAAATCTCGTACGTAAACGAATTGTTTTTCGTTTCTTTTCAATAGTAAATAATAGTTCCATTTTTATTTTATTCTGTCCATTATATTACAATAAAATGTTAAAAAAAAGATTGGACAATGTAGGACTCTAGAGTATATTGTGAACTCGTCTAACATCGCTCACATACGTGAGTTTTAAATGTTTTAATATTTAAAATGATAATCACATTTCATACCCAGTCTTATTCTGAGCAGAGCTCGGCAAAAACCACACCTCATAATATAAATTTTCAAATTTTACGACGGTCAATGATAGTTTACTCGTATTTCGTTACACTAAGATAAACTATTAAGAAAATCGAAAATTATCTCTTAGAAAAGTACTTGGTAGAACTAAATTCGATTTTTCAATTGACAAACATGACCATTTAAAACTTCTGAAGCACTATTTCAACAAAGAAGTGTTCATCATAGAAAAAAAAAATATTAAAAAAAACAGCATTGTAAAATCAATAATAATACATCTGTCACTTCAATCAGAATTTAAAATTGAATACTATCGGACGGCGGTAAACGTCACTGCAAAACAATAAAATTATTGAATATGACCTTCATACCAATATAAACACTAAAAAGAGTGATGATTGAAATTAATACATTACATACAGGGTGATTCACCAAACATGTTCGCTAAATATTTCTTCCTTTAGTAATGATTTTATTCGAATTCGGATTTTTGGAATTTTTAAATAAACTTAAAGATATATTTTTAAATTCTTGAGATTTGTTGTAGGTACTATATACTTGAGGAGTGTTCTGTGGCGATACAAACGCTTGTTTGAATCGTTTATTATTTTTCAATTGAGAACCCCCTCCCTCTCTCCCCCTTTTTTTAAAGTAAATTATTTTGTAGTTGATGTACTTAATTTGAAGTTCAATATATTTTATAAATAACTGCATTATATAAGAAAAAAGAGGCCAAGCGTGATTGGACAATCACCCTATGAAACCCTGTATAGTATAAAATACACTACAAAATAAATTAGAGCAAAATAATTTATGAAATATGTACGGACTTAATATGTAATATATCAATCTTAACAACGTACAAATTACAAAATTGTAATAAAATATATAAGATAAAATATTGTATAGATATTAGTTTATGAATATAGTGAAATATGGACCTATAAGTATATTATGTATGAAAAAAGTTATTCGAATGACATAAAATTGTATACATACACTGTTACACGTTGGCAGTTAACAATAAATGCGTAATAGAAACTCAATTAATATTTGAAATTATTTATATATATTATATATATTATAAATATTTCATAATATCCATTTGACAGTGGTGTATAAATAACGTTTTCTGTGAGTCTTATTTCTTAACAAAATCACTCAAGTGCACATAAATAATAATTAAAAAAATTATATATTATATAATATTATATATAGATAATGATGTCGTAAAAAATATAATGACACGAGCGATGAATCTAAATTTAACAATAATTATAGTAATAATTATAAAATGATACTACCAAGTCTAAAAATGCACATAAATTGTATTTGATTTTCGGCAACATAAAAAAAAACATTAATACGTTAATATAATATAATATGTAAGATAAATTAAAATAAATCATACTTTTGAATGCAGGAGAAATTCGGTACACACAAGCCTAAGAGTATTTTTTATGACATATATTACAACTAACGTAAATGAGTTAAAAAAAAAAATAATAATACAAATATAATTATTAACAAAATTAGTCTAAAAAGGGATTAAACTAGGTACAAAAAAGTGAAACAATTAATCTCTTCACTAAAAAATTATTGTTTTTTTTCCGTTAATGATAACTGTAATTTAATTACTGAAGAAGGTATCTGCGGGAACGTGAGTTAGTAACTGATTGACAATCCTTTTGAAAATTGCTGCCAATTTGAGTCGGAGTTGAGGCATCATTACTTGTAATACTTCCTGGCCATTTTCACGCAAAAACAAGTTGGTTGCTTCAACTAAACAATTAAACCAAACATTAAATTGAGTTTTGTTTAATAAAATCTTGTTTTATATACCTAATATATAATAAATAGTAGTAAATAATTATTGTTAATCTGTCTTAGAATAAAACGGTTTTAAATTATTTCATACAAGCATGTATTAAAAATACATTATATTAAAAATAATTGATTTACTCAACTTATTTTTTGATTTAATTAATTCAAACAAATTTCTAATCATTTGGTTGATTTAGTATTTTGGTTTATTAACATAGTATATTATACGAAATAAATAAATATTTAAATTTTAGTGCAAACATAAAATATTATATATTCATCATATGTTATTAGTAAATACTGGTATAGAAAATACTTCTAGATACCTAATATTTATTTTTTGCACTCACCAATTATTCTATTGTTGTTGACTTTGCTGACAACCATGTACGCTTTTTTTATGACCAAATCTACTTCCAAGAAGTCCAAGTTGTAATATTTTTCGGATTCCTTGTAATAACTAGAAACAATTCCTTTCACTGTAGCAGTGACGTCACCTAAAATACCACATTCAATTAGGTATCTATAATGCTGTTTTAATAATAATAGTAATAATATCTAATACGAATTCGGTTGCATGTGAAAATAAAATAGAAAAAGTCTTATAAAAGTTATAATAATATTGTCTTTTAAATGCCCTATTATAATATGTCAAGCATTGTCTATTTAAAATAAATAATTAAGTATGATTGATATCTTTCAACTAAGATATTTGGAAAGTGTAGTTTGATATAAATTAAGTCGCATAAATGAAAAAATCTGTTTTACAATTATTGGGAACTATTGAATACCCGAGATATAAATACAGACATGACTCTCAAGCCCTTGCCATTTACAATCATGTAGATCAGTGATCAATTATTTTACTTATTTATGCAATTAAAAAGTAACCTTGTCCTACAATAAAATTCTGTTTTTTTTTATTGATAATTATTTATATCTATAGAATAACATACGGATTTTTCATTAAAATGTTACAAACTCATTAAAGTTCCGATCGCTTTAAAGTTAATCTAATTTGCCATATAAGATAAAAATTCTTCATTTTTATGATAATTTATGGAAAATAAAATATTTGCCCCCGGTGCCGGCTATTTATTAAGGAGCAAATTATTGGCAACCTTAATCACATATTGTTTCGGCGTCGCACGAACTTGTCAATGTGTTGGATCGTAAATGGTTATTAGTGTGAGAGGACCCTCACAAGTGAGATTTGATATGTGATCGAATTGAGACAATTGGTGAATAATAAAAGTCCATTTTATACCGAGATTTTCAAAAACAATATTAGATATTAATTACACGAACAACATTTATTACGCGCAATAAAATATACAAACCTAAATCTGCGTGGAACGATCCATTTCCGTAAGCAGGCAGCACTAACAACACTCCAGTGCTGGCATATTTGGCGTCCATTGTCATTTTTGGAATTCTGACTCTACCTTCAAACGGTGCGTTCGGGCGCAATCTAAATTAAAATAATTAACGTCATGAACAAACTACAATAATATTATGGTTTTGGTAAACTTTAATAATTGTATGATAACAAATATAGTTTGCTTAAGACACAAATATCACACCACAAAAATATCATACCCAATCAACAAACCACGACGATAGTGTGTTTGATAACTCGGGTCAACTATATTATGATTAGTCATAAATCATAACTTATAAAACAATATTTATTTTATTAAAATGATTTTACTTTGTAATTTAAATACACTTAAACAAATACATAATTATTTTATGAATATCGAGTGCAATATAAATTATAATTATAGAAATATTCCATCAAAGTAGTCGTACGATTGAAACACATTCAGTTTTTGGTTTATGAAACCATATTTGGGCGCCTGCAAGATCGAAAAAAACTGTTGTACTTCTACCCATAGCGTGGCAGTAGCGAAATTGCATATACATCACGCCTTCACAAGATTATTATTAACTGTAAAGTTTATTTTTAAACAAATTAAATATACTCTAATAAATCTACGTCAATATTAATGTAACAATTATTTAATAATGGAAAAACGTAAGAAACATTAATCATTTTGGTTGTGAAATTTAAATACATATTAATATATTAATATTTAATAATATTATAACCATGTACGACATGTATGGATATGTATTTTGTATATGACCTTGTAAAACGCTGTGTTCTAAAAATTTAATTTTGATGACTTAATCAATATAAGTAATGAAAAAAAAATTACACGAAAATCAAAATTGAATGAAACATATAATTACTATTTATTTATAAGAATATACTAAGCGTACGCCAAATTTCGTGCGAGGAAAAATTAACAAATATAATAATAATATCATAATATAATACGGCAATTGGCTATATTCATTTTGTTTTGAGTGTATGTACCACACTTCAAAAGTTAAATCGGTGTAAGTGTATTTCGCTTAGTGGATAAACCCGATATTGAGGTAGGCCATTCTACAACTGTGGATGGTGTGTATTTCGATTTAAGTGTAAATATAGAGAAAATCGGTTTAGATGTATTTTCGACGGGGAAAATAATCAGCAAATGTAAACAACACGATTTTTTAACTAGATCAAATGAGTGGTTCGGTTGAAAAGCATATTTTTTAAAATTCATTGTATAAGAACCGTAAGACGATGGTAATACAGAGCTGATATATTCATATTTCATCGGTCAATTTTCTAAGGACAGGAATTGGATTTATAAAACTTTGATTAAAAAAAGTCATACTAAAAATTGCACTCTGCAGTAAATAAAAAAAAACTACTAGACGATTGAATAAGTGGAATCAGAACCAACTCGTGAAGAAATATCCATTTCAGTCTGATGGGTTGAATTTCCAAGATATCTTCTTAGTTCTTGCCTAAATTACGAAAGGAATCTTTGTACAAAGTTTCAAATTTCTAGATCCGGTGGTTTGGGCTGCGCGTTAAAATGTCAATCTGCCGGAGAGCAGTTCTTTCTTTTACAATATAATAACAT
Organism: Neotoxoptera formosana; assembly: GCA_022818045.1. Classification (NCBI taxonomy): domain Eukaryota; kingdom Metazoa; phylum Arthropoda; class Insecta; order Hemiptera; family Aphididae; genus Neotoxoptera; species Neotoxoptera formosana. The sequence goes on from CM040633.1 coordinate 49,697,720, forward strand.
ATTAATTATTTATTAATATATTTTATTATACTTATTTTGGAACAGTGTTGTACAAATTAAGAAATATTCATCTGAATTTCCAATATCAATTATGGTTTACAACAAAATATGACATGGGGTAGGGTATTATTATTAGTTATAATTAATATATAAATTAATATAACTTCAGCAATGATATTAATAGAACGACTCTAGTAAATAGTAAAAACCATAATAATTGAAAGTTATTAACATTTAAAATAATATAATGATTACGTTGCAGTTATGAACAAGTTGATGCAAAGGTTAAACAAATGAAGATGACTATTGAAATAAAACTCTACTATTAGAGTGTGAAAAAACCATTGTTTAAAAATAACATCGAATTTTTTTGTAATTAATTAGTATTCAATTGTTTAATTTGTCATATTGATTTAATAAATAAATAAAATTCATGGTCAAATAAAATATTTTAAAAAAATCGGGAAAGTCGTATCGAGTCATTGAGATTAGATCACTGTTATTAATGGATGTGTGTTAAATTTAAATTCAATGATAAATCATTGCACACCAAAACGTTCTAATCGGGAACCTCGGTTTCTAAGGATATTTTAAAACTTAAATTTAAACTTGAACTAATTTTTGCCTAAAAACAACGCATTTATTATGATATTATATTATTATGTTATTAACGTTTATACTCAATATGTAGCGTATCGTAAAACGGTTGTATAAAGTGCTGAATTAGTCGAAATGTTTTGATGATAGATGATTTGATAAGAGAAAATAATAATTCAAGTAGCAGTGGAATTTTCCAAATTGTTTTGATTAATAATTTTTAAATAATATCAAAATCAATTTTGTCGAAAATTCCCGCTTTTTCATAATTTAATTTTGTTGTTTTGTTTTTGACACCTCCTCCCCCTCTCCGAACCACCATCAAAGCTGATCATAAACGTGACGTTGAAAAAAAACACATCATTGTAAAATCAATATATTCATCACTCCGCTAATAATCTAAAAGAGCCTAATATCGACAATCGTATCAAAAGATATTCATCTTCTCAGTATGTACCTACCTACTTAATTGATATTTGATTGCCTAAGATGTATATGTATGTTACCGTCTAAGACATAAATTAAGGAATGAACGTTATTAACTAGTCAAAACGATATTTCCGATCAAATTGGACAGTTTACGGTATTGTCTAGGAAATAACGTTAATGTCCATTATTTTCAGACAATGATGCATAAAAAAATATTTCTAGATAACAACGATAACTCCGGATTTTTTTTCATCCAAAATTGACAACAAAAAAAGTTAACCTCTATCAATTTGCTTGTTGAATTATAAATGGTCTTGCGTGAAAAATCTATTAAGCTAATCAGTACTATAGCTAATCGAGATAATTAAATACTATTTTTTTTATTAATATTGGTCTTTATTTTATTATAATACTGTATTATATTATCTTTTTCTGTTCCATATAATATATTGTACACACATTGCACATCATACGCAAGATACCTATTAGACCAGTATTTTTTGAAATAAAAAAAAATGTTTATTGTTGTTTTTGCCACATTACGTATTTTGCTCGATATGCTAACTGTTGGGGGGGGGGGGGCTAACATATTTCTCTATCCCATTCAATACTAACATTTCGATCCGACTGTATAAGAATATTTTATTTTAATCATAAACTAACACTGCAGTAGTTAAACTTACAACACTTTTTGAATGGAAAAATTGCTGGCTCCAAACAAATCAATATCTCTCAAAGTGATTTTGTAGCCATTCGATCCACCGGTAATTGCTAAACTCAATGAATCCATTCTAAAAGGTTCCACTGGTGGCAATTCAATTTCATCGATTCCTATATAGACAAAATATGTTATTTTTAATTCAATCTAATTACTAATTAGCTAAATTAAACATTCATTTTCGTGAACTTTTCTTCATTGTTTACGTAAAATATAATAATACACGTGAAAATTCCAAGTCCCCACGAATAATATTTTTGAATTGCAACAAAATAACTATAATATTATTCTTCTTCTTTAAAATATATAATGCTGTGCAAATTTAAAGTACAAAGTCCAATTTAAAAAAAATTGTTTTTAAATATTTTTTAGATTTTTTGGTTTCAGAATAAAAAAAGTACTTACAAGAAAACCTTGTATAAATATACAAGGTTTTTACCAAAAGAAAATGTTTTATAGACACTTATAGAAAAAAAAGTCAAAAATAAATAATTACATTAAATACCTCAAAAAGAGTGAAAATATTTTTTAAATTGTGTAGGAAATGATAATATTAACACTTGGTAAAAATTTCAAGTATCTATAGTTATTTTTATTTTGAATAGCAACAAAATAAGAAAATTGATTTTGTTAAAAACTGATTTTGCATAAAAATTCCCATTTTCTCAATGATTAAGAAAAGTAGTGGGAATTTGTCCATTACTTTTGTAGGTAGGAAAGTACTTTTGACCACCAGAGTACCATCTGGAATCACTTTCCCACCAGAAAAGATATTGAAATTAAAAATTAAAGCATTTTTAACGCTCCAAATGATGATAACGGACTCAAAAAAAAAAATACCCATCATTGTAAAATCAATATTATGCATACATCGCTCCGCTGAGAATCTAAAACAAAAACATAATGTCGTTTTTGTTGTTACAGTGTTTTATAACTATTGGGTACTTTATCCAGTCGTCAGGAATGTTATGTCTGCTGAAGCTATAAGACTTAGGAACGATTTCCGCTTATCGATGTTTATAGATATTTTGAAATGAAAATCACTGTTATTATATATTTTATATCTGTTTGCTACTCGCACGACGACGTAGGATTTGTTGTTTTTAAGTATAGACGAAAAATAAATTACTGTTGTCGATAAGGACGCGGCAATATCGTTTCCTCGGTAAGGGAAATGCGCGCAACGTCGAATACTCGACGAATAATTAGGTTTTATCGTCGTAATTCGAGAAGGAAACATTCTTGTCATAATAATAATAATATTATAATAACATACATATCATACATATAACAACTCCCCGCAGTACTGCGACGGCGGCGGCGGCGGCAGACGGTATAGTCGTTGTATATATAATAGTTACGCGACATTGACCGCATTTCTCGGCGCGTTACGTCATCACAATAATAATATAATAAATTGATCGAATCAAAAGTGTGACCCGTATCTCGTCTCCAGGGCCCAATACAGAGGCCGATTTAATTAAATCGTCGGTAATAATAATAAAATATGGGATATAGGTACACTGTAGTAGTTGTAGTAGCGTAGTATTATAAATTATAGGTAATCACGTCATCGTCGTATGGACGACACGCGTACGATTATTATTATTATTATACAATAATATGTTGTGAATAATAATAATTGTGATTGACCCGCGGTGTATGCAAAATATATGACGCGTGTGGAGTATTATTATTATCGTGGGAACGCGTATATTATATTATACCTAGACGTACATAAGTATGCAGACATTCCAAATAATAATAATATAATATCACTCACCTTCTTTCAAGTACGGTCTTAAATGATTGATTTCCGCTGCGAGACATTCGTTGAGCTTCGGGTCGTTTCGTATGCACTGTTTTATGTAGGGCGCTGTAAAACACAAAAATAAACACGAAATGTTTTTTTAATCTTATTTTTTTATCATCGTTGTACACTATTCTGATATTGTATATGATATAGTAAATTGTATAATCGACGGGTGTACGCGGAGGACAGGTATTATGATGCCCATGCCCCTCGACCATAGTATATAATGACTGTACGACGACGACGACGTACAACAGCGGATAGGAACAATGCGTTGTCATTGTCGGGTACATCGAGAAAATACAAATTTTGAAACAAAAGATAAGAGTAATAATATATTCTTACTAATGATTATTAATTTTTTTTTTTTTTTTGACACAATTTTTCAAACATATTTTGCTAGGTAGTTTGTAGGTACGTGTTACCTTTATGTGCGTAACAAAATAACACAGAATTATACACGGGAACCCGTATTCGCATTTAATTTATTTTTTATTTTCACTTTTTATGAGATCGTAAATTTATTCACAATTTCAAATAGGTCGCAGTGAGTGTATAAGAACCTTTTGATAACTACTTTATATATTTATCATCATGTCTATATTATAAACTATGAGGCAATAAAAACATACCTATACATTTATAGAATGAAAATAATACATTCACTGAGTACCTAGAACTTGGATAACACTATCTACAGAACGGACAATGACATCAAACAGGAATATTATGTTATAACCAAACGTGCTTTTTATAAATCAAGAAACTCGTATTCATTTAATTGTGCAGAATTCAGGAATGATCAAAAAATAACAATTGGATAAGCTTTAAGGCATACCTCATAAATCACAAGTGAAACGAAAAAAAACAATAAAACTATGAACGATTTCAACTTGACTCTACATAATGTAGCAATAAATGATTTTTTAATATTTTAATTTCAAATTATTTTATTGTTACGACTTAGGTACGAGGTACCCATAACGTTTAACCTTTTTTATTTATACATATAAGTATCTATTTCTAATCAAGTTAAATCCTAGCATTTTCAAGAACATAAAATAATATTATTTATGATACTTACATAAATAATAATATAAATATAGTTAATAATCAATTATTATGCAATTACCTACATAATAATTTGAGAAAAATTTTTAAAATGATCTTATCTACTCATACCTAGATCATTATTAATAAATAACAAATTGTTTTATTTTAAATAAAAAATAGATTAAAGGTGTGGTATTTTTGAATTATTTTGAATCTCTAATGATTTCTATGATAATTTGTTGTAAATGCTAATGTATAATATATTATATTACTTTTATGACAAATTATAGTGTATTTATTACATACTTATAAAATAAGATTTTTATCTTGTACTCACCTTTTTCTTAAAACATATTTTAAATATTTAAAAACCAATACAGTATTTGTACACATGAATATAAGAGTAATAATTAAAATTAAATTGAAGATGGCTGGTGGAGGATAAAAAAAATCGCAATATATAAATATTAAATATAAGCAAACTTATAAGTGTTAAGTGCTGCTTATAACACATACATTTAAAATCATACCAACTTACCGAACTATATAGAATTTGGATGGTTAAATAATATTATAATATTAAAATACCAAAGTAATATTTTTTAAACATTGTTCTTTGTTATTATTTAAGTATTGTATGTATTGTATTGTATTGTATTGTACTGCGGGGAATTTTGAGTTTACATCTATAATATGATTTGTATCAATAGTATCATCGGAATACAACACAATAAGATGTTTGTTTTTTTTTTTATTCGTTCAAGGATAAACCATGATGAGAATAATATTTTCAAAAATAAAAAACGATTTAATTATATTCCGAAGGAGAAAATCTGTTTTGAGTGCAAACCGACGATTACTCCCGAAGTAATTTGTAGTTTGTACAGGCGCAATATTATAATACGTTCGATTGCAGATAACTCTCGTTCTTAAAAAAATTAATTTGAAACGAATAGCTCACGCAGTGAAACGCTATCGTCGTCGTGATATTAAATATTATAATATTATTATTATTATTATTATCATTTAGATAGTACTCGACGATCACTAGCTACGCGTCCGCGGCGCCGCGGCCGGGAGTTTCGGTCGGAGAACTATAAACATATTATTTTCTAATGTGGAAAATATTATAGTTTCGCAAAACCGCGTACGAACTATATCTGCGGAGCGGCGACACATTACATATTATTATTATTATTATTATTATTATTATTATTATACGTATACATCACAGTAACAGCAGTTAATAAACACTGACGAGTCGAGTGACGACGACCTTCACGTCGTCGCGTGTGTACCCGATGTCCCGTGACATACGCACATAATATTATTACCCACAGCCGATACAATAAAATATAATATTATATGTTATAAAAATTGTCGATGTGCACGCGGTATTGCATAAAACGTCAACGATACGTATATTATACGTACATTATAATATATTTATTTTATAAACAAACGACATCTGTGTGCACGACGAGTTTCTTCACCAAACGCCTTTTTTTCTTTCTGGTTTCACAAGTTTTACGATATTGTTATTGCCCCCATCGCTACACGGACGGGAATATTCACAGGATACTGTGTTACATTATACATATAGGTAGGTTGTGGGTAGGTACTTATATATATATTATTAAATCGTCATTACCCGATAACAACCGTATACGCGTAATACTGCGAGCGGTAAGTATGCATTTTAAATGCGTACTACTGCAGAGTACGATACGATTGACCGAGCACGTTCGGCCCACATTTTACCGTTTGACTGCGCGTGCTTTTATTCGATTTTTTTGTAATACTCTAATATTTAGTCTCATACGCGTTATAAATGATTACACTCGACCGTTTTTTACAGACTTTAAAATTCTAATATCGATGATCATAATATTATTTCAATCTCTGTAATAGCCCCCGTATTATTATCTACTAAATCTATTATCGTGCGGATTGTAATTTATCGGTTTATCACCATAATTATTACGCAGAAACTTTTCGTTTGAATTTCGCTTTAGTTACGTCAACGTTTTCAATATGTAAACAGCAAAAAGAGGATAATGTCTACTCATAATCTAAAACAAAATCGATTTTGATAAAAACTGGTTTTTATTGTAACAATTCCCATTTTCCTTTTTGGTTTTCTCGGCGCGTTTGAAAACTAGGTACTGGAAATTTTACCCCAATATGTAACAACTAGATTCACTTTCCTACCATATAAAAGTAAAAAATCGAAGCATTTTTTCTGCCCCCAAAAGGGCGATGACAGACCTATGAAAATAAGTAAGTAAACGTAGCATATTTTTCCTCAACAATTAAAATCTATGAATCATAAATACGTTTTTATAATGTCGAATATCAATAGTACATCTACTTTAATACAAATAACAGATAATAAGTAATAAAATGTTAATGAGTAGGTAACCATATGCGGTAACCAAAATTGTACGAAAATTGTCCTCGAAAGAAAAGTCGTATACAGCCCAATAACATCATATAATATATAATAATTATATAAATGTTTGAAAAAAGATTGTATCGCCTTGTAATCTGAGTATTTGAAAATATGGTTAATATCAGTTTATATAATTACTATATTATATATTTATATTATAAACACTATACGTCGTCCGTTGCCGCATTTTCGACGATGGAATTGTACGCATCGTTAGCTGCAAACTGCAGGCGAGTTTAGAGTAGTGTTGCAGTTTATACCTACCTACTACAGCAGCTACGACGATACAGTGTGATATGGTAATAATAATAATATTACAATCCATTTAAAAACGGCGAAGTTCAGTTATTATTGTGAGGGCCTATTGGCCAACTCATAGGGTCGAGCACCGGGTCGGCGGCGGCGCGGCGGGACTTGCGCACGCCAATAGGTGCGTCTCGCGGCAATGATGTAACGCCGCCGGTGACTGTGACCGACGGCTGTACCGGTCCTCCGAGGCGATTCTCAATCAGGTCGACGCGAACACGCGACCGGTTTTCCATGCGATCCTTTATTATTATTATTATTATTATTATTATTACTATTTTTCGCTGTTATTGTAATATTGACATTTCACGTCGCCGCATTGAATACGCGTCATATTATATATACATATATTACATATTATTATAAGCTAATTATAATATCCAATGTGAGATGGTAAACGTTGTGCTTTCGTGTCAAACACAGCAGTGGATAACTTTACCGCAGCGTTACAAAACAGAATTGAAAATCTAAACGTGAAAAACGATCCGAGTAAACGGCGTTGTGCATAGACGCACCTAAGTACATATGTAAGTCGGTGGAAGTGTGATTTGTCTGAAACCACAATCCATATGTTATGCTATTCCGAAGAAAATAATATTGCTAGGGCTGAGAATGTAATGCCCTACAAACCCCAAATAATGCTTAAATGTCTTGATAGTTCAAATTAGTTTACTTATAAAATTCACGAAACGTTTGTTTTGTAAAACGCGAGAACAACGGAAAGTCCATCGAAATCCCAGCCCTAATAATAATTAATGAATAATAATAATAATATAATATCGATATTGTGTACATCATCATATACCTACGTATAATCCTAAACAGGCGTTGAGCTGCTCAGTTCGTGAAATACGATAAATTAAAAAAGTTGCAGCTCGTTCATAAACTGTGCAACTCCTATATAGCCTAACGCGGTCTTATATAATAGTTACTATTCGTACCTACGACGACCTAATTGAATACACTGAACTTCAACGTTTATATACGTACTATTGCGGTTTTACATACGACTGTTTACAAAATGAAGGTATTACAAAATATTTTATAATAATTGCAGTACGATATATTATGTATTATGGAATATTATGGTTATTACATATTATAATATGATATTATACTATTGGTGCAAACGCCAATATAATATAAATACAATGTTGATGCAACACGCGTTTTATCGGTCATCGCGGTGGACTCGTCGTAAGATAATAATAATATTGTATTATCGATTGCGACTTATCTCGGGCGGCAGTCATTGCCCGCTGTTCTCGAGCCGCAACTGTTGTAATTCGTATAATAGGTATACCATATGAAATTAGACTATAATATGAAAGTATGTGAAAACCGAAAGGATAATAGTTAAGCTAAGATAAACATAGTAATGCGTATACACGACAAACGCTAAAAAAAACAACGGCAATTTAATAATATTTGTCAAGTATTTACAGAGATAACAGGAATTAGGATATGCAGCTAACACGACATATAATATTATATTATACAAAAATATGTACTCGTGTATGCGGCCATGAGGTTTGATGCACTTGTGTAGTAAACAGTTGGGACAGAAATGCGCATACCTACATCGCATTTTCGTAACATTTTAACGTGTCATTTGTATATTAATTACGATTAATATAATATTGCAGATTGGCAGATATTTGAAAAATTGTGTCCCAATCGTCATAATCGTACGACATGTACGACACGCGTGACATACGAATTACAATTTTCGGACAACACGTGCTGATAATAACGAAAACGTATTAAAACCAATTTTTAATAATCGTAATAATAATTAATACGGTTCGTGTGTGCTAATCTTAATAAATACTACTGCAATTATTATAACCTAACCTGCTGCAGTATAATATTATAATATGCTTGTCTGCTCGCTAACTGAGCACCGCAGATTGTATGCCTATATTATAATTGTTTGTAATAGCTTTGAAATCACAAAAACTACGAAAGGATGTATTATTAAACCGAGATAAATAGAATATTATACGAGACGTGAGGTAAAAAAAAAAAACTATTTAATAGTACAATGATAACATAATATTATATTGTCGTGCCGATGTTTATAGCAAATAACCCGTAACACACTAATACGTTCGCAGATATTATGCTGTAACACAATCGATAGAAAGATACGTCATATAGATACCTGTATTAATACCTGTAGTTGCATAGGATTGTATGGTGTTGCACTTTTATTTAATACGCAGAAAAAACGCAGTTAATCTAAAATATAGAATTTTAATTTTTAAGAATATTTTGCGTGTAATACATATTATTGCGATTTTCGGTAAACACGTACCTAGAATTACGAATAATGGTTTGTTTTTTTTACTACTGTTCAATTTTTATTCCATGTAGTTTATCTCATAGTTCATATATTATAATATTTTATACACTTTGCTCTTCAAGTTAAATATACAAACAATATACTAGTTAAGAATTAAATTTAAATATTGTTTAATGTATGACACTAAAAACACTCTATACGAAGACCAGCAATTTGTCTACTTTATAAATTAAGCTGTTTCCAGTATGCATGCGGGTGTAATGGATAATACACATAATAAATATAACGATAAATTAATGTAATATTATTTACTATAGATGACAATCAAAACTGTGTTTTTATCACTTAATATACCTTTCTAGTGTAGTTTTGAAAAAAATCGAAGAATATTTTTAATTTTTCCAAATTGTACATGCATCAATCTATACTGCTAAAAAGTACCGCGCGAATACACTGTGATTATACAAGTCTAAGAAATGTTTTAATTTTCTATAATACTTAAATTATGTTTAGGGCTAGTACCTCATTTTTCATTCGTATAATGGGTGATGGTATGCATTTTATAATAATATGACCCACTTGTCGTCTTCGTCGTCGTTTTTCCACTCTCACTGAAATGTCATTGTAGTGCAGTCGTCCATAATAACAGGTTTTTGTGCAGAAATAAGAAAAGTGAAAACAACGCGCCCCTTAATCGTAATAGAACCAAAATACAATAGAAAAACAAATGTACTAATATTAGACTTACGTATGACTTTTGTTTTTTCCGCATGGACGGACACCATGGCGACGGCCACGACGCAAATTGTCTGCAAGTAGTCGATCATTATTGAGCAGTAATTGATATATAGGCGGTACACGACTGAGGGATTTGGTTATATTTTGTTTTGCGGCGAGAATTTTCGGTTAGAGAAAAATAATGAATCGATCGTTTCGAAAAAAAAACTCGAAATCGCGAAATACAAAATGCGCAAACGGCGTGTAAAAATCAAAATCAAAAAACCGGCGACGAGAAACGATATTATTACAATAGTATACTACACGAACACCCGACAACGATAATAATCGATGCGAACGACAGTTGTACAGGTTATAATAATACTAATAATAATTTTATAATTTTATGTTATATATTGTATATTATGGTCGCGTTTAACTGAATATAATTATTTTTTTAACGATATGATATGATATGATATGATATGACGTGCGGCTGGCTGGCTGGCTGGCTGGCTGGCGACAGGTCGTTGTGGCGTTCGCAGACTCGACCGGGACAGTGGCGAAGAAACGGCTTTATTCGGTCGTCGTGCTCCCGCGGAGGATCCCTACTACCATCGGCGGCCGCAAAACCCTACTCGTCTGCCGGCCGTTCTTGTACGTAGCGGCGTAGTGGTGCGAATTATTTATTATTTTTTTTCTATTATTTTTTGTCTTTCTCTCTCCGATTGCGAAACAATATCAAAACACACACCTGCCGCGTGGTATGCCTACCTATACCTGCGCGTATAACATATTATACCTAATCATATTATACGCATGTACATTGTACATCATTATGAATTGGACTGCGTTTGCTTTCTAGTTTTTTTTTTTTTTTTTTATCTCGTCCGCTGCTGCACCGCAACGTTTAATTTATATTTTTTCTCCCGTGGCCTCTGTCCGCATAATATTATGTGGAAACGGGTACCTGCTATAACGTACACACGAAAAGCGGCTAGAGTTCAAAAGTCTGTACCGATGACTATAATATATAAAAATTTAATAAAGCTACTCGCGATATATATATAATATGTTACGCGGATAATGTAGACATTAGCCGGAAAATGTGTCATTAGCCAAATTTTGCCATTACCCGCGATGCATAATATTGTTAATATCTTAGATAATGTTGACATTAGCCGAATAATATGACATTAGCCAAAGACCTTTGGATAATGTCTTAATAAATCTAAGAATGTTTAAATCGTAAGATAAAATAATTTTAATTTACTATCAATATTATATATATTTCAAAAGTGATATTACTAAATAGTAAGAGTAAATGTAATTTAAAATACCTATATATAGTTAGGTAGTTTTTAATGAGTTCCTAAGAATATAATAACATTAAATTGAGAATAGAATTAAGATGTTTTATATGTATTTATTACACGACATGCTACCGTGACATTTCAAATCGTACAAAATACTAGAAGACTTACATTCACATCTATTGGCGTCACATTTTCCCTTATATAAACACCTTTTGTACCCTTGACAACCGCCATACATAACTTTTAACATTACCTAGTTGGCCACTATTGACTGGCTAACGTTCACATTATCCGGACTGTGTTGATATTTCATGTTTATAATCGAAGTATTACACATTAGCCAAAATGCATGGATAATGTTGATATTATCCGGCTGATGTCAACATTATTCAAAATGGTAATGACCGCCGTATCATATTACATACCGTAATATTAATTATCGGTTTATTATATTAGTATTAGTATAATAATTAATTATAATATATCAATAGGTGCGTTACCCTGGCACCCCAAGGTCACAATTTTGACTCGAAAACTGTTTAGTATTATGTAACAATTTGTAAACACAAAAAAAAAAAAATGTTTTGTAACCACACCGGTTCACCGGAAAACGACGTTACAAATTCTAGGTGCTAAGGTAACGTTACCTCAACAGTCAGCACCAGAAACATTAAAACATTTTCGGCCAATACAATATATTATTATTATGAATATTGCAACTGCTGCAAGGCCATCGCCGAATTATGCATAATATTATTTATTAAATAACATATTATCAATAATGGTGCAGACTCTTGTGACGGTAAATATTATACAACCGTATATCGGTGTGTGCAAAATATTATAAAATTATAGGTATACGCTTCCGAAAAAAAACGGTATAGTGATCATATTATAATACACACGCATTGTACTTAAACATTCGTCGGCAGTCACCCCGTCGACTTATATATTTTTTCGACACAGTATATATAAACAATATACTTATTACAACGGTGCGATTATTATATAATAATTACTAATTTTAATAAACAATTTCGTAGTCGCCATGCGCGTATACGTATGATGAATTGCAACCCTGTGCAGTATATAGTGTGCATACTCCTCCGACCTGCGTAAAATAATATTATATAATATACATCTCATCACAATAATATATTATTATCGGGCGCGTAACAGACTGCAGTAAGACATTAATACATTATCGATTATAATAATACGCGATATGACTTTAATTTGGATAAACGCAAACAGTGCATATACATCGATCTCGACGTTATATCATTTGCGTTTCAATAAAACGTAATTCATATTAATATTATGTTATAATAGTAAATAGTATATTATACGAAACGGTCTCGTGTAATCGGTCCGCGGTCATTTGTTTCGTTGCGTAAGCCCTCCGCCGGCCCGGAGGCGCGCGGATCGACGCCGCCGATCGCGGTGATGTGTATAACGCGTTATATATATGTGTACGATCGTTTTGAAAACAACCTCTCATTCCCGCCCTGGCGCTTCGCAAACGACGGCGGCGATGCAGTCGTCGTAATACCATAGTAATATTATTATTGATATTATTATTATTATTATTATTATTATTATTATACCTAGATACGTCTTGTCGTCTGTACGAAACCACCGCCAGCGAGAAACTTGTACGCCAAGTTGCGTATAGGCGAGACTTGAACGCGGCCAACGCTCGTCCTAGAATGGCAAACAGGTATAATGTGACGAATAATAGGGGGAATCGGTATTTTGAGCCAATTTTAATGTTTGCGATTTGCACCACTACCGATATAGGTACCTACATATTATTTTAAGTGCGCGCGTGTAATCCGCTCCAAAATATATAAAAAAAAAAAAACATCACTTCATTTGCAATTTTGCGCCATGTACCTACTAACTTTGCAGTATTAATCTACTCCGCGACAGAAAACGAAATGGCAATATGGCATGATAATTTATAATAATATATATGTGATCCGCACCACACTTTCAATTTCAATTGTTGTTGGAATTTACCTGATAAATGTACCGAGTTCACGTCAGTTATAGGCTATAATATAGTCACACACAACGTGATGGATAAAATACGACGCGAACAAACACCGTATTCAATGAATAATAATATTCCTGATTCTTACATATTTTATTATTTTATTAAAAACTAAAATATTATTATTACTCATTTATACAATAGCATAAAGTACGTATACCGTAATATTACAATTATTATTAGCTTACATTTTTTTATTTTACTTTATGTGTACATTTTAATAATTTTCTTAAAATGTATATTCTATTGAAATGAACTTGACTGATGACTAATTTAAAATGCATATAAATAAATTTTAAAAAAAATAATTAATCATTTTACAGTGGCGCAAATAATTTTATTTTTTGGTTGTTTTTGACACAAATAATTTGTTGCATACACCAGAATAATATTATAATACGCCATTGCAGGCCATCGGGATTTTCCACTTTCTTCGAGCAACGGGAGCACAATTCGACTCGCACTATGATGCGAATGACTTGAATTTTATAATTATACGCCTATGCTGACATCAGACGGTATATTACGTAAGAGTGTAAGGCCGGGTTCATAGCAACGTCGTCTGTCATGTCGTGTCTCAATATGTTGATATTTGGGTCCCAGCTCTTGAAATTTCCCTATAACTCATGGTTAACGAAAAATACCATGATTACCGGGGCTTGAAACCGATATTGTATTTAAAACCGTTAAAAATCGAAATCAATATCGAAATCGGAAAAAACAAATACCGATATCCGAAACCGAAATCGGAAAAAATGTTTTCGATTTCAATCCCTGATGGTTACAATATGCCAATAATTCGTATACGATAAGAGGCACAAAACGTCACTACAGATCACGACACCGAGTCATTTACGGACCTAGGCCCAATAAAATTCACAAAAATGTTTAAGCCAAAGTGCGAGTGTTACACGTGCCCAATAACTCTTACAATATTATTGTTGATTATTTATATAGGTACCACTGTATATAGTACCTATTTGATTCAGCTTAAATAAAAATAAAGCATGTATACAATGCACTAAAATACACATTATAATATATTATATATAGTTGCTAAAATAGGCGCTGGTGCTCGTTGCCAAGAGTCAAGTCGCATAACAATCCTATATCAACCGGGTGGTTTCTATCGTAATAATTTGTGTTGTTTAAATACAATATTATATGAGAAAGGTACATAATATTATAAACACGATAATATAGCATGCAGTCGTATACGATCCCGGGGAGGAGAAAGATATATTTTTCCCAAAATTTGTCATAGTCTTTGATTGGTCTTGATTGTTGTTTTTTTTGCGTTTTAATAATAATAACATAATATCGTGTCGGCGTACCCGAGTATACGTCGAATCGCCGCTCGATGCGCCGCAGCAGACTTTTGATCATCAAAAACGAGGCTGTTTCACGCGTCTGCATACTCGGTGCCCCGGGACAAAATATTATTATGTATTATATTTCATAGAAAAAAATTACCCAACGCCGCCCATAGACGACGAGATGTCTCAATAATTATTGAGGACTATTCCCAAACATTATTTTCGTTTCGATTGTGTCATACGCACAACATACCGCAATAATATAATATCGCGTCTCCGCGCCGCCGCGTAGAAGTTTATTTAGTGCGGCTATTAATTCCGACGGACCCATTAAACCATACCGTGGTCGCCTAGTCGCCTCGCGGCGATCGAACGTATATGAAATATAAATAATAATAATAATAATATGCGCCATGCGAGTGTTTCTATATTGCGACTGTATCGGTCGAACGGGGTTTCGTGAAATCCACGAGGGTCATACTGCGGACAGTATAATATTATACTTGCGTCGATGTCTTCATATACCGAGACGAGTGTATTAGCGTATGGTATTAAAGTCTCTATTAAACGGTGACTACTACAGCGGTATAATATACCCACTATATACCGGCGCTTCCCGCACGGCTCAATCTACATTCTACGGGTCGTTAAACCTATTTCTTCGGATCAAACAGGTTTCCCAAAGCTATTATAATGTTTACTATTTCAAACTTGGATAATATTTTATATTCAGATCTCATAATAATTAGGTACATATTATTATTATTATGAAATCCTGATAGCAATAGATTATATATAGAAACCTTTTAGTCAAGAATGTCACTAGGTAGTATATATTATTATATTGTATACCTAAATGTTTTCGATACAAATAAAAAATCACGGACGATGTATTAAAAAGAGTTAACGTCGTCTCAAAACTCGTCATTTCACAATTCAAGGTAATCTTCTACTGTATATAGGTATTCAAAACAATTAAGAAAAAATACTTTTCAAAATATGTTCATTTTTCTTAATGGATTCAATTCGCCTAAGTATCTGACAACCATATATTATAAATTATAAATATTAAAATATATAATCACATCAATCATCAGCCTTAATGATTTATTTTTATGTACACACACTTTTCTAATATTATTATCACACTTAAAGTGCGTTAAGCACACGCACGATTTGCCACAATAATAATAATACACATTCTTAACATTTTAATTATCCCTATAATCACGTTTTTTATAAATAATTATTAGTGCATTGCATCACTATTTTAGAAAATATTAGATAGTATATAATTATATTTTTGAATTTTTTCTATGTATATTTCCAAATAATTTTACCTAGAACTAATTTTATTGAGTTCTCTTGATCTTCTGGTTCTGGCTCCTGATTCTCGTGTTCCTTGTCTGCTCTTCCTCTAACGCCGTAATCAGAATTTGAGGATTCACACACTATACGCGTTTGAAACAATTTTAATTTCCGTTATTCCGTTCGCGGAAAATAATTAACATACACTTGTAAAAAAAAAAAATGTGTGTGGAAAGCAAATTTGAATTTGTCCATAACTTTGCTATTGATGATTCTTTTTTAAATAAATTAAGCTTTCGTGAAATAAAAGGGAAATTGTGACGCTTTAGATAGGGGAATTCATATGAAAAATAAATTGCAATAAAGTAAAATAAAGTAAAATAAAAAAATTACTTTCTCGATATGACGTCATATTTAGGTAGAATAATTAGTAATTAGTAGTTAATAATTAATAATAATAGTAAAGACTATACTGCAAGATGACAAATGTTTAATTGAACAATAATGTAATAACTGTTTTGAAAAATTAATCATTTCGCGGAAGTGACGAATAATATAAGTACGTATTTAAAAACCAATTAGATATAGTAGTCTTTTTGTAGATTTTAAGTTTAAGTACTAGTAGTACTATACTATTAGTACCTATTTTTAATACTGATTTCAATCACCTAACACCTCGTCATATAGTTATGGTCGCCATCGCCGGGTAGACGAGAACGATCACGTTGCTCATCACCTCGGCGCTGGCGGCGAACACGAACATCACCGACGTCAGCAGGACGATGCACATCAACAACTTGGACCTGGGCATGCAGGTCAGCGCTTCCAGTCGCCCGAACGGCTTGTCCCACGGTTTGGACTTGTCATACAGAGCGCCGTTCAGGATGTCGATCACCAATTGGATTTTCGTTGCACTGGCGGCCATGACCTATGTATATAATATTATGTAGCCCGGCGACGGATTTTTGTTGTGTGAAAAAAGTGACTGAGTTTAATCATATAAAAATGACCAAAAAATGACCTAAGTTTGTTTTCTAACAACTTACGATTATTATTATCTACTAATATTCTTAATTATTCTCGATGTTTTTTATGGTAATAACCCTTTTGTGTGAAAAGCATCAGGTTTACATTTTTAAGTATTTACAGTAAGAACAAAAAGCAAAAATTTAGACAAAAATAATGAAAATACAGTTACAAAATAATAATAATTAGACAGTGGTAAATGAATAATAGACAATAATACAAATAATAATAATAATAATGACAATAATAATACAAGACAGCATTACATTAATAATAACATAATAACGATAATTAATTTACAATTAAATTTAAAGCTAAATATACATTTCTATTAAAAACAATACGTGACATATAGAAAAAATCTACATGTTCAGTAATAAGATTTGCTAGTTTTAATGCTCTCGGGAAGAAAGAAGTGGAGCTATAATTATTTTTGTAAAATGGTACATAAAATAGGTTTGAATTTCTTAAACAGTGATTTGTTATATTAAACTCTATCATAGAGAGCAATTCAGGGGAAAAAATATGACCATTCAACAAATCATAAACAAACATAATATCTGCGACTTTTCTTCTTACCTCTAAAGATATAAAGCCTAATTCAGTTATTCGCATATTACACGAGTTATTTGAAATAAATGGAACCTTTATTTTGTAACTCAATAATTTTAAGAATTTATGTTGTACATTTTCAATAAGACCAATAGAAGTGATGTAATTAGGTGACCAGGCTGTCGAACCAAATTCAATGTGTGATCTAACAAGCGCAAAAAATAAAGTTTTCAATACCCTTAGTATATGATAGTCATAAAACGATTAATAAAAGTTCGCGAATCCGTCCCTTCTTATCATATTTTAAGAATAAGAATATATTAGCTCCGGAGTCATCCCCGACCATCGTCCTAACCTATTCTAACCGTGGAGTTCCTGCATCAATGTCAGGGATAGAACACTGGGACAGTGACATGCAATAATTGTAGACCTCTAATTTATGTTAAGTCAAAACCATATCCAAATTAATGATGTATACTTGTAATACTATTGTAATTGTGATACTCGCAGCTATTATATTTAACGGAGCTTAAGATAGACTAAATCCACTGGCATTATTTGCATTATTTGCAACAGGCAACTGCACCGTGCAGGATCAGAAATAATTTTAAATACATTTATTCTTCTATGTGTAAAATGATATGGTTGATGGAGAGCGGCTAGAGGAGTGGCGCACACAAGATTAATGATGACATTTAGTTCTGTCTTCTGTGTGACTGTATATCATGAGCGCGGTTACCTACTTGCTCACTTTTTAAGTTGTTATAAAAACACTAAAATCCACGCCATAGTCATAACTAATATTATAAATTATACGACAATACGTATTATACAGTTATAATCCAACACGTCATCACTCATAATATTATCCACAAACTATATTATATATTATATTATATCCTACAATATACACTCGAACACTCCGTGTTTCAGGCGGCAGAACTCATTGTGACACAACCTGTCGTTCGACGACTGTTTCGTGAAGATTCCTCGGCGATCGAACCAGCCGGACTCGACCCTGCATCCTCACGCCCTAGACATGTTCGAGAACGGATCGTTTCTGCGGCACCTCACGCGGGTGAAACTGCCGGCAGCCGCCGCTGACTTTGATACCAATTCGCTGTCGGTCAGACAGGCGCCACTTCCGTCGTGCCGGACAAATATTTTACCGTTACCGTTATTGTTAGCTATCGTTGTTACTTGTTACCGCAGTCGAACCACACCGCCACCCACTCCGATGGCCAGTCACCTGCACTGGCAGTACAAACCCAAACCGTTCACCGTCGAGAGCATCATCGTTCGACGACGACCATCATCACCACCACGACCGCCGCGGTGGTGACGATGAAGCGGTGACCGCCACAGATGTCCCACGGTGGTCGTCGACTCCTACACATTAGGCGCGATCGCGGACCGAACGACCTCATCACCGGTATCCGCCGCCAGTGAGTCTGGTACCGGGACAGCCGCATCACCTATATCCGACAATCACCAGCAGCAGTTCCACCGCAATAGCTACCGCATCACTACAATGGCAACGGCGGCGGTAGCGCCAAAAACGGATACGCCACCGCGGCCAGATGACCTCTTCATAGGGTGCATAAAAAGGAACAAATACACATTGATATGCATACACAGTGGAACCTCGTAAGTCTAATTTCGATAAGTCGAAATAATTGCGAAAATGTCAGTAAGCAATCGACCTTAGTTAGTAGAAAACTTCAATAAGTGGAAATAATTTTATTTCCCTTGAATTTTGACTTATTAAGGTTCTATACTGTACTAAAAATGTATTTGTTGCATATTAGAATTTTAAACAATGTGTCATATATATTGTAAATGTGTATTAAAATTAAAAATATCGCATATAACGGTTGTTTGTTCTGTGGACATTATTTTTAATGATAGGTTAAGAACTTTGGTCAATTTGGTTTTCATTGAGCGATTTTTAATTTTGGTGTGATCTTTTTTAATTATAGTTTCGTTAGAGTAGGTATTTTCAATTTTGATGGTCTCTTCTTCACATAACGTCTTCAACACTGTAGATATGACACAACTAGGTTTCGCCGGAGTCGATGCTTACGTAAGATTGTTTTCATATTCTTTTGGGGCTACAATTTACTTTTTAGTCGTAAGATAAATATTTATTGCTGCCGCCCTACGGACAATCGGCTAACAGGGTGACGTTGACACATATTTTATTGCCGAGCGCACAATGTGTTTTAAATACGTGAGCCCGAAAAGATACGTAGCGACGTTTTCGTTTCGCCATTTCCAGGTCGTGGAATAATAATATATTTATACAGTGGCGTAGCCAGGGGGGCTGAGGGGGCTGCAGCCCGCCCCCCCCGAAAAGTTAAGAAAATTTAAAAATTATTTTATTATTATTTTAATGGTCTATGATATTCGATCAAAAAGTCTTAAATTACATTTTACTAGAAAATTGATTAATATTTTTATTGTTTTTTTTTAAATAAATAATACAGGTAAAATAATTTATTGTATATTACTAAACCACCGCTGTGTAAAAAATTGATATACCCTTATAAATATGTTATTCATACACATGGGCGTTCTTATGTCAGCTGAAATTCAACATTTATCATTATTATTTTTACTAATATTTTACTCAGTAGGTATATAAATGCATTATAATCTAAACCTTCCCCTTCCATCACAAACAACTCAAAGTCGGGGGTTTAATTCTGAGGGGTGGCCGGGTGGGTCATCGTATCATTAGATTATAATATGAAAGCGTATATTTTACAGGCGTTCGGGCATAGGCGCAAATTATTTTATTTTACTACATAATACATTGGAAAGAATAATCACTTTTCGCACATCACGAATGATTCGATAATGTGCAGCACTGATAAGAATCGGTCGGCGGACTTATTGTTCTGTCGTAGAATAGGCTATTGAATACCAAACCGGCGTCACATATTTCTCAATATATTTTATTTTATTCCTTGTTTGTACCAATTTATCTTCCATACATTTTGGCGTTAATTCCAAGTCTGGTGAATAGCTTATGCACAGTCATGTCAGTTTTAATTTGTAACATTATTTTGTTTAATTATAAAGTTTATTATTGTCTGTGAAAAAATTGATGTTAAAAAAACAATAATACTTTAATATATGATATTATTATGTGAATTTTATTTGTGATGTATATTATATATGTACCTACCAGCTACTTATATGTTTATGTTTATTTATAATTCATGTCGGAGCGCAGCGAGGAAATTTTTGGTTGTGGTTTTGTAATAATATAAAAGCATCATAACAGTATCCAGTATCCAAACCTGAGCTACAGCCTCCCAAATTTTAAAAATTATTTGCGCCTATGTATGTATGTATGTATGTATGTATGTATGTATGTATGTATGTATGTATGTATGTATGCGCGTACTTATGTGTGTAGGTTTGTCGTGTGCACCGGCGACATTGTCATGGCCTCCGCAGAGGCGAAAGATCACTATGCCAATCAAGTGACATTTTATTATTTCTGTTCTTCTCCGGTGCGTGTGTTCCAATTTCGGGAAACGGACGGCAGCGAGTGCCCGCGCATCCGGTCGGCGCTGCATCATGATTATTGCACCGCAGCGTAGGGTCCTCGGGGTTAATGAAAAACTTACATTCTGTACACAAATTGATACGTAGCATACACGTCGTTATTATTGTGCTCCTATAAAGACGTCGTCGAAATACCCACGTCGTATATTATGCACACACACACACACACACACAGCCCGCGTGTGCAGTAGGAAATTATTTCTGTAACCGGACAACAAAAACACGTGAATTAATTTTAATAGTCCACTAATTGACCGGTGCCGAACGGATATAAGAGCTCTGGTGGATCCGCCTACGAAATAACCCGCGTCATTACGGAATAATAATATATTATGTGCGTAGGAAACGGCGGCCGGCCGGTCTCCGCGACACCACTGTATGCACCGCGTGTCCCGTACGATGTAATGTTGTACCTATATTATACGTATTATAATGATGTCTAGTATAATGTGTATTATTGACGTGTACGGTATTATAATATTTCACGTAATAATTTACAATTTCTACTTACTAATTACTATCATGCCTTTATTATTGTGATTTCTGCAGACACACATCATTAGATAGTCGTAAAAAATGTGACGGGGTGAACCCTCGTCAACGACACTACACTCATATTCGGACGGCGTCCAATGTAGGTACCGACTACGACTTAGTTACTAGAAATGATTCAAAGGCTATATTAAATTTTATAGTTTAATATTTCACTTCTTTAAAGCACCTCTTTAAATTATACTTAAATATACTTTTTTGCGATAGGAACCTTCTCTGTGTTATAATCTTTCATTAAAAAAAAAATTAAGACAATCGGTTGAGTAGTCTGGGTAAGAGTTTCCGAGAACATTAGCATCAAAGGTTTCAATTTTCTGTTTTATATATTAAGACAATAGTAAAATACATTATTTCTGTTAACAGTGTCATAATATGTATTGGAGCGTTAACAGTGCTTCTATCTTCAACATTGAGGGTGGTTTCTAGTAGGAAATCAGATATAGTCGGCAAACCTAAAGTACGTTTTTATGATGTGAATCGCATTAAATAATTTGGTTTATAATCAATTAAAATTTAAAATAAAATATATAAATACCTATGTACTATACAGCTCTGCGGGTTGTGACACGTTGAAAAGTAAAAATGTTCATTTAAAAATCAAAACTATAATATTGTTGAAAACGAATTGCGTAATATTTTATTGTTTCATTATTATTAAGTCATTATTTTAATGAAGTCTTTGTCAAATATCTATGTAAATACAAAAAAATATTTGATTTTTGAAAATTCCTGCGTGTGAGCCCGCCTTTAAAATTCAAATTTTTTAAAAAAAAACCCGTGCGGAAATGTTAAATACTTATGTAGTTGCTAGCCATCGTGGTTTTGGCTGCACCTACGTTGATTAAAGTGGGTAAAAAACAGTTTTAATATTTATCAGTATTAATGATATTATCTTAACTAAATTTTCTTATAAATATGCAGATGGTGAATAAATTTATCTCTCGCTAGCTTGCACCAAAACACATAATATCAGTCTATACTACGATAATAATGACCTTTATGTACATATCTTATTATATGGTATCGCGCACCATATACACGTCGTGTACACGGGGTAGGCTTAGCCGTTGGTAAAATGTACAGTTCGTGGAGGTTAATTAAAAACTATGTGACCGATAGCCCTGAGGTCAAGCCATTAAGCGTATAATATTATAAGATACTGCAGCAGCAGCAGTAATGCGTTTTCCGCTGTTATCGGTTATACCGCTGACGTTCCCGAAGATTAGGTATTCTACTACATCAATATAATAATAATAATAATAATATAAACGAGAACTGAATCAGCTATAATGGGTGCGTATTATGTACACATATATTATAATCATACAATAGGGTCATAGGGACGCTCGGCGATGCGGTCGGTCTGTTCTCACGGCGGCGGCTGTGATAAGATAATAATATTATATTATTATCGTTGTTGTTGTTGTATTGTTGTCGTTATATTATTATGATGTTCATCACCACCATCATCACTTGCCCGGCGACGGCGTCGAGGAGACACGAGTTGTAGTCGTACTTGTACACGACCACGGCGGACGTACACTCTCAAACGCCCAACGCACAACTCTGCCGGTCGTCATCACGCGCGTATTATATGTTTTACATAATATTTTAATATAATATACTATTGTAGAGAACGCACACACGAGTGCGGACATCGACCACGGTATATATACGCGCGTACGACGAACACACGCACGTGCGCGCGCGAGCAAATTTAACTTTTTACGACGACCGCCGCCGTGCGTGCACACTATCAACTATATATTATATGGTAAATTATTATTATTATTTTTTTTTTTTTCTAAATGCGCCGACCCAGCCCCGCGCAGTTTAAATTATCATAATCTCTTAACAATCCTTAATTGGACGGGACCGTTCGGGCCGACGAGAGCACCGCGCACTGCAATATTCACACTGCGACACACAGAGTCCCTTGGTCCCGTCGCGTCACGATCTCGCGTTCGATATTGTAATAATAATAATAATAATAATATACCTAAAATCGTCGAACGAGCATAATATACTACTCATTACGCCCAAAGTATCGCGTCTTGGTTTCATATACATTATACGCGGTTTCGCCCGAACGCCCGACGATTGAGTTCGCCTTTGATGTGATTTTATTTCGTCCGATTTCGAAAATTCCGGTCAAAAATGTACCGTCTGTTTTTCGTGCTGTGTTCGTGTTACGGTTTGCTGGGCTACGCGTCCTCGGAGGAAACAACCACTTCGGTGTACGAGCACTGTGGCAATCTGCAGCTTCAGGAAAACATTCAAATTAAATTGGTACGTGTTTGTTTAGTTTGTTGCTGAATAGACAATACGAACTAGATACGTTTAAAATCTAAATCATATATTACATCATATATCTCACTGAAATGTCCAATCCGTCGTTTATGTATACAAAAATCTATTTGGTTTTGATTTTTTAATAAATATATAATTTCAATATTCCTATAGAAAAGTATACTTATAAATAAAATTACTAATTATAGGTGTACTTTTATATACGAGTAGGTACGTAAAAATTGTTAAGACTTTTTTTTCGATTCATGTTACCTACTGTTGTTTTAAAAAATCAAGATTCAAAACTATCATTTGTTGAAAATCAATTACGTAATATTTTATTGTTACAATATTACGTCGGTATTTTACTTAAATTGCTGGTATAAATCCCATTTAAAGGTAATATCAACGAGGTTTCTTTAAAACTATAATATGTATAGGCTATAATATTCTCAATATCATAAATATTTTTCCTTTTAATAATGTTCATAATTGTTTATTTTACTATTCAAATGAAACATTCTGGACTTGGATCCATTTGCTCAATCACACAATGATTTAAACCCCGTTATGATAGTTTTAAATATAATATTGACTGTTGTTGTTGTAATACAGGTAATATTTACAAAATATTAAATAATTTACAATTTTTTGGAATTAAGGTAATAGTAAAGTTACAGTGTATTCTAGTTATAATAGACGTTCATGGTGAAATATAAAAAGTTATTTAATTCTTATGAAGGTACGTCATAGCCTCAGATAAAAAAAAATAATAATTTAACTGTATTAGTAAAAATTAAAATTAAAATTAAATATTCAAAAACAAATTTTTTTTTAACATAAAAATTCATAACCATCTTATGATTTAATATTATATAATATCATAAAATAAAAAATTAGGAACATAATGGGAACATGTCTTCAACACTTCTTCTCTTACTAATTTGACTTCTTGGATGGTAAACTAGTAATGATTTTCAGAGTTTCTATTCATAATCATTGGTTTCTACTATAATATTATAAGATAATGGTTAATAACAAAAAAATTATAATATAAGAGATATACAACAACCATTAGCTAATATCAGTGGCGTAATTATGGGGGGGATGGGTGTTGTATCCCCCCCCTCCCAAGGCCTTTTTGTTGTTGTTTTTTTTAAAGACTGGTTAATTACATTTATGTACTTATTTATCTATAAATATTATTATAAATAGTCTATATTTTATCGAAATAATACAAAAAAACACAAATCCCCCACAAACATGACCAAATTAAGCCACTGATTATCATAGCAGTTAAACAATTTTCAATTTTCATTAGTTTTTTTTTCTCAACGCCGGATAAAGATACAGGTGTTTGGTTCAAGTCTTCAATACACAGATACTCGTTTTATCGAGGTATTTTAAAGAAAAAAAATTGTTACGATCTTTAAAAATATATATACTTTAAGTTGTGACAAATAATCTAACAAAAATAAAATTGAAATAGATAGTCTATAAATATTTCCAATATAAAATGTATTATAATTAATAGAATGTTAAATGCTTATATTTTATATACACTGGGTGAATTTACAGTAACTGTTTGAATATTATTATTTAATTTAATTTAAATTTGTTGTGTTCTGCATTATAATAGAAAATAATCTACAAGATATTGTTAATTTATTAAAATACATATTTATATTTGATAAGCTACCTAGTATAAAGCCAAATTAAATACAATTCTAATAGGTGCCATAATAATTGTTTTGGTCAATCGGTTCATGAAACACACGGTTATCATTATCAACTTCCAAACGTATGTCAGAAAGTGACAGCTTAATATTTATCACGATTTGTTTATTAACTTATAAATAAATAACAATGTGCGAACATTTCAAAGTACATTCATATGAGTTTACAAAGTTGAAAGTTTTAAGTCAAAAAACTAATTTTTTGAACGGAGGTGAGAGATAGGTTTTATAGACGGTCGTTGCGGTTCATTTGCATACAATATACTGGTCCGAGCACCAGTCGCGAGCACGCAGCACGTGCGTCCGTCGCCCGAACGAAACCGGCCCCACAAGAGGACGCTACACCCGCATATTGTACTGTTCGACATTTTCACCTCGTCAAAATAAGAACTCTGGCTGTGCAATGTCCTTTTAACTTTTTCGATATCGGAAGTACAAAAAAAGTTATTCATAGTTATTCAAAGTTATTCAAGTTTTAAAAATAATGGATTTTGAAACAACAAGAACTTTTCCCTAACAGTTTTCGCTATGTTTTGCATTTGTAATACGGAGACAACACATGCGGATCGTCCTCTTACGACAGTCGCACGCAATGGCCACAGAAACGAAATCATATACCTTAAAATGGATATTTTGGGACGCATAAACGCCTTATTATTATTATTGTGTATGCCTCGTCCGATATATAGAATGTGACTACTTCGCACTCTAAATAAATTGTATTCATAGGTACCCGATAGCAATTTATTATCACGATAATATTCTACGTAACTTATATTTCAAATATGAAATTAATATTATAAGCTTTAAAGTATATTATTTTTGGGTTGATTATTAAGAGACGCCACACCCGCGCAATTTTTTTGTCG
This sequence comes from Neotoxoptera formosana, assembly GCA_022818045.1. Classification (NCBI taxonomy): domain Eukaryota; kingdom Metazoa; phylum Arthropoda; class Insecta; order Hemiptera; family Aphididae; genus Neotoxoptera; species Neotoxoptera formosana. Next base: position 49,724,706 of record CM040633.1, read on the forward strand.
TCTTCGTATTTCAAGTGCATAACGTAGCAAACTTATGCTCAGCAGTTCCCGTTTATAGCTTCGTTAGTTTAAAATTAGAGTTAATCTACTTATTGTGAAACTCAATGGTAAGAACATGATCTGTTTTTGTTGAACGGTATTTCACGATGGTTCAAATTGCTAGCATGTTTGAGTATTTAAAATGTATTAAAGTATTATAACAATGATCATAACTAGTTTAAAAACTGAATTTATGAAAAAAAAACCGACAGATAATGTTCTTACCATCAAGTTCCATAATAGGTTGATTCACTCTCGTTTTCAAACTATAACAAAACTAAACGTGAACGGCTGAGCATAATAATTTACCGTGTTACGCAATTCTAAAACGAAGACACAAAGGTGGCGTCTTCTAAGCCCTAAGGGTAATATACGTATTTTACGTATACAATATAGTATAAACATATTGAATTAGTTGTTATAAATTATAAAAGCTTCAATTATAGTATTGCCTACTTATAATTGAACTTTCTTTTTACATTTTTTAAGAGAATAGATAGAGATATGTTTAGTTTATCTCCATTATATATGTGATAGGTATAATTTTTATTTTTGATTATTTGAAATGTATAGTTATGCATTTAAATTACACAGTGTAAACTATAGAATACTTTACATTTTAAAATACGAACTCTTGTCTCTTCCGGGAGCCATAGTTTCCGGAGACAAACAATTTTTATTTATTTATTTAAATTTTTAGTCAATGTGACGAATTTTAAGATTTTTAATTCTTTTAATTAATCTGTAATTTTTGTAATATCAGGAAATTACAATAAATCGAATTTAATCTGAGATGGGCGTAACTAGGCCTATGAAATTAAGGGGGGGGGGGGTTAAGTCTCACTAAAATGTTGATACTGCGGTGGATGGCCTTTTTTTTATTCTTATAGACCTCTTACAAATTATAATATAAACTAAAAAGTTAGATAAATGAATAGTTGTAAAAAAAAATGGCCGTTGGAGGGTAGGACTCAACACTCTCACCACAACCCACCTAGCCTATGACGTAGACATAGAACTGTGGCCTGCAGGGTAATATACAATTAATCGAGGTCACAGATATGTTTATTATATATATATATATATAATTATATACTAGATATTATATGCTGTACATATCTGTGATCTCGAATTAAATGGCTGACGTCTGCTTCGACTAATAAACATTAGTATAGGGTAATACAGCAGTTGTTGGCTATACTTAGTTTATTGTGCGCATATCTGTGCACATAATATTATATTATTAAAAATAAAACACGTACGGGCATGACATATCAACCACGGTATATGGATATTATAACAAACACACCTACGGACGCGTGCGAGGAGCTCGCGAGCAGATAACTTTTTACGGCGATCGCGGCGTTGCCACCGCGCGCGTCACGACAATAAATGATTTTTTTTTTCCCCAAATGCTCCGAACCAGCCTCGTACGGTTTAAATTATCATAATCTCTTCACAATCCTGAATATTGGTCCACGCACAGTACACGCATTGTCCCTTGGCCCCGTCGCGTCACAATCTCGCGTTCGATATTCTAATAATACCTTTAATATTGCTGTACACGCATACCTATTACTCACTGCACATCATAAAGTCGCGTCTTGATTTCATCCAAATACACGATAATTATTCTGTTTACCTTTGATAAAAAAAAAAAACATTTTAACTCGAGTTATATAGTTTAGATTTAAACCGGATCCGGTAAAACATGATCCGTCGTTTTTTTTTTTGGTACTGTTTTCGTGTTATGGTTTGCTGTAGAGCTACTCGTCCTCGGAGACAATAATCACTTTGGTGAAAAGAAATTGCTACGAGGAGTATAAGAAGCAAATGTCGATGGAAAGCTTGCCAATTGAATTGGTAGGTGTTTGTTATAGATAAAGAACTAGACTAATTTAAAATTTTAATCATACAAGTATTGTTTCATTTGATATAAAACACCCATAGTATCGAAAACAAAATTTTTTTAGAGACATTTTTTCTGAAATATGTCAATACTTTTTGATATAAAGAGTGTTTTCCAATAAATTAATCACCCTGTATACATTATATCTCACTGAAATGTACAATCCGTAGTTTATGTACAAAAATCTATTTTGTTTAAATTTTTTAATAAATATTTAATTTTAATATTCCTATAGACAAATATACTTATAAATTACTTAAAATTATTATTAGGTGTGCTTTTATATGTGCAATGAAGTATGACTTTTTTACGATTTGTAATACTTATCAATTTAAATTGTAAATTGTAATCGTATTTATTTTGGTAGAACACTAAGGAAAGTATCTCAATTGTTAATTTTTTGTAAATAAATATTGTTAATTTTTTTTATTCATCATATACCTACTATATTCATGTTTATTAAATTTGAGTTTGTTTTATTATAGGTACTAAATTATGTCCAATTGAAAAGAAAATTGATTACTATTTTTATTGTTTGTTTTAAAATAAATAATACAGGTAAAATAATTTATTGTATATTACTAAACCACCGCTGTGTAAAAAATTGATCAGCCCCCCCCCAAAAAAAAAATCCTGGCTACGCCACTGCGTGTGTTTAAGTCTCTTCGGTTTTAAAATGTTTGACCAGTAACACACAGACAAGAATTATTTTCATAATGTGTCTGTTTGCTACACACAGGGGTGGAACACTTGGAGCCAGGTTGGAGATAAGCTACCGAGTATTCTACAATAATAACGGTCCAAACCCATTGTATTAGGACTCGCATGCTACGTTTACCTACTTAACCCGCAGAATAATTTATTGTAACATATGTTTACCATAAAATGTTTTCCTATGGTTACGTAATTTTTCATTTAGTGCCTGCATCTTCTAGTATACAATATACTCGTATAGTCATACGTCTTGTAGAGCCTCTGAATGACTGAATATATATACTCAATATCTTTTTGTGATTAAAAAACTGATTATATACCATATACGATATACTCAACATTTTAGTTGTATAGATTTCTTCAATGAGTGGAAAATAAAAAAGTAATTCTTGAGGTTTACTAACAAAATTCAATTTATATTAACAATTAAACTTTTTATAGGTAAGAAATAAATAATTATAAAATACTAATTACCAAGTTTAGTGTATATATGTACTAATAATTACTAATATATACTTAAATATACAAACATAAATAGCTGCACTCCCGTAAATTTCCGGGAATAATCTTGCAGGGAAGTAATATTCCCGTTAGTTACACGAAATTCCCGACAATGACGAGATCGTGCATTCCAAGGATTACCATTAAACAATAAAACTATGAATAAAGACAATTTTTTTCAGTTATTATTTTTTGTTAATATAGAATTATAGACAGTCACATCTCTTGATTATTATTTATTTTTTTACAAAAGTAAGTACCTATTAGTATATTATTTTATGTATTAATTTCAAAGTGTGTTGTAAAATCCTGTACTATAATACAGTATAATTATTGATCATTAAGAAACTAAAAAAAAATCAAATAAAAGGTCAAACAAATGTTTTGGTGATTATTTATTGTTGCCGTTAACACTAGAAACGCCAACAAAATATATTTATATGGCATCCGCCTAGTGTAGTGTTGTCATATTTTATTTTACTAAGACCAGGACAAACATTTTTGTATTATTTCAATGAGAAAAATCTTACCACTCCTCCGCGGTCAACACTCAATCTCAAGTTTTAACCTCTCATGCATAAGAGACATACGTTTAAGAGGACGCCACACCCGCATGTGTTGTCCCGTCTTACAAGTGCGTAACATAGCAAATTTTACGCTCAGCAGATCACGCGAAGCTCCGTGAATTTAAAATTTAGAGTGAATTGACCTCTTATAAAAATTAAAGGTAACATTATTACCGAGGGCATCTCATTGGCTTTTTGTTATATTTTAATTTAAAAGAGAGTTATGAGTATTTTAAAATTGTAAATTGTTTGTATATCTTAAAATACTCATAAATCGTTTTAAAATTAAAATATAATAAAAAGCCAATGAGATGCCCTCGATAATAATGTTACCTTTAATTTTTATAAGAAGTCAATTCACTCTAAGTTTTAAATTCACTGAGCGTGATCTGCTGAGCGTAAAATTTGCTATGTTACGCACTTGTAAGACGGAGACAACACATGTGGGTGTGGCGTCCTCTTAAAAGGGAAATATAAATAAACTCAATGTTGCAAATCAAAATGAAACACTGAAAAAAAATCAATTAGTAATAACGACATTTTTGTGTGGGAACAAGAAAACGATAAACGTTTTTTTTTAAATAATTTTATCGGCTTTGTGACTACAATAATAATATTACCATAATATTATCTAATATTGTCGTCAGCGAGTCGATACATTTTTTTTTTATTATTATATTCAATTAAAATCTATACAAGGTTTGTACATTAATCAATTCTGATAAAGGCATACAAAAATAAATAACAGCATAAAAGATTAGGAAGCCACCCAGTAGTGCCACCCGGTAGGTTGTTTAGAGGGACTAGAGCTAGACTTAGGGGTTTTCGCAGATTTTGGAGAGATGGCTGAGGTCACAGTGAATACAACGGAAGTCACGATTGCAGTATGTTTTGGTGTGGCCGTAGTCTTTATATCTATGGCATTGTAATAGATCCGTCCGGGAGTGAGGCTCCTCAATTTCGAATTTGGTGTAGCAAAGTGGGGTCATTTTGAAAATGTTTGGGTTGTTAGAAGCTGATCCTAGATCGATGAATTCGAGATTCCTAAAATTATGACCCATCCATCTCCTTTTAAATCGTTTTTTGAATGATTTAATTATACATCATTGACTTATGTTAAATCAGTATCAAATTAATGACACTGCCTTGTCCGTTTTTACTTCTTTTTTAAAACTTGATGCCAGGAGTATTGATCGTTCTCAGGAAACACTAAGGATATTAGTGATATCAGCAACGTTTGTTTAATGCGTATAAAGTAATGAATGTTGAGCGGCTGACCTAAACGACGACAGAATAAAATGTAGTAATACGAATGCAGTTCAATCTCGTGTTTGGTAATTATAAATTTTGGTTCCGTTCACGTTTATTAACTTAAAGTGGCTACAATTAGTAAAAGTACATGTATCTAACACGTTTTAAAAAGAAATTATACTATTGTTACACTTACACTTACGATATTCGAATAACATCTGCCCAGTGTTTAATTAAATTAAATTATATTGTAAATAAATGATTGTTTATTCTAAACCACGTCCCAGCCCATTGGAAGTTTCATAAATTGTTTTGAATTGCACTGAATACATGGTTATTAAACTAATTTACACATTTACACTCATATAGATATATTATGTAAATAAGGTATTTTAGAATATTAGAATAAATTGCAAACACCTCTACGCTGACTTCGTGAGATTTTAGTTTTTATAAATCCGTCTACTACAGCATGTAAATGGCAAGTTAATATTGTATTTTGTTGAAGTTAAAAATTAAAAAACCTAAACCTTAGTGATAAATTTGTGAAGCTATTGAATATTACATGACATAATGATTTTAATATTTGTATTCTATAGGCAGGTAGTTTAAGCCTGAAGGCTTAATCGTGAATAATTAATGAAATTATTAATTTGCTATATTTATGTGCCTGTTTTCGTTTTTTGTAATAATTAATTTCTATAATCTATGTCTACGTAGATATAATAGTTGCATAGAAATAATACTTTAATAAATATTATATATCTAGTAATAATACTTTAAGTACGTATCTTACATAGCTTATTTAATTTGTAACATGTATTTTTAGGTAGGTACACCTAATCTTATGATACAGAATTAACTATTTTAAACATAAATTTTAAAATTGAAGCTTATAAATAACAAATTATTTAGTATTTTAAGTCTTCAGTATAATATTTGAAATAATTACCAAAAGCAATAGATTAGGTAGTAAATCGATCATTATTGGGGTTTTTTTTCTATGATTGTAGGCTTAAACTGGTCCGTAATTTAAAAATATATAAAAAGTAAAAATATATTATATTTGTATAAAAAATCATATATTATATATATCTTCATATTATTATATACATATTTTATATAATATAACATATCTTATATTTAATATATTAAAATAAATTATATATCTAAGTGTAGGTAACTTATAACCATTCTAGTAAAAAAAATCTATAGATTTTAGATTCAACGTAAATTGTCAATAAAAGAATAATTATATATTAATTATTTATGTTTAAAAGTTGATTACATAGCTTAAGATGTTTCACATTTAGTACTGAACTTATAAACCTTATACATACCTCATATATGACTAAAAAACATTACTTCTAGTTTATTATAATCGGAACTTAGAGAACTTTTGTTGTATCCGTCTTACAAACGTACAGAATATTAAACATTGCATTTTACTGTGTTATTTTTAAAATTAGAGTGAATTAATAATCTATTATAAAATTTAAAGGTCATAATATTATTACCTAAGGCATCTCGGAGGATTTTAATTGCGATTAATTTTTAAAATGTACTACAAAAAATGTATAGTTCAAAATGCTGAGATGCTCTAGATAATAATATTATCTATAAATTTTAAAATAGCTCAATTTACTTTAATCTTAAAAATAACAGATAAAATGCATGATTGTGACCGTAAAATTTGCCGTGTAGTACGGTGTAAGATGAAGACAACGCTGCGGGTGTGGCGTTCTCTTAAAATTAAAAAAACTGTGTTTGATTTTTATTTTAAAGTCGTAAAATTCTACACACCAGCCCTTGATCCAAATAAATACTGGATAGGATATAAATAAATTGAAATTATATGCTCCTTAAATTTCACATTGTTTTATAATTGTGTTGAGGTTTTTTTTCAGTCAAATTGATGATGTCATTTTACAGACATTAATAATATATACCTACTATAATGTCACTAATGTATATAAGTATTCACTATTAATGTTTTATAAACTACACGTGCATAAAAAAGATAAATTTCTGTTTAATTTAATTTAAAAAGTCCAACCATTAAAATACCCACATACGTTCGAAACAGAGACATTCTATATGACTATATAATATTATATAGTAATATTTTTCGTTATTTTTATTTTCAGATAACTGGTACGTGGTATGTAATTGAAATTCTACAACACAAAACAGACGAAAAACTATATCGCAAAGAGATATATGAAGTGTCCACTTGTCCTTCTATTTTCCTAATGCTTGCGGCGAGTTCTGATACAGATCTGAAATTGTACTGGAACGAAGATTCAGGCGACGTTGAATATCTGTTCAGAATTAAAGACAGATCGTCTCCAGGATTCTGGCAGTCAATTGGACCACAAAATGGTAAAAACTAAAACCACTCTTATTTATAGCGCGTGCTATTATTCACTTTAGTTAGCGATCGGCATACGCATTACAATTTATTAATATATGCGAATGCAAGCGTTGAGGTGACCCTAAGATTATATTATTTACATTTTATTTATGCGACTAGGAAAGTCTAATCGCTATAAGCAGTTGCTTAGCTTTGCTAAGTTGGCTACAGTTGGCAAAGTGCAAACCATCGTTAGACATGGGCATTTTATGGGCATTTAAGTTGTTGAAGACAAAATACTGCAAACCATTATTAGGAAACATTACTTAAATAAGACTATTATATAGCTATGCACAGTGTACACGACACTTATAAGTAATGAGTCAACGGTTTTTATACTCTCCATTATTAACGCTAACCGATACAGCGAGAAATTAAACATAATTAACATAATATTCGATTTTAATTTTTCAGCTGTGTATTGTTTAATTTTATATGTGTAGGTATATTTTTGTTTGTTACGTCATGTCTACATACGTATTACATATTATAATATGAATATATGATATTAATAAATTATACTATTAATATACAGTAAATTGAAATTATAAATTTTTTTTGCGAAATACTATAAAATGAGTACCTATAGATACCTACTTATATAATGTCAGGAATAAGTGTATAACCTACTTAAACTAACAATTTTGACATTATTACAAGAAAATATTTGGTTGAAATACTTGTTTAGAACAAGTACATTATTCATAACATATTTAAATTGATACATGTCTTGAAACTGACAGCTCAATCACACGGTTTATCCTTAATAACACTACTATAATAATAATGTTACATTTTATTTTAAATGTATAATGGCATCTTGGCTGTGTGAAATTATTTTTTTTAATAATGTGTTTTAAATTATAATTATTTAATAACAACAGTCAATAATTCTTGCTAATTATTCAAGTAAAAGTATGATTGAACTTGTATTTCTTACCAAACAGCCAAACATTATATAGGTACCTCCTTAAGTTTTAAATTAAGGTTTAAAAACGCTAAGAAAACAATTTAAATGAAAAACTCAATTACCTGCCTGCGTTAAATACTGAAATGTTAACCCAAAATTACAAATAATTAATAATAATGTTTTGTTTAAACAATAACCGTTGACAATTAGGTAGATACCTACTAGGTAAACGTTTGAAGTTAAGTCATGCAACTGTACTAACTATTAATTGCCTGTGTCCTATACAAAAACATAGTCTTGATATTTTGTTTGATTGTATATTGCAAATTAGAATAATTTTACTGTCTAAACATTTAAGAGCCAAGTTACAATGCCATTATGGGTCCTGGTGACTGTTTATTTTTACAGCACGAAGGCAGTCATTCTAATATTATGAAATAGTGAAATGTATATAGTAATAACGTATACCTACTCTATACTCCGATATACGTATGAATTTTAAAAACACTACTGATTTCTTCACAATAGTATGTATAAATTGACAGTACTTTTCGTTTTCTTAATACCTAGTTGATAAAACACAACAACAAAATAAAATTAGAGAACACGGTTACCTCACATTTCAGTCATAAATGTCATACGGTCGATACATATTTATTATTTTTTCTAAAAAGTGTTACTTTAGGACTTTGGTCATAATATGCCGTTTAAAAAGCTCCCAATTTATAACATATTATTATACCGCGTGCGCATACCTATACTGACAGACCGTTTTTGCTCAAAATCGTTTTTCAAATGCTGCAATGATTAACCATTGAATTCATATTTGACACAATGTCATACATTACAGCAAGCATGTCAACTTCGCGGCCCGCAGCTAATTTTTTGGGACCCGCAGCTACCAATGTTAATGGACAAATTAAAAAAAAAATTATAAAATATTTTATTGTTCGTGTCAAGACCATCTTAGATTCTTAGAGAATGGTATATTTGGTATAGGTACATGAGTATACTGTCTTATCTTAAAAATTATATGTCTGAAAGCTGAATTTGAATATAGGTTTCAAGATTTCAAATATTTAGAAAACGATTTTGCCTTGTTCACTTCTCCTTTTTTAATAGACTCAGTAAAAATTCCAGCACCTATACAAATGGAACTGATTGAGATTCAAAATGATTCAAATTTAAAAAACAAATTCAATGACGTTTGTGTACCTGATTTTTACAATTTCGTGCCAGTACGATAAGGAACTCGTAAACTTGTGAATTGGCGTGTATAATTATTTCCATGTTAAGTAGTATTTATCAATGTGAGCAACTATTTTTATTAATGAACAGTAATAAATCACCCGATATAGATCCAGATTAACCGACACGCATCTAAATTCAACATTAAAAGTACCTTCGTCGATTTTCTCAAATAACAGTATAACATATCGGTACCCACTTACCAAACTAACATTTTTATCAATACTGCCTTTTTAAATTTAAATTTATAAAATAAAAATATAGAAAGTTAATTGTTTTAAATAGTTTTCTATAAGCACCTATATTTTAATTATATTAGATAATATTACATTTTTAAAGTCAGGCTATTTTTCTTCGTTTGTCGATAACATTACGAAAAATGTCGAGGTGATATTTCCAGTATTCGTTAGAATGTGTGCTAGTATCAAAATGTCTTTTGTATGACCAATATAATATTATATAAGAGCTGAGCGATCATTTACAAAAATTAAGTTTACGAATCCGAAATTATCCAAGTGACTCCGTTGATCAAAAATACTCAAAATCGACTGTGTGCGCAGACATTGCAATATTATTGAAAACCGAGAGATTAGGTTGGGAGTGAGAGAGGGGGAAGAGAGAGAGAGTATATTATACAAGTATCCATGAGTTATATACACCTAGGTAATTTTTACTTTGGTTTAACGACCAAAGAAAATGCAGTGAAAAACCTTTCGGCGGAAACGAAAAATGGTAGCCCACAGCTCATTTTGTACGCGTTTTAACCTTGGTCCGTTTTGCAGGCACCCTGGTGCTGGAGAACACCTACAAACAGTTCGCGGGCAGCGTGTACGTGCGGAAGGCGATCAGCAATCACATGGTGCTGACGTTCTGCATGCCGAACTCGCAGCTGTACAGCGTGGTGCTGGCCAGGGACAAGACGCTGGACGCCAAGGATCTGCGGAGCATCGTGAACCACATGCAGCTGCAAAAGTTGCCCATCACGCAGACGAAACGCACCTGCCGCAACTCGGCGTCCGCGGCCCGGGCCACCGCCTGGATGACCACCGCGTTCTCCCTGGCGTACCTGGCGTGGTATCTGCGCGTCCACAAATAGGTCGCACCCGCGAGCGTCACGCGCCTATATTATAATAATATATTGTATACACGTCGGGGCAAACGGACGCACAACAACACACTCGGCTGCATACTAGTCGCGGTCATGACGATTTTTGAGATAAACAGATATAACAGTTGCGGTCACGCCAATTTAGGTAATATCTTAGTTGCGGTCATAGCTTTATTATACTCCAATTCCAGGCGAAATTTATATTATACGATAAACATATTTTTTGATATAATGCACACAGCGTATATATATGTGGGAACACCACTACTTATATGTAAAGTTTATAAATAAAATAGATTAAATTGTATACTCCGATAGTCCGATCATAGTTTCGAATATTGCTTTCATTGTGCCTACGTCTTTTTTCACGTAATTTAAACATAAGTATCAACATTTTTAACCATACCTACACAATCCTAAGTCTGTTATCTTTTCGATATAAATGGGAAGGAAAATGCTGATTAATACATTTTTCTAAATTAAATAAATAAACGAAATATTAATTTCATATTTAATTATTATATAAACTATATTATATTATTTAGTATACTTAGTTATTATTATTTGAGTGACCGCAACTAGTATGTAACCTTTTCGATGGGTGACCGCAACTAGTATGTAACCTTTTTGAGGGGTGACCGCAACTAGTATGTAATTTTTGATTATGACCGCAACTAGTACACACCGACACACTCACTCACCCATCTACCCACCCACACACACACACACGGCGCAGGGTCGGCGTTGCAGGCCGAGGTTTACGCGGGGGGGGGGTTATAATAGTCGACGACTTGGGACTCGGCAACGAGTCGACAAATGACGTTTAGAAAAATTATTACCTATATATGATATTTATTTAAACATCGTCTGCTCCGAATGCTGTAACAGAATATATACGTGTGGTATAAGCAGTAATATAATAAACAGTATTTCACCATATTCGTTGCAACAAATAATTTTTTTTTAATTTTATATTTTGAAATAATATTATTGAGTGTTATTAGGCGGGCACGGTGTTATTAAAATGGATGGTTTTTTTATTTTTGTACCCAAAATCCTCTTTCACTCCAACCCTGCGCACACACACACACACAAACGACAATACTTAAAACGATAGAAAAGGAAAATAAAATACGAAAAACACATACCTTCCATATACCCAACATTGCGTTGTCGCCCGAACACATAATGACGACATAATAATTTACCTACACATAATATGTGTACCATATGCTCAATTCAAGTTGTGCAATAATACTGTTGACATTTTATCAATTCCGTTCAATTTGTACTTTTGCTTAATTTTTCGGATCTCTTTAGTGAATAGTGATTTTGTTTTATTGCATACCTATATTATACATGCTACAACCTACTTATAAATTTTAATATTGTTTTAGTACACACATATTTTATTAACGTTTGATTGGACGAATATTATTATAGCAGGATCTTCTAAAACATTATAATTGCACAATGTTGGATTGCCTTTTTTTTCTGTGTAATTTATCTTCTTAAAAACTAATGTATTATTTATAATAACTACTTAGATATAATTATTATTTAATAAAATTATTTGTAAATTGAAGAAAAAATATATTTTATAAGATTTTACGAAACAAATGTTTATTACAAATACCTATAATATTAATAAACCTATATTATACATAATATATATTTTGCAGTAATCTAATGCAGCTATACAACAGCTGTGAAATATGTTAGCTTCGCGCAAATTTGTATACTTTATTCGTATAAATAATAAAGCACAATAATAATTGTATATGTACATTAACTCGAAACACATATTGTATCTATTTGGATGAATAAAAATAGACTCGAGTTTTACAATAATTACCTATACAATAATATTATTATAAAAAAAATATTAAATTATAAATAGGTATACCCGCAGTCTTGATGGATGCATCACTTGCATTGTTAAGGATTTACACATTTTATTTTATAGTGACAATTATTATAGTCACTTATGCACAAAAATATTAAGTAATTCGATTAGTCTTTGTAATGTCTGACAAGAGGCGGTAGCACGATGATTATCAGATAAACGATGAGCGTCCAGATGGGCAGAAACACGTAGTATATTGGCAACTGAGGGTTTTGGTTCTCCAGCTTATAGCAAAGTGTGAGTTGGGCGATGATCTTCATCAGGCATATGACAAATATTATGCATCTGCGACTGCCGCAGAACACAGGCATCTCGGTCATCGCCTGGCACGAATTGCTGTGCACGCAAGAGCATATTATGAACAGTGCCGTGAGCGCGTCGTCCAACCAAATCGGCATGAATATCAGATACCAACTCTGTTTTTGTTTGGTCTGAAGCTGTATGGTGAGCAGCACCAAGAATATCACCATTGAAGCCCACGTGGTCAGTGCACGTTGAGTCAAAGCCATTCTAAAAATAAAAAAAATCTATAATTATAATATAATAATTGTAAGTACTTAGGTATACTATCACATGTATAGTATTATACATCTGTAAGTTATTAATATATATTATTAACTTTGTATATACATATAGTAAGTACACACGATGGACGGTCAATGGTTTTGAACTTTTTTTTAATAAAAAGGACTGTTTTACATAATTTTTACAGTTTTATTGGCTACAAAATATCTTAAAATCTAATTATAAATCTAATCTAAAGATGTAATTAACTAGATACTGTAGGCAGGTGCTTCACCTTGTACAATGCTACATGGTCTATATATGAAACACGTCATTTAAAGTTTTTATTTTCAGTCAGAATACCTTTCTAAAGATTTTTAAGCATCTATAACTGAACAAATACGGAGATCAAAATAATACTTTTAGTTGATTCTATAATCATTCTGAATTAACAAATTTTTAAAAATAAAAAATGTTTTTCACCAAAACCTTAACATGAGATAAGAATACTGAATAAGTAATAACTAATAACTAATATTTGTATTAAACCTTAAACTATATTATACTGTATTGTCTGTATTAGAATATTGTGGATTTGTAAGAATTAAAAACAATATTGAAATTTTAAATCATACAATTTAAAAAAAAACATGTCTTAATAATAAAAATATTCTAATAAAAGTAAGTAGTCTAAAGATCTGCTTCATCAAAATTTATAACTTTTAACAAATAATTTGCATTATTTAGTAAATATAAACTCATAGTTTAAAAAATTAATTCGAAACAATTGTCGATGAATAAAAATTAAATTATAAGGCATATTACACTTGTTTATTCGTATAGTTGGTATCTATTGGTAAAGTGTATATTCCAAAAATGTAACATTCATAAATTAATTAATATACTTCCAACGCATTTCACACTACTATAGGCATACTTCAATAGCCCTGGAATTACTTCCCCCCCACCCCAAATTACCATAAAATGCATCAGTTATAAAATAGGTACCTACTATAGTGCATAATAATAACAAAATGTACGTTGTATAGGTATATAACTAATAAAATAATACAAAAATATGAGTGTGACCTTAAAATTACATTTGTTGTGTAAAATCAACTAAAAAACATAAACAAGATCTCAAGAATAAGATAAATATTTCTTTAATATAAAACGTACAAAAATACATTAAAATAAATAATAACATAATATTGTTATTTCGTAACATATAACTATACATATACATATAACACACGGTTCAAGTTGTTATTTTAAAACAGGACATTTGTAATGCTGGCCGTCCTTGCAACAGAACTCTTTGCCAGTGGACAAAAGCGTGTTAATCCACGAGTCGTTGCAGTTTTTCACGAATAAATGTGCCTGGAAAAATCAAAAAACGTTTTTACATATAAAGACTTTTGTTGTACAGCGAGAGGATAATTTCAATAACTCACCCGTTCCTTGTACACGTCACGGTCGACCGAACCGCAGATTATCGCCGGACTGTTTGGCAAGTGTTTGGCGATCTGTAGACGAGGAAAAAACAACAATATTACTGTTATAATAAAATTATTACTACCCGACACCCGTATCAATATATATATTATTAGCACGCACGCTGCAGTTCTGCTAAAATCGAAAATACGTAGACCACGATATATACTCACAATTTCCAAGCACTTGTTGGTGCAAGACTTCACGCCCATACCGTTACAGGGGGCCGGTTCGTCCTGTTCGTGTATCAGAGCGGCGTATCCGATCGGCTGTTTGTTACCACCCTTGGTGATTTGGCTACTCAGAAACACGCCACAAATGCACGGCGTCTTTGCGGTCGACGAGGGCTGCGATTGTACGCCGTTCGACGACCCGAGAAACTGTTGCGGTTTTGACGCCGGCGCGTGGTTTAACATTTCGTTAAGCTTTTGGACCGGCATCGCCGACCTTTGTTGTACGCCACCGCCTTCGGATTGATCGGCGAAACTAAAAACCGATTACAATACATAAGTAAGGACATAAGGTTGGTTATCAATATTACTATACTAAAACATATAAGTAGGATACATAATTACGATACCTACTATAATTGGTAACGAAAAAAAAAAAGAATAAGCTGTGTGAAACCGATAATATTATATTATATTGTCGTCTCAGAAACTGTACACTTTGTGTACGCGGACCTGATTCGCCCATAAGTTTGAAGGCAACCAGACGCGAAAAATAATTAGGCACTTATTTTTATAGTGTAAAACCACTTACCACAATGAGATCGACCCGAGTGCGACTGCTAATGACACCATCGTTGTCGTAATCATCGTGATAGTTTTTTGGAAGCTGTAGCCGTAGGTACTTGTACGTTCAACAAGTGTGGATCGGAATTATTGTACTTGACGAACTCTGATCGCACACTGTAAGGGAATGCACTTGTTTTCGTTTGTACGACCGTATTTATAAACGGAGTGCAGACGACGAGAAGACTTCCTCGTGAATCGTGTTTTGTAAACACTAAATTAATGTTTCAAATATAAACGGAAACACGGTGATGGATAACTGTTTAATTTTCGAAACGAGAAACAATACTACATACGGTTCAGGAAACTCGTTCGCTGCGTTCGTTTTGTAAACAATAAATTACAAGTATAAAGCCAAAAAAAAAAATCCTGTGATAACAAAACAATTTTAAGGCCAACTTCACGCGATACTTTATATTATTGTTATACTTGTACACATTTTATACTCGACAATAATGAGACTTCGGTATTTCACTTTTACTGCAAATTTCATAGGTTCATAGTATTTACATCTAACGATTTTAACGTAATATGAGCATATCGTAGGTATATAACGTCATAAATTGAATCGTTACAACTCATAACGATTTCAATTTTAAGCCCTGAAATTTGTTGTTATATACCTATCTATAAAAGTTCAATTGAGAATTAAGATTTAAAATTAAAATTAAGATGTAAGTGTAAAAACCGATAAATTATTTTTGAAAAATATTTTGAAAAACATGGGTGTCTCTTTCATCAAGCTTTGCTCGATTACATGGGGCGAATTTACTCGATGTTTTTCAGCAATAAAGTGTGAGTGAGCTCAGTTGAAATTCACGATTACTGCTAGGCGCCACTATTCGAGTAGTCGCACTAGCACACTAGCTATTTTGTTAGCCATGTTGATTACAAAAAGCGATTTTACATGCCAGAGAATAAAATTGCCAGGGAGTAGCGACAAAAGTAGGCCAGCAGACAACTTTATTCGAGGGCGATATCGCTGAGTTCAACACGCGGCGAGTAAGCTATTAGGTCTATACACTGAGCGAGTTTGGTAGTTGCGAGAGAATTCGCTGGCTAGTTGCTAGTAAATTCACTTATGGTATAATCGACCTTTCAATTAAATACATTAAATTGGTACATTTTAAGCGGTTGCTGGTTGTCAACTTGTCGTTAGTAGTTAGGAATTACTTGCCATGCACCTATTATAGTGGTCAATGGTCATATAAACTATTAACAACTATTATACATTTATAGAATTTATAAAGGGAAGGGTAGGTACCTACTTAAAAATAAACTATTTATAGAATATTGAATATAAAACAAAAACACTACTATTATTATAATATTATAATAAGTATTATATTGATAAACTATAAAATATAAATTTGCAAGCTTAATTTTAAAAACGTTTAAAAATAGAACACTGGCTTTTGTTTTCTAACTTTCTATTTTAAATTGTATTATTACACGTCTGATTTTTAGTAACATTTTTATTGATAACGTCTGCTGTGCCTTCCATGACTACCTTGTCCCCGACACTACACCAAAATCCACACCTCACAAGCTTTCTTATGGTTTGTATTTCAACTTCGATTTTGACTAGGTCGCCGGCATAACACGCGTTTGGGAACCTCAGTTTCTTGGACACAACAACCGTGCCGTCACCAGGTAACTTGGTACCAATCACCCCGGACACCAGACCCGCTAAATAAATGCCGTGCACCAACGGACGATCGCCAGAATGTATGGGATTAGTGTCACCACTCAGGCGAGCAAATTCGTCGATATCCGTCTTATCGACTCGTTTCGATATCACCACACGATCGCCTACCGTAAGCGCTCTGGTGGACTGCAATCGTCTACTTAGCCGTACAAGCATGACGAGCGTTATGTATAATAATGATAACTATGAAATATATATGTTATACTTGACTATGTATGTATGTATATATGTAAGTACTTAGTTATTCGGATGAGCACTATATGTATTGGACGTGGCCGCCGCTTGAATGTCGTGTTCGGTACAGAAGTCTGTCAAAAATATTTTAGCCACATTCCTTAGCTTGGGGTTTTCGCTCTGAGCGTGCGACAGTATATAACCAACAATGAACGGGTTTACAATGTCTGTAAAAAAAAAAAGTAAAAAAAATATAGTAAACGAGTTTTAAAGATTTTCTTTTGAGCCTCTTATAATAAAATAATACAATGCACAAAACTAAAATTTCAATTGTTGTTTCATGTTTGTTATTTATAAGTTCTAAAACGCATATGGTATATATAAAAAAAAACCATTTTAACGGAATAAGGTACAGCTTATATTGGTTTATTATTTTATCAATCTGAAGTTTTTCAATTGTAAGACTTCAAATTTATTTTACTTTTTTTTCGAAATAGGTGCATGGTTTTAATTTAATTTACATTATTTTACGCCAAAACGTATCATGATACTATTTAACTTATGTAAATATATTAATTTTGTTAGCCAATATAACGAGAAAAAACATTGATATATTTCGCTTATTTTTATTTGAAAATCAAATTTTGTTTACTATAAGATATTTATTTAAAAATAAAAATAGGCGTACCTACATATATTTTATAAATATTTAAAGGTCTAGTGAGGTTGTTGGTAAATGGACAATCATTTTATAAACATACAAATCGATACTTATTGACTTCTCAGTTACCAGGGTAAATTCCAAAATTTAATGAGTTCATACATACTACATATACGTAATACACGGGGTACATAATATACGGATAATTTATTTATTTTTAACAGAAATTGTGTAAAGAAATAACTAAATATCATAAATATCATATGACTACTTTTTCTTAGTAGGTATGATAGTTTATTGGAAAATAGGGTCAACATATTTGGCAAGACGCATATGACAAATATTAATAAGGGAATGTAATTTAAATAACTTCCTTGTTATTTTATAATTATTATTTTAGTTACCTATATTTTTTATAAATCTCCCGCAATGATGCCTTTTTTTCTTAATTCATAGAAATAAATAAGTATAAGTATAAATAATGAAATAAATGTAGTATGTTTAGTTTTTAAATTATTTACTATTTTAAGTCATTTTTGAATGGTAGCATACAAAATAATATGAAATAAATGTAAAAACATTTGTAATTTTAAGACACGTTTAATACACTATAGCTTTTTATTTAGTGTGTATAATAATATTAGGTATATATATATATATAATAGGTAGATAGGTTATAAATGTTAGAAAATAATAAGTAAAACTGTCTAAGAAATGATCATACATTTTTTTGCTAATGTTTGTAAGGTATGTTATGTATATCTTACTGTTTTAAACAAACAATTAAAATAATAAATAAAGTTGAAATTGACATTATGTCACGTTTTAAGAAGACGCCACACCCACATTTGCTGTCTCCACCTTAAAAGTGCATAACAGTAAATTTACGTTTAGCAGTTCACTTTTAACTTCGTAAGTTTTAATAAAAACAAAAAAAAACGGGTGTAGTATCCTCTAATGATGAAAATACTTTATAATTTGTTTGTTCAGGAATAAAATAAATAATTGTACTTAAATTCATTAATATATAATAATGAATTGATAAAATATTTTATATTACGTCAATTGTTTGAATTTGCTAAATCTGTTAACCAAACCAAAATCTTTTAGACTTATAAGTTATACTTCATACTTATTGTTTTATTCAAATTATTGATTTATTTACAAATAATTATTATAATTAATAAATTCAGGTAAAATAATGATACACTTTTCTTACATAAATTATTAAATAATTTAATTGATTGTCTGGAGCTCTTAGCCAAAATTCCAAATACCTCTTAACTCAACAAATAAATTTTATATAAAACCACAAAAACAAAACTAAAGTCTTTATGCCCTTCTTTTAAATATCATTTTATAAAATAGTAAATCGGTAAAAGTTTTGATTTTTTTTTTTTTATCCAATAAGCGAGTTCAAAATTACTGCTAATAAAATTAATCTGCACATTCCACTTAAAAATCCTGTAAATGTCTATGGTACTGCTAAAAATCATAATGTAATATTGTTATCAATTATCATAAATAACAAATAAAATTATAAAATTAGAGTAGTTAATCATATTGAAAATAATATACTCATAATTTAGGAAACATGTATGTATTTTTAGGTTTAATAACTCGTATTATTTTATAATAATATATTAATGTGAATGTTAATTAATTAAATGTAAGCCCAGGACTTTATAGCATTATATTTTATATTCACAAGACTTACATACTTAATTATATGATAATAATTAAATAATTATCCACCAGAGTGCAATTTATATGGTTTTGATTACATTCTACATTTATAACAATTTAATATATTCACACATGTTTCTTTGATAAATTTTCCAATTTAAAATACTATAATTTTGTTAATAATCACATTATTAGAATTTGAAATGGGCATAAGCCAATATATCAATAAATGTATACACATGCTCATAGAAGCTTTACATTTAACTAAAATATATAAAAACAAATAAAATATGGATTCCACTGTGCCAATAAGTAAAAATACTATAATTTACTATCCAACAAATATTAAATATTTAATAACAAACATTTTACAAATTTTAAAATCAGTTTAAAGCAATTTATCATAATTCATAAGTAATTATTTCAAGTATTAAGTAAATGATTTCAAAAATATAAAACTCATTTATACAAAACAATAAAGCTTAATTATCACAGTCATTTTAAGAAATTCAACTGTATAATGTATATTATGTATGTTAAATATTCTACATTATTATCTAAATTTACTCAACATGACTAAACCATATTACGTTTTCCACCAATTTGGAATAAATGTCTTAGCCGTGAACCCACCAACAATTAATCGTTCTGCTTTCAAACATTCATCAATTTTTAACAGCGCAATACCAATTTTTCCACACAATCCTCTCAATTTTCCAGGTGGTCTTTTAACATCTAAATCAGATTCATTGTAAATATCAGCATCCAAATCCAAACCAGTGGGCGTATCATCAAAAACTAAAGGCATTATTCTTTTTCTTGTAACTCCAGTATGATGAGTCCTTGCTGTCAGTTCTTGTCCAATATAGCAGCCTTTATTAAAACTTATACCATTTAAATAATCACAGTTCATTTCTAATGGAAAAGATCGCCCTTTACATAATTCACTGCCTTCAGCAATACCATTTGTATATCTCCATTGTTGATAAGTAAATTTATTATCACATTCGTCCAAAAATATTTCTTTTCGGATGCCTGAAGTCTTATCAGATATAATTCTTTGACCTAAAATAGGCAAACGTGGGTCATTAAAAACGCTGAAAGAATTTAATTTCATATTCATAGGTGTAGAACTGAATAACGCCCAAACACTGGTATCATCTAATATGTTAATATTGAGTTTTCTTCTTAGTAGGTACATTTTTAAGTATTTGATTAGGTCATTAGCAGCATCTTTTTCACATTCCAGTAGTATATGATCATCCACTTTATAAATCAAACAGTCATATAAAACACGGCCTTTTGAATTCAGTATCATTGTAAACAAAGATTTTTCAGTTTTTAGTCTGAAAATATCATTGGTCATCAAACCCTGACAATAATCATACATGCCATCACCTTCAATTTTTATTAGGCTTTTATGGCTTAGAAGTTCTAACTTAGGTTTGAACGGAGTTGTAGAAAATAAACGTGCTAACTTCATTGGCACTCTCATTGTTCAAAAACCTTAGAAAAACATACAGTATCAACTAATTATTAATAATTTAATTATTCTAATATTAACTCTCATATAGTATGCGGTCTAATTCTATACACATACATACAATTTACAATTTAAAAGTAATAATTTTTATTTTAACTTAAACTAGATTAAATGTAAAATTAAAAAATAACTAAAAATACCAATAAATATTACAACACAACTTAAATATTAATTATAAATATTTGATGAAATAATTTAGTCTAAAAGCTAAATTAAATTTAAAATAAAAATAAATAAATACCGCATACTACATAATGTAGACATTAAAATGTGTGAATAATTTTAAATATTAATTTTCAAATAAAAGTTAATTGATGATTTAAACGATGAAATTAAGATCATGAAAAATCTTACCACAAAATACAAATATAATATTTTTTTTACAGCTTATACATAATGCACAAAATATTAAAACTAAATAACTTAAAGAATGGTTTTTTAATTGTTTAATAACTTATTTTATATAATAAAATAATACATTTATGCATAAAAAACATTAAAATATTGTTTGAAAAGATTAATACACAGACCTGCATTTCCATATATTTTATTAGTGGTATCTACAGTTATAAAACTCATATTAGTTTAAATATTATATGGCATAGATTGTTTTATGGTATTTATGAAAAAAAACTTTATCTATATCAAATCATTTTAGTTTTATATGGGGATTGGTGATATAGTTTAAATAATATATAGTTTTATAATTAATGTAAAAGGTTTAGTAAAATAATATTAAACAACAAAAAAAAAAAGTTCTGAAAATATGTATACCTAAAATGTTTATAATAATATGTATAACTTTATAATAATAAAAAACAATAATCCTACAAACAGATATAAATTTGAAATTATAATTATGATCTTCAGACTGAACAGTAATTCAGTATAGTATTTTATATAAGTCAATCCACATTTAAAGTTTTCAAATATATTAGAGTAAATGTGATTTGAATCTAGCTCTTAAAATAGTTTTACAAATATTATTATATTAAGAAAATCCTATTTTTTAGTTTGTAATACATTATCTATACTAAATAAATAAATACATTATTGAAATACTAAAATGTTGAAATACATATTTAAAATAAGTCAGCGTAGTAACTTATACCTGTTATAAATAAATTACAATTAAATAAACATAATTATATACTAAAATCTAAAACTAAATTACATTTTTAAGATAACAAAAATAACTTGACGATTAATATGAATTAACACTATACATGCTATGTTGTCTCTGTCTTATATATGTGTAACACAGCAAATCTACATATTATTATCAAAGTTAAAGAGGAGAATATATATATTATCGCACCTTAAATGCAGCTGAACATAGTAAACCACTATTGTGGCAGAGTATGCAACCTTAAACTGCAAAGAGTTAGTTTTCATATTTTTATTTGTAAAACAGAGACAGTAAATGCGAGTATAGTGTCCTCTTAAGTTTACAGCTAAAACGTTTTCACTCAATAGTTTTATATGTATGAAAGAAATAATAACTTAACACGTTTACTACAACTACAGATCATATTATATGAGAATACTTATTGTACAACTGAACAAATTGGGGTTTTAAAAAACAATTTTTAAAGATTGAAAAATTAAAATATCAATTTATACAATTTGCACATTTGTATAAAATAATACTTATAAGAGATGCTACAAAAAACAAATTGTATAATAGTAACCCTGACCAAATTGTAGTGCATTTAATTACAAAGTAAGTATAAAGTATTTAGTTATATCATTCAGTATATGCGAACAATATTAAATGATGCCATTTGGCGTCCTCTGCAGTAAACGGGTTAACAATCACTTTAAGTTTTTTTATCAACTTTTTAAATTGTTCAATAATCCATTAATATACTAAAAACATTTACTATTGCACAAAAATAAAATAACAAGTCAAATTCATATATATAAATAATAGGTATACAGTCCAAGACATTAAAATAAATATATATAGGTACAATTTATTTTAGTCAACATGTACTCGGGTTAAATTACACAACTTTTTTTAAATTGAAATATTTATAGATAAAAAATAATTGAACATAAGCAATAATTTACAAGATCACTAACTAGAAAACAGTAAAGTTACTTAATGGTTTCATGCAATTTTAATAATGCTATTGATTATAATAAATGGATAATGTACAATTTTTAATACACATACAAATTATCAACATTATATACACATTTTACTCATTTCCCTTATTTCAGAATATTATTTTGAGTAATTTTTAACTTTATAAACAAAATAAAATATATCCTAGTTTATAATATTACCCATTTATAAATATAGGAATAATTTAGTCCCATTAAATAAAGATATTTAAAAAAACAACTACGAGTAGTTTTTCTTAACACTAATGAAGTTATGAGTATAATCGCAAAATGAATAATGTCAATATAGCAGACCGCATACAACATGAATAATATTAAGATAAAATTAACGGTTTTAAATTATTCATTTTTAATTACCTGTTTTTATTTCTGGTGCATACAAGTACATAAGAGTTGTAATACAGGAAAGTATTATATTGTCATCATCTAAACACAAATTTTTTTCTATATTTTGGATACCACCATTTCCAATGATATAATCCTTATTGGCAGGATCTGAAAATATATAGATGGATAAATAAATTAAACAAATAGAGAATTGAAAAAGAAAATATGTGTATATGTGTATATGTGTATATGTAATAATTTTGTTTGCTATTGTTTTTAAAAATTGTAAATTAAGCATTGACTAAGCATTCAGTTTCCCAATCTACCTAAATACTGTATAATGTTTTTGTGTTATGTTGAAAAAGTTGATCTTCGCAAAAATAATAAAAATGATAATCAGATAAAAAGGTAGTAAGGCAAGTAAAATTGTATGTTAAATCTATGATCCCCAAAAAAACAAGTAGTAGAATACATATAAACAAAGAACCAATACAGGGCTAAGGTTACTGTTTAATGAGCCAAGTAAAATAGGAGCTTTCAATAACCGATCAATAAATCAATGATTTTACTCTATGAAAATACATATTAATGTTAAAATATCTTGTTTAGGTACTTGTTTGTTATCGCCCCGCCAGTACCCCGTAAAAAATTTATCGCCCTGCCACTCTTGATGTTATCGCCCCGCCGTTAGTTGTATTAGCTGTTCCTACAATTATCGTTTAACTCGTGATAGATAATCTATTTTAGGAAATATTTTGGGAATAACTACGTTTTATACGTACGTACAGTTTAGTACGTTGCTGACTTTTGAGCTTTCGTTATTATAGTGCCTACTTTGTTCAGACTTTTATGTAAAATTAAATTTTAAAAAATGTGTAAAATATGATTAGACAAAATGAATCACTTATAATCACTTGCTGTTATTTCATAAACAAATGTTAATAAAAATTAGATATTCTTGTGTTTATAATTTTAATAAATTCTAAGAAAGTATGAATGTTATTATGATAATGTTAAAACCTAGTAAAATAGGTATGCCCCAAAAAAGTCCTGCTGGAACATCATCACACATGACTTCTTAAATCAGTACATCCTACACAATGGGTTAACCTAAACTATGTACATGCATTAATTTACTGGAACAATAGGAATGCAGTACAAATGTTAAATGAAAACAAAAATACTATACAATAGTTATTACCATTGACTAGATTACAGAGTCCAGCTGCAGCAAATGCTATCAGTTTGTTGTCGTCAGAAGCCAACTGTTCTATGAATAAATCGATTACCTTCTGAGTACGTATGTGCTGATAATTCACAGGATCGTATGCAAAGTTAGCAAGGTTGGCCAAAACTTGAAGCTTGGACTCTATACAAGTAAACAAATATATAAAATATACATTAGTAGATCCGCTGCAGTCACGGTTCGTTAGGACATCAGTCATTTATACCCGCACTATTGGTTTTTCGGAACTCCTGAACGAGCTGCTTCAGGAACTCTGGCCGGTTTATTCCATCGGCCGGCGTGCGCTTGAGCAAGTCCTGTGGTTTATGAAACATATATAGACCACAGCCACAGGAAACGGTGCAAGTAAACGTAAACGTGAACGATGAATGCCTAAAGCCTATTTTATTAACATTTATCCTACATTAAAATAACACAAGCGACATTCGTGTAGTAATGCCGTAGCGGACGTACGATTGTACGAATAATAATATGTATACATGAATAGTACGTACGATAAGAACTAAGAAGAACCTTGTTATCAATCTTCATCGATTTTGTTGTGCCTTATCAAGGTTAACCACGATTCGGTAATAACCACGATTCTATGACAATCGTGGTACGGTGATAACTGCAGTCCTGTGATAACCGTAGTTCGTAATTGCGCGACCGCCGCGAGCGCGGACGGACGGCCGGCAGATGGCAGTCCAGTCGACTGGTGCAACCACTTCCGTCGGTTTGAAACACCGACCCGCCACCGACTGTTGAAAGTTCATTTTCGCTACGCCGACAGACGTGCGCACTCGCCGCACGAATACCCATCACCCCGCAGGAGTCGCACACTTAATTGCTTCTTCATTTGTTCTCCCCTTTTTTTCTTTTTCTTTCACTCTCTATCGTTTCTCCCATTCTTAATTTCGCCTGTCGTTGAATCGTCACTTAATTAATTTCGTATTGCCGCTGCAACAACCGCAATAAATGCAATTATTATCATATCACACTCCACTAAAATAAAAACCTATAAATCTGTTTATTAAAATCTGTTGATCGCGACGAAAATAACATATTACCGTCGACGGGTGCCATCTCCGCTCATCATCCACCTACGGCTGGCGAAATAATTCACGGACGAGCGCCGGAAATGGAATGCAAGTCAGAGTTCGGAGCTTCCTCTCGCTGTTGGTAAGTTGAATATTATTTGTGTTTATCCGACCTGTAACACCCCGGGGGCACTTGTCTCTGGTCGCTTTGTACGCGCGTATCATAATATTATTATTATTATGTGCTCATTGTAATGCGTGTCTGTGTATTGAAGTGTTATTACTGTTATATTATACTGATTGTGCTTTCCCGTTTTGCGTTTGTAGTGACTTGTTGACTGGCGTCGTCCAAATTGTTATCTCTGTTTACCCGAAACGTTATTGTATAATAATAATATAATATATTATTATGTATTTTCTTTTTTACATATCAATCGAATTTATATGTATTTTCTTTTTTACACATCAGTCGAATAATTACGTACCGCGAATATTATACGTAACCCATGAACCCTTCACGGCCGATTTTATGTTGTTTTTATTATTATTATAATTTCTGATTCAAGTAGAGGTGTTCAATAATATTGTAGAGGGTACGCATCGCTGTCGTTACTTTTAATTGGGTATAAAAATACATTTTTAACCGGTACGCCGGTACACGGTTTTTGGACGGTTGATAACGACGTCCGCTCTCGTCGTTGGGGTGGTTGGCGGAGAGTCAAACGGGGTTTCGACGACGGTTATTTTTAGCGGAAGCGTGCGTTTCCACCGGGTGATTAACCCCCGGTTTCGATAAGACGAACGCCGCGCGTGTGTGACCGACCTGCGTGCGGCCACCGGGACACTTGCGGCGGCGGCGGCGTCGTCGTCGTCGTCCACCGCTTAGGAGGAGCAGTCCTGTTCGGGTTGGCTGTACCGGCGCGTGTTGCCCTTGACACAAACTCGATCCGCGGCGGCGGCGGCGGAAGATGGGTAGGTAAGTAGGTAGGCACCAAGCACCATAGGTAGTAGGTACACGAACATATATATTACTCGCATCGTCCATCCCGTCCGGTACGTTGACCGGACCGGACGCCCATCGTACGTGTAAACGCACCCGCAGCCGCCGCCGCTGCACGTGTCGACGGAACTTATCGGACGGCGCACAAGACCGACCGGGCGCCGCCGTCGTCGCTCTACCCCGTCGGTTAAAGTGTATTTATAAATATACTACCGACGATTGCCAAAAGGCCAAGGGAACGAAACGTATATTATATTGTATATATACCATATCAAAAATATACATATACATATATTACGACAATATTTTATGTTTTCGAAATTTACTCTCTACTTCATCTCCATGTGCGCGTCTTTCTTCCTCGATTCGCGCGCGTGTCCTTCGTCGTCGTTTGATATTATTCGTTTTGTACAGCCTAAGACAAACACGGTGTCTTGAACACACCTCGGCACATTAGCGGCGCTTGGCGGTCGTTAGCGCGCATTTCTCCTCCTTTTCGCCGCGCTAACGACCACGTCTCGGTTCACGTATACTTGTGTATATTCGGATGGATTAATTAATAATACTATTATTATCACGTTTATTGTTTTGTGGCGTATATGCAACCCTGAGACCTCCACCTCGGCCCCACCCCACTCGGAGGACACAAGTACGTCGGAATGTGTCGTCGTTGCGGTTAACGACGCAGCAGCCCTTCAACGTGTGTACATAATAATAATTAATAGGTACATCACTTAACGAATTCTTTTGTATTTTAAGTTGACAACACTTAAAAAAATATTAACATTCACACTAACTAGGTACCTACTAGAGAATAATATAAAATGTATGAGTTAGTATACCCTTAACAGTTCCACGATGCGTGTATTATTATTTATTAATGTTCGATAGTTAAATATTTATCAAGCGGACTATGAAACGAACATTATTATTATGATTTACTTCCTATAAGCGGTTCGGGGAAAAACAATGGCAGACGCTCGTTTGTGAGGGGGGAGTCCAAGAGTGCGTAAGCCCAACCCGAATAATGTTATACACTATGTAGTGTGCTAGACGGCACGATTTTTTTTTTGCCAATTTTGATAGTCCTCAAATTTGCTTTTTCATTGTTTTTTGTTCTCGTTTCATTACATTTTCGGAATTACATCGTGGTGAACCAATCGAAAATTAATAGAACGACTCGGTGCAAGGAACGATAAGCGGGCCGCGTGACTCACTGGGAGATAGGGAAAAAAATGTAATTCGTGCCGTGTTTCGATCCTTAGAACGGAGTTTCAAATATTGTTACGAGTTCTACGGCGCAGTGTACAATGCATATAAGAGGAGATTACGTTCCGCCAATATTATTTGTCTAGTCAAACAGTAGCAGAACGTGTTGTTGATATTTCGGGGAAGTGTTCGAGTGCCTAGAAAATAGTGCATAATATCCCCTGTTGCTGCGGTGTAGGCCTCGCGAACGGGTGGGGCGGCGGTTAAGCTCTGTGGCTGGCGAAAACATGTGTGTCCTATTTTTTAATCGCAGAAAACCTAACTATGCGATGATAGCGACTACAACCGCGGCCATCGGAACCCCGATGACGACACTCCGTCAGCCACCATAATGATATTATACATAATATAATGTTATGCATCGGTAAATACTTGTAGGGCGTTTGTTGCACAACCACAATATGTATATTATATTTTCTGCCGCAGCGTTCGCCCTGTATAATAATAATATAATTATGCGTCGACTCGATGACGACAACTACGACGGCGGTGGTGGTGGTGATGATGATGATGATGATGATATCGCCGCCGCGTTTAACGCGTGTGAAGCACGTCAAACACGGCCAGCAACGGCAGGCTTATTAAATATACACTGCGCGCTCGTTCGTTCGTTCGTTCGTTCCCCGATAGGGCAACTGGTCAAAGTGCACAACTATTATTGTTAAATATTACGCGACCGCGCGCGCGCGCGCGCGTGTGTGTGTGTGGCGCGTGCACCACAGCCGCGCTATAATATAAAATATTATTATGTTTATAATAATAATAATAATATAAAATATTATACTATGCGCGACTATAATATTATTATTATCATGCACACAGCACTGCTATAGGGGAGAGGCCGCGGCGGCGTGTTCCGCTCGCCGCGTTGCCATATCGGCTCCGGTGACCGGCCCACAGTGTAGAACAGCTCTATTCACTGTAATATAATAATATTAAGGACGAGGACGACAAAAAAACGACGGTCGCTCGGAGAGACGGGTCCGGGGCCGTTTGTAATAGTATAGTAACCCTTCGACGACCACGACAAACATTGTTGTTGTTGTAATAATAATAATTGTTGTTGTAGTACGGTTTCCGTTTCCAATCGCCGGCCCGCCGCTTTTCTCGGGAAGCTGCGACGATCGTTCTAACCGCGTGCGACGGTAAATACGTTTTACGATCGTCGTAATAACCCAGAACGCCGACGGGGATTACACGCTACTCCGATCGCTCGGTGAAACGACGTGGTCTCGATAAACGCGATTTAATTGCACTTACGTAGTAGTATGTCTTACTTTATTATTACATTTTATAATGGATTCTTGTAGTTTTTTAGTAATAGCTTTTCGAAATTAGGCATTTACGTAGCACGTTTTTTAACATCACCACCTTGCGTGCTGTAGCGCCGTAGCGGGATGATATTCAATCTGCAGAGTGAAATATATTACTTCTTATCTCCCTATAGTATCTAAATCTGTAACATTTATTCGAAAACCTCAGTGTTATAATAAATAACAAGACCAATTTATTTAATTTACAATATTACTCCCTTTTCATCAAATAGGCACATGTATATTCTTTAAGCTAACTACACTGTGTAACTATTTTGTTGTTTGAAAATGTTTTCTCATTTTACTTGAGTATATCTAATAATTTCATTAGCAGTAAAATGTTCAAATCTTAAATATCTTACTAGTAATCCTAGTCATTACGTGTAGTTTAAATTTATTGTTTTTAATATATTTATTTACAATTTTTATAATTATCTTTATCTATAGAGTTTATGATTTTCTGTAGTTGATTATTCGTTGGTAATTTGATACCATATTCATTTTCATATTATAATGATCTATCACAAGATGTTTCATTAGTTTAAAATATTTTATCTATTATATGGCTTAAATGTTCAAACTATTATATCTTCAAAGAACACCGATAAAAATTTAATATTTTACAACATGTTCTAACTCCTAATACAAAAAATAGTCGGTGCATATGAATTATCGTGTTCAGTTTTTAAATTACAATAATATTTATACAAATTACAAATTACTTAAACCAGAGAAAAAACAATGTCTATATAGATGATTAGGTACAGTTTTAGACATATGACTACACTACCTATGTATTTTTAAAATATTTTATCTCTATAATATTTTTTGTTTTAAACAATAATATAATGAATTCCTAGTGATTAAATAAAAAAAAGAATCTTTAAATTAATTTAGTATCAAATTAAGTAAGTACCTACCAAATGTTAATATTTATAATTTATTTCTAGATTTAAAACTATGTTACGTACAAACATATCTTATTGAAATTAGTTTGTGGGTCCTATTTACACTTGGAAAATTGAAATGTCCATTGTTACCTGTATAGATAATGAAGGTATAACAAATAATTGTATTTATTATTACATACATTTTTCAAATAAAAAAAAAACATTCATTGTATCACATATAAACTATCCTGCAGGTTATTGAACTACATAAAAATAGAATTTAAAAACAATTTAATTTAATTAAGTACGTATACAAAGTGATACAGCGTACCTACGCTTATTATTTCGAAATTTAAACTATTTGAAAATTTAAAAACTGTACTTTTACATAATTGAATGTCTTTGTAAAACAACTTTTTTGGATAAAAATTAAATTTTAACAATTTTGTATTGTTGTCCGTTGTTTACATTTTTTAATTGACCATCTACATATTTTTATATTCCTAAGAAGAATATTTTTTGGATTATTTCGTTTGTATGAAAATCAAATTCCAAGCTAGTAGTTAATTGGTTATAACTTATTAACTAGTATTAAAGGTATTTATAAATATTTAAAGGTTATATTATGAGTAATGGATAAATATTTTGTGGAATCTAGGACATTTCATCCGCGTCTCCAAAAAATATTAATTTCTGAGTAAAAATTAAAATGTATATTTTGCTCATTCAAAAAAGTTAAAACTTTTCGAAATAATTAGAGTTGACACTTCAGTGGTACATTACCGCTAGTATAGTGTAGTATAATATAATTATTAAATTAAATATTATTGATAAATGATGTACTATAATTAAAGACGTATAACTGAATCTACTAAAACATAAGTCGTAACACCCATACAGTTTGCTATTATTACCTATGTAGGTATTATTATAATATATTAATTGGTAAATATTCGAATAATCATCTCTATTATTTTTTTGTTTTGTCATCAAGTTGGTTATTTCCTAATTGATTTGTATGAATTTTTTTTAATTTGTGTATCAATAAACTCATTACACATATTCCTTATGTAGATTTGTGTATCTATCATTCGTTTCCTGATTAACACGGTTTATAACCGTTACGATTTTATTTTTTTCTATCCACTACTACTGTTAATTATTATTCGAGTTTTGGCTTTTGTCCAAACGAATTAAATCACTAACTCTCTAATTTGAATACATGTAATTGCGTCTAAAAAAAAAAACCCCCGGCGAGAATGATGGGAACCGTGAGTAACGTGGGAACAGGTTCTCAGGCACCTGTTTGTGTATGCCGGACAAGGGTGGTTGTTCATGGGGTTAAAGACCCCTTCGTTTGAATAATGTACACATATATTTATAAATATTATTATAATGGAGGGCGCTGGCCCTTAACCGGCATATTGTTCCATGTCGGTGGAATCATCCCGCGTTTCATTGTTTATAGGGTCATTTTACACCTGTTGTTTTCTCGTTTTTTGTGCCCTAAAAATCTTCCTGGGTTTTTTTTTTTTAAAAAAAAAACTGTTCATGCACAAAGGCTGACCCTGGGCAGGAAACGACGATTGGGGTGAATATTTTGTGTATGTAAATCACTATTCCTAAACATTTTAATTTAACGCTTGACAACGCACAGTCACTACGAATTCAATTTTACGAAATTACAGAACTAATATAATTGTGTTGACTACTCAGTTGGCTTTTATCGTTATGTTTTGTCGTTTGTTTTCCTCTACTCAAATCATATCGCATTGCTATAATATATTATACTATAATATATATTGCTATATTATAGTATTGGTATTTCGTATGATGTATGTTATATTTATAGGTTAACGCTGCCTTTAAAACAGTACACTTGTACAAGTGTATTATACGTATAATATGTATTTCTTTTAAATTTCACAAATAAGTCATAAACGTTTCCTGCCAATGCGTATATAATATAATATTATATTATTCTTTATAAATTATTTTTTTGTTCGCACTATCCTTACCAAAACGACAGAAAATTTGCATTTCAATCGGTTGTTGTAATAATTAACAGAAATATTCGTTTTTGAAACGTCGTAGGCGTATACATGTACGAGAATAATTTTGGTGTTTTTTTCTCGTGTGTGTTTCTCCACGATTTTTTGTGGTGTTTTCTTTTTTTTTATTATTATTATTTTTATTTTTCTACCTCATCGCTGCTACACAACACAACACACCACACACTGGCACACACCACACACTAGCGCACACCGGCATTATAGGTTTTGAGGGGAAAGTAGGTTTTACGGTGACGACCATATGCAGGTTGTTTTGTATATATCTGTGTATATGTGTGTGAAGTTCACGGTGAAGTGATGCTCGCTCAACAGGTACACACGCACACACTCGCAGTCGCCAGTATGTATATATATATGCGTCACACATATACACTAGCGCGCGCTCGTATACGGCACACACATACACACAAACCCATACATTCACTCACTCACACACATAAATATACGCACGCACGCAGAGGCACTTGTAATTACTGGCCGCACCGAACCAACAACGGCGAAGGGTGAATGCCCTGATACGAACCAACCCCGTTTCCAATGCATGGGTCATTCACCCTATAAATAATATAAAGTTATTCTTTCTTTCTTTCTTTCTTCTTTTTTTTCTAAACGCCTCGTGTGTTGGATGGGACTATGGGAGATACCATACGGGGATAGCCCACATGCCAAACCACACAATGCCACTTGCTGCTTGTCGCGTTCATAATATTATAATATGTTGTTACTGAATTATTTATTTGTCATGGGCTATCGTTTATTATAAACAAAACATTATCGTTTTTTATTTCTTTTATTTTCTAAAAATCCATAGGTCGTCTTGGAGAAACTTTCATGATTATTGAAATGATGAGTATATTATTATAAGTACTTCCTTGTAATCTATACCGTACGATTTGTATTTTATTTTTGATTTATTGAAAATACTATGTATGTATATGTTAGTAATGGTCATAATTATAGATCAGGTTTTTTTTTTGAACAATATACGCTCATTTTTTTGTGTAATTACTTTGTTGTTACTTTTTAAGCTATGATGGTAGGACAATATTTTGAATACATCATAAGGATGTGTGCGAACATGATTATTATCATTTCACTTTCAAATGCAAAAAAATAAACCACTTAGTAAATTCTAAATAATCACATTTATAGCATATATTACACCTACAAATTTTACATAGAGTTGTTTCTAACGAACATGCGTCTATCTGCCTAATGTAGTGCCTATATGTATATACGATGCTTTAATACACACATCTAAAATAGTAAAAACACGAACCACTATTGCACGCGCTAGAATTTTTTTCTCTCCACCTGTTACGTGTGTTATTCATTAGTCACGTACGTGCTATTTTACATAATAGGCAATTTTTTTCTACTTGTATTTAAGATGGTAGTACCTCTTTAAAAGTTTTAAGTACACCGGGCGTATAGTTGAAATAAACAAAATATACAATTCTATCGTACATAGTTAAAAACTTAATGGGAAGTTTTTGTAAAGTGTGTGTGTATGTAATGTTTCAAGCGTTATTCACATTTCAAAATCCGTACAATGAGTTTTAATTAATGTGAATTGCCGAGTGAAAGCTTACTCGAAAGAGTTTTTTCAGTTATAATATTGTGAGGGCAAACTTAGGAAGCCCGCGTCCGTGTATATAATAATCACGACGATGCTCATATACGGGTAGGAGAATATTGTTTCATTTTTAGTGCCAAACGCCCACTCCCCCCTATAGTGTGCGAGAGGCCACTATATTTTGTTAAGGGGCACCACACCCTTCTGTGCGCTATAATTGCATTCGTTGTTAAAATAATAATATGCTGGTGTGCGCATGCATTTAACCGTCTTCATCTACGTGTGCCCCGTGGGTTGGCATCCCGCCACATTTTGTTTTTAAGTTGGGAAAGCATTATCATTTCCCCTTGCTTGCAATAAAGCGTCCATGTTAGTAGTTAAGTAGGTGTTACAACAATAATAATAAACTGGACGGAAGAAAAAACATAATATAATGAAATATTATAAATATTCCGTGGTTTTATACAGATTTACAGTTATCTCTAAACATTTATCACACAACTGAAATTACTCAACCGTCATATCACAATGTTTGTGCTCATAATCCGGGTCTTCGACCCCGAAAGTCACAAACCACGCCAGTGGTAGCACTGAAACACAGCTAGTGTGCCCCCTTCACGTCGTGAGAACGAGCGAGAGAAAAAACAACAGTGGAAAACTAGCAGTACTCATTATACAGTATGGTACAAAACATCAACTGTTTGTCACTATTACTAATTTTTTTTTTTTAAAAAAAAGGGTAGATATTTTTAATTTTTGTACGCATAACAAACTTGAATGCATATATTATTGAGAAGATTTGATTAAATAAATCAACAGAAATACAACCATCATTACCTCTCACGTTTCGGCTGCGCTGGCCGGGTCAACGTCCTCATTCCACTAAACACATAACACACATATCCGTATGACGGAGGCGTACAGTTTCTAAAATATTTTAAAACGAAAATTCTAAACTCTTCATTCGTTTTTGGAATTGCAGTGTCGCTTTAAGGAAAACCTTGTCCAATGTATTTTATTGCATTAAATTACATCTATATTAAATACACGGTATATTATTATATAAACACTACATATTAATATTGTGTATAATCTCCATTTGCCTATAGACGCCTAGTCATGTTTGGTATGTATTTATTACAAGTTATAATATTACATAAAAAATCTTAGATTGAAATTATATAATAATATATTTTGATTAGGTTAGGTACTAAAATTATTTATCCAGCCGATTTGTAATTTTATTAGTTACTTATTATAGGTTTATATATTGGGTGGGTATATTTATATGTTATATACAGTAGTCTTAAAGTGCCTAAAGAAATGCTTAATTGAGCTGCTAATACTTAAAAAAAAATGATGAGGGTGGTTTTATTAATACCCGGAGACTGGAGTTTATTCATCCCTATAAACTTTATAGGGGTCGTTTATAAACTAAAAATACTCTTTATGACTACCACTATTGCTGAACATAATATTAAATGCCTTACGTATGAAGTACGTTTTGAACCACTATTGTATACAATTTTATTCAACGTGTCGGCAGTTTTTTTTAATGACGATGGTTTTTTACCGCGCGTGTTTCAATATTTAATTATGTACTGATATAATTTCTAATTTTTGTGATTAAATACTTATTCTATCTGGTAAATAAACGGTATATGTATGGAATGTTTCATTTTTGAAATATTATTTATTTCCCTTAAGTTTAGTAGAATACTTGCTTTTCCCTTTATAAATATTCGATCATGATCATTTTTTTCACCCTTTTAAATGAACATACAACATAATATTAAATGAGTACTTTTTTATGTTTTCATTTTAATTTGATTTCTTACATTGAATTAATTTAATCGGAGTATTTTTAGATATTTTAATCGTATTCTTTATTATGCATATTTATTTTACTCTTGAACTTGGGTATTAAATATCAGTAACTAGAGATTTAAGTGATAATATTAAATTACAGGGCAATATATTTTTTCTTCCACAAGTGTTGAATTGTAAAGTCGTGAACACTATTTTTGGATACACGCCCTATGATGGGAATCGGGCCGTTGATTGTGTACCCCTATTATATAATGTCATTATAAAAATCGTTATTGAATTAAATATAATGTAATCGGTTGGTGAATACGGCGGATTAGTGTCTTGGCGAACGCACGAACTGATAAAAATGAATACGACGTAGGTATAATAGCATAACAAAAAAAAAATATTAATAACTGATACGATACAAATCAATAACACTGTCGTGCGGTGTGTATGGAAGAAAACGAACACCTACCAATAATTTTCGGTAGTTGTCGAGATGAGGTATACGTTCTTGTCGGACGGCTTGTGGCACGATGAAAACACCCTGTATATAAAGCTGAATAGGGCGGTGTGGTGACCTTGATTCGTACGCTGGCCGATCTGTTACGCATTGTTGCCAGCGCGTCCCCCACCCCGTGCGTACGGGCGCGCGCGTGTGAGTTTCGTGTGTGTGCAACGCGCAAGTGTATGTTTGTGCGTGTGTATGTGTAAATGCGCGCCGCGCCCGCGCCGCCGCCGCCGCCCACCCGCGCGCTCGGCCAGGGGTGGTGGTAGTGGTGGTGCCGTGCTGTTGGCTGTGCATCGGGTACCCGCGATGGTGCGGCGCGGGTGAAGGGGTCGGAGTTAAGGACGCGTTGCGCGTACATCGCGCACGGTCCGCTACGGGAAGGCCGAACTCGGTTCCACGTGTCGCCACCAGCGCTCTCTCGCTCGGTGTCGTTCCGTCTCCTTCGCTCCCGCCCGCCCACCCACTCGTCCGCACGCCGATACCACCGTTGCAGCCCGTGTAATAACCCGCCCCACCCCGCGCCACCACACCCGTCCGCCGTCCGCCTCGTCGTCGTAAGTAGTCGGCGTCCGACTACAGCGTGACCTCAAAACTATTTAGGATATTTTTGGTGAGAGAAGAAGAAGAGCGGAGAGATAATAAAAAAGGGTTTGAACGTATTTTCGTATTTGCATAATCGTGTGCCGGTCCGTTGTACATGCCGTGAGTACAAAATCTTTCGAGAAGCGGTTTTATTTTTTGGTTTTCTCCCCGTTTTCTCCGCGTGACGAAATCGTTTAAGAATTAATCGCGGTCGTACCTGCAGCACACAGTGCACTTTGGAAGGACGTTAAAAAACGTAACGTATTCTGCACCATACGGAAGATAGACGTATCATATTATTACAATAATGTAAAGGCGCGCTACATTATGTTATGTGCGCGTACACAAATGCCTGTACCGTGTGAAGGCCAGAGAGCTTGAAAGTTGTGTATAGGCTGTGGTAGAGGGGGTGGGGTACGTGCGTGCGTGTGGTAGCGAGAGCGGTGCTCGCGCGTGTGTGAGTGTGTGAACGCTGTCGTCCGCGCGTTACGATGCACCCACTTGTTGGCCTCGCGGCGCGCACACTGTTGCCGCGGCGGCGTGGCTCGTCGGTGGGTTTACTGCGTGCGGCTCATCTCGGCGTGTGTTGCAAGGCGGATTTTTTTCCACCCTGTTGCAATACGCGAGACCCCACCCACCTAGTAGCGACGACGGCCATGTAGCGAAGAAAACAACCTCGCCGCCGCCGCCGCCGCTTCTGCGCGCGATCCGCCAAGTGTATGCGAAGTTTTCATTTTGTGTTTTTCCCCGTACACACGAGCCACGCGCCGCCTTCGCCGGGACAGGCGCATATTATAACAATAATAATAATAATAATATCGTGATCCGCTGCGTACCGGCGCGCGACCTTGTACGTCGTGTTTCGCTTTGCCTTCATGATCACCCCGACGACGGTTTTCATCACGTTTCTTCTGTGTATATTATTTTATTCGCCTCGCCCAGTTGACGTTATTGTGAAAATGACACATTGCCTCATCTACACGTGTGTGTGTGTGAGTGTGTTTCTGGGTGTTGTGCGTTTTTTTTTCACCCGGTAGTCCTTATTTTAACGCATATTAACTATGAAAAAAAAATAAACAAACAATGTAACGTATTACGATCCTATTTTCGATAGACGTATGAAACACGCCTTGAATAATTCCGGCAAACCGTATTGCGACAAAACATTTTGCGCTCAAATCGCGTATACTACCATTTCACTGCGTACGCAGGTTATGCGGAATGTTGTATGTATTTTAATACTGATAAGCCACAAAAAATGTACCTTTTATACATAGTCTCTGAGACTCTGACTGATTACAAATTGTTGAGTTGAGAATTATAATATGAAAATATATTCTGTATAAGGCACATTACAACCATAACTTGAAAAGTTTATTTATTTTTTAAAATGTCGTATTGTGCTTCCGTGTACCAGCTAAATTTGCAGTTTTGAAAACATTTCCTGTAAAGATTTTTGGCGATTTTCATAAAAATAATAATAGGAAATTTAATATTTCCCTTTGTTTTCAGAGGTTTAAATCAATATGTCCATAGTCACAATGAATAATTTGTTTATAAGTATTTCACTTTGCCGTCTATAGACACACATAGTAAATTCAAACAAATTCATTCATCATTTCATCTATTAAACAATACTGCATATACCTTTAATTTAGTATTTTTATCTCAATGAATTGACAATATTTATGCTAACATTTAATTTTATAATTTATTAAATACTAATTTGATACATAACACTTCTGATATATTTTACTTTATTTTTCTGAGCTCAAATCCATTTTAATTACTTAGTGTATCTATATATTATAATTTATAATAATACGCCCGACGCGGGCGCACATTGTTAAATAACTTTTTTTTATGATTTTACTTATAAATCATTTATATTTGCACACATTATATTATTATTAATTCTTATTTTTATGTATTCCTATTCGTTAGTTTGGATTTAATTAACTCGTAAGTTATGTAAGGATTAATTCTAGGTTTCTCTAAGCGATTTCTAGAGTAGGTAACTTATTAACTAAATAAAAACATGCCACAATTATTATATAGACAATATTAACAATATTAATTTAATTACTCTAGTTTTTTTTAAACCTTTAACCAAAAAAGTATATTTATCCGAGAAAAGCGGTAGACACCAGATTTAATAATTAATGAAATACAATATAATACGTTTAAATAACTACAAAACAGGCTAAAATAAAATAACTACGTAGTACAATCCGGATTGTTGACAATGCTATTTTATTTAAATAATAAAAATTATATAGGTTTTAAATTTGTTGTAGTTCTAAAATTAGGAGGTATCTTTATTATTATGATAATTATTTAAGTTAATTTTAATCATAGTTTTAATTATTTCCTTGTTGCATTTTAATGTTAATTTTGATCACCCCTTCAAATAATGTTATCAAAAGAAAACAATGATTTAATGTATCACTTTATGTGTGTGTATCTCAATAATGATTTAGTCCGTTTAAATACCTCGATTATTAACTCATTTTGGCTTAAACATCATTATAGGTATTAATGAATAGCTAATTTATTTTAGAATTTTTCCTGGAATATATTAAAATGTACCCTATTCACGATGACACTTGTAATTTTTCCTCACAATTAAGAAAGTATAGAAGACACTTAAAATAATATGTTAATGGTTATTATGAATACATTTACAAACAAATCGTTTAAATTAGTTTAACTTACAGATCGGTAACATTTAAAAAAAAAATATTGAGCTAATAATTGTAGATTTCTTTATTTAATAATATGATATAAAGAAAAATGGATGAAATATTTAAATTATGATATAATAATTATACTTAGATCAAACATAATTATTACACACATTTAAATATGTTCATATAGAAAACCCAATTTATAAGACAAACGGCAACATACTATCACTATAATGTTTACTTTACATTCGGTATACGTCACAGACTACAGTATTTGTACATTACTAAATATAATAATAATTAATAGTGATATGTATATCAGTATATTTACTTAAAACAGATTATATTACGTAATGTTTTTTTTATTGAATATTTAAACATGATATTTTTTTAGATTTTGGAGTACCTACTTTATATTTTTAATTTTGATTAATGGCATAAGATTATAATATAATTTAAATATGGTTTAAATTGTATTTATTTTTTTTAATTAATAAATTATTATAAAAGTTAGAAAACCCGGTAACATTTATTATACTAAAATGCAAAATGAGAAATAACTACTTATCGGGTATATATTGTGATAAGTGATAACTGATTGTGATCATTTTTTCAGTTAACACTATATTTCTCATCCGGATTACCTACGTTGCATTGAATCAGGATTTTTTTGACTAGCTAGTAGGTACCTAAATACACATTAAAAGGAACATTTGAAATTTTTAACTCAGAACACGCAAGCGCAGTAAGACTTATTATAAATAGTGACATCTATTTTTGATTCCATGTTTGGGGAAGTCTTATTTTTTTTTAAGTAATTTTGACTTATCAACTTTGGCTCTAAAATTAAAATTGACTAATTGAGTCATTTCAGTGCGTTTGCCGGGTTTCTTGTTGTTTTTTTTGATTTAGTAAAAATTTAAATCATAATAGTTTTGGTTTTCAGTGTTTTTAGATATTTTTATTGAAATTATGTTGCTTAAATATTACAATTACAATAATTATTATATTATAACGAAATAATTATATCATGTATTAAATAATACTGATAGTTTAAAAAAAAAATGTGTTGAACATAAAATCTGAATTTTGAATGACTCTAATTCAGAAGTTTATATAATTGTAGAGCCGTTATAGCGGCCAAGTTGAAAAATACTTAAACAAAATATGCAATATTAATATCCAATATTAATTATATGAAATATTAATATTAAAAAATATATAATACACTGCTATTGCCATTTATAAAAATTCAAATTTTGCCTTGAATACGCTTACTGGGAGGATTAACAATTTTATAAGTGTATTCTATAGTTTACATATAGCTTTTTAAAAATTTCCCAATTCAATGTAAACCGACGTCCGACACTATATTATATGTTATGCAATATAGATATTTCAAATAGTATATAATATTATGTCGATAAAGTTATTTGTATTAGAATTTAGAATGCATTTTTGTTGTAATTAAAAACAATTCATCCCGTCGAAATTGACATTGTCCCTATAATGCAATAGGCAATACATATATTTAGCTTGTATAATACTTAAAAAAATATATTTTTAGATTGAGCTTAATATTACACTTTTAACATTAAAAATTTTACTTATGTTTTTATTATTTTTAAATTTGCATTTTTATTTTAGAATATTTGTAATATACACCTATTAATTGGTAATTCTAACATAATGAACAAAACAATTAGAAAAAACTATTTATTTAATTCAAATGTTGCATTTTATAAACATTTCTAATAAAATATTACTATGAGTTTACAGTGTCGGCCATTGTGTTTCCCGTTTTCCGGTTTAATATCATGTAAAACGTCATGAGGGTGCACCCTGTGTACATAGTTATAGAAATAAATCAATTTAAAATCTCAAAAATCTTGTTTAAAAAAATAATGTTACG
Organism: Neotoxoptera formosana; assembly: GCA_022818045.1. Taxonomy (NCBI): domain Eukaryota; kingdom Metazoa; phylum Arthropoda; class Insecta; order Hemiptera; family Aphididae; genus Neotoxoptera; species Neotoxoptera formosana. The sequence goes on from CM040633.1 coordinate 49,766,181, forward strand.
CGGATGTTTAACTGTATTATAATAATAACTCCTTATAAGTTTCTAACTTTCAGTTTTGGTTATTAAAAATTTAAATTTTTAAATTTTATAATATCATATTTCGAATATTTCAATAATATTGAGTCACCATTTTTTTTACCTATGTGAATTTAAAATTCTAAAGTCGTTATTATATGAACACAACTATGTAGTTTATATATTGTATATTAGACCTATTACCTGTCTAAGAACTCCAGTCACAATCAAATTTAAAATAATAATAATGCAATACATTGGCTTGTGGTAAGGATGATCATCAACTTATTAACTGGCTACATTCCTGTAATCTACATTCTGCATCTTGTCATTTTACTATGATTATTTCTAAAGCTCTAAGCGGTGCATGGAAGCTATATTGGATATTCTTTTTGTTTTTAGCTCTAGAAGGTAATACTCTGGGGCAGTTATAAATGCATTTAAAACATTAGGTATAATGTTTCTTACGATGCTTCTATATATTGAAAATAATATAAACTTTACTTTAGAATGGTAAATTTTAAAATATAACTACAGACATTTTCAAAAAAACGGTGATAATATAAATATAAGCTAGCCACTCGTTTTTAACAAAATCTTGACCATTTTTTGGTAATTAAAAATCTGGTCTCAATAATTGTTTTAATGCAATTATTTATTATTAAATTTCAATTTAAGTACACCTCTCCCAACATCTATGTATTGTTTTTATCTTATTTATTATCATGTATAATGTTTATGTATTACCTATACATACATATTATACTGAAATGTTGTAAATTGTTGCTTTGTTATTACATTTAAATTAATTTTGATTTTATCATTAAATTGTTTTTAATTTTTATTGAAAAATTATAATACGTTTGTTCTTAATTTCAACCCGATGTGTGTTGAGTGATATCTATAACAGTAGGCATATCTATGTGCATCTACTATGTAGGTCACACACGCGTGTTCTTTGCCCAATCCTGAAGGGTCATTACCGATAATCGTTAGGCACATTCAATTGCAACTGGTTAAATAGTGAAACTTTCAACAGTTCTTCAGTTCTATATTTAAATTGCAAAAAATTATACAAAATATAAAATGTATTGTCTGTAAATTAGGTACATGAAACAAATTATGTGATAGCGGACTCTGTTATATATTTTTATTACATACAAAAAAGCAAGCAATACGTAGATACCTATTATTTTAATGTAGTTCTTTTGGTTATTAAACATAAACTTTACTGTACCTATTACGTATTAAAAAATATATAGAGAGTGCATTTATATAAATGCATTACTATTTAAGTATTTCTTAAAATGTATAGAAATGTTTCGTATACTGTGTAGCTAACTTACTTATATAGACGTATAGTATATCGTTCTATATATATTATAGTATAACTTGTATAAATAACCCTTCAATGATTACAATTTCAACTATACCTACATCTTAAGCACAAATATATGTTTTTGATTGTTTCGCAGTATATCTTTTGAAAAAAAGCGTGATACATTTTTAATGAGTTATAATGGTATCAATAATATATAATGTACATATTTGTACTACATAAATTATTTAAACTCGATGAATAATAGTGTTGATTACTGTATTAATACAATGTAGGTATGTAATAATTTATGATACCTATATTTTTATCAAAATATCATTGATATTATATTTAATTGTACCTAATATTAAATAATATATATAAATAAATATAAAACATATTTATAAATAATAATAATTTTACCTTCTGCATATAAAAACACCGTATGGTACCCATATGAAGCTATTAAAACTAATTATTAATGTTACTAAATACCTTGAGGTCAATAGTGTTCCAGTGATTTTAAATCACTAAGGTTTAAATGTGTTTTTCTATTCGTTTTATTAGATAATAATATTATACATAGTCGTCAATCATTATTGACTTGATGTTTCAATAGGTAAATAATAAATGTTATTTTATAACGTTTGTATTCTGCTGGTATATGAAAACTGATTAAAACAATATTATGTAAGTCGATAAATGATAAAATATTATTGATAACAATTTTTGGATATAATTACTACAATTTATTTTGAAATTGTCTGACTTTATGACGTAATAAACATGTTTAATTTAATAGGTACATTTATAAATAAACAGATGTTATATGTGGTAGCTTTACATATATTATGTAGATATAGGTAGGTAGGTTTATATAAATTTACACTGATTATTTCAATTAAATAATTACACGCATTCACATATATTCCTGTTAGCGAAGTTCTTGCGCAATATACGGTATGCCTATACCGAACATCCATTGGTGGATCAGGTAAGACGGGGCTCGGCCATTTTGTCGGTTAGGGTAGATGCAAGGGTGTTAAAGGGTACCGCAAAAATATCGTATGAAAACATTCCTACCCAAAAAAAAAAGGGATCGACCAACCACAATTCTTGGCGTATTCTATTGATTTTGCCGAAGGCAGTTTTACGTTATACAATACATTAACTGCAGTACTTGTATTCGCTTATATACTCATCTATTCGATTTCTTTTCCTTTTAGAGCTCCTAGTATTTTGTTTTTTTTTTGTCATTCTTTCTTTAAACGTTTCAACATAAATGTATTTTCATTGCCTCGCCATGTATTTGTATGCAGTATAAGTTATCCAGTTTATCCGTAAATACAATCTCTTATGAGTTCACATTTAAAATAATATTATATTTTTAAGCTTTGTTGCATATGTTATTTTACTTAAGACAATCGACAAATTAACCACTTAATAAATTATTCAAACCGTTAAAAACAACTTGAATTGTTTTAACACACTTGAAAGATACGAAAGAAATCATCCTCAACATTTCTATATAATATATTTGTACGACCTTGTATCCTTTAAAAATCTTTGATTAACATTTTTTTGTTAAGTGTAAGAAAACATCTTAACGTTCTTATTATTATAAACTTTTAACGCGTTGTTCAATTTATTTTAAAATAACTAATATAAAAAGACTTAATTGAAAAAAATGTATTTTTACCTATAAATAAAAATTAAAATTGAAAATATGTATTTATAATTAAATTAGATTAAAAACATATACAAACATAAATTATAATTGATGTCGTTTAAAAAATAACAAATCATTACTATGTTTTAACTTTTGAGTTTTTAGTGTTCTTTAACTAATTGTTATCACTATATTATGCAATTATTATTTTGTGTATAATTTTAATTTTGTACTTTTTTCAGTAATTTATTGTATGCATTATGCTGATTTAAATTTGATTTGATTACATTACTTTACACCAAGTTAAACCTAACCTATGTTTAAAACTCGTAAAAATAAGCTTCAAAGTTCAACAGATTTGAAATTCTGAATTAATTTTTATGTTGAAACTTGACATTAATCTTATCAAACCCACTTTTTCAGTATTTATAACATTTTATTAAGTCCAAATGTATTATTAAATTACTAGGTAATTAAAAAATAATTATATATTGAATTATCGACATCAATTTTAGACTTTTTAATATCTCCAAAAGTTAGAAATTCCAACTATAATGATATATATTAGGATTCTTATATTAGGACTAGAATCAAATACATGAATATTCATATTCATACATTTCAATTTTATTAAGTGCATATGTTTTATACCACCTACTGTGTGATGTATGTGAAATATAACTGCTTTTACTTACCACCATGTTTACTGTACTCGAGGGAAAGAAATGTGTTATAGTTTTCAACGTACCTACATAATATGCAATACATGTGTGCGTAAAAAAAAATAGATTAAGATTTTATAAGTCCGCTATTTAGTATGTATTTATCCTTAAATCGTTTTAACCGGTTAAATAAGATTATAAAATATAATATAAGTAGTATTTTACAAAATTAAGGTTATATGCACATGAGTCGACAAAAAAAATATGATTAATAAACGATTTATAACGTTTCCTGTAGTGTATAGGTATTGATATAAAATAAATTATAAACTCTGGTTATAGTTTTTGATTTTGTAACTAAGTAATTGTATCGGAAGGTAGGTCTGAAGAAAGTACTCATCGGTGATCGGTTTAATACGGTGTGCAGAATATAATATTATATATAGAAGAAGTACAAAATATTCTTGGGTTTCAGCGAAAATGTATTATATCCGATTATTATCCGTAATGTTTGCTTTACCGATCGTTGTTGTGACTTGTGTATAATTGTGTGTATACACTATATTTCACATATAATATAATAATATAATCATAATTCATAGTATTGTTATGATCACTTTATACTACTACATAATACATATAACTTATGTATTATAAGTATATAACTGCTGGCATTGTATCTTGGAATCGGTGGAATGGAATTTTCTGGGATTTTACGACCGACGTATACTGCGACTAGTAGAACGAAAAAACGGTGAATTGAGGGGAGGGGCGACAATTTGAAGACGACCAACTTAACTATACAGCGCGCGTTTCGTTTAGTAAACCTTCATGCCTCGTGGGACATAATATTATAACATTATAGGTACAACATAATAATATCATATTAGTATAATATGTATACCTCTAGAATGTCCTAGATTTTCAAAATGTATACTTAAAAAAGGGGGGGGGCATGTTATTGGTGATGATATAATACGGCCAGCTGACGGGTATAATAATTATCGTCATATATTATCATGTACATGGTATGATGGTGACGATTTTCCCTGCGTGTGCAATATGCGGCGATGATGATGACGATGATGCGATGATGGTTGGTTCGACCTCCTCTCTCTCATAAAACGCGCACGTATATAATATATTATATGTATGAAATCGTTCCGTTAATGTGCCTACACTCGGGCGGCAGTTGCAGTCGCGGCCGGGCGGCGGGCTGTCCGTCCGTCGGCGCTCTTGCGCGTGCGTGCGCGTACGCGCGAGCTATATAGCGAGTTGTGCGCGCGAGGGTAACACGTGTGCCCATTTCGCCATCGGAGTCATTTGACGTTGTTAACTTGTTCGCGGGCCCCGCGGAGAGCTCGGGCGCTCACAAAGCAGACGTTCCCCTCGTCGACGCTCCGGGCGGCACAGCACGGGGTGGGGGACGCCGCCGCCGCACCCTTCCCCCCCGAGCCGCGTCCCCCTCCTCGGTGCCAAGCCCATAGCCGGCGCGCATAGATGCACACACACACGCGCGCGCTCGCTCGGCGCGTAAATATTATACGTGTATTATATACGTATTGTGCTGTGTTGTTGCGGCGGACGGTGGTGGTGCCGGCGCGCGGGGGCTAAACGCTCTCAACGTGGCGCGCCGCTCGCCACTCCACTCTGCTCGTCGAACGTCGCGCGCAGTTGTACTCGTCGTACCCGCCGAGAACCCGTCGCCGCCACCGCCGCCGCCGCCGACGTCGACGACAGCAAGCAGCAGCAGCAGCAGCAGTCATGGCCGCCACCTGACCGCAACCCCACTGCGCGCGCGTACGGTACAGTGGAAGAAAAACGCGAGGAAATCGGCTCGGCATTTTTTTTTTCTACCATTTTAGATTTTCCGTTTATCTCTGTCTCTCTCACTCCCTTCCTCTATCTCACTCTCTCGCTCCTCTCCCGCACGCGCGGGACGCGATTTTCCCGAAAACGAATATTGCTGCTCCGTCCACCGCCGCCGACACGACATCGTCGCTCAGTATCGTCGGCTTACGCGTGTGCAACTGTTCGTCGTCGTCGTCGTCCGTCGCGAGAAATCGGTTCGCCCGCTCGCGTTCGCATTTCGTTTGGATCTCCTCTCGGCACACGCACGCTCGCTGCACCGGATATATGGATTAACCGCGCGTGTATAATAATAAATGTAAGTCGCTCGGGGTCGTTGACTCTTTTTCGTCTAACCCCTTTTGCCGCCCGTTCAAAGCTCATCCACCGCGGGCGGCTCGCATGACATCATTATTCATTATTATTATCCTCGTATAGTATATGTGCCTATATCGTTATCTTTGAGTATGTATGTTTTAAATTTTACGCATAATATTGTAATATTGCAGTACTGTTGTGCACGTGGGTCAACAGAGGAACTTTTAAATGGTTATATTGCCACTTTTATTTATTATTATTTATTAAATTATGATATAAATATTTTGTTGCGATAGGCGCGCACGCGCCCAATTCTCCGCTTTGGCGTTGAAAATGCGATTATTATATTTTATTTCATCCCACTGCGTCGGTAGAGGGGTAACGCGCCACGGGGTGTGGGGAGGGGGCTAGTGGCCGGGAGGGGCGGCGCGTTAGGGGAAAATGGCAACACTGTGCGGAATGCATTTCGCCACAAATTATATATATGCGCACTCGTATTCCCTCCCTTGATTTATTTTGTATTTTTTCACGTCTGCACGGGATTTTTCAAATTGTTTATTATTGTTTATCTTCTTGGTTTTTTTTTCTTTTCGTTATTATTATTATTATTATTATTATCTTTTTACGAATTTTTATTTTTATTTTTTCGTATTATTGTTTCGTCATTATCCGAAAGACGTGACGGTATTACGAAAACAATATAACACACGCACACACGCGCGCGATAACATCGCACAGGTACCTACCTACCTGTAACCTGCCAATATAAAACCGAATGGTCGAAGGGCCTATCGGAGGACACCGCCGCGACCGCGCGTTTAACGGTACACCCGGGTTCCCGCGAGCACGACCAATCGTGTACGCGCCCGCCGCCGTAAACTCTTTTATATGAACGCGTGTGCTGAGAACATTGTAATGCATCGTATTGTATACATATCCTAATATATATTTACTATATTATTTATATACATTTATTCTATATTCACTTGTATACAATTGCGGTCGAAGAGGCGTTATCGTTCGTAGGTATATGATATTCTCTCTTGGGCCCCGTACAGTCGTTTTTTTTTTTGTCATCGCCACCGCCCAAAGTAAAACCTTGCATACCTGCATGATGTGCGATACATACATTTTATGTAGTTCGACGGCTCGGTCAGATGGAAAATATCACCCCGTAGACCGCCGACCACCGAACGCTTGATGTAACTAGTATATACTATATACAATCAGCCGGCTACACTTGAATACTTGCGGAACTTACATAGTTACATATTATTATTATTATTATATACGGAAACGTAATCTCTTTTTGTTTTCATGTCGACTGTTTCGTAAATATTAACAGATACGAAATCGAGCCGTACCATATAATATGATGCGATGTAATGTATTGATAATGATGATAATAATACTTAGATATTACTACTATAATATTATATCATAATTTATATCCGATGCGCGTTATGTCTGTAATCTGTATGTCTGCTCGACAGAAATCGGTAGCGTTCGTCACCACAAATAATAATTTTTCCCCAGATAACAATTTTTAAAATCGAGTGTGATGTAAATCGTTTCTCCGCCACCGAATTACCCTAAACTGTATAATATGATATAGGTGCATTTAAACACCTGCACGTACGACAATATACCTAACATTGAAAACTTGTAATACAAACAATATAGATATTACCTATATTTGTATACATTTATAAATTTATTCTAACGTATCCACTTATCATGATACGTACGTTAATCGTTACGAATCATTCGTTTATTATTAATTATTATATCAGAATTTGATAATCATGCTGCAGTGATGTTTAAAAAAATATGCAATTTATTTGAAGGTTTATTAAATAAACTAATAACTAATCCCAAACGTGCCTTTTCCTATTGTACGTTAATTAATGCATTAAATGTCCTCACAAATGTATTTGATAAAGTAGGTCCTATAAACATAGAACAAGGTTGAATGAAAATAAAAGACCGAATACGGATTGTAGGATTTTTCGTAAGACAATATTCCAAGTTAAACGTTTTCAGGGAAAACATTTTTTATACTACTTACAAGACGTAAAGGTACAACTACAACACCACTGAACACGTCTTGTATGATGACATAATAATATTTATTACACAAAGACATTGTTTTAACAAACCAAAACGTGTTTGAATCGAAATAATGTTATTTGTTGTATTTTATATTAAATTTGTTTGGTATATACTCTGACGAACTCGTAGTTTTTTCTTTTTTTTCTTTTATATTTCACATATTGTTCCTGGAATATATGCTATGCCAAACAATTACTGTATTACTCTATAGTAGAACGAGGAAATTGAAGAATATTCATAAATTATTTGTACAATCTATCCAATAACAGATCCACCCATAATAACTTATATAATATATATATTCATAATTCATGTATCAGACGTTTTCCGAAGGATGAAAATTTATTATCCTTCAACAATAAGAATTGTAACGTGGGACAATCATTTATGGTTTTTATACTGGTATCGTTATAATAAATAAATAAATCATTACATCAAATGTTTATTTATTTATTTACAATTAAAAAAAAATTATCGTTTCCTATATAAATATGTAATACTTATATATTATTATTGTGATTATTTTGAAAATAACATCATTAAATATCGGTAATTCTTTAGATATAATCTTAATGTTTTTTTTTTAAAACACGTTTATAAATTAACCAAGAGTTATATTATGCTTTACAATTAAAAATTCTAATTTATTTTCTTGAGGGTTTCATAGATAAGAATTATTTTTAACTATACGGGGACACTGTAATTTAATGAGTATTGTCAGCAATACTAACCAATGATTTATTAATTTTTTTATCTAATGAACTTTGAATGAACATCAGTAGTTTACTCGAAATATTATTATCAGCATTCAGCGTCTGTTATACAAAATGATATATGAAAACAAATTAAATTGTCAGATTACGAAATATAAAAACTGCCACTAGTTTAGTGATCACTGATTAATGTGCGTTTAAAATACTTCAGTCGATTAGATTTCGACCATCCCTGAATATAGCTATAATTATGATAACATTTTTATCTGCGATTCTTTCTGTTTAGATTACTACCAAACCAGTTCTGATAAAATAAAAATATGTTCGATAAATTTGTTTTACACTTATATAAACTAGAATATTATCTCAAATTTAATATCATATCATTTTCCCGTATTCGTGCTGGCAAATGATCAAATTATTCTACGCATAAAATTTGCATAGTATAAATGTACAATTATATATATTTATTTCATTTGTTTGTTTGTTTTCATTTAATTTAGGCCATCTATACTAATAATTGTCTTATTGAACCTTACGTTTTCACTAAACCGCATAGTATAACAGTTTTGTTTGTTTAATTTTAGATTTTATTGCTGAATGTTATATTCTTTTGTTAGATAATATGCTTTTATTAATTACCTAGTATGCTCTATTTGTATGTGTAATCTTAAAAATAATAATGATTCTACTAATTTAATGAAAATGTTCCCTTGTCCGTATAACATAATTTGCATTATAATAATAATTATTAATTAATATTAAATGTTAGTTCAATTATTTAAGTTTATACCAGTTAACTAAAACGAATGATAGAAAAAAAAATGTTTTTTGGTGTTTGTACAAATAAGACACTAAACCGAATTTTTTATTAAAAAAATCCTTCAAAACTGTTAAATAATATTGTTTTAAATGTTCTGGTATTTTATATTTTGTTATTTGACATCCTAAATTCTTGAACCCAATTTTAGAGGAATTAAATTGCAATCAGATATGCCTATTGAAAACACAAATAGCGTTTTTTTTTTTATTGTCGAATCTTTTATCTCAATTTTTTATTAGGCTAAAAGTTTTATAAGATCACTAGAGCTCAAAACTTGCTAATCTAAAAATCTTTTAAAAAAATGCACACAAAACAAGTGTTAAAATGACTTATAAAACATCAAAAAATGACTTTAAAATGAACGATCACGTTAATTGTTAATGAATGGCAATGTTTTGTGAACTGTACGTAACAATATATTATGTTGAATCAAAAATGTGTGAATTAATATTTTAATTCATGTACACCTATTTGACATTATTCTACCTATTTATGGACGACGTTTTTATTTATATTATTGACATATTTTTTCTAATTCATAGTTAATTTATTTTTACTGCCTGGAACTTCTGAAGTTTACTAAAATTTCATATTACATTTTGTGATTGTTATTAAATCAATTTGTCTGTGTTATATGTAATGATAAAACTTCAATGTTTTTATGTTTTTATTCAGCTAAATGAATTTATGAAATCAATCAACTAAAATGTACCTATTGGTCTCATAAACATAGTTCTCTTCAACGTTATTACTGAATTCAATAAATTCGAGTACCTATTCAACAAATATATAATATTTTATGTTGTACGAATTGTGAACCTCTATTTATTTATAAATAACTCTTTTAAGAGGACGCCGTTGTCTTGCCTTACATACTTGAAGCTTAACATAACAAATCCACGTATCCACGTATCTTACAACAATAATTGTACATTTATTTATAACTAATAATAATGTAAAGTTACATATTATCGAATTTAGAAAAGAAAATATATACTGTACTCGAGCTAAGAGATTTTTATATTTTTATTTTATTAAATACTTGAATTACATTTCAAATTCATTTTACTCGTTTTAAAATAAACATGAAAAAAACTTCTTTCGAGCACAGTTTATATTTTCTACAAATTTGAAGATAAACTCACTCGGGTACGATGTCTTTTAATAATATAATATTTGTAAAAATGTATAATTTAATTTAACGAACTCTAGACACGTAATTCTAATTGATTTCTAATTAATAAACTTATATATTTCGTGTGTCAGTTTTATTTAATATGATCATTATAATATGTATTCACACGTATTCAGTTGACGGATTCTTTTTATAATGAGAGTTTGATGACCTGATGTCCTGATACATATAATAACATTATTATATATAGGTATCGCAGTAGCCAGTATTATTATTTAATATGCATAATAATGGTGTACTATTAGTTTACAATTATTACAATAGTTGCAGACGGAACACAATATTAAATATTCTGTAAATATCTATTTAACAGTTGTTAGGTAAATTTCATAAGGTTTTTAACAGACTATTTAATTAAAATACTACCTACGTCATGTTTTTGGAATAATATACCAATGTGTATATTTTTAAAGAAAGTCGTGCATAATAATATGGTTTCAATAAAATATAATGTATGTCAATAATTTAGTTTTGATACTTTTTAATATGAAGTTCATTATTATTTTCCCACTAAAACTGATTATACCGCATGTTGTAGTAAAAAAAAGTATAATTATATGCATCTATAGTAAAAGAATGCTCAAATGCGTTACGGGTACATGGTTTATAGCGATAAGCAATTCTATAGGGGTTAAAAATGTCAAAATTATCGCATTACATTATTTATAATCGTCCCCTTATCTGACAGTATTAACAGTGAGATAAATACGAAAAGAACATTAGAAACCTATTACTTCCGTTTAAAATAAATAGTATTCATTTCGATCGTTTTATATTAACTATACAAATATAAATATATAATAGTAACCAGTAACATATTATATAGTTTTATTCTTTTCTTTATTTGGACCAATCAACATTTTGTAATGCGTTATATTAGGTTAATAAATTGAATCTGCTTTTTATTTAATTGCTTATTATTTTTTAAAATACAAAACAAATGGAGTTGTTTCAAACTGAACTGAAATTAACTGACCATATTTTATCCATAGTTATAAAATATAAATAATACATTATATTATATTATCCGGTATCCCGATTGTAAACAAATTCTCTGCGTATAAACACATAATATTATAATAGCGACGTTCATAATGATTGAATTTAGTAGTTACCTACTAGTTCAGACTAAACAATAGTTATAATTTGTAAATTATACGAATTTGCATTTCTAATAATTTCAATAAAATATTTATTGTAAATATTATCTGTTACAGGTGAATTTTTCGAGCGTATTTTTCTATCAAGTGTTGTGATCAAAATTTGATACACGTGGCAAGCTAGTATTATAAATTATTTACATGAATCATAGTGAACATGTCACAAAACAATGGACAATCCCAGAGGTTTTGCCTCCGATGGAACAACCATCAATCCAATTTGCTTGCTGTTTTCGATCAACTATTGACGAGCGAGGCATTTGTAGATGTGACATTAGCTGTCGAAGGTCAAATGCTTCGTGCTCACAAAATGGTACTTTCAGCATGCAGTCCCTACTTTCAGGTATTTATTTATAAATTATTTTACTCTTTTTTTTTTACGAAATGTTAATTATATGTTTTATTAATTGTATAGACACTTTTTGTTGGACACCCTGATAGACATCCAATTGTAATACTCAAAGATGTTCCACTAGTTGACATGAGATCTTTATTAGATTTCATGTACAGGGGCGAGGTAAATAGTTGTTCAGAATTATTTTATATAATTGAACAACAAAATTAAACATGCAAATTGTTAAATCTATTTAGGTTAGTGTTGATCAAGATAGATTGTCTGCTTTCCTTAAAGTAGCAGAATCATTGCGAATCAAAGGTTTAACTGAGGTCAATGAAGATCGTGGAGACCTACCCTCCTTAGCTTCTTCTCTTCTTCAGTCTCACTCATCATCTCCGTCCTCTTCACCAGTACACAATAACCAAATGGCTCATGTGCCTCAACTTCAACGCATACATAACCATAGTCCTCTACCTATGAAAAGACCACTGCCATCTCATCCGCTTCACGATCAACAGCGTCAACATTTGTCATACCCGATGAACCCGTTATTAGGATCTGCTCTGACTGCACCAAAGAGGAAACGTGGACGCCCCAGGAAATTATCTACAGGAAGTAACTCACCCTCAAGACCAAATGACAATAATAATGATGATAGTAGAGCATCCACACCAGTAGGCACAAGCGCAGGTAAGCTTATTGATAATAATAATATATTGTGTCTTAGCAATAAAATGTTTAAATAGAATTAAAAGTATAAGTATAATGTGGATAATGCAGGAAGTGGCCGTGATCCACCAGATTTATTAGAGTTGAACATGTCTGAAGAATCGGAATCTGCTGCAGCTGCTCCTAGACATTTGGATTCTCCAAGCCAAGATGATATACCTGATCACGAAGACATGGAAGAAGAGTATACAGAAAATGGAATGGAAATCAAACAAGAGCCTATTGACCCAGTTCCAGGAACATCCCAAGGTAAATTATTTTAGCTTCATAATACATAAAATAAATTTATTCCATGTTTCTTATAGCTACGATTTCCATAAGAAAGTAGAATATTATAAAGATTAAACTTGTATAATCATGTTTTACATACATATAATAAATAATTCTGTTTTTATTTTAGATTTAACAGTGAAAACAGAATATGACACCCATTCTAGTATGCAGTTAGACCAAAGCGCATGTGGTAAGTTTTATTTTAAACCTTTCCACCAATGTCATCATTCAAGATATAATTATCATTTTAGTTTGTGGACTAAAGTTCATATTATTATGTAACAATATACATGTCGATCATGTCTTTTTGTCATTGTAAATTTGTAACAATTATTTTTTGTAATGTGATTACTTTAGCGCTTATCAATTAACAATCAGATGGGACACCTTCCTCTTTTATTTTTAATTTATAATTTTGTCCATAACTTTTCATTAAATTTTCCTTCATAAATTGTATAATATAATTTTAATTGGTGGATAAAGTGTAAAGTAATTTAAGAGAAAGGTTTCGCATCTGGTTTTTTCTAGTCTGTGCGTTATAACAAATTTTTGATACCTACTGTCAAAGTAATAAATCTATAAAAAGAATTTTTAAAGAACATAATTTTGATTGACAATCAGGTAAGTAGTATTTCCTTAAATATATTTTTCAGTAGCTTTAAATTAAAATGGAGGAAAGTGGACCCATCATTTTGTTAATATTCTTTTAGGATGGGCTTATAAAAATGTTTTCATTTTATTCAAATATTAATTTTTTATACCCTTTAAAAATAAAAATGAAAAATGTATTTAAATATTATGATTTTACTCCTCATATTATATTTTTCTATTTCTTGATCATTGTAAATTGAAAATTAAAGTACATTTTAGTTAAACTATAGAAAGTTATTCAGTTATTTCAAATAATTTTATAATCTATGTTTTGTTTAAAATAATAAAGATAATTAAATTACATAAAATCTATGTCTTAAATTAACTATTGAAAATAACTGAAAATTTAAAGCATAGAGTAATTTTTTTTTAAAAACATTTTTATACAGTCTACCACAACACATTTTACAGTCTTAGTGTAAAATTAAATTTAACGTAAAAGATCAAATATTTTTCAGAGATAGAGTCTGAAAAAACACATACTTCATTTAAAGATTCAAATGGAACAAGTGACTTTGACAATACAACAAACCATGCTAATCGACCAATAATGGACAAATATTCAGTTCGTCAATTCTGTACTCAAGAATCAAGCAATCTTTTTAGGTGTAATTTGTGCCGCAAAACATACACTCACATTAGTAATTTCTGTCGGCATTTCCTATCGTCTCATCATGGAATTAGACAAGAAGTACCTTGCCCTGTGTGTACTAGAATGTTTACTAGAAGGGACAATATGTTAACACATATGAAACAAGTACACAGAGTTTCTGCTCCCAAAGTCTATGCTACAAACAACAATAGCAGTCCTAGATTTGAATATAATAGTTTGTGATATTTTATTGTTGTTCACGTATTCTGGCATACTACAATTTAAATTGTTTACATGTTGACTGTTTAATTAACCAGTATTGAAGGTAATAATGCAGATAATATCTTTCCATGAATACATTTAATCATATATTGTACCGAAGTTAAAAAAACTTGAGTGAAATAACTAGAATGTAACAATTCACAATTGGGATATAGTTTTTAATTATGTACTTAAATGGTTCAGTTATATAGTTGTTGTTTTAGGGTAAAGGTATATTTGTGTTAAAATTTATTTTCATCTATTTTGTTGCGTTTTTGTCTTCCTAAGTTTTAATTTGTTTTTGTTTTTCCTTTGCCTTTTATGCTCCTTCCATAGTTAACCCGTCCAATGTTTTTATTATTATAATCGTTTAATTTGGGTTGTTATAATATTTAAGGTAAACAATTGCTATAACCTGTCAATAATTTAAACCTGTCTTGTCATTTACAAGTCAAATATTATTAAAGCGGTCTAAGTATGATCATGTAAACCAAACTCAATGCAAAAGTTACATTTTTTATACTGCAATTAGTAAAAAAATATATTTAGTTTTATATGTCAAACAAATATTAAAAAACAATTTTGATATATATTGTCAATTACAAAGACTAAACAGGTCTTTATTTTATTTGAAAATATTGTTTTTGCATAAAACTAAATTAGTCAAAACTAAATTTTAAACTAGTGTATGATTTTATCGTTTTTGTTAATACCTAATTTTTAAGTTGGGCTGTGTGTTTTCTTAGTCAATTTGTTATCTGCCTTGCCATTGTGTGGTTTTGATTTTAAGAGTATAACATTGTTAAAAATTTGTTTACGTTTATAAATACAATCATATTTAAATTATATTATATTATATTATTATTATTATTTATAGACTGCTAGACAGGGTGTATTTAGCATACAATTAGTTTAGTAAACAATGGTGCTTTGTTTTAACTTTTGGGGAAATAACAAGTATTTTTGTAAAAATTTGAACGCCCATTACTAATCAAATTGGCTGTGAAAGCTACATATATTAGTTAAATTTATTTATTTTTCTTTTTGGTTTGTTATTTTGAATTTGATATTTGACTGAATTAAATAAGTATCCAAATAAGCTTGTTTTAACATGATCATTAATTTGTTATTAATCCGTTTGTTTTGTTATTTTTTTTTCCTATTTAATATTTATTCTTCGGGCAGCATTAAAATATTTATATGTTATCGTTGTTTTATTTTAATGCGCCATCATATACCTAGTACATACAGTGATATTTAATATGTGAAGTTTATGATGAAATAAAAATGTATGAAAAATATATGTTTTATTATTTTTTGAATACCTAATTTGCTCATATTTAATATTATATTACTATAATTCATGTAAAAAGCTACCAATATAAGCTTTTACAGTTTGTATTAAACACTAAATTGTTACTTAATATTATAACTTTAAACATGTACTCTGTTATCTTTACACACAATATTTTGTTATATTTGCGGCCATAGGATTTATATCTACAAAATTGCAAAATCAAATCAACAGATAACTTTATTGTAAGTGACAGGTGAACATAATTAAATAACAGCATGAGATATGAACTAGTATCTAGATTTTGCGTAGATAATTTTTACATTTAAACACTATAGTATAATATCATGTATTTGTAGCTTTATGCGTGCATTTTTCATAGTTACGTATTATTATAACAGTTAAATTAATTTGCATACATTTAAAAAATATTTCATAGATAATAGCTATTTTTTGGTATAGTTTTAAATTACTATTAGTACCTATTTTTATTATTTTATATATTATTAAAATCAACAGTTTAGATAATAGCTTTTTTTTTACAATAATTATTAATTTTATTAAATTTTGTCAATATCCTTAACAGTCAGGATAAACGTTCAACATCTTTAATAATTGTTCTTTTTATAAACAAACATTTTGTTGTTGAAACAAAATTACTATCATATTGATTATGAAAGTAATACATATAATAAATAATTTTATTTATTAGGATGTCAGCAGTGCATTTAATTTCTTTTTCTGCGCAACTTAGACAAAATGCATTCATGCAAAAATATTTTTTTTTATGCTTTAGGGTAATGTAAGACTAAAATCATCCATAACAAAAATTATAGAAATCAATATTTTTCAGGATATGGTATGGCATATCGATTTTTCTAAAATATGATGTCTCAAAACAATTTAATATTCATTTAAATTAACAAATTATTTTTGGAAGTTAAATATAAAACTGATATGTCAAACCCTTAAAAATATTATCCTTCTATAATTTTTGAATTAAGTAATTTTACTCCATGGTTATTTCAGAATCATAAAAAATGATTTACTTGTACCTATGTGTTCTTGTCTATGTTGTGCATGAGTCTTAGAGAGAAAACAAATATTGTGCTGCAATCTGAAAAGTTGATTTATTCTATTAATTATTACATTTTTGCTTTGTTTTTTTTTTTATATAAATAATAAGTCAGTATAGAATATAAACTTTTAACTCTTACACATCATTTATATAACATACTTAATTTTTATACTAGGTTAATTTCTTATTTTTGGTAACTTTTGTTATTCATAATACTATGTACATTAATTTTGTTCTACAGTTCATAGTTTGTTATTTTTTATTGCACTTTAATGTTATAAGTTATTGCATTATTTAGACAAATAAAATGTCTCGGGAATAAGTTAAGTTTCTCTAAATGAGAAATTAAATATTTTCGAGATATACTCAAATAATTAGTAGTGACTAGTATAGATACAAAAGCGTAGAAACATGTATATAAGCTGTAGCCTGTATTGTACATGATATTAAAAAATATATGGTCAATAATTAAATAGGTACCTACATTCAAATTGATTTTTGGCACAACAGTATTCGATTTTCATACCAATATAATGTATGTATTTATCAATATAATTTAATACTCGTGTACCTACGAATAATTATTACTGATATCCAGATTTACGTGTTCACAGTCGATAAGATAATTATTGTCCTGCCCATACCTACTCCGTAGTATATTTTATCTATGACATCACTACACTTTACTTTATAAATTATAACAACCAGAGTAGGCCATATACCTATAGGTTATCTGGTTTTGAGTTTATGACTTGTGAACGAAGAAAAACGTTTGTTTTAGCTATCGCGGACAGGCTTCCCATGTATTTATTTATCAACAATCCGATTAAATTACAACTAAACTCATCAATCATACTAACAAATTCGTTACAATTAATGAATAATTATATAGTACACCGATATTTGCATAAACGTCGACGATCGATTCTTTAACATACATTCGTTTTAGGTTAATAACCTATAATTATTAAATAATAATAATATACGTAAATTTGTTTCTTTTGACGTGTATAAGATTTAACCATATTATATATTAATAATACTTAGTAAACGCAATAATCATATATTATAATAATTATTGTCGACCAACGCCCGTTATATTATGTCATATGGTCTGTAGTATTCTGTACTATTGTTTATGCGTTTACGATGATAATTGCAGCCTAAATATATATATATTATTTCCATTTCACTTTTAAATATGTGTAGTAGCAGTGTAGCACAGTAGTGAATGTCTACCTTGGACAAACGGCGATCGTATTATAGATTCCGTTTTAAGTAGGTAATCGTCGTTCATCCATGTCTGTGACTTCTTGTCTATAGTATATTAGTATTTGTTACAATCATGTTAGTCGTATCAGTGTTGTAGATATCTTCTTATAAATAGTATAAAAAATTGTTTTGTTAATGATGGTCAAATGTCTATTATAAGTACGCTGTATAATAAATAATAAACTTACTGTTTCACGAGATAAAATTAACGAGGAACGATTAATATATCTTTGGTTATCGGTGTATCGTGTATCATATATATTCTGTAACCCGTATAACCTATATCGTATTAGACCCAATAAGTCGGTTCAATGTGAAATTTTATCAACAATTTTAGGCTTTATGAGAGTTTAAGGACATAGGATCCACCGCCAAAATAATCCCAAAATATTTAAAGAGCCAAGAAAAGGTAGTTAAAAAACTATTTTCTAGCGAGTCATCTTTACCTTGGTAGCAAAAAAAAAAAAAAAAATAGGCTGTAGCTAATATAATATAATACGACAGTTTATTTTATCATTATTGCTTATTTAAAACAGGCTATTTTTCAATGAAATATGTAATACGTTTTTAAAAATAATTAAAAACAATTTGAATTTTGTCTGATTTGTTGGATATTGTGACTTAGATTCGACTATATAACACTATAGTTAACGTTTGCCTGCCTCCCTCGTATATTTTCTCGTATCTACATAATGTTCAAATTAAGATTTTCCTGAACTAGGTACTTAAAACCCGAATGATTTTGACTTTATGAGCGCCAAAACGTTTGTACACATTTGTTTTGTCTGAACACCCGAATCATCTAGCTCTAGGAACCCGAAAAAATAATACGCAAATCCTGATTTCAATCATATTTAAACCTATACAAATACTCGACGGCGTCTCTAAAAAAATCTCGTGTTGAAATTTAGATTTTTAACCATCGTTTGGGATTAAAATAATCGACCCGCGGTGCCCAGTGAATTTCTCATATAAACATCCACTCCCGCACTTATCCTCGATCTTTCCGAAAGTGCAAAAAATTCGACCTGCACATAAAACTTTGCCCTCGATTTTATATTTATATTGTTAAAAAACTGAAATGATGTCCCCCAACGCTTACATATTATATTGTCATACCTAGTTTATATTAGCAATAGAATACGAATTATTATGATTTTAGTATTTTATTTAGTATTTTTAAAGTTTTATAGCAAAACACATCACCTGCACACTGCAGTGTTATCGATACCAATAAAGTTGTATGTACTTACCTTTTATTTTCTTTATCGTTATTTGTTTTACTTTTTTG
This sequence comes from Neotoxoptera formosana, assembly GCA_022818045.1. NCBI lineage: Eukaryota > Metazoa > Arthropoda > Insecta > Hemiptera > Aphididae > Neotoxoptera > Neotoxoptera formosana. Next base: position 49,785,792 of record CM040633.1, read on the forward strand.
GCATTGCTGCTTGACCGCGTGTGACACCACTCACACGGCCACACGCCGTATATTATTCTACAATATTATTACGTGTTGCTTGCTGCAGTTTTCATTTGGTTGTTCATTTTTTGTCATGATCGTACCTTATAATGATAATACCTATCCATTTTGAACTTGGCATATTATGTATTATTTATATTAGTCCTCGTCGATCACAGTTATATATAGTGTGTGTCGAAAACGCACCAGTAATTACTTATATTTGAATGCCAACACATTTGTATTATGTTTTGCGTATAGACCATCGAAAATATATTAAATCGAAGAAAAAAGCCGTCCTTATAGCGGCTAAACGTTGTCGACGAGTTTTAAACGTATTTTTTTTTGCTTGCAGACATGCACAACGCAAACATGTTGAAGTTGTTGTCTTCGCGGACTGACCACGATCACCACCTTCACCTCCACCAGGCGGCGGACGGCGGCGACCGTGACAACAACAACGACGCCCGCCTGACGCTGGCCGCCAGCTGGTCGGTGATGGCAGCCGATCAAAAGTCCAAGTTCTCGCTGGCCGTCTCCCAGCACACGTCCGGCTACAAGCAGCAGCTGCAGGCGGCCCTCGACGAGGAGAAGCGGCAGATGCAAGACTCGCAGCAACTGCACCACCACCAGCAACAGCACCACCAGCTCCAGCAACAGCAACAGCTCCAGCAGCAGCAGCAGGCCGCTGCGGCCGCCGCCGCCGCCGCGTCGCTGAGGACGCCCGTCAAGCGGCGCATCCGGCGGCGGGCCACGTCGTCCAGCGACCCGGCCGAGCAGCTGACAGAGATGTCGGTCCGCGGCCTGAACCTGTTCCGGTACGCAACCGTGTCCGAGGGCATCTACAAGTGTCTGGAGTGCGCCAAGACGGACATACTGAAGACGTTCAAGAACAAGTACAGCTTCCAGCGGCACGCGTTCCTCTACCACGAGGGCCACCAGCGTAAGGTGTTCCCGTGCCCGGTGTGCGCCAAGGAGTTTTCGCGGCCCGACAAGATGAAGAACCACATGAAGACCGTGCACGAGTGCTACATGCCAAAGGCCATCGACTTCCCGCAGGTGCCGTTCCTATTGCCGCCATGAAATCGTCGTCGACCGTCGTCACCGCTGCAGGTGTGAGTAGTTTACACAACACGAGCACAATACACACACAAACACACACGTCTGCGGTGGCGTGTACCGATGGGGGGGGGATGGGGAGAGGGCGAGCGAGACCTACGCCACAACTTTATTATAGCGGAGCGCCCAGCTGGTTGGTGTATATCGTAATACATTTTTTACGAATACGTTTTTTTTTCCGCAAAGGTTTGGCATTTATTACAAAAAAAAAAACAAAAACGTAATTATATTGTACACGTTTTTTTTTTTAATTATTTTTATTATTATTACTATTATCATATTTTTATTTAATTTTTTTTTTTTGTTTCATCGAGTCTTCCGGATAATGTTAAATTTTATATTATATATTTTTCTTATATAAATTACACACTACCGAATAGGGGGAATACTTTTGACCAAATAATAGAAAAAGAACCACCTCGTTAATCATATATTCAAAAAAAGGTAATCTATTTTTTTGTATTTCAAACAACCTCGCTGACTGACTCGTTGGTATCTATATTTGACGTTATGTGTCCGTTTTTTGTTTATCAAATTATATATTATCTCCAACATTCGCTTTATTTTTACACGTTTTTCGAATACGCGAATTAATTATTACCAAATTTTTATTTTTTTCTATGTTTTTTTATGTATGACATATAATTCAAATAAAACGCACTAAACTCATTCGATTATTATTACAACTGTTTAAAAAAATGGTACATCGAAAATAGTAATTTGAATAATATTTGGCGATCGAAACGATTACCTCAGAAATGTCATTTCACCCTTGTTCGGCAAACGAGTGAAACGACAATCAGATTTTATTCTTACAGCAATAACAATATTTACGTACACATATATTTTAATACGTCCTAAGAAGTTAAAAAGCATAGCAGCGCTTGGTGCTTTTTTTAAATTTTGATTAGTTTTTTATTATTTGTTTTGAGCTGGTTGTAGGGTGGTATTGTGCAATATAATTCCAAAAATAAATAAATATATATATTTTTTTTTAACCGTCTAGTTGATTTTTTTACTAAAATATATATTTTACATTATTTTATTCTATTAATGTTAAACATTGCGGTCTGCAAAAATCATTTATACCTACAAAATCAATTCAAAAAACGTCCAACTGAATTAAAGTTTGACAATTATTTTACGGTTTTTTTTTTTTTTTTTAACCAAATAAGGCCAGTTAGTTATTGAGACTGAATACTATAATGAATAAAAAAAAAAAAAAAGTAGGATAAACTTCTCAATATTCTGGAAAACAACAATATGTTCTTTTCTCCTTTTATTTCCCTAAATATATATTGTACAAAATGAAAACTTTGTTTTCTTTTCACTTTTTTTTTTTTTGTAACCATCATTTACATCATCAACTATAATAAAATATTAGGAATTATATTTAATTACAAATTTTATTATTACTATTTTAAATATAGAATATATATTTTTTGTAAATTTGTACAGAGTATAATATTATTATTATTAACAATATTTAATTACAATTATATATAAATTTATTATATATCATTATTTATTTTTGTTATATAATAGGGGGACACCGTAGAAAATTAGTTATCATTAATATTTTTTTATTATTATGATTATTATAATTATTATTTTTATTACTTTTATTAAACCGTGCAATTCACTCACTTTTTATTATTATGTTTTAATTGTTTACTTATATAAAAAAAAAAGAAAAAAACAATTGAACCAATTTAACCACTGATATAACATGTGGGTTATTATTAAAACATTTTCGTTATTTTACCATTTTAAAACAAATATAAATTTATATATTATCTTCGTAGATTTTATTTAATACATGTTTACACGCAACAGTATATGTTAAATTTGTTAATAATTTTGATTAACCACTGTTAGCCCCATAGTTATTAATTATTATTATTATTGTACAATATACATGTTTTATTTTAGTTCTTAAATATTTTAAACATATAAATTATCTCAAAACAAAACTTTTGTTACGTTAACGTTTCCATTATTTTCATATTTTAATTTAAATTACTACGATTATTATAATATTTTTTTTCTTCAAAATTGAAATAATTTTATGTTAACATTTTGTTGTTGCTTTATTTTATATATATGAACATGTGTATTTTTTTTTCTATTAGTCGTTTTGTTATGTTTTCCTAAGTAATAACATTTTTTTTTAATTTTCATTCCTAAATCATGTTTTTTTTTTTTTGTCTAAAGTCACACTAAGAAGTTATGATTTTTTTTTCTAGAGGTGAGTGGGATTAGACAAATATTTAAACAATATTACGTCGGTAAAAAAGTGGCACACATCTTGTAAAATGATTAGCTAATTTAAAAATAAAAATATTAATTTATGTAATAACTGAAATGTTAATTTTAATTCAATAAGCAATAAATTAACGTTTTTGAAAATAACTTATTTTCTTAATTTATTGACACATTTTTTGTAATATGTTTCCTTAAAGCTGATAATAATAATATATATTTTTTTTATAGAAAAAATATACAATCTGCACATATATTTTTGTTCATTAAGAGGATGTCATGGCACTGTTTTCTCTCTCTCGTGCAACATAGACTAAACACATTTAAGCAGGATCATTTTTTAAAGTTTTTGAGTAATCTTTGAGTAAATTTACCCATTACAAAAATGATAGAGAATAATATTTTGAGAGTATGACATATCGATTTGTCCAAATATAATATTATACCTCAAAACAATTAAGAAATCACTTAAATTTATAAATATTTTTTTTTTATTTAGAAAGTCGAATACTAAGTCAAATAATAATTAAATATTATCCTCTATAATTTTTGTAATAGGTTGTGTTACTCTTAAGATTAATCAAAAATCATAAAAAAACAATTTCAGATGAAAGCGTTACGCGTGGATATGAGAGAGAAAACAAATTTTGCGAGGACATCCTCTTAAGTACAGGATAGGGCAATCAAACAGGTGATTTTAATATAAAATGTTATACTAAAATAAATCACCTTTTTCACTGCTTCACTCAGTATATACAATAATTGGTGAAAATAAATTATTAAACAAGAATAAACAAATACAATTGTTGGCTCAACAGATGAAGAAATATAGCTTTAAGTTAAAAGGTTCAACTTAATGGTGTTAAAACATGTCATTTTAAACATTTTATTTTTTAATTTTCCTTTTATGGGTTTTATAACAAGTTTATATAGATAAAATTATATCATTAAGCTTAGATTAAATAAACACTTTATCAAACAAAAGAATAAATGTAAATTCTTATTGATGGTCTCAATAAAAACAATACTGAATCAACTAAACATCATCTTCGTCAATGTCAATAAAAACTTGAGATTCAAAATCTTGTATTTTATATTAGGAAAAAGTCCGATGCCAACATTATCAATTAAAACAAAATTGAAGACTTAACATTTTATTTTTTAATTTTCCTTCTTTTGGTTTTGGTGCATAACAAGTTTATAATGATAAAATTATGTTATTAGGCTTAGAATAAATTAACATTTATCAAACAAAAAATAAATGTAAATTCTTATTGATGGTTTCAATAAAGATAATATTGAAGCAACTAACTAAACATCATCTTCATCACTGTCAATAAAAACAATGGTTGCTATAGATGGTTCTGGCGTTAACACACTTTCTACATTTACTGTACAATCTAGAACCTCAGTTTCCTATAACAAATAATGCAGACAACATAAATATATTAAATAATTATAATTGTGTTTCATAAACATTTATGTTTTACTCACAGTATTGGGAAACGGAGCAACATTAATTTCTTTATCCTAAAAATTATTATACATTAAATTAAAGTGCAAACGTCAGAATTGAAATATTATTAAGTATTAATTTTTAACTTTTGGATTAATTTTAATGAAGACTAATAGATCATTTAAAATAATCTACAGGTATATGCTTAAGAACAGAAGTTTAAAAAGGTTTAATTGTCGTTTTCCCAGAAAATAGGATTCTAAAGGGATCAAATCCTCCCCAAAAACTTCTATACTAAAACATATTTAGTTTTTACTTGTTTATTATAATTTATAATACTACCACTGAATTGCTTTGTGTTTGCTAGCAATAAAAATGAAGTTCAGAAACAATTTTCTTTAGGTTTTTTGTTCTAAAAACAAACACAAATTGAACTAAAATATTCAAACTCAAATATTTTGCTAAAAGAATAAAATATCTATTAACTAAACAAGTTAAGGAATCATACCAAATCAATTAACAAGTAGCTTTCATCTGATTGGGTTCCTTTACTTATTTTGATGTTTTTATTCTATATGTTCAAAGAATATTGAATCAAAGAAAAGTAACAAAGGTATAATTTTAAAGCAATCATTCATACAATAATTTAATATATTTTTCACCTACCGGTATTCTTTAAATAAAAATATGTTATATACCTCTTTATTAGTGAACTTTTCTAATGCTTTCTCCAAACCATAATGTTGATTTGATAGATTTTGTAGCTCATATTCATTACTTTCAATACAACTCATTGTCAAATCCATATCAGTACATGTTTCCATCCACTTCTTACAAACATTTATTAATTTATTAATAAGCATTTAATATATATTATATATTTGTTAGAATTATACTACATAGGTAACTTACAAATCCATCTCTAGTCACAGGTTCATTAGAATAAAACAAATTGTCTAAGAATTCATTATTTTTTTGAACAATTACTTCATTTTCATTCATTTGAGCCATCAAACGCTTATTCATTGATACAATCTCGTTAGATTTTACTTTGCAGTCACTTAATTGACTATCCAAAATAGAAATATGAGCTAGTAATGAATTGATTAATTCCTAAGGAGAATAAAAACAATTTTACATTGACACTTATTCAGACTAATTGAAATAAAAGTATTTAATTTTTTTCAAAAAAGCGATAAATTCAAAATTATTGATACAATTATAAGTTATGTGTATCCACATCCTACCCATTTAATCTGCCATACAGTATATAAAATATATTAAAACAATTTTAATTATTTAATTATTATTATTATTATTGGTGTACCTAATTTTTTATAAATTTATAATATTTAAAATTTATGTTGTAATATGTTGTTTCAAAATATGTATTAATAATCACCTGAGAGACACAACTACTACAATGGTTTGTTTCTAATTCTGAGTTATTGGGATAACAATAGATGCATTCATTTTGATGAATAAAACGTATTGGATGACTAATTCCATAAATCTAAAATTACACAATATATTTATATTTTATATTTTTATAAACATACACATATTTTAGAAATGTACATAAATAATAAATATATACATAACATATATAAAACTAACAAACCTCATTAAATTCATTGCCATAAAGAAATTCATAAGTTACATTATTACATTTAACATCCTTCAACTGATTTGCATAAAATGTAACTTGATGAAAACCATATTTTGTTGGTGTGTGCATTTTTAAATCAGTTTCTACAGCAACAAACTCTTCTAAATTTCTATTGCTGCTACATTTATATAATGCAATCCAATCTGAGTATTTTGGTTTTAAAGACTATAATATAAAATGGTTTAATACATCTTAAAATATTAAATGTATACTTATTTTATATAGTTAAATATTAATTCTTACTTTATTGATGAATTTAAAAGAAATATTCATGGAGTCCTCTATAAAATATACTTTATTGGCTACAATTTCAACACAAACTTCGTTATTTTCCATTTTTTTTCTTTTATAACAAACTTCAATTATAAATAACAACTTAACAAACTTCTTTCACAATATTAACAAAATTTAAAGCATAGTGAAATCTGCTTAAAAATTAATTTGAACCTAAAATTAAAAATTATTTAAACAATTTAGTATTTAGCAAATATTTAGGTAAGTACTACCAATTCATAAATGTAAGCTTATTAACAAAATTAAAAGTTATAGGTACATTGGTAAAGAAACATGAATATATAATATATAATATATGGATAGAAGGCTGTTATATATTAGTACTAACGTGAGAAATTATTTTTTAATATCAATGTGCTTTCAACATTTGTCTTATTATAATTTATTGTTGATCGATTAAACAACTTTTGGTAAAGGAACAATTTACGATTTGTGTTTTAGAAATTTAAATTGAAAATACTGGTTTTTATTTTTCATTACAAACAAATAAATACAGTACAACAATAAGTGTTTTTACTAGGTATTGTATGGTTATGCTGAGATTAGTCAGTACTGGCAGTACCTACCTTTAAAACTATTGAAGTACGACTGGTCAAAAAAACACAATTTATTCAGTAGAGATACAATAATTAAATTTCAAGCATCTCTGTATTTATCATTCAGGTATGTTTGATTTTTTTAATATTTGTTTCATTTGGTAATAATAACATTTACAAAACAAAAGAATCGATTAAATTTGATAAACATAAACTAATGAGGTTGACTTATGAACCTTACTTTTCTATCTAAGATAACTTTTTACTTTTCCGTTAATATATGATAAACCTGATTTCAAGGCGAATTGTTAACATTTAAATATTTAACTCGACAGTCATTAGGAGGTACCTATTCATAACTATATTACATACTATATTATTCATTGAGTCACTAAATGTACATTTTTTTCTGCAGCATCAGACAGAGGAACGTCTAATAAAAGTCGATAATATCCAGACCAGTTGTTGACACTGCGTCAATACAATAAGTACTACTTTCATCATAGAAAATTTCAAATGAGCTATAAGCATTTTTGAAATAATATAATTGAAGAAGTTGTAATGATTAAAAAAAGGTAATTATAAAATACTTAAGGTTCTATTAAACATATAATTTCACACCCAAGTATTTAACACTTTATATACTTTTAAATTAAATGATTTTACTAATTAAATATGATTAGGAATTTATTTCTAAAATCATTCAATGGAAAAAACAGAAATAAAGTTTGATACTCATAATATTGCGGTTGTATCGATCGATACACGACTAATCACGTTTGTAAAACTTGACTGTTTTAAATTATTATTTTTTTTAGATAAACAGCTATTGGCGTGTATTATTAAAAATTACGATTACGAATTAAACAAAATCATTACAGTATTTTAAAATTTATATCGCGCCATAGCACCTGAAAAGTTCAAGATTCGACTAACGAGGGGGGGGGGGTCAATATACACGTGAACCCGACTGACGACGGGTTGAGTTTTTAATAAAATTGCATTTTGCTCAGTGCATATTCTACTATACTTTTGTTTGCAGTTCCTATAGTGTTCCTTCAGATCTCGGAACTATGGTTAGGTAGTTTCAAGTTTGCAAATTTTATCTGAACGCCCGATACACACCTAACGAATAATAATTAAACGACGTGTAAGCGCAAATAAAAACCGTCGAAGTCGAGTCGAGAATAAAATATGTTTGCTTACCCCGAACTGGCGGATTCTTGAATTATTGTCGACGAAAATATTATGTTCCAAAGAAAAAACACCGGACCAAACGTCTATAGCAAATTCCACGGAAAAACCACTAACGTTCAACGGATATTGTCTTTGGCCACACGGCGGCAGATGTACTATAATTATTATTATAATTAATTATGCCGTGATACGAATTGGGAATTTCTCGAAATGTGCACAGATTACCACAAAATATATTTGGATTTCGGATCGACATTTTGCATTTCTGACACTTGATGTTTGGAATTTATAACTATTAGCGTATAATACTGTAAACAAAAAAAAACAGGCGATTGGTACGTAGTATTAACTATTCAAAAAATATTCCGCAGGTAATTAAATAATATGGACAACTGAATACTTACAACAATTATTATTAACAATACGCCTAACCTATAACTGTGTGTCTGTACTCTGTATTATGATTATTATTAATTATTTAAGCCATTTATGGAGTAAAACGCACTATAATGCCGTTACGAAATTATGAATTTAATCGTCGGACGTCTATGCCGTATTGTCAGTTTGTCACTGTGATAAAATTAGAAGTAATTCAATTTTAGGTTATGTTCTAACCTTTTAAGCACTATTTCAACTTTCAAGCCTTCAAGGTGTACTTGGTATATTTTATAAATTAATATTAAAATATTTAATACACCTCGGTCTTATATACCTACATTATATTGTATTGTATTTTCTGCCGTTAATACTCACGGCCGTAGAGTAATAAAATATATCGTAAATTTTAATATAAGCACCAACCTACTATATACAACTGTCCACATAAGTACCACAGAATAGCTTAAATTTAAATTTAAATTTAATCTATTCTGTGTAAGTACTACAAGTACCAAGTGCTGGCAACCATAACAAAATACTTTGTCATGATGGCAACTCTATGAAGCAACCGCAACCTTACTTCGTCTGAAAAATAGTACTCTTTACTGTTTAGGTTTGATCAATGATTCAAATGATTGTAATTTGTAATATTAATAATTGAGATTGAGAGAGTTGAGACTTTGAGAGTCTTTTGTAGGTAGTCTAGTACTCTAGTAACTAGTTGAAAGTCTTATAAGGAGCAACTCTTATTTTGAAATATTGATGCAAAAGATTTGGTGATCTGATACTAAACTGATGCGGGTTGGAGGTGGACAAGACGTTGAAAGCTAAGTTTAAGTGTAGTTTTCAATTTGTACTTTGTAGTCATCACCGATGTAAATAGTAAATCTATTAATAGGTATATGCCCTATGTACCTGAGTGGGATGATATTGTGTGTGTCACAGTATAATATGTCCAGGAGACTTGTTTGTAAAACAGTTTAAACTTTAAACTTCTCAGCTTTCAGTGGCATAGCATACAACTTGATGGCTCTATAGGACCTATTTCCTTATAGGAGAAGGAGTCCCCCAGAAATTAAATTATGAAATAGTGATGCTATAAGCAAAAAATAAAATTATAATTATGATAAAAATGTATTGTTTTACTTATAAATGTATTTAAAACAATAACATTGTACACTTAAGAATGTACTTTACAAAACTTTATTGGACAAAAAAATAATAATTTCTGAGTTTTTGTTTTTAATGTTATATAAAAGTAATATACTTAGGTATATAGCTGAATTATATGAGTATGTGGTATAGTTCTGTGGATCTATGTAGCTATTAATTATTGCATAATATTAAATATTAAATATTTTATTGTTATTTGTTATTATATTTATTTTTCCAATTTAATGGTTATGTGTTATTATTTAGTTAGAAATACTGTGCTGCTTTCTTCTCAGTTAAAATTAGTAATTACCTAACAAGTGGATAATGTTGCTTTCAATTATTTCAATTTTATTGTAGATGTATACTCAGTATAAATATCTTTCTTCTTTATTTTTTAAGAAATATATAAATCGATTATCAATAACTATCATTATTTGAAACAAAAATAAAATTATATTCTGGTAATAATAATACTGTATTTGCACTAAAATATAAAATCAATAACAGGAATAATAACAAATAAGTCGATTAAAAAAAATATAAACAGACAAAATGTGTAAATGGCTAGAATTTTTATTCGCAGTAGTCATCACTGAAATCTGAGTCATCGATAAATTTGACTACCGCAGAAGAAATTGACTCAATATTAAAAGATTTTAATTGTGTGACATCTTCTGCATCATCGGTTTCAGTAATTTGTGGTTCAGAAATGTGCCCAGGCTGCTTCTATATTTTACATTAAATTATGTTAACTATACTATTTATAAATTATAGTAAATGGAAACTTACATAATACTTTAAATATGTATTACTAAGCTCATTGTTAATGGCACGTAATCTCAGTATTTCTTGTTCTTGAGAATTTATGATTGCTGTTAAATATACATCATTTCTGACTGTTTTGGTAGATATAACATGGTTTCTTATTTCAGTAGTTCGCATTCGCTTGATCCAACGCTACAATTTATGTTTGAATATTATTTTATGAACATACCAAACTATTATTTTAAAGAATTGTTTAAAAATCTTACTGTATGTCCTTTAGAGTTTGTTAACTTCACTGGTTTTCCTTGATCAAGTGCACTATAAAGGCCATCAATAAACTGTTCACCTCTAGATCGAAGCATTTCACACGCTTTCAATTTTTTTACAAGCTGCTCGTTAAGCTGCATTGCTTCTTCTTTACCTTTTTCAAATTCTAGTAATCTTGCTTCAAGACACTTTAAGCGTTGAACTACTAAATTAATATCCTAAATCAAGAAATAAACATTTTATTTATAAGAAATCATTTAAGTCGCAAACAATTGTGTATTAATAAACAGATGTGCTATTGTACTAATAAATTTTTTTCAATCAAGTACAAACCCTTCTCATTAAAACTTTTACTAGAAAATCCTGACCAAACTTTAAAGATTTACTTATAATTACATGAAAACAGTTTCATATTTTTATTTTAAGCTAAAAAAGTTGTAAACTTTTAAAGTAAGTGAAGACCAATAAAGGTTTTTTAAATGGGGTTTCTGTCATAAATTGTTTACTAACAAGTATTCTTTTAAAGTTTAGGTAGCAATTTAACCTGCATATATTACATGTTTTTCTTTAAAATATTCTTACATTATATCTGCTATTTTTTAACAAAGCTGTTGCTTGTGGTTAGTAATATGACTACTTCCCAAGCTACTTCCTAACCAATCTATATGGTCTTGGTAAGAACTATTTATCCCTGATGCGGTTCTGCACATTGCTTTTGTAATCTTAAATTTGAAAGACTTATACATTTTTTACTAACCTGCCCTATTTTTATGTGCACCATACAATTTGATTGACAAAGAGAACTATTACAGTTACAATCATTTTTATGCACAAATTGAATTGGATCACTAGTTGCAACAACCTGAAAATAAAAATTAATTTAAGACTTAAATTAAATACGACTAAAAAAGGTAACAATATTGCTCATCAAACCTGATATATGTCACAACTGAGACAATTTTAGTACAATAAATTGTACTTTGTTTTAGTTTAAACTTAAAAACTTAGAAACTTAAAAATTAGTGAAATAGTAGCAATTTAATATTAAATGTTTATAAACTTTAATACTTAATTAATATAAAGCATCAATTATTTTAACTTAATAAATTTAATTTGTATGTATTAGTTAAAATAATATTATTTGTTTATTCAATACCGACCTAAAATTGGTGACAATTAATATTTTTTTTAATTCTTATTTTAATTCTTTACAGTTGTTTTCCTGAATAGGAAATTATAAAATTACATATGAACAAAACAAAGATTGTTTCATTACTAACAGGGTTTATAATATGTACCTATGAATATTTTAAATTATGGTTTCTAATGTATTTATGATAATATTACCCCAGGTTCATTTTTTTAGACAAATTTTAATGAATTTACCTAATACAGATACATTTTTTGCCATGTTAATAGCAAATATGTGAATAACATGTGAAATAACTTGGTTTGAACCATGGCATATGGTTCAAATTGTTTGATTTTATTTTATTTGCTAACTATTATAAATTATAATATACCTACATACATTTTCTTATTTGTTATGATGAAATTAAATAGGTAGGTATGAACATAATAATACACACCTATAGAGTTTAACGGTATAATATTGAAATTGAATTTTTTTTTTACCTTAAAATAGGAATCCACGTACACAAACTGGTATTTACCAGAACAATGAACGGATTTAGCAAAAAGTTGTGGTATGAATTTAATTTTAAAACAGCTACCATCTATCCTCGGATGGTCCATAACATATTCGAATATCAATGGTTCGTATAGTTTTACATTATCACACGGGTATAGTCCGATCCAATCTTTAAGCAATGGTCTGATTTTCTAAACATAAATAGGTAAATAACAATAATTAATTGACATAAATAATAATTGAAGGAGTATATTTTTCGACATAAATACTATGGGCAAGTACATATTTTATAGGTCATCATTAAATACTCACCTTTTGATCGTAGAAACAGTTTACAATTAGAAATTTGTCTTCGACGAAATAACGTTTATTCGTCTCCAATACCACAGATGGCGATTCCATGTTTTTAGGCACTCGATAGATTCCAACGATATGTTTAAAAATAGGCAGGTAAATAATAAGTGAATATAATATATAATATTATATTATAATTTATAGAAAAATTTAAAAACGGTTCTATGAACAACGGAAGAATAATAATAAATACAATGATCTATCACGATGTAGGTGTAAGTGGACGGTAGGAAGCTAAACTATTGTATTCCAAAAAAATAGTTGACGTGAAAACATTTCGCACATAATAATAATTGGTAACATAAACGGTACATAAAAAATATGTTTTAATGAGAATGACACAAACGCATTGGCAACTGGCAGACGGACCGCGGACAGGAGGTCAGTCGTTGCTCGGCGGTCGACAGACTTATGGAAATAAATTTTGAAAACGGACAGAGTCATTACGAGCCACAACGGCCAACGATGGCGCCCACTACGGAGCCGTTATTAATTATTATCTTATCGGCATTATAGACGTACAACAGCTATTATTGTTATTAATTCTCCCCCGCCATCGGTTGTGTATTGTTTTTCGCACAATCCACACGCGAGTTTAAAGTCTTAATTACTCATAATATTCTTATCGTTTTCGACGGTTTATAAATGAAATAATAATAATAATAACAATAAGAGCCAGAAGCCAATAAATCAGATTAAATTATATGATTATCAATAATTATCAAACGATATTGAATAATGTAATGACTTCGGTCTTCGGACGAAATGGTCGAAAATCGAAATGACTCACGGTCTCCTGCATAATATAATACGATTTGCCTAATTCCTAATATTATTACCATAGATAATAATATCATTGTTGATTTTATAATACACGCGGGCACGCGGCTGCCAGCGATTAATTGTTGCGGATTTTTTTCCTAATTCGGTCCAATCTGTTTAATATAAATTCGATGAATAATAATATGACAAACAGCTTAATTTAAATAATAAATAATAAATATATAATACTACAATGTCAATACTCAATAGTATACAATAGGTATGATTTATCTTTCCTCGTAAATCGTGATCATTAATTATCGACCAAAGGTTATATAGTTATTTTAATCGCTCATATTGATTATTAGTCACTACTTAATACTTATATATTATATCTGCCCATATTTAGTACTTACACATTTAAATGATTTATATTTTACCTAATATGAAGATTGAAAGTAATAATATAATATGTATTATTTTGTTTATTATACAAATATAATAAAATAAAATTTGTGAATATATCGATTCGATACCTTAAATTCACATTTTACAGAAGTACAGATCAGTGGTGATTTTATGTTGGGGGGGAGGGTCTAGGGAGTCTGGACCCACACTCAAGGTTCCTAGTTTAGGTTGTGAAATTTTAAAAAAACCAAAACTTGTATAATTTAATACGAATTGCGTTATTCAGCGTATTTCTTCATGTCCATCACTAATTTTTATAGTAGTTTTTAATTAATTGATTTTTACATATTCTTTGAAATTTGAATTTTAAATTTATTTATGTCAATAACTATTTAAACCTATGCTCAATTTTCGAAAAATAATTCATTTACACTTTCAACTAAGTTATGCAAGCAAGAATATATTATTATTTTATTGTTTACATAAAATATACTAAACAATACATACCTAAATTATATTTATTTATTTAGGGCTTGGAAGTATATATGCACTGAAAACTATCAAAATATGTAAGAACCTATGCATTAACGGACATATATATAATCACTGAAATATGCTCTTCATTTTTTTTTTATACATACCTATCTACGTAATTATATAAGGAAAAATCCTTTTAATACTACAATTTCTATTACAATTTATTTGACTGGTAATTAAAAATATTATTTTTTAAACATTTAAAAATAAAACTTAAATTTTCAATAGAAAATTATTAAATAATATAAATATAATAATATTACAATAAATTATTAACAATCAAACATTTAGATACATTTTCAAGTGTTAACGAGCGCTGGTTATCGGCCAACATGTTTTTGTATTGGTACCGAAAAACTAATAATTAATTTTAGATTCTGAGCGGAGTGGTGCGGAATCAGTGGTGGCTCCAGGGGGGTTTTAGGGGCCAGGGTCCCATTCCAAGCTCGTATTTCTAAAAATTTGTTTATTATTCGAAACAAAATTATTAAAAAAATATATTATAATATAGACATTTTTCTGAAGACTATGAATTTACCTACCCCCAACCATGTCTCTAAATCCACCCCGGTGCGGAATGTATTGATTTTACAATGATTTTTTTTGTGTGACTATGTACACGATAAGTTGTTGAAATAATGCTTTGATTTTCCACTTCAGTTACTTTTCTGGTGCAAAAGTGAATCTAGTTGATGCACTCAAGAGGTCATTTTTGAAAATTCCTAATAGTTTTCAAAAGTGTCGGAAAACTTGTTAGTGAAAATTTAAAAAAAAATGTGCATAAATCCACGATAGTTTTTTATTAGTCTACTGTCTAAAGTAAATACACGGGACAAAATAAGTAAAAACACGAAAATTTGCACCATTATAGGACTTTCTGAACACCACCACTAGTATACACGTCTCTATAGAGTCTAGACCATAATTCTAGACAGATCTATAGCTGACTAATTGACTGTATAATAAATTTAGCCTAGAGCAGTGGTTCCTAAACTTTTTAACTTAACCACCATTTAAAAAAAGCTTATTTTTCCAACGACCATCACATTATATAGGTATTATATAAAAGCTTAAGTAAAATAAATTATATTATATATAATATTTTTAATCAGGATTTGTATATTATGTCGATTTGTATTTACAACTATACTGTTGTACTCGAGCGAGATTATAAAGCAGCATATTATTACAGATTTTCGAATAAAATTCATGACAGTGTTGTAGACACCTGCCTACTAATTATAATTGCGGACGTCAAGTCAATTTAAGTTATTTTATCGTTTGTGTTTGATACACGTACTCTGCTGTATACAGAAGATGTAGAGTGGGATCACTTGAATATATGTGTTAAATTTGAATACAATGATACATCATTGTATACGAAAAACGATTCTGAGTGAAGACTGTCTGTCAGCCTAGGTTAGGCTAGTGTAGTACACTTAATGAAGTGTATTTTATGATATTATTGCTATTAAAATAATTAATTTTACTATTAATAATAAAATAATTTTGAAATTTTTTTTGGATAAAACATTGCACTTGAAAAAGTTATTGAGTGTCTAAAGAGTATAAAGTATAATAATATACTTTAAAAGTTTCAAGCATCCACTAAAAATATTTTAAAATTACAATGAAGTATTATACTAACATCTTTATTCTTCATTTAAATATCTAATTTTGTCCAAATTTGAAATTAAAATGTCTATAAAAATCAACCATGTGTCCATGTACATTTATATTTTTAATTTTTTAGTGATACTATTAAATACTTACGAAAAACTTTGTTTTAAGTTAATCCTTAGATGTAGGTATGAATTGAATCATTTTGTACATTTTTAACTACAAAATGTAAAAAAAAGTGTGCCTATGTAACATTTTTGATCTACTATTATAACAACTTATATGAGGAATGTTGTATTCAATTTTAAAGCAATTTGACCCAACAAAAATGTATTGATATATAAAGAAAAAAAATTTAAAAAAACAGAAAATTTCTGAGGCAACTAGTTATAACTAGTTCAAAATATGAAAAATATTTTTAAAATTTGTTGGTGTAGAGAAAATGATAATCTTAACATTTAGTGAACATTTCAAATGTTTACAGTTTTTCCTTTTTAAAATACAACAAAATAAGAAAATCGTTCCCTGAGAAATCGGTAGTTTACGGGTGAATATCCAATGTCTAATTTAAAATGCTCATAAAAAATTAGTTTAGTTTTTTTTTGATTTTTATAACTTTAGACGCTTATAAAAAACTATTGAAGACTTACACTCAACTTTGTTTTTTAATGTTCGCTTACAACAAGTTATGAAGAACCTTGTATTACATTTTGAAATTGTTTGACTGGTTGAAACATTTTTTATCGACAATAATAAAAAAACATAAAAAAAACCCAAAAAATTATGCCTATAAATAGCTCAAATAAAGTCAAAATATATTGAAAGTTTTATGGTGTATAGAAAATGCTTTTCAAACATTCAGTGAAAATGTCATGTATCTACGGTCATTTTTCTTATGTTACACCAAAAATAAAAGTCGATTTTGTCAAAAATTTGCTTTATGAAAAAAATTGCGTTTTTCCTTAATACGCGCTTAAAAACTATTGGGAATTTTTTACTTTTGACCCTCCCCTCCAAAAAAAAACTGCCAACCAGATTCACTTTCCTATCAGGAAAGATGCAGATGTAGAAAATCCGAGCAAAAAAAACACACATCATTGTAAAATCAATACATTCCTCGCTCTAAGAATCTAAAATTACAAATATTTGTTTGACAGACATTATACAGATATTTGGGTACCTAGTAATTTTTTACTCAATTCTGTTCGTGAGTTCGTGACTGATATAAATAGTAAATACGAAAACAATTTACCACTAATCTGTGACGAGGACAAAAAGAACCAGTTCATTATTATTAAATATTGTTACCAAAATAAAGTAGGTAGGTAATTAAGTTATTCTGTGGATAATTAACTGTGGACGTTATAATTTAAAATGTTTCGTACACTGATTAACAATACAGAATAATAACATTAATAACCACAAAATAGATAAATTATTATTTAATATATTCTCAATTCTGTATAATAAATTTATAATAACCATACCTACAATCTTAAACACGGTCTTAGAAAATCATCTTAGAATCTATAACGAATGTACGAAAAAAAACCTAATGAAAAGAAAGCACGGAAAAAAAAGTCACGGGTAAAATAAGTCAAATAAAAATTGTTCATAAATTTAAAGTATTCAAATATTTAATTTTTTACACGGTTGGTCGAAAATACAGTAAATATAATATAATGTAATATAACATAAGATATTATGTAGTTGTTCATACTGCAACATGTGTATTTAAAAAAAGAATCATCCTGTACAAAGTATATACATTATACCACTGATTATACATTTCTAGGTGTAAGTCATAAATCAATTGAGATCAAGGTAATATTATGTAGTTCATACTGCTACATGTATAGTGAAAAAAGAATCACACTGTACTAAGTATAATTACATTATATAGGTATAATATCTAGGGCAGGGGCGTCCAACCTTTTGGGAAGACCGGGCCACATTAAGTAAATAGAAGTTATTGTGGGCCACATACATTTTTATAATAATACATATTATTTTTTCATCATCGTTGTAATTACGATAACACATTCATATACTATTTAATCAATATAAGGTATGGTCACCTTATAGGTTTTATTTTTAATCATTTTTGTAATTGATGGTTTTGAAATGTACGACAGGGCGACATCAAAACCTATCATGGGCTGCACGTGGCCCGCGGGTTGGACACCCCTGATCTAGGGTAAGAGGTATATATATAGTACCTATTATAGTTATACCTACGACATGGTAGTTATGAATATGACAGTAAATGCACCTTTATCGAGTTATTGCTGCTGCAGAGTAGCTGAAATAGGAGACTAGCTTCTAAAAAATTTCAAATTTGCCACTGGCTGATAGTGACTAAAAATGATGAATTATTGAGGGTGCCAGATTATTAATACTACACTGTGATTATTTAACCAAACAATTTGAATGTTATAGTAATCATAACATTTTAAGTCATTGAAATATATACAAATACAAAAAATATATGACACCAAATGAGAAAAATAATGAGATAATGACACCTCCCTGAAAAAGCAAGGCTTCTGCATGAGGTTATGTAGCCATGTAGGTTATAGTATATTCAATCATAAGGCATCATAATATTTTGTCAAATGCGAAGTATATAATAAATCTTTTTAATTTATTTTGAGTCTTATAAAACTATAAAAGTTATGTTTACATTTTTAATCACTGTCTATAAAGTCGTTAAGCATAACTGTAAGATTTTCATCCTCCAAATCATTTTTAATTAATGATTCGTCAACTGGGCTTGAATCCATACTATCATCATCATCCATAGATTCTATTACAGTATTTGGCTGAATATTTTCAGTATTAACATTGTTTAGTTCTTTTGTTTTAATGAGTAACTTTGAGTCTTCAACTTTTTTACTAAACAAATTAGTTTTGATTTCTGGGATAGTGTTTTGAACAGATTGTGGAATTGTATTTGGCTGGACATTTTCAGTATTAATAGTTTTAAATTCTTTTGCTTTAGCAGCTATAGTAGAGTCTTCAGGTATTTTATTTGTTATATGAGTTTTGTTTTCCGATATAAAATTTTGAGCAGGTTGTAGATTTGTACTTGGCTGAACTTTTTCAGTATTAACATTTCTTAATTCTTTTACTTGAATGGGTACAGTTGAGTCTTCAACTAATTCATTTAAAAAATGAGTTTTATTTTCTGGTATAGTACTTTGAGCACATGGTGGAATTTCTATTTCATTCTCAAGAGGGAAAAATAGTGTATCATTACGTGGACGGATAATATGTTCAAGCTCGCTTAATGATAATCTACAAACTTCTTTTATCTGGATAAAAATGAAATCAGAACAGTTAAAGCAATGCAAAAATGTATAGTTTTACATAATAAATAAACATAAGATATCACTATATTAGTGATATTCACTAATAAAACATTTAAAAGTTTCTAATGGTAACTTACTTTTTCATTACGATCAGTAGTACCAAGAGTAAAAACCCGTAATGCTATGGATGTATGTGCAATACATTGTGGATGTGGTGAAATAATTAAAGCTAATAATGATTTGTACAAGTTGAGTCGACACAAATCATCATAGTATGGTAGAGGAAAATCATTTGGCCGTTGACACTTAATAATTTCTAATAGCAAACCCATGATTGTACTTTGAAAAATCTAAAAAATGTATGTTCAATTTTTTATCTAACAATTATTTAAAAACAAATCTTTAACATACTTTAAATTGAAGAACTTTCAAATTTGAAGACAAAGTGTTCAAAAATAACTGAAGTGTTTTATGAGCTTCGTTACACACAGTTTTGTTTGCATGATAATCATGCATAACAATGGTATCACGTTGATTCATAATTTTTTGATTTAGAGCACCACTCTTTCTTTTTTTGTTACCTGTTTGTTTGTCAACCTCAAATGAAAAATGTAATATTTAATACATTATTTTAATAGCATTAATAAATATTAAATAACCATTTATTTTACAAACTTACAACTAAATTTAGAGATGGTTTATCAAATTTGATATCAAATAAGATTCCAGAAGTGAGGCTTTCACTAAACAATTCGAGTGAACTCTGTGACCCAGCTACGGCTTGCCACAAGCATAGACCTTGATAAGTGATCACACGCTGTTGCCTTAATACAAATTAAATACAACATTGTTAGTATTTACAACATTAATACTAATAATATCTAAAAAAAAAATATATATAGAACAAACTTACAATTTAGATCGTGTTGTCCCATATTGATCATTTGATGAATTACAATGTGTCATGTTTAAGGATTGTATTAAAATACGACAAATTAATGTTCCTTGAGGTATTAAAATCCTTCCACAACTGTAAAATGAATGTCCATCATTTATTATTTTGCAATATTTTAAATTCAATGTGATTAAAATTTAAAAACAAAGAGTCAACAAGAAAAATATTATGTTTTTAAACATAAAGTAAATAATGTATACCATTTAATAAGAGCTGAAATTGTTTTAATGGCAGAAGAGTGTAATTTCCATAAAACAGAATCCAACGCAATGACGTCTTCAGTAATTATTGTAGCGTTAAGTTTTTCTGAAGTAACTGATAAAGTAGAATGGGCAAATTGAATAACTTTGTTAGAATCAAAATGTTTGACAGTAGAAAACATGGATCTATAAATATTATTACACTTTTAATCAGAATTATAAATTATATCAATATAAATATATATGTATATACTGAGATATATTCTTACAACAACATTGATTGAATTGCTGTATTGAAAAATATAAATAATGATGACAACTTTTCATAACGTTCTTTAGGAGTCATTTGTGCAAGTTCAGATAATTTAAAAATTGATACATCAAATTTTCCTTCATAATGATCAATCACATCCACTCCAAAGAAGAACTACTTACCAACAAGGAAAAAAGTTATAAGATTTATTTAAATTTTACAAATTAATTGATAAAATGTTTCTTACATTAACATTAGAATAAAGTTGGTTCAAAAAATAATTGGCACAGTATAGATAATCATTAAATTGACTAGTCCAAGCTTCAGTATGATTAATACCTTGTTGTCCACGACCTCCACATTGAGGATATAAAGCAAGATATTTTGTCACTTTGAAAACAATATTATCTTCTTTAAAACACTCGCTTAGTGCTTTAGATGTAAATTTATCCATTGTATTCTATAACAACATTATATTTGTACAAATACGTTTAGTAAACTTAAGTTTCCAACCACAAATGGATAAATAAAATAATACCTTGAATTGATTGCATGTTCCTCCATAGTATTTCAAAAACAATCTTATTATAGTTGCTTGCGCATCTATAGTCTACAAACAAATTATAGTATAATCATTGAAATGTTTTATTTTACAATTAAATAGAACAAAAGTTCAAAAGGAAAACCATTTAAAATATAGGAATTAATATTTAAATTAAATATAAAATAAATAATTGTTTACAAAATGTCAATGCTAGTGTAAGGTACCATTACAGTATTTATAATTTATTATTAAAATATACATATAAAGATATATCACGGAGTCCCATCATATTATATAGAGTCCCATATTGATTTACCTAATGTGATATCTCTTGAAATAATGGAGATATCATAAATCTGTTTTTTTTTTATAAGACTCATAGACACAAAGACTACAAATATTTTTATTTAATTTAATGCTTTGGTAAAAAGTTAAAAAAAAATATTGAAGATAGCCATTTTGTAATTTTTTTTTTTTAATGTTAACATTTTTATTAATCTCATGATTTTTTTTAGTTTTGAGGAAAATTGAGTATTATGTAACACCATACTACCATAGTCCATAATTTAATGTTTTGATATTAGCTTGTCTAGTTTTCTGATAAGATTTATTTTGTTGTAAATCGCAGCTAGCAAATAGTTTGTTCTAATAATGCTGTTAACTATAATGATAGGTGTAACAAAAAAAAAAAGATTTTGATAAACATCTAAATATATATAATTATTATGACATTCAAATTTTTAAAATAAATATTTTATTAAATTTTTTTTTTTTAAATAATTTGTCTGCATAGTGGGTAGATCCTGTTTATTTTGTCTCCTATGTAGCCTCACCACTGGATAAATCATCACAGGACACTATATCGGTACAACTATTTTGATTAATTAAACATTTATATAATAATAATCATTAGGCCTACTAGATATATGTGTGCCAGACTAGTCTTGTTTCATCACTGGCTCCGTGTATTGCTACCAGGTCATTGGTAAATTAAAATTATTTATATTTTATTTAAATATATGTTTAATTGTACTCTGTACAACTAAGTCTCTTGTCTAACATATTAATCCTCTAATATTCCCTCCATATTAACTATTAAAATGTTGTCTATTACGTCTATAGTTACTGCAATGTACCATGTAACACTAGTGATTGTAATAACATAAATAATTTTTAGTCCTTACTGAATTATTGACTTTTCTTGATAATAAGTTTTCAAAAAATGTTGGAAGTACTGTATTGATTATCTGCTTTTTTATGTCAACATCAGCCAAAGTTGATGTAATAAAAATGTCTGAAAAAAGTATATAATCTAAATTATTATTGCATACAACTTTAATAACTGAATTTAAATTGGATTAGACAACAATAATCTTTGTGATCAAACTATACTGTTGTATAATGCAATACAAATATAAAATATTTGAAACTGGGATTAAATACTTTAATAGACTTTTAACTATAAACCATTAGGCCGGCATAGTACCCATTCGTAGTTAATTTAAAATTTTTACCAAACATATTGCATTCTTCAGAAGAAAGTCCATAACTAACAGCATTTTTCAAACGTTTCTGAAACCAGTTGACTGCTTCATCAGCCTATGAAAAAATAAAATTTCAATTAAAATATGCAACCGAATTATCATCAAACATTTTTTTTTTGTAAGACCTTTAATGATGCGATTTGTGAATTCATTTTTATGCAATTATTGTAATTAATTGAAAAATGTTTTCCAACCATGTAACGACTCAACACTCAACTGATGAACTGACAAGTTATGACTATAACAACACTGCCTATACTCGACGTCTCAAACTCTCAATTGTCAGTTGTCACCGGGACAAGTATCAAATCCCACATGGTTCATATTGTTGCAGAGACTGATAACAAGGCAGCATACCCAATGATAATAATAAAAATGATAAAGGCATAAAGCAGTGTAGCATGTATTATATTATATGATAATATTTCTTGATTGGTACAGAATGCAGACAAATATTATAATATACTATAATTTTATTTTACTCAATATGATGATAATTCCCAACATTTTTAAATATCAATAAAAATATTATTATTATTATTATAGTTCCGTCCCCGGTTCCCAGTTCAAACAGGAGAAAAAAAAGATGAAATAATGAAGCTAATGCACATTTTTTTTTTTTAAATAATATTATATTTATTTTGAAGGGGTAAATAATAACGGCAACCACAACTACAATCTCGGAGGGAACTGATAAGAACTGGAAGACTGTTTTGACAACGATTTGATAATTGATATACCTAGTACCTACTAAGGTAGTAAGATGTGTCTTTGTCCGTGGTTTTGACTATAGCTGGCATAGCTGTCCCCTTAGTCCTTAGATCCTTAGATCATAATATACAATCATATACTTGATAATATACTTGTATAAGATCTAAGGATGTCGTATTTGATGCAGATTACAATTCAAAGTCATCAACAATAACTGTACATTAGAATAAAAAAATGATTAGGCTAATGTACAACTTACGAATAATTTGCTACATAATAACAGATACGCAGAAATGTAGCACATTTTATTTTATAATTCCATAAAATTATTTTTTATAGTCTAGTTTAATATTGTAAAACAGTGACAACACTGCGTCGTGAGTAGGCAACTAAAATTGAAAATATGGAGATATAAATAATAATTAGAAAAATATCAACTTAGGGTGCACTTCAAATATAATAATCAAATGTAGGTAGTATTAAATAAAAATAACTAAAATTAGTGTTTTATTTTCTGAATAAAATAATGTCAAAATAACATTTAGCATAAAAACGATTGTGAAGTCGGAGTCGGCATGTAAACTTTCGGCTTTCTTGATTTTTAATTTTTGGAGAATTATTAACTATATATTTTATACATTTTATTACAATAAGATTATACTAAATTTGACTTTAGGCAGTACTCGAAATGGGCAATTTTTTTTAACTAAAACTCATTTTTTTCGACCACTTATAATACAGAATGTTAGTAGTCCGTTTCTAAAATGTTAACAATTTTTTAAAACTTAGTTGTGCCAAAGAATATATTTAATTAGATAGGTTTAATATAATCTATGATCGTATACTATTCTCTTGAAACCCACATCTTAATTTTTTGCCCTCTTCAAATTTTAAACGAATTTTCGCCTTTGATACTTTTTACTTAGTTCTTATCTATATGTGTTCTTGTTTTTATGATATACAACTTTAAAGTTCTCTATTTAGTACTTTTGTAGTGAATGAACTATGGTAGATAAAGGTCTGAAACTTTTCACTGCATTTCTCCTTGCCAATGCGATTCAAAAAAGGATAATCCGGTTTCGGGGATCTGCGTTAAATGCTAATGAAAAATCCAGCTAAAATTGACTATTTTTTAACGGTTCAACACTCGATTAATTTTTTTTAAATTTAACATTTTGTAATTATAGAGACGGCATTGACATAGACATAGACCCTGCCGCGGTCCTCTATGGTTCTCCGCGTTTTACACAATACCTAATAGTTTATGTTCAATTTAAATTAGAATAAAACTTATCTATATATTATATAACTCTAATGTATTTTTTAAATTTTGATTGCTAGTCATCAAGTGACTTTTGAACGACTTGACCGTTTTTATTAAATGTAGGCGTTTGTTTGATATCTGTACGAGTAACGAGTAGAGGTAGGATTTTTATGATTTTACATATTTGTTTCTATAATAAATTTGTTTCTATAGTGCATCTATGCAGTTTAATGGGAGTAGATATTATCATGAACTAAGTTAGTATGGACTGGAAACGGTGGATAAATCTTGTGCCGAAAATGTCACGGAATTTATTGTAGTGGGGGAACTATCTTAGTTCATGATATTAATATATTATTACGATTCGTGAAACATAGAATTAATAGAAAAAAAGTATTTTGCATAAAAAAATGTATTTGTGGGGTCAGAGAATATTCAAGAATATTTTATACATTTTTTTTTATTTTTGAACAAAATATTTGATAATTATAATACCAAATAGCACTGAACTGTATACGCTCTAATATAAAAAGTGAAGCTCCATTAGAGGGCGCCATATTGATTCCGTTAATGTTTTTTTCCATGATTTTTCATGGATAGGACTATTTTATTAGCTTATCTTCTACTGAATATTATTGATATTACAATTTTAAAATTAAGCGGCAACATTATCACAAAATATCGCACAGATAACTACAATGTTACATTCAGGGCTTGGAACCTTTATGATTTTTTCGGTTTCGGTTCCAATTCGGTTCTTCAAAAAAAAAAAAATTTGGTTCCGGTTTCGGTTCTTATAATTACAGAATAAAGGTTTAGGTTCTGGTACCGGTAAATACCGGTATTTAGAGGTATTTTTTTTTCAAAACGTTAAAGAAAAATGAAGTATAAAATGCATATATATTTTAAAAATGATTAACTCAAATTATAGCAGCATTATTGGGTTAAAGGACTTTAAGTAGTTTTACAATTTTTTTTAAAAACATCCAAAACAAATTTTAAAAATAGGGTTGATTGTGTTAAAAAATACAATGACGTATGAATAACAATCGTGCAATTTATTCGATAGCTTATAATAATAATCGAACCGATATTAAAAACTATTCGTTATTATCGCCTATTATAGTCACTATTTTATTATTATTATAACTCAAAAGAAACTTTTCAGAAATTATATTTAATATTATGTTTATGTATCATGTACATTCATAAATAGCTATACCTAATTATTAGTCCATGTCACAATCTATTCTGATAACAATGTATATAGGCGCGTATTTTTATCATTTTAATAATCATTTTATTAGACATCATTCATCACCAGACATCGTCATCTAAAACTATTTATAAATCACAAAATATAAGGAAATAATCATAACACCAGATTTTATAAACCCTACGGGCGAATAACAATATTTATTATTTATACATTTTTATTTTGGTAACTGCTCATATTTTATCGTTTTCTGGAATAATTGTTAGATTTTACTATTATAGAAATATACAATTATAAATACACGTATACCTACATTTACGACATAAGCCAAATTTTATGAATCAACTGTTATTATTTAATATTTATTGCCTACCTAAATATATTAAATAAATAAATAAAACGAGAACCGAAAAAGACCGAAAAAAACATAAAAATTCTCTTGTACCAAATATCGGTTCCGGTTCTGGTTTAGGTTCTTAAAAAAATCAAAAAAGGGTTTCGGTAAGGTTCCGGTTCTAATATTTTCTAAAGGTTCCGGTTAAAATACCGGTATTTTTAATTTCGGTTCCAAGTCCTGGTTACATTGTTTATTGCATGAGAAGAATCAAAATGGCGGCTTACTAGGGGGGTACGTTTTTTTTTATCAATACACGTTCCATAGTATACGTATACAGTTCAGTGCCAAATAGCGATAGAACGTTTTTTTTTTAAAAATATATTTCAATTCTCAAAGAGTAAATTGTTATTTAAACAAATAGTTGTATTTTTGTATGCATCTTTCGATCACTTAATAATTATAGGTTTTGTGGATCGCGTAAGTGTACAATAACATCAGAATGTATTGGTTTGACTTTAGTACCGAAATTACTTTACATTCGACATTTCGACAATATTTCGACTTGGGGTTTCTAAAAAATTCTTATATACGAATAAAATAATTATTTCGTATTATATGGGAATAGGCTTATATATTACAACATTGAGTATTTACTTTGATAAATCCAACACTATAGGCATCAGCTGTATACATATTTTGTGAAATTGAATGAATTTACAACTGGTTAGGAGTAACGTTAACGGTTTATTCTCCGAGCAATATTTTTTAAACACAATTTGTATCCTTATTAAAAAAAAAAATTCTATCAGCAGGTACCTACGAATTGACATCCGATCGGTGTAAAGATTTTTATAGGTCTAAATCAAATTATTTAACTACTCAATAGCAATTTTTGGAACATTCAGTAAAAACATGCAAATGCATGAATTTCCGGGCCGTACTTATGATTTGTACATAAGTTATATTTAGTCTTATTAAATATTATTATTATTTATTATTTTTAATGATAAAAACTTTGGTGGAAATTTCCGTAATTTTAATCAGTATAAACACTTACATACACTAAAACCATTTTTAACCAAAAGTAATTACCTTTTAGAGATTAGATGCTTCATATTAAGATTAAATGTAAACATTTAAATTACCCATAGACATGTAATACTCTATTAAAGAACAACTATATTAATGTATAACTATTTTATCTTTAATTTGGTAAAAATTAGGGTACTCATGAGTACCAAACAACTATACATAATATATTTGTTATATTACTTCATAAATAAGATTTTATTTCAAAAATTTATAAATTTTATAAAATTACAAATTATAAAAAAAAATTGATGAACATTTTGAACATTGCAAAGGTTATTGACATCACATTGACCAATTTATGTTTAAATCTCATGAAAAGAATGCTTTTTTTTATAGTCATAAACAAAATATTTAAATATTTTTATAAAATGTATTCATTATTTGACAGAACAATGAGATGTATTTTAATACTTTATAAACAATAAATTAAAAAATGTATATAGCTTAATATTAAATATATTTCATCTGTCTACAGTCTGGGCGTTTACAAAACACGACTTACCAGTTTAATTTAGAAAATATATTGCACATGGTGAATGCAAAAAGCAGTTTGATGAATATGCTCGTTTAATGCTAGAAGTCCTATGGTTTTACATGTTTTATTGGCTTCACTTGTTATTAAATTAAATTAATACAACATTAAACAATTTAATTCAAACTGAACAAACTTATAAAATAAAAACTTGAAACTTAACACTATCATATAATATTCATATATTTCTATATATATATAATATACATATTTAAAGTCATGTTACTTAGAATTTTTATTTTTAACATAAAAAATATTATTAATAATAATTATAATAATAATAGTTATAATAATAAAAAAATGCTTAACTCAATAATAATTCTAAACATCTATCACTAACATTTCGGTATAAACGTTGTTTTTTTGTCATGTTATATAAAAAACATAAAAACACAAAACCACTGTTCCAATTAGTCGATTAGGTTAAATACAGATTCAATTCACGACCTTATTCTAGACAGCCATTCCAAGGGTTATGTACAATTAAAAAAAAAATAGTAATAATAGAGGTGGGTGTAAATTTATAAGTGAAATCACGACATAGAACTACATGTCAAGCGAGGCGAACCCATTTGTGTAAGAACCCTGTCCAACCATTGCAATGGTCCATTCAGATGTAGTTCTATCCAACAAGGGGTAGATGTGACTGTCTGTCGCCTAAGAATATGATCAAATACAATTTTATATACACGTAAAAAGTTTTAATTATAATAAAATTAAAAAGCAAATATTATTTACCTATATTCTGCACCCCAGCCTTTAACAAAAGACATACGTATCGTACACATACGAGTTAACTGGTATACTGCTTCAAAACCTTGACTCACTGATTGAGATAGAAGAGATGCAAATTCTTGGTTGTTGAAGATTTTTAAATTACAACCTAAATTAACAATATCAAATTATTACTATTTTTCAGTAACCAAATTTGTACATAAAAAAAAAATATTAGTTAATAAATTTAAATTGATAACATATGCACTTTTTCTTTATAAAAAAATTATTCATAAATATTAGATACATGTAAAACTTAAAACTTGTAAGACATATAAACTATATTATACAGCAACAGGATAAAATATGATTTATAATTACATCATATGTATAATTATAACTATTAATCCATATCTAAAAAATGTTCATTCTTATTAAAATTTTTAGTTATAAATATTAACCAATTATAGGTAAGAATTGTTGTAGTTTTAGCATTTCACTTTCTGTTATCATTATCAATTGATTGTAATAGGCAAATGTTTTATAGTTTTAAACCAATTGAATATAAATATAATATTCCTTACAAATTACAATAATAATCATTACTTTTAATTACGTGTCCACTTGGACATACTGGGTATACTTATGTAAAGTTGAAAATGAATGTGGAAAACTTTGAATATAATTAATTTTCAAGTATAACAACCAAATTCAAGACACACTTTTTTCTAGCTTAACAAACAATTGAATAGATGTTCTGCAGTTTCTGCAATACATAGAATAATATTGAAGTAAAGTAATTACATCATACATGTAGTAAATTTAGAGTTGCCATATTTTGTTATACTTAAACCGGAACAAAACATTTTTTTTTACAATTTTCATGGGAAAAATCTCCCTACTCCTCCACAATCAACTACCAGTTAATACATCCTATTTTCTTTCGTTATTGGAATACTACACATAATGTTCAGCACTCTGCAAAATATGTTTATAAGGTAGAAACTAACTCAGTGTTATAAATCGAATTGACTACATAATCAATTAGCGATAAATGATAACAAAAACCTAGAGTGGCAACCAGAAAACAATGATTATAAACACTTTATAGGGACAACATTAAATAAATCTGTAAAACAATTAGTTAAACATACCTGGGGGTATCTTACAAACAGTGGCTGGATGCCATCCGTATCTCTGATTACAATTGGGTGACTGCACAAAAATACTAGAATCGCTAAGACATTCAGCAAATACTTCGCCGCCGATGTAGTAGAGCCGTACGCCCTTGCCGATATGTCTTCGAATCTGTTCAACTACATTGGTCCTATTGACGTTTGACAATAGACCCAGGCAAAATCGTTCTGAATTACTGGGATCTGAAATCGATTAAGGAAATCATTATAGGCAATATGAACAATATTATATGGACAATTAACGGTAAGCATATAGCGATTTTAGTTACCTGTGAAGCCGTCAACCGATATAGAAGGTTGAGAAGCGTGAAACGTCTCTCCGACTCGGGTATTGAGCTCGTAGTAGCTGATCGAGCACCAAAATACCGGTTCACAATAGAGGACGGGTTGGGTGTCCAGTACTCCCATCACAGTGGGGTTGGGACTCATGCCTAGACATATCGTAAACGTTAGTGAAAAGTGACGGCGATCGACAAAAAACAAATCAGTGCCGTCACTGAAACTATACTACCTATACAACCGAACTGATAATACTCACTGTGAGATTCGTTGTTGTCGCCGTCTTCGGACATGTAGCCCGGCGGTGTGGTCGGCGAGTCCATCATCTCGGCGGCGTGAAGCGATATCGCACCGGCGCCACTGGCGATATCCCGAAACCGATCGCCGAACCGCAAACGCGCAAACAACCAGCCAACAACTCGGTCCGGGAGGCCG
This sequence comes from Neotoxoptera formosana, assembly GCA_022818045.1. Taxonomy (NCBI): domain Eukaryota; kingdom Metazoa; phylum Arthropoda; class Insecta; order Hemiptera; family Aphididae; genus Neotoxoptera; species Neotoxoptera formosana. The sequence continues at coordinate 49,816,826 of CM040633.1, forward strand.
GCAAACCGAGTACCAGAAACGGGAGACCGGGGCGCAGACGTGCGAGTGTCGAAAGTTCGTCTTTACCGGCACGCGGTGCCCAGACGGCAGACACAAGGACGCAACGGTGCGGCGCACGAAACGACGAAACAACAGACGACGACGGATCCCGGCGACCGACGGTCTTAGAATTTGGAATAATACGAGTGGACGGTACGTCACGCGCCGGCGCCTCCCACGCTATCTTCGAACGTACCTGTCTACAGGCTGCTAGTCGCTACAATCACGGAACAATCGATGTTAAATCGGGAGTCGGGACTGTTTTCTTTTCTTTTTTTTCCTCGCCACTTATTTTATGCGCCTCGTCAGTCGTCTCCGAGCGTCGTCACTCGTCGCACACGCACACGCACACACACACGCACGGCAGACGCACACACTCACGCGCACACGTCCCGTCGTTTGCGGTTCGCGCGGCGAGACACTCCTCCGCCGGAGCTTGTAGATGGCGCTCGCGACGAAACGGAGCGGACGAGTTCGAAGTGTCTTTGCATTTTTCGGCGATGGCCCGTCGGCCCGCGCACCGATGTTTGGGTCGCGGGAGACCACGACTGTTGAGCACTACCGCGTTGCAGGGGCCACCGAACATTGGAAGAACCTGTGCGAAAATTCGAAACGCGTACCGCCCCCCCCCGCTTCCGCCAATCGTACTAAATTCGCACCCATCAATATTATTATCAAAGATCCTAATATCGCTTTATAGTTTTATTTTTCTGTACTTGAATTAATTTTATACATCATATTAGATACTTATAGTTTATAGGTCTGTGATCGGGGGCGCATGTAAATCCACCGATTGCTACATTTTTCAAGTAAATACCACCGGTACTTTTTCATCGCTCGAAAAAAAATGAAACTCCACTAGTAGGTACAATCTTTTTTACCTTTAAAAATGTAATTTCGTCGGTTTTTTTTTTACCTATTATACGATCAACATTATGATGTATGTATGTATGTATAATGGTAAGTTATTTTATCATTATTTATGTACAGCTTTATTACATAATATACCTATATTTAGATACTTGTGTATTATTTTCTTACATCATCACTAGTTTAAAAAATATATGATAATCAATAATGATCACTATATAATTGTATATATATATAGCTACTTAAAATTAAATAAAAATATATATAGTTATCAATAATAATCGCTAGTTGGTCAAAATAAAATAATAATTAGTTGTAACGGGGTGAGTTTCACTTTCACCATCGGTGGAGTTTACATGTTTTTTCGGGTAAAAACGTAGGTACCTACCTATAACGGTGGAATTTACAAGTTATAAATCCAACCCTAATTTACAATCGCTCATGCGATCAGTGTCCAGTGATGTAATCATAAATATACATTATTGGGCTTAAACTAAATTATGAATTGCATGTGATGTAGGGACTTTGTCCCCAACCCCCTAATAAATATTAATATAATTAAATATAAATTAAAAATATTATTTCTATTATTCAGAAACAAACATCTTAAAAACATTTATTATTAAACCATGTAATTAAATATTGGATGTTCATTATTTTATGGACTGGAGTCTTACATTGAAAACGATATTCCACAATACCGAAATAAACAAAAATATTAATTCAATGTTGTGAAGAAGTAGAGCAACTAACAATAGCAAACCGCCAAAACAACTATATCACTAAATATTTAAAACCTGCCTATCATTTATTATAGGTATATTTTTTTCAATTGTAAGTTTTTTTTGTAAAATTAAGTCGGAAAACAACTTGTCATTCCCTACTAATGAAATTAGCACGATCCTTCTTCACCCTCAAATTCAGACTAACATGATGAAGTGCTCCATAAACACATCTATCCGTAATTTTCCTATTTTAAATTAACCTTTTTGCAGATATTTAGTTTACCATTCCATTAGACTTCTAAGCCTAGTTTTTAACTCGCTCGATAAGTCTTCTCACCGCAAAATTAGAAACACATAAGACACGAGAAAAATGACAACAGGTCTTGACGCTATATTGTTCAGTAAAAAAAATTAATATTTTTTGTGAATTTAAGTAATGTAGGCTCTTAGGTACTATTGAGTTTGCTTGCCAAGTTATGAAGTTCAAACAATCTTCCTTCGCTCTCGAAAAAAAACTACAATGAACTGATCCAAAAATACGTCTTCCCGTTATTTCCTATTAAAGAAATTTGGTTTTTAAATATTTTTTTTACGAATATTTTGTTTACCAGTCCTGCAGTAAACGTTTAAGCATTGTTTTGAAACTCGCTCAAAAATTGTTCACAGGCCCAAATCAAAAATTTGATTATACATATTGACTGAATCATCAACAGGTTGAGCCTATTTCATTGGTAAAAAAAAATTCAATTTTTTTTTGCGAATTTTTGTTATAATAACATATCATCTTCATTAGAAGATACCTAGGTAGGTACTACCCGTACTCTTTTGCTTCATAGAATTGAAGTGTATAAACAAATTATCGTTAATAATATTAGTATTTTTTTATGAACCACCGAAAATAAATTAACAATTTTTTGGCTACTTATCACTGAAAAAAAAGTTTAGTTGTTGGAGCCAATATACTATACATAGTATATACCTATATGGTAACGATAACTATGAAATTTATTTGCATCAGTGATAACATAACTATTAGTTGTGTACACAAATGTTGAAAAATCGTACGAAAAATTGAATCATACAATACCGGAAGACAATTTATACCTACCATGTAGCATGTATTATTATTATGACGGCAGCGAACAATCACTATTAAAAATATTTAGGCAACACGCATAATATATAGTGACTGCAGCCGCTGCAGTCAATCACCGCGCCACACCAAAACATTTTTATTTTAAACTTTTCAGGGTAGGTATGTATTCTCAAAATAGGAATTTCCAGGCACCCGCAAGTAATAATGTGTGGAGAACATATTTATAATATCAACGTAAATAAAATGTAATTTTCAATTTTAGATTCTGAGAGGAGTGTGGCAGTGGCGCAAATAGGAAAAATGTTTTTTAAAAAATTTGTAATTTTTCGTCTTTAACTAACGTAGTCAAATCTCGTCCAGTCACCAAATCCAAAATGAATAAAAACTGCAAACTACCAATTTTTGATAAGAAAAAAATGAAATTAAAAAAAAATGTACCTAGAGAAAAGGTCACTCGCTACATTTAAACAGTAGCTTAAGAAGTAACGCACTACATTTAAAAATAAGTTGAGATAGCGAACAACTTTTTTTGAGGGAGTAGCTGTAGCGTTAGAGCTCAATAAAAAAACTAATAGCGTCCCTGTATTTAGAAGTAACCAACGTTAAACCAAAAAAAATTTCATAGCAACGGTGATGAAGAAAAAGACTAACTATAACGCCGTGTGATCATAATTTTCAGGTTTTAGTTTTTTAGTGATTCGTCAAAGACGCCGTAGCGTGATCTCTCACTACGCTTTAAATTTTCATACTCCGGAAATGTATGTGTTACGTGTTCGACTTCGTACAATTGAGAAAGTGTTCGTTATGAAGAATGAAGAAAAACAGTTGTTGAATAATAATATGTATGTGTTTTTATTAAATATACTTATAAATGTGTGGATAGAGTGTAAAACTCTACCAGAGAAATTAGTTAAATATTGAAACTGGGATCTGGACTATTAAAGTACAAGCTGCAATGTTAGGGCGCTGCCCAACGACCAAACTAAGTTCTACAGTGTGGGATGTTGAACTATAATTATTCTATAAGTGTATGGCGTATTGAGACGGCTCGTATTTATAAAGAGTCTCGCCTAGCTCATATAGCTATATACACGTCAGAGCCTAGGAGGTGGATAAAAAGTGCTGACCATCAGGCGTTGCTGTTGTACAACGTCCTTTGCTTCCCTGGTGGTTTTAAGCTCTTGACTTATTAATCAGCACTACTATAGTGACAATTCTAACAGTTTATTATTGTTGAGCTGGTTTAGTCCGAGAACAGGTTGTTTCCAACTGCTACGAAAATATGTCAAACTAATCGTTAATTTGTATACCGCGATTTCTATGCAAGAATATACGGACAATCTGCAGGCTGTCGTGAATATGCTAATAGCATTGATTATATAATATACAGACAGTCCACGTGCTATACGAATATTCGGCGACCAGTCATTGCATTCACCCGCTGCGCGCTATTAATGTATAATATGCATACGTTAAACGTCAGACGAACAATTATTGATAAAATCGTAATGTTTTTAATAATTTATTTCCTCCAAAAATGAGATGTTTGAATGCATTATATATATAATCATTGCAAATAGTTAAAATAGTAACTAGGTATTTTATAAGATAAAGTTAAAAAAATATAAAACGACTCTGTCAGTTTACTACAACGCAGTAATCTTTTCTACTCTACTATGATGTTAGACGAGTTTTTAAAATGTTCAATTTTTTAATAGCTAAGACTATAACTTTAATACAAGAGTTCTCTATAAGTAATTCATTTAATGAAATCGTAAAAATCTAAATCACAATTTCTTTGTATGAGCATTTGAATTTCGAAAATAGACGAAATTAGATATTTAAACGAAGAACAAAGATATAATTTATTAATTTTGTTGTAATTTAAAAATATTTTTGTTGGTTCTTGAAACTTTTAAACTTGAATTTAATGTATTTTATATACAATAATAAGACATTTACAAAACATTAAGATTGAACAACGAACCTATTTAGTATTCACACCGGTCTATATGGTAACTCGGTATTGACTCAAATGTTAATAATAATAAATAATAATATAATATAAAAATATACTATTTTTTTTTTCATTCAAGAGAAAAATAACCCTCGGCATTATGGCTATTGCAATGAGAGTTCATTGATTTTTATAAAATATTTTAGATTCTATAAGTGTGCGAGACTTTTTAAATATATATGATGAGAATAATACAATAAACAATTAAATTATAAACAAAAAAAATAGTACTTATAATATTAATAGTAGGTGGTAAATAACTTACAAAGTCTTACATTATATTAGTTTATTCAATCCGGTTTCCCGCAGGAAGGATAATATGCTATTACAATTTTGAATAATTGACAATAGTCAATAATACGTATGTATAATTTATTACAATAAATGTTAGGTTTTCGGCAAAAATTAATTCAACCTATGATAGGTATTATTAAGACTAACAGTACATTAATTTATTATAATATAGCAGTATGAATATATATAACTTCCATAAAATATATTTAGTAATATAAGCTGACAGGCCGTCCCTGTTCAGAATCGTTTTTCGTATACAATGATTTATCATAGAATTCTGAAAATTTAAGAAATACATTACAATGATTTGTTTTAAAGTCAATGGAGAGATACATTCGATACCTACTGACAACAGAGCGGTTACCTACTTTCCCCCTTTTTTTATTTTAATTTCAAAATACGTTTTGCATGCCTTGCAATACTTTCTTAGTAGGTACCTACCCATTTGGTATAGCTATACATTTTATCTGTGAGACAATTGTCTAAACCTAATCCTCTCATGCTTTACTATATATATAGATACCTATTTTATCTTGTAGTCCATGAGAAGATCTTCCATGTCATGTCGTTTTTTACGTTAAATTTTGCTTGGAACAAACTCAAATTACAAGACTTAACGCAGAACTGCAACTTTGTATTCTTTAGATTTGCCAAAATCATAATGCATTATAAATCATTAATTACGAAAGGAGATATAACAGATTATGTTCAAAATTGCTCTCCTAAACAATTTAATATTTTAGGATAGAATTTTTTGATTTTAAGTCCACGAAATAGTGTTAGTTATTATTACAGGCTTATTGATATTTGATTCACATTTTCAAAATTACGGAAGTCAATTTATTTTAATTCTGAAAATTACATGTAAGAATGTGAAATATAGTATGTAATAAAAAATACTAAACAGTCAAATTTAAACAGTTATGGTTTATGACTTATAGTGTGCTTAATTTTTAACCTTTTAAAGTTAAAATTATAAGGGAAAATTTATAACTTTTTGCTATGAAAATTTTGGTCAAAGCAAAGTACTGAAGTAGTTTAATTCTACATTGCCGAGTGCAGACGCATTCGAAATAGTTCACTTATATGTGTATTTTGTATGTATATACCTACATTGTTAATTTATAAATTCGTTTTTGTTTGATACAATAGTTTGAAAACTTAACTTTACACGAGCATTTGGTTTCTACACATGTCCAAACATTTCCTTTATTTGTACTAAGTTTTTGATTGCATTTAATTTCTCTGTAGGTTTTCTATCTTCAGTTATATCGTGGGTACAAGTTGCCAAAATAGCATGTCAAATCGCGATAAGTTTCTAAATCAGATCCGTTTAAGTATCTTCTATTTTACGACCAGCGCAAAAGGGAAATATAACTCGCGGGACAGGTTTATTTGAAATCACTTGTTGAGGAGCAACCAGTTTTGCGGAATTAGACCAAGCCCGGAAACTGGTCACTACGACACTACCGTTGGTCCAAAACAAACGAATGAATAGTCTCAGCACTGACGCAGTCTGTTGACGTTCTTACTTCTGGAGTGAAGTATTTGTACGTTTTTCAATTACTATGTTTGTTTGTGACTAAACGAAAGTAATTAATTATTTTTTTAACGCATTTTTAACCGTTTACAGTTCATATTAGAAGCCGACTTGATTACGTTGTTACAACAATGAGGTAAATATTTGAAATAATCGTGTTTACTATATTTTGTAGCAAGTTTAATAGGTACCTACTAATTAATGGAATATGTTATTCCTTTTTATTTAGATTTAGACTTTTAATTAATACTATAATTTACAACTGAATGTTATCATGTAAACTATTTAAAATTCATTGAAAATTGATAATTTTCGTGAAGTCAAATGATTTAAAAGGTATATTAATATAATTTTTAATAAATAATATACATAAGGGTAGTTATAATTTTTAGTTTGTATAACCACAATAATAAAGGTACCCACAACCTACTATAAAATATAGAAATCTTGGCTCTCTAGAGTCTAGAGTAGAAATTATTAAATGATAATCTAAAGTCATATTTCAGAAAAAAAACAGTTATTGTTTTTTGTTTTACTTTCATGCTCTCAAAGCATTGTCGTATTTTTTCCTAGTTGAAACTTTTAAAAAATAATTACGGAACATTGTATAGGTAGGGACGTAGGGTACATATTATCATAATATTTTAAATCACAATGATATTTTTAAACACCTTCTTTTAAGATTTTGAGCGGGTGATGAATGTATTGTTTACAGTGTTAGGAACAGATAACAAAAAAATTATCTGGATAAAGATAAAGATAACAACACTAAATTTTATCTAAGATACAGATAAAAGATAAACAAATCAAATTCATCTAACAAAAAGATAAAAGATAAAAATATTTTATCTAGATAAATAACAGATAATTACACAAATTAAAATTAAAATAACTAATTTAAAAAAATATATATACTGTCATGTGAGTACATGCCTGTATAATATGTTTATTTTCTTCTTAATTTATAACATGTTGTGTATTACCAAACATTAACTTCAACACAACATAAGAAAGGTAATAACAAACAAATATAGCTAATTTTCACAAAAAAATTTATCTTTTAAATTTATCTAGATAAATTAAATTTTTATCTAAAATAAATACTCAGATAACTTATATTTATTTATCTAGATAAGATAAAAGATAAAAGAATAATTATCTAAATAATTTATCTAGATAAGTCCTAACACTGATTGTTTAACAATACAGCATGTGTGTTTTTCAAAAAAAAAAATTGCTGCTTCTAATGACACTTTTTCTAGTAGAAAATAAAATAAAATAAGTACTTTTTAAAATAATACAAATATTACGTACTTGCGACTAGGAATTTAATTCCTTAAAAATTAAAATAATACAATTATGGCATAAAAACTTTAAAAAAAAACTTACAAAATTCAATTACAATAATTGCATTTTAGTATTTAACTATATTGTTAATACAATAAAGATATTGTTGTAAATACCTGTGTTGAGTCCATACATTTTTTTTCGTTTTTATTAAGTAAAATACAATCTGTAAATTAATTTTTACAATAATTAAGGTAGCTTGCTAATTGGTATCATGAACAAAGAAACCACCCATTGATGATACTCCGTGGCTTAAGAAGATAGATTTTAATTAGGTAGTAAAAAGGTCTCCACGCCATTTACGCTTAAGTCGTTTGGGGGATTGGCAGATTGGAGGGAATAGACAAGCAGAAGATATCATTCATGAATGGATTTCTGTGATTTAGAAGGCAGCATGAGCTCTTTATTAATTTTTTATATTATTTATTGTATTTTTGCCACATGACACATCATCAACAAAGGGTACCTATGGAGAGGTCGTGGTAATTTACAAAATATTGTATGTTATCGACAGATCGACTGATAAATCCAAAATTCATGTTATTTTAAAATCAGAGCACGATATGTAATAATAGGTATACATAAATAATATTAGTACAAAATAAAAAAATCCTAGAAATGGAAAAAAATGAAATAATGCACTTAAAATGTTAAAAAACATTTCATAAAACTTTAATGAAATATAGAAAAAATGTCCTAAAAAATTCTATGTTTAAATAGTATATGCACCTGATTCCTGAAACACGTTTATATCTTGGAAAGTATCGTATCATACTGTCACCAAGCAATCAAAAGAAAAAAAAATGTAAATGCATAGAAATTTGAGTTCTGTTGGTTAGTATAGTTATATGCGCACATTTCTAAACCGAATACACCTGAACCCTTGTTTATTATTTATACATTTTAATCATTTCAAGTCTAGAGTATTATTATTGTTGTTATATACATACATTTACGAAATAATATATAATATATACACACTACATACACATCATATATAAATTATTTCTGGTCTTTCTACTAGTATTATCTATATTTTATCGTTTCTATATTTTTCAAAATATGTATAGTGTGGTATAGTAATTTTTTTTTGAAATTTAAAAAATGTATTAATAATCTCAAACCGGAACGATCAAACCTGTTCAATTTAGTAAAACTATTACAATTTTATTTGCATGCGATAAATTTTTATCGAAAAATGTAGTAAAAATGCTACATGCGAGTGAAAAGTTTAAATTAATATGATATATGAAAGTGATATGCGTATAAAAAATAATGTTGTAATGCACTCCACTTATCAAAAAGTGGAACGAAAATAAAAACGTTTAGGGTATCGAATGAATTATAATGAAAGTGTGTATAGAGCTAAAACTACAAAGTTGATAAATTATAAACAGGATTGACTTAGAATTGTACATAGTGTAGCGGGAAAGTAGTTCGTAGTGGTTAGTGGTTATATGGTTTTCTTTGCTTTTACACTATTTTGAAAATGAAAGATGCTGCTGCTGTATTATTTATAAAATAACACAATAACAGTGCCACTGTTACATAGACGGTTGTCTGAACATGAGATGGTTTGAACCAGTAACTATATACGTATATAATGGTTGGTAATAGGTCTAACCATATCTAATAGGTAGATAGGTACGATAATATAAAAGTATAGGTGTAGGTACCTAGGAATAAAAAAAAAAGTACAAAATAATCGTATATCTTAAAACAGTTTTATTTCATGTATGGTATACCTACACATATTATATGTATATACGATTTATAAAAAAGAGCAAGGTTGGCCACTCGTTTGGCGGCTTTCGTCATATTAAGAAAAACCAACATCTACTTATTATTATTATGAATTTAATTTTAAATTTTAAATTATAAAATGCATTTATAAATATTTTAGCTCTTGGTATCGTTGTATTTATCCATGTGGCTTGCGAACATATTTATTTAATGATGGCCACCCCTGATATAGAATGATTCATCGAGAATTCTCACCCCTTTTTTCCTTCAATTATGCAATTATTCAAAATTTGGCCCAATTAAAGCCCATATTTTAAAATTCTCGTGATTTTTTGTACTATTTAAATAGTGGCCTGTACTAACTTCTGATTTTCAAATGCGAACCATTAATTTCTACTGTAAATTATTTAGTGAATAATTTATTGTTCTAAAGATTTGTACTTATCAAAATTAAATTCGAATAAGTAGTTTTTTAATTTTGCGTACAAAAACAATAATTAAGAGACTTTAAAATTTTGAATTAGGCACCGTATTATATATTAATCTGCAGGTACATCAAAACTGTCAAAAAAAATTATCCACTTAACAATTTACAGTAAAAAAGGGAGGGGGAGAATTATCGTTTGAAAAACAGAAGTTTGTATCGCCACAAAACACTTAATCAGTAGGTATGTACTATAGTACAAAAAATCTCAAGGAATTAAAAATATGGTGTATATTTAAAAATTCTTGAAATTAGAATTTGAATAAATTCATTATTAAAGGAAAACATTGGTAAAACAATATACAAAATTGAAAATATTATAAATTATTTCAATATACTTATACTATCATTTATGGATTGTACATATTCTTAATGAGTATTAAAATAAATTTTTTTTTTAAATATTTGAATATTCCTACATTTTTTAAGACAACAATTAGTAAATTATGTATATGTATCAAGTGATTCATTTATAAGTGTTTACATCATAATTATTTCGAAAAGTTTTAACTTTTTTTAAAATATTCTTTTTAATTTGATGTAATTTTAAATAGCATGTCAGAAACAAAAAATATTTTTCTATTTTTTATTGTTTAACATTTTTATGTTTTAATTTTGAATGACATATAGATTTTTAATTTCATATTTCGAAGCAGAATATTATTCGGAGTATTTCAATCTATATATAATCAAATTTCGACAAGTAGTTCATATTAGTTATAAACTTATAACTTATAAAGTATTTTAAGTTTAGATTAGCGGAATAGTGGACATAATTTAGCAGGATACCCCTGTACCACTCCACTCCGCTTTTCAAAACGTCAAATGCTTATTAAGTTATAACTTATAACTTATACCTAACTAATGAACTAATCGTCCACAATTTGATCTTTGATTGAATTACTCCATATAATATATAAGTATTCTATATTTTGGTGTCATTCAAAAAGGTAAAAAACTTAAAAATGCTAACGATAAAAAAATCATTTTTTTCAAAAATGTTGTTTTTAAAATACAACATCAAATAATTTAAAAAAAATTTAATTTATTAAGAAATTATTAGTGTAGACACTTAAATGAATCACCCTGTATATTTAAACACACGGGTGAAGACTACTGTTTGCAGTGTTTTATTTTTGGATCATAATTTTAATAATTTGTTATTATTATTTATATACCTACGGTTTTGCGAAATAATTGATAAAAACCGATACGGTGCACTGTGTGTTTCAGCGTAATTAAATTGTGGATCGTAGTGGTTTCCGGTTTCGCCATCGGCAACTGTGCCGGGGAGAGTAGAAAGATCGACGAAGTGCAGTATAAAAATCACCGGACGGCGTCTGTCGGAAACGACACGTTGCAAAACCACGCCGTGTTACATAAGACATATCCGGTGTATCCGGCGCAAGTTTATGCCAACCTGTCGAACGTCAGGGACTTTGGAGCGGTCAAGCTGAACGTGGAACAGCAACTGCCATCGAGGACCACAGAAATGCCGATGGACGTGGTGCGAGTGTTCTTCACCGCGGCGACCTCGGGCAAGAGGAAACCGCTGCAGGACGCTACCGCTGGGACGACTCCTGTTCCTGATCCGGCCGCTCCTACTGCAGGTTCCGTTTACAGGACCGTAACGCCTTCTACATACATCGTCACCGCTAGAAACGTCGCGGTGTCCGCTGACACCAAAGACTCGCAGCACAAGTCACCCATTTATTCGGTACCTCGGTCTGAAGTCAAGTACGCGACCTCGACGGTGGAGGTGGATTTCCGGGGAGCGCCGACAATCACCGGAGACGAATCGAGAACCAAGACAAAATTCAATGGCACAAAAATCAGGCGGGTCTTGAAAAAGCAAAACCAGGCGGCACAGTCGTCACTTTACTCAGCCGCCACCTCCGGCGCACAAGTGTCACCCCAGTTTGTCAGTAATCAGCGAAATTTGACCGCGTTCGCCGTCAGCGCCAAATCAAACGCCACCGCGGTAGCGTCGTCGAAACCGTTCGCGACCGTGCTCGTACCCAAACACGTCCTGGACGGCGGAGTCATGTACCAGCAACAGCAACAACAACAGCAACAACAACAGCAGCAACAACAACAGCAACATCCACAACAGCAACAACAACAACAGAAACAACAACAGCATCAACAAAAGCATCAACAACAGCAACAACAACAGCATCAACAACAGCAACAGCAAGTGGTACGTGATCACGCGCAGCGAGAAGACTCGTTCCGGCCAATTGTGCCACCGATATTCACGCCGTACAAATCGCCCAGCAATGGCGTCGACACGAACAGCATCGTCGATAACAGACGGATTTCGGGCAAGCACACCGGACAGCATTTGCAACAGCAAACCGCCGCGACAGTCGCCCCGAAGTTGAGCAAATACGGGTTCGTGAAACCTCTCACCTACAAGGTGGAAGAATACGTCCCGGGCGACGTGCAGCCGTCCGTCGCACTCAATCGCGGTTACGGTACCGAACAGGACAGGTCGGACCGAATTTCCGTGATTTCCCAAAAACGGGATACCGAAAATTTGCAAAAGCGCCAGTCGTTATCGTCGTTCGACGAAAATTCGTCAAGACACGTCGGTCCGCCATTAAGAGGAGAATCTTTGCAATACGGAATCGTTGAACCGGCGGTGGGACAATTTGACAGTGGAAGTGGCTCACAGCAATACCGCGAGTTCTATCAGGCTACCGAGTGGCCGGCCGCGGTCAAATACGAGAAATCGCCGCAGAACTTCGGATCAATCCGCGGGCCGGTACCGGTGTCGGCACCACTAGCACCCAAGGAGTACTTTAACGGCCCCACCTCTGTGAGCAAGCCCCAAACGGAACCCAGTGGCCCGGAGTTCGTGATGGGTGACCTGAACCCCAAGGACGTGTTAAAATCGCTCCTGCGAGACATGATCAAGTCCAAACAACAGGCCGAGGTCAAGCCGAAGGAGCCTCTCACCATGGATGAAATCATAGACTCGTATCTCAACGCCAACCAACCAAACGTAGATCCCACGCTGGAGGACACTTTCAAAATACAAACAGGTGAGTCCGGCCGACCAGAATATATAGCAAATAAGGATACGTTTACCTACATATATAATGATAATATAATATCTTCATATTATATGACACTGCACGTGGGAAATTAATTAAATACCTACTCGGTTTTCTAACAGTGCCAATAATTATGATCCCATACTGATTGTGGCAGGAAATCTGTTTTCAGTTAGTCTGCAAAAATATTGAATAAGTTTATTATAAACTTTTTGAATAGTATGAAATAATCGGTATTAACGCCATGGTTAGTAAATTTTAAAACGTCAATTTGATAAGTCTCGGTGTTGTTGGGGCAGTAATCAGTATTGATTTTCAAGCAGGTGTCCTAAAAATATTTGTGATCAAATTGGGACTGTAAAATGACATTAAAAATTCCGCTTTTGTTCTATAGTTCTCAACAGTTCCAAACTTGAACCTAGTTATAGCATGGGTACTACTGAGACAGTTGAGTAATTAAGTTCAATTTTTTGTAGCTAATATAATTTGCGTAATTAAAAACAAAATTAATTTTGTACAAAATTTGTAGAAAACGTATATTACACATTGTATAATGTATAGTACAAAAAATAATTTTACTATGCTTTAATACTCATAGTATTACTCATACTTAAGAAGTTTAAAACATGTATAATTAAACATTATATTTTTTTAACTACAAGATTATTTGAAATTTTTTTAATTTAAATGAATTTTGTCAAAACTTGAACTTGAAATACTTTCAAAATTGTGTCTATGTATCTTTTAATATTTTTAATCTGCTATTTTAACAACTTATGAGGAACCTTGTATTTAAAGCTTTTTGACTGACAGAAAAATTGACAATATTTTTAAAAAACTAATAAAAGTTGAAAAAGTCTTAATCTTATAAATAGCTCAAAAAGAATCAAAATATTTTGAAAATTATATGGTGTATAGAAAATTATGATTTTAACATTTGGTTAAAAAATCATGTATCTACGGTTATTTTTTTTTTTAGAAACATCAAATAAAACAAAATTGATTTTGGCAAAATCTAGTTTTGGGCAAGAATTCCCGTTTTTTATAAAAAAATTTTTGTTGACCCTTTTGAAAACTTTCAATTTTGAACTCTCAAACGCACCATCTAGGGTTTACTTTCCCACCAGAAAATATAGTGGTGTTAACAACTCCATACTGTTGTTGAAAATCGAAGCATTATTTCGACTACTTATCGTGTAGACAGACACAAAAAAAAAACATTATATCATTGTAAAATCACATTCATTGCTCCGCTTGGAATCTTAAACAGTATAATAAAAAAAAAGTTGATTAATTGTTACTTCTATACCGGCTTTAATAAACATCATTCTCATCGAACCAGTCTTGACCTAAGCGATAGGTACAGTCAAAAACGACATTTTTTACGGTACTTTGGTCTGTTTGTCATGTAAACTAGGAAATTTATTATTTTTTGTTGAAATAAATTTATATAAATAATATGTAAAAAACATTATATAATATATTAACATTATATATTAACATTTTATAATTATAAAATCTGGTGAAAAAAATATTTAATTGAATGAGTATTGATTAATATACATACTTTGTAGCACAATTCTGTGAAAATGGTAAAAATAATAACTATCTATAAGACAGTTATATAGCGTTAAGACATCAATTTACGTTAACGGAACAACTATATATAGGTAGCGATTGAAATTGTAATGATTCACTTAATATTATAATCTATATACAGGAATGGAATTAAATATCGCACTGTTTTTGTCTGCGATTAAATTCACTTTAAATATTATGTAGATACCAACAGCTGAAATTCCAAAATGTATTCATGTAATATGTAAAATTCTTCTAATTTCACTAAAATTATATAATTCGTATACGTTTTTGAACACATTTAAATTAATTAATTGTACTTATTTACACGAGTACTTACATGACATTTCGCTTACTATATTGCCTATATATTATCATGTCTTTTCCTACTGTTCTAGCGACCACTTATATATGCACGTGTAAACTGTAAAGAAGGTATCTGATGTTGTTTACACAGAAACATTTTTATGAGTATACATAGTCACAATTCCATTAAATTTTGCTGCAGGAAAACTAAAATATTGTTGGCTACAATAACTTTTAAATTTTCCAGAAAGTATATAATATCTATCTACAAAACCGAACTCTCCGCTCACAATATTCGTACACACCATATTTGTTCACGATGACCTTTTTTTAATCTTTCTATCGAGACGGCATGACCACAGCAAACAGTAGTACCTACGTAAATATTTATTATGCTCAATGATATATTGTTCAAATGACACACACTTAAATTCGTTTGAAATGAAGCGAACAATATAGTGTATATATATATATATATATAGGCATTACTAACCGGGTGACCGACTGGGGTTAGTTGTGCTTGTCGTCGGTACATATTGGAAAAAATTACCAAAATATACCGACCTCTACTGAAGAATGTTACGGGAACAACGATGGAGTAAAATGATACAATTTTACGGCCTAAAAATGTCAGGCCATGCATCTGCAGTGTGTGGTTTCTCACCCCCTGAAATCATAACGCCCGTAAGTAAACTGTCGTCTCTGGGCTTCCTGTGGTCGGTGGGTACCAAACACGATGATCATAGGACATAGGTCTGGGCCAACTGGGCCATGGCCCAGGCTAATTGGCTCAGTTTTAATGTATATATTTGACAAGAACATACTATTTTAAATGTAATAATACAAATTATTTACTATCTAGTTATTAGTTTTAAGCCAAATGTATTTCGATGTATATGGAAATATGGAATTGTAGTTTCTTTAAAATACCGTTTAGAAACCATAAATTATTCAGTTTTAAATTCTTTAGTTCTAAATTGTAGACTGTCGAAGTGTTTCGCATTACATCAACAGGTACTATAAATTTTTAATAACGTATAATCGTATATAAATACAACTTTCAATCTACAACATTTGTGAAATGACTTACAAGTAAATAACGAAAAGGTTTAATAAAATGTATACCTACTGTATAGTATAAAATAAATAAAAATATTCTAATTGCTTATTCACACAAAACAAATTAAATATTATATTAAAAGAATGGTCCCATAAGAAAGTCGTTTGGCTTTATAAGTCTTAACTTTAAGTTAAAATATATTTAGTATCTGTATTTCACATGTAAGATTTATAACATCAATAATTACTTATTCTATACATTTGTACTGTAATAAAAAACAGGTGTTTCCTATCGCCCTATGCCCTTTCCTTTGGGTATGATAGGTACAAAATGACTCTCATGAGTGGCCCAGTCTAATGAAAATGTCTAGTTCCTCCTATGACGATGATATACCTACGCTTACCGATTAAAATCTTAAAATATAATTTTCTTATACCCCGGAATCAAACCGGATTTTTAAACGTACCGCTACCGACAACGATATCGCAGCGTTCTTAACGTTTTTGTACCATAGAAACTGGTTCACCTAGTTTTCATACATCTGCAGATACGTTTACCTCTGCACTTGAAATAAAAGCACAATCTCACTGCAAGATATACAACTTAAATGTAATAATATATTATACGACCTACCCATGTACCTATATACACGAGTTCGAAACAACCTGCAGCGATATCTGCTCATCATATCAGGTTCTATAGTGTCATTTTTCATACGCAAGCGGTCAATCACAATTTCATCGTTGTACACAACCCGTTTGCTCGGTATATAATATATAATATTTCACGTACATTTATATATTTTATTTCATGCGTATTTTCAAGTGGACTAGATATTTTACCTTCAGTACAGTTTATATTTTCATATTATAATCCACAGAATAAAAATAAACTTATCTGCCGCAGGATCTCTTATCTGTGTTTACGATCCATCTCATACGTCGCCGTTGTTGAGTTATTTATGTTTTTTTTTACTTATTGGGAGAAAGCGTTGGCCTGCTGTTTTCCAAAATTCACATAAATAATTGGGTACATTGAAAATCGCATAAGTAAAAAACGTGTTGTATTCGTCTTATTTTTCTTTTATCTAAATTTGTTATTTTCTTTAAAAAACACTATATGTATATATAGTTAGTAGTATCTTGTTGTATACCTCATATACAAACTTTTTACATAATATGATCGGGGCAATTCAATGGGAGATTTTAAGCATCCCTAAACCTTCTCTTTTTCCGAGCGTACCTATATAATGTTGCATTTTAATTTTTAATCTTACTCGGGTCTCAGACGGCGAGTAATAAACGAAAGAAGTTTCATATAATATATTAAACATTGATGACATTTATTTAATGCCTTATTTCTTAAAGTTTATACTTACTTATATTATTATGGTGGCTACAAAAATGTTCATACCTACTTATAGTTTATTTTTCAGCCACAACCGTACACATGCAGGTATCTAATATAGGTAAATCTATACACGAAATACACTAACCAAATATATTAACGGTAATAAATAATAATCAAGTATCGAATTTACTAGCAGTTGAATATTTTTATTAATAAATAATATTTAGGTATTAGCAGAAAAGGATTAAGATTTGCTTATAATATAAAAAACAAAACTAAAAATACCTAATAATATATTTTTATTTTTTTTAGTTATTGGTATTTTTCTAATTTCCTTTTTTTTCAATATTGCTTAAATATTTTATGAATCTTAAAATTTCATTTAAAATGTATATCTACATATCGCTCTTCTGTTGTCTGGGCATTCGTGTAATTTTTTAGTCAATTTTTTAACATCTGTTTTATTCATTTTACTTTTTTATTCATAATTTCATTACAAGTATTTTATATTTGCTACTATTATACCTTCACGGAATTATAATATATATTTTCAACCTTTCCTTATACTCAAAGTCCACATGACCACGTTAACAATTGACTTTATTCGATAGTTTTTGAATATTATATCTTGTGATTTTTATCTACATAATTTTATTGCTTTCAAATTTAATATCACATGCCGAGTGAACCACTTTTTTTATAGGAATTTATTTATTTACTTAAATTATGAAAAAAATTCTATTTGATTTAAATTATTTGTATTAAATCTAATTGGTTTAAAAGGTCATATTTAATAAAAATAGAATAATTATGCGTGACGGTATAAATGTAGAATTTAAAATGAAGTTTCTATAATACTGGTTTTAATGATTTATAGGCACAGTGAAAATCGTCTATAAAACATTTAACACTGGTTACTACAATTAAGTTATCGAGTACCGAGGTACTTATTTAACCATTTATAATATTCAGGCAGTTCCGATAGAAATCTTTTAAAGGAAGTGCACTTTAATTAGTTTATCATTTTTTCATTCGATAAACCTGTTAAATTTATTATTTGTATTCGAGTAATTATTGTGGTAAATGGTAATATAATAAGTTCGATTAAAAAGGAGTATGTAGGTATGCACATTTTTTTAAGGAAAGAGAAACAACTCAAAATAGTAAATAAATAGCATGGCTATGTATGTATTTAGAGTTCTGCAGGTCATGATAGGTTTATAGGATAAAGAATTTTCGAACCAAAGTAAAGGCTAATAAGCTAAACTAAAAAATATTATTGAATTTCGTACGATTAAAGGACTGGACGGATTTTTTAAATGTTTGTCGTACGGGGTGAAAGTAGGCCCATTAAATATACATTTACTTATATCTATCCATTGTTGTATACATTTATAATTAACCGAGTCATAACGACCATCATCGTCTACTGATTCGCAGTCTGAGAATTTGTATAATGTTATGCTTGGTCTATTGAATTGCTACCTACTGCTATTATGCCACTTATTGATTTACTCGAATTAGTTCATATTTTACCCAACCTATATAATATTTCATTGAAAATTATTTTATATTTTTGGATACTTGTGTTTTAGTAGCTACTCGTATATATTGAAGACATGTAGTTATACGAACATTTGGTGCTAAAGAGTCAAGATTAATGAATAACGATATCAGTCCATTGATACAAATCATAATTACATTTAGATACAATCTAATATAAATTAATTTTTAATAATGTTTCTCATAACATTCCAATACATTATAAAACATTGGCCATATAAATACATGTATACCAGCCATTTAATCGTTTACCAATGGGAATTCCATAGAGCATACAAAATCTTGTCATTTTTACTCTAAAAAAATGTATAGGTTTTTAAAATATTCAAATGTTATTTTTTGGTGTAGAAAAATAGATACAATTAATGCTCAAATCAACAGTCATAAGAAACGATCTTAATTAGATCCATAAATAATTATATAATTATAGCTTACAATTGGTAAGTGTGCCGTATTATAGTTAATTTATCGCTTTTGGACAGCATTTCTTATAAAACCTTTGAGTATATAGGTGCTACATTATGTTACAAATGTTATTATAATAATAACTATTTATTTATTCACGGAAAATTACATTTACAAGATAATGAAGATATACATTTTAAACATTTTTTGTGTGCAATATCTCTGTGTGTTTAATTGTTTCATGCGAACAGTTGTACATTTTCACCTAATACTTACAAAACATAAAACGTCATGAAACAAATCTTTAATATAATTGTTATTAAAACGATACTTTTTTATATGCATGACGTATACGTGATACCTACGTGCAATTAATTGTCGACCCAATTTATCACGACCTTGAGCGTGGTCATGACCACAATATCAAGAAAATCTGCTCTGGGCTAATGATTTATATATAGTTGGCTTTCACGTTATAATCGGACTGTCAATATACTTCGTACGGAATTTATATCAACGAGACGAACAGTGCCTATCCCGGTGTTCGCATACTATATTATGTATGTATATATTATAATTATACCCGCACTGCAGGTGAAAAAAACAATTATTTATTGATTTATAATAATTCATGTCTCATTCCTACGTTTGCCATTTGGATAAGTTGTTCTCCAGCTGTGCGGGAATCGTTCGGAGAACCTTAAAATATATCCCTAAAAAATCTAACGATCGCTTACGTCTATATTGTTGCGAAACGATGATCGGTATTTCAAAACGTATTGTTTCACTGCGTATAATATTAATAAAATATATGGAATGGATGTGAAAATAGTGAAATAATTAGACGGTTCACTTAATTATTATAACTAGAGACAGGATTTATGTACAATTAAAACTCAATATATTCCCAAAACATAAACAAAGCTCATCCAATCGGAGCCGCATATATTCGCAGTAAAAATATATAAAAACATAAAAATCATGTCTTTAATTATTACTATATAATATCTACTAATACATTAAATATTATTATGTAGAAATTGAAAAATACAATGGTAGTAAATATATAAATAACTATATTATTATAATATGCACATTGAAAATATTTAATGATTTCACCTCAAGCGCATAATCTGTCATTGCAGGTCACAACAGATTGATTTACATTATAGATATGATTACAATATATAAGACGCGATTTATTTTCTCTACAGTTACCATAATATATAATACGGTTCTTAGTGCACTGCGACTCAACGACAGCCGGATCCAGTCGGGTCTTCCCATCGTGTACTATACATAAATTATTAACACACATTGTATAATATTTAAATATAATATTTTAATGATTAATTATTATCATAATCACCGCACGTACTCGATTTTTCTAATATTACACCTGTGTGCAATAATTTTTCAGACATGAACTGCAACTTGAGGTCGACCAAGTACATTACCGACGGACAGTGCGTGTCCACCAAACCCGTGGTGGAAGCTGTGTGCGCCGACCGCTGTCTTGTTGCGGCCAATTCGTTGAGCCAAAGACACCGATCTTCTTCGACAGACAACGCACAGGTATATACATAATAATATGGGCGTAGATTGGAGCTGATATATATATTATGTTACCGTCGAAAATGAATAGCTAAACGACGGTTTAATAACGATATTTCCGATCAGATCAGACCGTATGCGTAATTTACTATAGAGAAAATAACGTTAATGTCCATTATGTTCGGGCGATTTAGCAATATTTCCTAGGTAATGAGTAATGACGATAAATCCGGCATTCTTATTCAGCCATACTTGATAAAAATGTTTATTGGACATTATTGGCCTGTCGAATTAGAAATGGCCGTCGGGCCTACGTAGTGCGTTGTAAAATCGATTTATCCAAATATCTAATCAGTAGATACAAACAATAACTTATTTTTCGGTCTTTGTAATAATATAATATGTCGAGTGTCGACGGTCGTCCAGAAAATTAAGCAATGTAGCCGTCTGTATGTATTTAATTTAATGATAATATTATGTGATAATATTTTCTGTTTATTATTGTATGATAAATTTTTGCCACAAAATATTATCTTCTTTTTTTTTTAACTGATATACTTCTGCTCCTAAACGAGTCCTCATTATACGTTATTACTTGTTTTTATAAAAGCGCCCAAACGTGTTTACAATTTAAAGGTACCTAGGTGGCTAGGTACTTTATTGATAATGTGCCCAAACATGTTACGCCCCACTGTGCAACGTCGTTTTACATTTCTTACCCAATTTAAATATTTTGTCGAACAAAATAACTATCAACATTATCTACTACTAGTAGGCTACTTAGGGGTGTCAAAAGTTGAAAATTCTGAGAACTCGTTTAACAATTGGAAAGAGTTAACAAAAAACAATGGACAAATCGGAATATTTACAAAAACCCATGGTTTAAAAACAAATCAATATAACTTGTTGTACCTAATTCAAAAGTGAATAACAGCAGACTTCAAAATTAAAAAATATATTTATGTTAGTATTTTTTGGACACCAAATTTGTTGGTTTTTTTTGTGAGATTTATAGATATTTGAAATTTCCGAATTTTACTAGTTTTTTTCCATAAATGTCGATTAACATTTTGAAGCGTAGTCAAAAACCTTAAAATGTGGAATATTATACTTATGGGTTCATTTAACTGTTCTTATATCAATTTATAAAAATAAAATTCATAGGAACATGCAACTTATGTAGTATAATGTGTAACTATAATTTCTATAAGCGTTCGGAGGAATAAAATGTTGACAAAATTCGTGTGAATGTCGACAATTTTAAAAGTTATTTTGTGGTTAAAAGTTCATGAAATCTTTTCAGTTTTAATAGCTAAAGATTGTAGTATTATTACTTTAAAGTATTATATTACTTTTTATGTTATAAAATAGGTGGAAGCTCTGCAGTGCGCCGACGGTGATGTGAAAATGCTTCGCGTCCAGCTCAAGTGCCGAGACGGCAACATGTTCAACAATGTCATAAAGGTGGTGACCAACTGCCGATGCAAATTGCACCCGACACAACCGCAAATGAGGAAGAACTCGCAGAGGTCGCAACAACGTTCCGTCATCAACCCAGACATCATGGCTATCGCCGCCGGTCAATTCTGATTACTGATCACTCGAATATTATTATTTATTATTATACGCGTAGTCGCAAGCGTATAGTACTGTGGTACACTTCGTGTATTGTTCACGAATCGTGAGCTTGGCCACTGTTGTCTCTATAAGAATTTATTTATTTATTTAATTCTAGTCTCTACACTAAACAAAAAAATGTATTTTCACTATCATTGTTGTTGTATTATTTGTTTATTTATTCAATAAAATACTTTTCGTACGTAATAATATATATTTATATATAAATTAATCACATCGAACATAATTATATAATATGCAAAAGGGTTATACCTAAATGTAATAATAAAATAAAATAAAAATAAAAACACAAGTGGAACAATTCGCGCGCGTTTTTTTTTTCAAACGAAAACATATTATATTTTTCACCGGTAGTGCGCCGCGGTTATCTTGAGTCCAGTGGACTCTCGGCCGATGGACGATATCTGACATATATTGCACACCTTGCCCCTGTGCACAGGCTGGTACGACGCCAAGCAGAACGGACACTTCACCTCCTCCTTGCCCTTGTAGATGGGCACGAACGAGTAGGCGCATATCGAGAACGGGTTGTGTTGGTCGTAGGCCACCTGCAGCTTGTTGACCGGGTTTAGGTCGCAGGCCTGCAACATTTTGCGCGCCTGCTGCGCGACGTCGGCCCGCGGGCCCAGTTCCAGCAGCCGTTTGGCGAACGACGCGGCTGTGTTGAGGTTACCGATCTTGTAGAACACGTTGATGGCCGTGCGCAGAGTGAGGATCTTGTGCGACATCTGCAGGTCGCAGTGCGTGAAATACGCGACCATCTCGGCGATGCGCTTCTGGTCGTCCGCTGTGGCCTTCGGGTGCTCCTTGCGTGCCGTCTCCATCACCAGTCCGACCAGGTACTCCTTACATATGTGCACCAGCTGCGTGACCTCGTTTACCTCCTGTTTGGTGTCCACGCACAGCAGCGGCACGGCCGCCAGTATCGACCGGAACTTGGCTACCGTTTCCGGGAACTTGCCGGCTGTCGTCAGCTGGTAGCACGCCTGCAGCTCTCCGAGCAGTTGTTCTAGCTTAACGTCCAGTACGGGCTTGCCGCTGTGGCCCTTTCCACCGCCATCTTTCCAGTTGCGGTCGGGGTACACGAACAGCGACGGGTGCGTGGGCAGTGGCGTGTACGACGTGTAAGACTTGAGGTACGACTCCATGAATAAGCTCTTGAGAGGCCCGAAGTTGGTGACGCCGATCTGCTCGTTGAGCAGCCGGAACGCGCTCTCGAAGTTGCCCGACTTGATGTGGTCGATGGCTAGCTGGCTGTTGGCCGACCATGCGAGCGAAGGGCAAGAGGCCGGCTGTGGCGCGACGAAATAGTCGGAGTCTTGTTGTCGAGACACCAGCACTTCCGGCGGAAGTTCCACCTCTTCGTCGCCCACATCCCAGCCGTCCTCGCCACCACCATCCGCTGCGGCTGCCGAAGCAGCTTCTTCTTCGGCTTCTGAGTGCGTGGGTGATATTCGCCCTTCGAGTCCCAGATCCGCCTCGGCCCCCCAACCTTCTTCCTCAGCACCCACGTCCTCGCCGATTGCCGTGTCGATGAGCCCCGAAGCCTTACCCGCCGACAGTATGGCGCCCTCGAAGAAACCTTTGGATACGGTCAACAGGGGCCAGTTGGACTCCGCCTGGCTGACTGGTGCGGGAGGTCTGAGTAGCGTAGCGCCGGCAGTCACCGTCGGCAGGTTACCTTCGTAGCCCTCCTTGATGGTCTCGGCTTCGGCGTCCAGACCGTGGGTGGTGGCTGTCAGGTAGGCGAGCGACTTGTGCCCCAGCTCATTCAGTATCTTGATCCTTTCGTGACAGTCACCCAGCAGTAGCGCTCCCTGGTAGTGCCCAGACACGTCCTTGCGTATTTCGGCGATTTTCATCATTTTCCTCAGTTTGTCCAGGTTACCGGTGATCAGATACAAAAACGACAGTTTGTCAAAGTTCTTTGTCCTTTGGTAGCACATCTCCACTACCTGATGGTTGCCCTGCAGCAATGCGGACTGGCCCAGTTGTTCCCAACACAACTTGTCGTCCAAAGTTCTAGCCGCTTCTAAAGCAATGTCTATATTTCCACACTCCAATGCTAATGAGAATCTGGTCTTGTTGTCTTTGACAAAATGTAATGCTACTTCTGGATAACCCTTCTGCTGCAAGTAAGCTATTATAGATTGTCCAATTAACCGATCATTCCTGACTATGTGCAACACTTCTTCATACTTTTGTTTAATGAGTGCCAATTTAAATTTGTACTCTGTAGTATCAATATTCAACACTCTTGGTCGACACTCCCTGTCCAAACAGAACACTTGATTGCCACTGACTTTTGTAATATAAATAGGCAGATCTAATGTACGTATAATTCCATAGTCACCACCATCAGGCAAGGCATATTTAATATGATTGCTCGTAGTATATATAAATGCACCGCAATCGTCCCATGCACCTGATTTTATTCTGGAATTTTCATGTATAGTACACAAAATTTCTAATTTCCTGTTACATATATAAATATTATGTTTGCACAAAACGGCTAATAATGACCCATCATTTGCCCATACTACATATCGACATTTGGCTATCTTAGCTTGGGCCAATACTCTTTTTTGTGTAACGTCAAACAATGTTAAGTTCTCGGGATCACGTAGTAACAATAAACCAGTACCAGCATAAAAAATCTCATCTATGTTATTGGGTCCTATGTTCTTTTTCGTTAATTCATTCTTTAAATTTTTGACAGCCAACATGTGTGTTTTGTCTAGGACGGCAAACCGATTTCTAGCTATCCAGACAGCCATTAAACCACTAGACCTCTTACTATCAGGTACTTCTGAAACACTACTGTCTGCTGATTCCTTAGGCATTTGATATAAATCATAAGTGCTATTTTCAAGATTTGATGAATTTCTTGTACATACGAGCATTGCATTTATAGCTGGGTTGTAACTAATACTGTAAATAGGTGTACGTCCACCGCCTCTTAGTTGCATGACAGTGGTCACTTTGTGAGTAGTGAAATCAAGACGATGTAAGAATCTCTCTTTTACGTAATATAAGAAATTACCAAATTGTGTAAATGCAGGTCTTTCACGTTCTAACTTGAATATAATCATACCCGAATCATGTCCTGCAGCAAATAAGTTGGAAGTTGGATGTGCGGCAAGTACCCAAAATCGTTCATGTTCACGCCTAAATGTATTGAGACATGTCCTCTTTGTCATATCCCAAACACGTATACTTTTATCTTCAGAATTTGACAGAATAAGCTCTTGTTTTGGATGGAACACAACACAAGAAACATTGTTATAATGTCCGCGGCATGTGTCTACTTCCCATGCTTTAGAATCATTCATTCTCCATAGTTTAATTTGACGGTCATCAGCACCAGAGACAATAAGTGGCAAAGTAGGATGGAATGAACACCAATTAACACCACGATCATGACCTTCGAGCACATGTTTAACCACAGCATCGGCTTGACCAAATAGATCTGTAGCATTTGGATTCTTTAAGTGATCATCGAGTCCCCCAGGACCGGGGGCTACATTTTTCTTGCGTAGTCCAGAAATATCCCAAACACGAACAGTCTGATCCAAAGATGCAGATACCACTAAATCCTCAGATGGATGGAACTGAGCACACATAACATAATGGTTATGACCTGAAATTAATATAATAAAAAATATATATTATTTATAAATATTTAAGTATACGGCATGCAAGTAAGGAGTTAGACCATAAGTTAAGTATGAAAGTATGTCTGTTTCCATTCTCTGACTAGTATGTAAAATGAACAAAATACATAAACACATTTTTTTTTAATGGTTTTTGATTTATTTTAAAGTCAAATCACTAATTACAAAAATTGTAGATGATAATAGTTGAGGGTTTGATGTATTAATTTTGTATTTTATTTAAAATTTGAAAATAATTTTTTTATAGGTAATTTAAATTTTACACGAATACCTATCTATTCCTACATTATTTTGAGACAAGATTTAGATAAAATCATGTCAAACCCCAAAAATATTATTTTCTATACATTTTAGTGATTTTGGTGTGATATAACTCAAAAAATAAAAAAATAAAATAAAAAATAATACTTTTAAAATTTAATTTTGTCTATGTTGCATGTGGATCTGAGGGAGAAAACAAATTGTATGCCGAGTATTGACATTATCTTAATAATTATAGATGGATACTACTTAGTATTTTTCATTATAAATCAATAAATAAAATACTTATTTAGTTTTAAAAGATATAATACTTTTTAATAACATAGTCCATAAAACATAAATTATTAAAATCAATGAAAACAAATAGATTATTCATTGTACTAACCAGTCAAAACACAAATACAAGCACGGCTTTGCCAGTTCCAAATTCTTATTGTCTGATCATCAGATGCACTTAATATCCAAGGGTACTCATGGTGGAACATTGTGGAACGGATGTAATCCAAGTGACCAAGTAATGTAAATATGCATCGTCGTTGAGTATAATTCCATACTTTAATTTTATAATCATCACCACCAGATACAAATATAGGTTGCTGGCTATGGAAACTAATACCACGTACAGGTCCATCATGCTCATCAAATTTGTCCAATAAGGTACACATACGGTAATCCCATAATTGGATTACCCCGGTATGAAGACTAGCTAATATCCATGGCCGTTTTGAATGAAATGTAAGGCCCTTTATGCGGGCCGATTTAGTTTCAAATTTCGTTAACATTATTATAATTCACCTGTAATTTAAAACAACAATAAGCTTTTAAGTTATAGGACAAAATGCTCAAGCAATAAATACCATCAGTATTAATGGTTTAAGAAATATCTATTTAAAAAAATTGATCTGAATGATATGCATGTTAGTAAGATATTTACTTGAACTTAAATTTATAAATAAGGTATTATTGTCAATCCAACACTTAAATTATAGGCATCAAGGTTTTTAAACTTTACATAAAAAAAAAGGGATTTTTCAAAACATTAACACTGTATTGCATAGTATAAATTTAATATACCAGCATAAATTCACAATTATTTTTTTAAGGATTTATATAATATTTTAAACAATTTTAAAATAAATTATATCAAAACTGATAACAACTAGTAATGTATAACAAATTTTAGATCATATAGTTTCAATAAATTTAGTCATTAATTTTTTTTTTAAATACAGATAATATGTACCTTTCAATTACATCAATAATATTTTAGTTGGTTCAAATGGATAAATAATTATTTTAATTATTTTCTATCTGAAGCAACGGCATGGGATCATAAAAATATGGTATTTAACTATTTACAAATCACCAAATAAGGTTAGCAAAATAATTCTAATTTTTAACACACTGAATATTTTGTACAATTATTCAGCTAGACAAGGATGAAATATTTACTTTGGGTCATATCGAAAGGCGATCACTTTATTCTAAGAATGCAGTATTTTATTTAACCAAGTGTTTTACAAGCCGGGTCTAATCACCAAAAAGATGTCGTAATATACATTCTATAAGACAGCACACACCCACAAGTCAATAGGGTTGGTGTTATCGACAGAAACAGCAAAAGAACATTAACATAAAATCGCCAAAACATTTTCAAATACATAATTTGGTTTCAATAATTATTATATAAAATGCACTTACTTTTTAATATCTTAATGTCGTACGAAATACATCATCATAATTGCAGATACTTCGGATTTAGTATTTACTGAAAGTTGAAACAGTGAAATTTTTTGTCACCGTCAATACTCAATTTGTTCAACTTGTTTACGTGTATGTGGCTGATAACCCGGCCCGGTGGATTTACCGCAACCACGGTAGCATAATGTATTACTTTGGTCTGCTGTAAAATATGATAACGTACCAATTCAGAATCACCTTCTAATCAATTAAAAAATTAAGACAACTAATTTGTCAATTAATGTCATTATGTCAACCACCTAATTCTGAATAAACTTGTTTAAAAGTAATTTTTTTTTATGAAAAAAATGTTGCATTCATTTAATATTTTAAATTTTAAAACTATATAGTACGTAAAACGATTAATACACCCGTATTTTATGGTTTTATTTAATTAACTGCATTTGTTTATTCTGTTTTTCTGTGACAATAGTGCAATTGACAGCTATTATAGATACAAAAAAGTCCTGACAATACAAATTACTATATAAGTATTTTACAATAATTATAAATGGTCGTGATAAGCGAATGACCACGGTCACGACGGCCAATCAGAATACCATAAATGCCACACGACATGACATGTGAAGTACCGGTGACCCTGGCCAAATGCTTTAAATTATACATAAATCTAACTTTTATATGTATAGTATTTATTTTTGTAGTATTTGAAGCACAGGTGCATGGGAATAGTCGTATAGAACAGAAACATTTAGTATATAGACGTTTGAATGAATGTCTGTCCCACGAACCATGAATATAGGTACAAATGTACAATAGACATTGCCTTAATCTTAATTTATTGCACGAACAAATCGAACAGTGATATAATATAATATCATTATGTTAGCTTGCACAGATTGAGAAGTTACAGATCAGTGATCACTGAAGAGCCTATAACATTTATATAATATTGTCATTAACTCAAATCTCAAGACTTTTATACTTGTATAGAAGTAACAATTATGGAATATATTCATAAATTCAGTATTTTTGTATTTTATGCACGATATGCACGATTTAATATATATATTACACTATTATATATAATATATTTATAGTTAGTAGAGTGTTGTTATTGGGTGACTACTTTTCTCACGTGTCTCATGCATATATTATATATATCTGCATACATGCTTATTGCTTATTGTAATAAATGAATTACAAATTGTTGGTTTTAAAATAAAGTAAAAAAAATAAATATATATATAATATTATATATAGACACAAAACTTAATATTAATATGTTTACGTGCCGTACTGCCCCGTGGCCCGTACCGTATCCGTATGACGTATTTGAAAGACCGATTTCCGATACGATTATCTTTTTGTTATCGTCAAAGACGATATTCCAAAGAGGATACATAGTCATTGTTTATCTCTGGGGGGTTTTTTTTTTTAGCGGTAGTGCATTCGCCACTCGCGCTGATTCGTAAAGTTACTATAGTTAAGTCTCCGTCGAATTCCCTCACTTCCTTAGGCCTTAGATCTTAGTATTAAGTTTTTTTATATTTTTGTTTATTATTATTATCCAAGAGTATGCTCAACTTTCGTACGTTTTAAATAATTTTAAGTTATCCAAACCATGGCTTTTTCGAGTGATGAATTGAACTTCCTCGTTTACCGATATCTACAAGAATCTGGTAAGTGCGATAACACTTAATTGTTTTTTGGTCTACATTTGAAACAAATGAATATTTCGTTTAGGCTTTCAACATTCGGCATATACGTTTGGTATTGAATCACACATTTCTCAGTCCAACATCAATGGAGCTTTGGTACCGCCAGCTGCCCTGATTAGTATCATTCAAAAGGGTCTGCACTATACCGAAGCCGAGATATGCGTTGGAGAAGACGGATCCGAACAACGTCTGACTGAGAGTTTGTCTTTGATTGATGCAGTTATGCCAGAAATTGTAGCCAGTCGACAGAGCCAAAATCAACAAAAACAAAGTGTGGTCAAGAATGATGCACAAGAAACCAATGGTGAAGAAGGCACAGCAACAGTGACCCCAGCAGTTACCAGCACCGAAACAATGGAACTAGATAGTAGTATTGAAATACCGGCCGAAAAATCTACTATTCTTAAGGGTCATGAATCTGAAGTTTTTATTTGTGCATGGAATCCAACCACTGATTTGCTTGCTTCTGGGTAACTATATAACCCAAACATCTTTTATTACATTATTACTTACCAATTTGAAATTATGAGTTAGGTACCCAATCATTTATTCACACATCAATACATACTAAAAATTAAAAATATCTACTACCTAAAATCATCTTGCATTTTATATTTTTCAATTTAAAGTAAAAACAATTTTAATTTATAGATCAGGAGATAGTACAGCGCGTATTTGGGATATGGCTGACAGTTCTGGTTCTCCTTCTCAACTTATATTAAGGCATTGTATTCAAAAAGGAGGAACTGAAGTACCCAGTAATAAAGATGTTACTTCCCTTGATTGGAATGTATGTAACTTATTTTCTACATTTAAAATAAGTGTTTTATTCTTTTACTTATTGTTGTTATTTATGTTTAGTGTGATGGAACATTATTAGCCACTGGTTCATATGATGGTTATGCTCGAATTTGGATGACAGATGGCAGAATATCAAGCACTCTTGGCCAACATAAGGGTCCGATATTTGCTTTAAAATGGAATAAAAGAGGAAATTATATACTTAGTGCTGGAGTTGATAAGGTAAATATTATTTTTCTTCTATTCTACTTTTGATTCATGATTTTTTATTTGTTTATATTAGACTACTATTATTTGGGATGCTGCTTCAGGCCAGTGCAACCAGCAATTTGCATTCCATACAGCACCAGCATTGGATGTAGATTGGCAATCAAATAGTAGTTTTGCATCATGCAGTACTGATCAATGTATTCATGTTTGTCGTTTAGGTGTCGATCGACCAGTAAAATCATTCCAAGGGCATACAGTAAGTTATTTTATTTAATTTACAGTTTTTAATATAATTTAGAGTTTTTTTAATTTTTTATTGAAGTTTTAAGAGAAGTTTTTTCTCTTAAAATAATTATTCAGTTACTTTATTATTGAAATACATTTTAGAATGAAGTTAATGCAATTAAATGGGATCCTCAAGGAAATCTATTAGCCTCTTGTTCAGATGACATGACTTTGAAGATATGGTCTATGAAACAAGATACTTGTGTGCATGATTTACAAGCACATAACAAAGAAATATACACAATCAAATGGAGTCCAACAGGTCCAGGAACAGCCAATCCAAACATGAATCTAATACTTGCTAGGTGAATACACATATGAATTTATGTCATAACAACACTGTTAATAATTAATATTTACCATAAACATTATTAGTGCATCATTTGATTCAACTGTACGTTTGTGGGATGTTGAGCGAGGTGCATGCATACATACTCTGACCAAGCATACTGAACCTGTCTACAGTGTAGCCTTCTCACCTGATGGAAAGTTTTTGGCATCTGGCAGTTTTGACAAATGTGTTCACATATGGTCAACACAAGTAAATATTTATAAATCATATCAAAATATGATGAATAATTAAAATAATTATAATAAATAGTCAACTTTTATTTTGTTCTTGGATAAAATAATAATTCTGATATTTTTATTTTAGAGCGGTCAATTAGTTCATAGCTATAAAGGAACGGGTGGTATTTTTGAAGTTTGCTGGAATTCTAGGGGTGACAAAGTTGGGGCAAGTGCATCCGATGGAAGTGTGAGTATATTAGTTATAATTTTGTTAACTATTTTAATTTTTAATGACGTACAATATTACTGATTTATATAAACCTTGACTATCCTGATATTGTTAAACTTAACTAGTTTATAATTCAAGTTAAACAATTAAACTTATCACTTATCAGTGTTCAGAGTAAATTGTTTTCATTTTATTTTATTTTTTGTTACAGGTATTTGTATTGGATCTACGAAAACTGTAATTCTCCAGAAATCATTTATTTTTACTTTGAGTTTTCTCAATTTGGATACTGATTTCCAATTTACTGAACAAGTAGCAATTTTCACTCCAGTTTGTATAAATGTATAAATATGGTGTTATATCAAAGAAAAAACAATTGATATACTGGGTATATTAATGTAAATTGTATAAAACATATTATGTGGCTGCACAATTGGTGAAAATTGCTTCTTCTTTAACCATAGGCTATATGAAATTGTGAATTTATATGACTATTCAATTATTGTGAAACCAATTTTGTATTGCCATTTATTTTCACCAAACTAGTGATTTATATATACATTAAATTATTATTCTTGTCAATAATAACTGACACTCGGTAAGATGTATGTAATAAATAATATAAATAAACTAAGTATAAAATAAGAATAACCGCATCACAAAAAAATAAATGTTGACAATGTGGAGTTGGGTTAATACTTGTACACAGTATCAAATATACTTTACTTTGTATACCTTAAAATAATTTTATATTTTATTTTATCTATGATTAGGTATGACTTTATAATAGTAGTTTAAAAATTAAGCAAATATAATATTATTTTTTATGTTGTAAGATGTTATTATATTTTATGCCTAATGGCAACTCATATTATAAATCTCTTGTTTACTTGTTGCTTTCAGAAACCTTTTTATGTGAAAG
This sequence comes from Neotoxoptera formosana, assembly GCA_022818045.1. Classification (NCBI taxonomy): domain Eukaryota; kingdom Metazoa; phylum Arthropoda; class Insecta; order Hemiptera; family Aphididae; genus Neotoxoptera; species Neotoxoptera formosana. The sequence continues at coordinate 49,849,808 of CM040633.1, forward strand.
TATTAGACCATAATTTATTGTTCACTGAATATTAATCGATATAAATTTAAATACTGTGTGTATCTTATTATTATTATTATTATTATTTATATAATATTTTTAATTGGATTTTACGGTATATTTTTTTTTTGCACTTAAAAGTAACTAAAAACTAAAATGTATTTGAATTTGAAAATCAATTACAAATTTGAAAACAAATTATAACTGTATATTTTAATTATTACAATATAAACCATTAATGGTATTGAAGTATTATATAATTTTAAAACTAATAGATTGTACTGTATTAATATAATGTTGACTCAGTATTTTATATAAACCTGTTATTAGTAGGCAATTTAATATTTATTTAAGTTAACAAAAAGTTAGGATATTTTTACATAAATTACAATTTTTAATTTAATTATATCTAAAAATTATCATTTAAGATAATATGATACATTCTTAAATTTTATGATCATAATTTTAAATAAAAAATTTGATTTCAATCATTTTTTATTTTGTTTAAAACTTAAAACAAATAAGGTGTGCTTATTGTTTTTAATGAAACAAAACAATGATATAATTGGCTCGTGACTATTATTTTCAAATATTTTGTTCTTTCTGTCTTCATTTTTTAGATTAATGCAGTGCAGACGCGCAGTCATTGGTTTAATCTATTTTCAATAGCATTGTAAAGTATCTATTTGTTATTAGATTTAAATACTTTAATTCAAATATATGAAATGATATAAATGTCTTAGTAAAAACTTCTGAATTAATTAGATAAAATAATTCAGAAAATGGCTGTCAACACGTTTTGGGACATTAAAAATGCTTTGATTTTCCATTTAGAGACTGGTTTCTATATTTGTGTTTGTGGACACAATTAGTACTCAAAATAATGCTTTGGTTTTCAACTTCAGTATCTTTTTTGGTGGAAAAATGAATCTAGTTGGTATTTTTTAAAGGTCAAAAAACTGAAAATTCTCAATACTTTTCAAAAGCATCGGAAAAACAAAAAAAAAAAAATTTAGAAAAACTCGAATTTTTAAGTAAAATTAATTTTGATTTTTGTTGTATCAAAAAATAATAACCGTAGATACATTATATTTTCACCGAATGTTTATACATATTAGCATTTTCTAACCTTGTAAAATTTTCAAAATATTTTAGCTATTTTAGATATAAGGAATTTTGGATTTTTAAAATTTTTTCAATAAATATCAATAAAAATATTGTTGCTGGGTCAAATAGTTTAAGAGGATGTCAGAGCATAATTTGTAATTGTATTTATGCAGAATCATTTATTTTATGTTTTTGAGTAATCTTAGAGTAAAATCACCTATTACAAAAATTAAAGAGGATAATATTTTTTGGGGTATGACATATCGGTTTTATATTTTATTATTATTTGACTTTGTACTCCACTTTCAAAATCAACAAAAAATGTACATTTAAATGATTTTAAATTGTTTTGAGACAATATTTAGACAAATCGATAGTTATACCCTCAACAATATAATTCTCTATTATTTTTGTAATGAGTGATTTTACTCTAAGATTTCTCAAAAACAAAAAAAATAATGATTTTGTGTAAATGCGTTTTGTCTATAATGCACCTGGGCTAGGGAGAGAAAACAAACAGTGCGCAAACACCCTCTTAATAATTACAAGGTTCATCATAAGTTGTTATAATATCAGGTTAAAAATATATATGATACATAGGCATAATTGTATAAGCATTTAAATTTTAAAGTTCATATTTTGACAAAATTTAACAAAATCACGAACATTTGCAAATTATTTTATAGTTAATTATTTATAAAATATACAACTTTTACAGGTAAGAAATGCAAATTTAAAATAAAGTTTCTCATTAGTAGTTAATATTGTAACATTTGTAACCAAAAAATGTAAAGAACACATTTTTTTGTAAACATTTTAACTTCAAATTTGAAAGAAATTAGATCCAAGAATAACAGTTATAGTTATTTCGTTATACAAATTTAAAAATATTATTCGTGGGAACTTGAAATTTTTAAAGTATGTTATATATTATACACACAATGACATTTTCAAATACAAATGTTATGTTTTTAGCAATAAATAATTCAACTTACTGTTCATTTAATTGTAAAATAAATTACTTTGATAATAAAAATATCATAAAACATATTATACCTACCTATAAACTTGGTAATGTAGGCCGGCAGACTACCTTCGCTCAGAATCGTTTTTCGAATACAATTTGACAAGTTTGAATTCAAACCTATTTAAATACATACAAATTCAGTGATGCTATACTAATGAGTAGTATTTTCTCTGACACGTGTCCTATATTGTAATATATATTTTCTTGTACCTATCCAAACATTTACTTATTGTACTTTATTCAATTATAATAAATTGTAAATATGTCGTTTTTAATGAAAAAAAAAAAAAACATCGGAACATTTAATTATTAATTTGTTTATCCAAATTTTAAACACATTTTGTTTAGAGTACGCAGGTAAAATGGCTGTCCCCGTGGCTTAACTTTTAGGGCTCTAATCACAAAATGTCAGGAGATGCCCAGGCAAACACCATACACAACACTTCTATACGTTTCTCTTTTATACCAGAAGATCGGCGATAATTTATTTTATAATAAATCAGACGTGTTATGATTTTTAAAAGGTTCAAAGAATAATATGGTATCGGTATAGATATTATACTATTGTAGTATTGTAGGTACTATAATAATATGACGCGAGAGGGTTTTTGTGAGACAATTGTCTCACGCAGCTAAAAGGGGTGGTGGGTCTGTAAGTGCCTATACTCTATAGTGGCTAGTCAGTACACAAAAGTGTATTGTACAGTAGTCAGGGACACAAAATGACACCAAAATGATACGCAAATTAAATAGGTGGGTCTTGTGTACTGCAACTATCATATTCTTGCCGCTTTGTGGAAAAAGTTCGCGCCGCCGCTGAATTATGACTACAGCCTGTCAGTTTACATGGTCTATGTAGACTATAAGTTATAATTTAGCAGGCTGCACGAATTAAGATATAATATTATATAAATAAGGTTTATCTGAATATTCGTGATAGTATTATAGGTAGGTAAAAATATGTGTTCGAGCTTTTTAAACATTATTCGAATGTGCTCTCATTTCCCGCGTCGTCGTCGTCGTCGTCGCGCGATGGGTACCTACGACGAAGATTTCTGTTGGTCATAGTGTCATCCTGGCCGTCGATGAGCAGCTCTCCGTGTCTCGTGACTTGCAGGGTTTTTCGACCCGGGCGACGCAATTTAGTATTTCAGATTTTCAGCAACTGTAAATTATTGTAATATTTGTAATAATTATAGCCATTTGCTGCCGACTATTGACGACGGACGACACTACGGCGTATGTATGCTCCCATCGCCATCGTAAAGAAAGTTCTTTATAATTTTGTGGTTCCTATACGAATGTATCCGAAACCGAGTTTGCCTGCACGGCTGCACGCCATATTATTATGTCGTTATTATTCGTCTTAGCTATTTCGACCGCGTACGATTGTCGTGAATTTGTTGCGTTGGCGTTCGAAAGGGCGGCGGTGCTCGTCACGCAATACACGTCATTTATACACTTATTTACACGTAAGCACATCGTTTTGAGTTCACGATTCCACTTAATATATTATAGTCCTCTACATCGAGCACTGTAATAATAATATTAGTAAATAGAACTATAGGTACGTACCGCTGGTCAGGGTGGTTTAGTTTAACCTTAAAGTTCTAAAGTTAAACTTCAATACTTGGAACAATATAATTCAAATAAATGTAAGTATATACTGTATTAATAAAAAAAATAAATTTCAAAATAATAAAACGTAAGAGTACAACAGATCACCAATCGTGGTAAACACTAAACACTAACTAAATGAAAGATTGTACACAAAGTAAGAGTAGGTTTATTTTACCGTTGATAACGACAAAATTAAATTGAAAATACTGTGTCGGTACTCGGTATTGTCAGTTACAGAAATGATGTGAAAGATTACAAATATTTATGATTTGCTTTCTTTTGTAATAAAATTATTATTATGTCATCGATAAGACCCATACGGCAACGTGAAAACTGATTTCATTCATATTAACGTAAAACCCCAAAAATAGCGATAAAAACCTGCCGTTGTACCACGAATATAAAATACGCAGAAATGTACTAAAGGGAATAGAAACCAAAGATCGTCAAATATTGTATTATTTTTATATTAATTATTATATTATCGGATTTCCCCATAATATTATGTTAATGTTATTTTTTATTTTGTAAATATTATCATGAAGTTGAAAAAAATAAGCCAGTCAATTTGGGGGTGGTTTGAACCCCCAAAACCACCTCCTCGGCACGCCCCTGCCGCTGGTATACCGTGCGGTGTAATTACTTGATCACTTTTGAACACTCAATATTGAATCGATACGTATCGATACGCTCCAATTTCTTCCTCGAAAATCTCGATTCGTCGGCTGATCGAAGCAGTAGTTCAGCTCAAATCGCCTATAGTTCGCTATCCATCCCTTATAAAACGAATACCCCCATAGGTACATCAAGCTTGTTATTACGGAGTCGGGGCGAAGTGGCGTGTCCGGTAGTTGGATGCCCATTTCTGTTCACTGGTTTTAAATATTGTTCCGCGTGATGTTTTATTATTAATGTCATATTTAGTTATTAGTTGCGTATTGCCACTCTTAAGTATACATATAATTGTGTTCTTCTTTATTAATATATCTTTCCTGCTGTACAATTCATAGGCGTATAGCGCACGGAGAAGATTCTGGTGCCAACCTTGAGGGGGAACACAGTTTGTTACCTAACTAATCGATCTCAAAATAATTTTTGAATATGATGTCTAAATATCCGTCAATAAATGATACTCAAAATGAATTGTCTAAATTGATGGTTAAACATTGTAAACTGACGGCTGATATGTCCAAAAATGCTCAAAAACCTGCTACCAGTCAGTCATCAGCAACATCAAAAGTTCAGAATGTGTTTGGATCTAACGTTTTGAAGAAGCGTGTTAAACAAAAGAATAAACATTGTATGAGTGGTAAGACTTGTTTTTTATTATACCTAGTACCAAACATAATTATTGGTTGACTCGTACAAGTTAATATTTATTTAGGCGATATAGATTCAGCATATTATGAGGAATACATTATGAAAATTGATTCTGCGTTGATTGCTGAATTGGAATCAGTTTTTGCCAAAGGTAATAGCTGTAGGGATTCTGAAGCACAGTTTAAAAAATATGTACATTCAAGGATGTCAGTAATAAAGTCTGAATGTTTTAACACTTTTGGATCAAATACAAATGCATTAAAACAATTTATGCTCGAGACAAAAGTGTATCCTTCTTTAGAAGAAATGGTTTATAATATATTTCCTGAAATGCTGGATGAACTTAAAATTAAGGGCGATTTTAAGACAAGTAGAAGGTAGGTTCTAATGATATAATTTTGAATGACATTTGTTCTAGATGAAAAATTTATGTCACGACTGTAGAATTGTAATTAGGTATTGTATTATATTTAATTGCAGAGTAATACAATGTGGTAAACATGTGAACAAAGCCTTAAATTATATTAAAACTCAACTAGACATGGCTGATAATGGAAGAACTCTGAATGGAGCTGAAACCCGAACAAAAGTGTTATTAACAGAGATAATTAATAGTCTAATACCTTTAATAATTAAAGGTTATTAGTTATTAGTAATAATTTATTACTAACCAATAATTGTAACTCAGCAGCCATATATTGGCATGTTGAATGACGCCAGAGTCATGGTATACATAATTTTGTTAATTTATAACATATTAATTATAAAGTAAAAGCATACAATTAAAATAAATATCATATTATACAGTATAATTCACTTAACCTAACATACTTTATTTTTAGCAAAGTATTAACTTTTTTTTTTATCATACTTCTATTTATAGTTAAACCACTATCAACTTTTAATTTTCAAATTGTAACCTAAATTAAAAATCTCATAAATTAATTAGAGTAATTTTATTTTTCATTTAACCGTTAGCCGTTAGGTAGCAAGATATAACCTTTCAAAGTTGGGTGGTTTTGAGAGGTGTTTATGTGTTGTATATAGTCAGTACCGCAGCAACTAGGATTGTTATGCTTCAAGACAAAGGATATTATTCTCAAATCAAGACTGTAAGGCTCTTTTGTGCCCATTAGCCATTTGGTAAGGTGTCACTCAGCCTTTAGATATTTGTGGTACCCATTGGTTGTATACATGTATTATGTGGTACTTCTCGTTTTTAAAGACCAGGAGTTAGGTATTAGCAGGGCCGTATTTAGAATTTAGGCGCCCGGGGCACTTATAAAAATCCGCCCCCTCATTTTGTGGCAGAAAGAGGAGGGGGACAAGTCCACCCGCAGCGCGGGTGGGGGGGAGCTGAATAAAAAAAAGTCCATAAAAATTTATCGCCCCCAAAAATTTCACAAGAGGGGCAATAGCCCACCCTGGCCCTCCCCTAAATACGGGCCTGGGTATTAGTTATGAATTTGATATTGATTAACCCAAGATAATCATTGTACTTATTGTACCATAGTTACTCTATGCTTGGGTGCATTAAAAAATTATGGTTTAGATAGTATTTTACTCTATAATAGTTTACTTTATAATATAATATATAACTGTAAATATATATCCATCAATTTTCTCTTAGTAGTTTAAGTATCCGTTGTTTGAACAGTTAACATTTAAAACGCTTATTTAAATAGTAAAAAAAATACATACTAATTACTATAATAACTCAATATTTAATTTATGAAATACATATTGGCGCTGAAAAGAAAATGTCTTACAAAAAATAGGTGTAAATTCACCATGCCACCGTGCACTCCCTACCCCAAATGCTTATATAAGCATGTTCTATTTGTGATATAATCACAGAATAGATTTCATATATTTAGTGGGTATAATTGACAAAATTATATATTTTTAGAAAATGTATGCTCGGTCAAAAAGCTTAAATATGTAATACAGTATTCATCATATGAAAAAGTTGAGCGTAAATCAACAATAATTTTTTTATGAGCGTTTAAATTTTAAATTTCGACAAAATTGGATATTTACATTTAAATAAACGATTCCTCACTAAGCGGATTTAGTTTTTGTAATTCAAAGAGAACCTTTATTAATTGTAGAAACTTAAACATTCCACTGTTGTTACTTAAATTATCATTTTTTTTTTATACTCAAAACACAATGAAGTTTTAAAAATATTTTGACTAATTTTAAGCTTTTGCCTATTTATATTATACAATGCCTATCGTATTACTAATAGTAAAATAAATTACTTTGATTATAATAGCAATATGAATTTATAATAAAATATACTTGGTATTATTATTAATTTGATTTAAAAAAATATATATATATATATATGTATGTATAGGCTGACACCGCTTAGAATCGTTTTTTAATACAATGATTTAGCATTGAGTTCAAATTTAATACACCTATTATAGTAACCTACTCAAATACGAGGTACATTCAGGTATTCGACATTCAACACCTAATCAACAGCTGCAGACTCCAGTCAGCAGAACGTGTCCTAGGTAGTTATTACTTGCCTGCTTTAATGTGTTAAACTATAATTTTAGATATCTAGGTATCTGATATCAGTGTTATAACTACCTAGTGCAAGTATACCTTACTTAAAAAAAATAATTATTATTATGAATTAAAAACTTGTATTAATTGGTTTATGGTTATATCTATTTGAATTTATTATGGGAGTATTAATTAATATATTGATTAAAATATTGAATTAGTGTCTAGTGGTATTTGAGCAATACAATTTATAGGAAATAAGAATTGTGTATAACAACATAATATTATCTACAACTACCAGCAGTATACAAAAAAACCAACGATAACTGAATTTTTTTTTCCTCTACTTGACATCTATGTATTTATTGTTTTTATTAATATATTTTTTAATATTGGTTAATTTACTTTCCTACCATGCTACAAACTTATATACTATCAAGGTAGCTTATCTATCTGTGTACAGACTACAAAGGTCGATCAATTGGATGTTAATTGTGTTAATTAAATATTGTTCTGTTATAATAGGTAGGTGCAGTAAAATATATACAGTTGAATGTTCTCATAAGTGTTTTATCTTTATACCAAACTTCATGCCTAACCTATAGTGATTATAGCTACCAAAACACTGTACATTTTGTTTATACCTACCTACCAGTTTTGAATTTGTTGTTTATTCATTACAGAACAAGTTGTAATATTCCGTATTCTGTGTATCTATAATAGTACTACAGATTACAGTTTCAGTATGAAGGGAAATTTCAAGTATGTTTTCCGTTATTTTTCTAGAAGTTCTCTAGATATCGCCCCTGAAGTTAAAAACGCTCTGAATAACCAAAAACCAGTAATTGCATTAGAATCAGCTCTTATTACACATGGATTACCATACCCAAAAAATGTGGAGACTGCTTTGGAAATGGAACACATCATTAAATCACATGTAATTATTATAATTGAATAGGAATATCAATAGGTATATACATACTATATAATCTATTTTGTAATACATATTTTTATGTTTAGAATATAATTCCAGCTACAATTGGAATAATTAATGGCAGAGTTAAAGTCGGTATGCGTCCTGAAATGATCAATGTTCTTGGCATATCAGCTGAGAAAAAAGCAGTCAAAGTTTCGAGGAGAGATTTTCCTTATGTGCTCAGCCAAGTAAATCTTAAAATATCTTTCTATATTATATATTTTGAAATATGTTATTTCTCATTAAATCAAACTATAGTTATTGATTTTGTAATGTTTTAACTATAACTATAGGGTTTAAATGGTGGCACCACAGTATCCGGTACATTAGTTATCGCTAATGCTCTGGGCATAAAATTCTTTGTTACTGGTATGTACCTACCTCATTTACTTAAAAATTAGTGAATAAATATGTACATATACAAAATATAATGTTGAAAAAATTTAAAAACATAGGTATTAGGTATCATTAATTACCTAATGTTTATTATATATTCAGGTGGAATTGGTGGAGTTCATATAGATGGTCAAAATTCTTTGGATATAAGTGCTGATTTATTTGAGTTGTCCAGATGTGCAATAATGGTTGTATCTGCTGGTATAAAATCTATACTTGATATTGGACGAACATTAGAGTACCTTGTATGTAGTGTAATTTTGAAATAATTATTACAAACATATACTTCACCAATCAACTATTTAAATTAAAGGAAACTGTTGGTGTCTGTGTTGCTTCATATGATTCTAATGGGGAGTTTCCTGCATTTTATACTAAACAAAGTGGATATCAGACTGTATGTAATGTAACTTCACCCTATGAAGCAGCTGGCCTGCTAGAACAATGTCAAAATACAGGATCTGGTATTCTGTTAGCTGTTCCAATACTAGAAGAAAAAATAAAAAGTAACTATATTTTGCATTTTAAACATTTTCATATGTAAATAGGGTATACTAATACAATATGACTAACAACTAATAAGTAACATGGTTTAACTTTTTAAAGAAACAGAAATTGACAAAGCAATAGAAAATGCTCGTCAGATGTGTGAAAAGCAAGGAATAACGGGAAAAAATATTACTCCTTTTGTTCTGAGTGAAGTTAGTCGACTGACTAAAGGACTTTCCATGGATACAAGTAAAAATATAAAAAGCAATTTGATTAAGTACTTTTATGTATTTTATTTATTCATAATTATTATTTTTTTAGACATTTCTTTATTGAAGAATAACTCTTTGGTTGGAAGTAAAATTGCAATGGAGTATTATTCAAAATTGTATTCTACCCCAAAATCAGTTTTTGAAGTAAAGAAGAGTCTAAAAAAATCCAGAAAATCTCCTGTTTGTATATTAAATTTAACTTTTGTTAAGATTTAAAAACCATTAACTAAATATTTTTGTTTTTAAATCTAGGTTGTAATCGGTGGTAGTAACGTAGATTATGTGCTTCAAGTTGATGAAGATTTAAAGGTAAGTTAAAACTTATAAGTAATAACTTTAATAATAAGTAATTAATAGTTATTAGTATAAAATATAAATAAATATTTATAATACTATTTATTAGTTATTATTTATGTGTCAAAATTGGGCTGTCAAAATGTAAACTGGGCCTGCAGTTACCTTTTTTGTTGTAAACTCGGCCCGGGAAATTTTAGGTAATAAAATAAGTAGATTGTAAACTCGGGCTGGAAATTTTAGGTAATAAAATATGTAGATTGTAAAATCGGCCCGGAAATTTAAGATAGCAAAAAAGGTCGATTGTTAACTTGGTCCAATGTAAATACATTTTACATATTATATTTTTACACTACAGTTTTACTTATATTTTTACACTTTTTACACTTACAATTTTATATAAATCCATTTTACTTATATTTTTTACATTGAATTATCAGATGAAATCCAATACTGAAACATTTTACTTACATTTTACATTTATATAACAAACTTAATACTATGAATAATAATTTCAAAATAATTTTTAGAGGATAATGAGAATGGCCTCCTCGTGGTGTCCTCTGGGTTCAATGCTATATGATTCTCAAAAATATAAGAAAATTATATGTACATTTTTATTCGGGCCGAGTTTACACGTCAATCATTTTTACCTGTAAAAACCCCAGGCCAAGTTTATACATAAATAATTTTTACCTGAAAAAAACCACTTGCCGAGTTTACAATAAACTTTTTGAATTTTTTTTTTCCTGGGGCCGAGTTTATAATCTCCTGTCAAAATTTGAGATTAAATTATATAATATGATAGGAAAATAAAGGATAGGTACTTATTTTAGATTATAATAAAAAACAAAATTGATAAATTATTATTTTAATATTAATAATAATTATAATAGCTCTAGGAATGCTTAAAAAATAATAGTACAAAGTTTACAACATTTATTGTACAACAAACATTTTAACATTTTATTTTTAATTAATAACAAATAAAACATACCTAACCATGATTTCGCTAGTACAGTCAAACTTTTACATACATTTTCATGATTGTATTAAAGACAATTGGGAAGCGACAAGTCCATGACACAAGAAAATAGGCTATACATAATTAGAATTAACAGTATTATAAAATTTAGCTTCATTGGAAAACTAAAACATTCAAGATAAGAAATATAACTATTTTATAATAAATTAGAAATAAGTAAGTTGTAATGATCTTGTTTTAGATTTTCAACAATCAAATAGTCATAATAATAAGGAAATTAGGTTTAGTATTTAAGTACCTATATAAATTTAACTGCAAAATAGAGTTTTGAGTTCATTTTGTACTCATTAGCATATAGAATGCTTTATAGTTTATTGAAATTCGAAAGTAAGTACCTAATCATATTTTTGCTGGAAGTAAAATCATTTTTTTTTTTACTAGGTAGTTAATGTTTTTTAAAATTGTTTGTATCTATTCAATTTAACCTATTGAGGTATCCCACTTTGAGCTACTCGAATGAAACTTCTATCGAGTTTGTAGATCTTTTCTTATGTGTCCCACAGGGGATTATAATATATTATCTAAGTAGACTTGTTGGATAACCATATTATGTCCATATATCATAGGCATTTATGAATAGATATTAATTGAAAACAAGACAAATAGACTTTATTTTAGTTAAAATATAAAATAAACTTGTAACCAGAGGTGTGTAAAAACCGTATTTATATGGCTCAAATACATTCAAGGTTTAATGAGATTATATAATTATTTGTTATTATATTATGTTTGTGTTTATAAATTCATATAGGTAATAACAATTATGTAGGACGTTTTCCTTTTAAGAAGTAGGTACTAAAAAAAGTAATACTGTACTCATATCTCTTTAGACACTTGAAGGAATAATTCAATCCCCATAGATTATTTGTTTAAATGTTTTGCTAGCAATATTTCTCAAAATTGTATAATATTATCAAAACTTTAGAGTCCACAAAAAAACATTCACATTAGGTTGCCAATAAATTGCAGAAAAAATTTTTATTCGTTATTTAGTTACAATATTAAATAAAATATAGAAGTTTGGCTTGTTCAATCTTTAGTGTAATAGTTTGAAATAAAATTGATTACTATAATTTATCTTTATACAATTTATTTAAAGAGTAGCAAATTATATTTTACTTACCAAAGATGACTTTTTTTTTAAAAAATAGTACAATAAATGTCACTATCACAAAAAATTAAGGCAGGATATATGGATTCAATTAATGATGTAATAGAATTTGAAGAAAAAAATATTAAATTTGAAATAGGTATCTACAAAAAATATATTGAGGTAATGAAAATCCTTCAAACACAATCAATGGATGATTCATAAAATTAATTCAACATAACCACATACATGTTTTTATAAGTTGATTTTTAATCATTTTACATTTCTTTTATTAATTATTATTGTTATACTTAATCAATTTATTGACATGTAGCACCATGTAGTCTACTCCAATCACATTTATGCCTTGCAGTTAATTAGTTAATTAGTCAATTCGATGTTTCAAATTATTTGTTTGTGTACTTGTATAATGACAAATTATAACTTTTTTTTAAAACTATTTTTGTTTTTAAATCTATTTGTATAGTATCCTTTTTTGTTCTTTTTGAATTAATTATAATGTAGGTATCACGTAAAAAATGTATCTTCCAATTTTAATAATATTGTATTGTTTTTTTATTTTTTGTTTAATAAATTTTATGCGGTTTTGGTGTCGCCAACAATGGGAATTTTTGGTTACTGTCAATCACTCGGAACCAAGCGGCCACGCATCTTCGTAGTCATATTTGATTCTTATGTCTGGTGGTTAGTAGTCGATTTACATCTTTTAACTCGTGAAGTTCGTAGTTACTCTTACTAGATGAGCCTGTCAATCGTTTGTCATCACACAATAATAACGCACTGTGGCTATTAGTGTCTGATTCGTTGCCGTCCGTGTTCGAGGACTTTACCCTGAATGTCGCCTCTATTGAACGACCTTTTAGAAGTGGTTTCACTGCATCTAAACTTCCTTCTGAAATTAAAATTAAAATTTATTAGGTGTGCTTTTGATTTATTTAGTATTTTACTATGATTTTGGGTATAGTTAAAAGTTAAAACTTAAAATACAACTTGGTAATTTACTTTTGTTAATGGCTCTATAATTGACGTTATATTTATAATATTAAACTAATAAAGAAAATATACTTCTGAAGCAATATATTATTATGTATTTGAAATTTTAGCTGGAGAATATCGATAAAATAAGTTGTTTTATTATTGTAAAGTATGAACAGATATAACACGCAAGTATTGTACTCACCTATCTGAGTGTCTTGTCTCATAGGAGTAGATACACGTACTACGCTACCATTATGTTCAACCTTTTGTAACAACTTCCCTGTAGCTTGTTGGGGTACATTGACTAATTCTAGTCTAGCTGTATCTCCATGAAGTATTTTTATTTTTTGTATCATTTCTCGAATTTCATACCTATGAAAATAAATATTATAATCATAATTTAATACAAAACAAAAATGCTAACAATTTTATTAGAAATTCATTTTTGTATTTTTGAAATTTTCTTTTGAATAAATTACTGAATATTTTAATATTTCTGATCATAATGAGGAGTATAAAGTTTCATATTTTGCAGTTTTCTCGTCTAATCTATATGACTAAGTATATCTTATAGATTATATTTTATAGAGCGCCATTATGAAATGTTTAGGGTATATTTGGACTAATTCAATACCTAATCAATCACTCAGTAGTTAGTACAGGATCAAATAAAAAAGAAAAAATATTTATAAGTATTAAAATATCTATGTAGAATTAATTATTAATCAATAGTTAAAATGGTGGGTTTTTAATTTGTATTTGATAAATTTCTATTCTAAGTGATTTAACGTTTCTGGACATATTTACTAAGCTGTTATTATAGAACGTAATATTTATATTGATACGTAATAGTAAGACTGATTCTATTGAATTTATTTCGTATAATATAATTTAGCAATCTCAAAATCAACGGTAGCGACCGCATTGTTGGAAAACTCAATGCGCTCATTTAAATATAAAAGAAACAAATGCAACTCAGAAATTGAATAAGATGTTGTGTTCGTAAAGAAGTGTGATGAATAATGTATGCACGCACGCACGCACTGCCTATTTGTATATATATATTTAAGGACTGACGATTTTCATCAATATATTCAGAATATATCCTCGTTTAATCTATAATGTCACGGATGTAAAAATCGTCTTGAGCCTTACGGAATAAAATACTACAATAGTCGTCTTTACCTCAGAATGCCTAGAAAACACAGTTTCAAAAATGATATGACACAGTAACCGAGGACGAACAAGACGTCGGCACTTCTACGTATCCACGCCATCAGCGCCCGTTCGCATCCGGGATAGTAGTACCGGTATGAAGCGAGCCGACACTTGATCGGCATCTCTTCCATGTTGTCGTGCTCTTCCGCCTGGACCGTGGTCCATACAGCAGTAGTTGTTGTCTGTGGCTGCCAGTAATCCCTTCGGAATGGCGACGCCACTGCCTCTGGCTTATGGTAGCAGCAGCTATCCGGCAGTACTGTCGTGTAATCGACAAAGCGTTCAACTAGAAAGTAATAAAAACAATATTGCATTATATTCAAAAATTTGTCAAAAAATGATATTTTCCCGAACGATGCAATTTATTCATGATATTATAACTAACTTATATATACCCTTAATATTGTATTGTTGTACTATACGGGTTGCATAAATTAATAATAATACATAATACACAGCCAGCTTATGCGGGAAATAATAAAGACGCTGTGACATCGTATTTTTAATAGGTCCAAGGTTTGTGACAAATGTACGTTATACTATAATAACCTTTCGTTAAATTAGCGTTGACCAAACTAAGTTCTAACATATAGCCGCAAAACAGTTGAAACTTTGAAGTTGACCTCTGATAGTAAGTTTTCGTGTGTATATTTTCAAAATCGCACTTTAATGTTTTAATAGGAAAACAGCGAGGACTGAACTACTGAAGTGGTTTCAATTCTCTATTTGCTTTTTGTTCGAGATATAATTAAATTATCTATTTATATTATTATCGATCGTTTCCAATAAAATTATATAATTCAAATATTTTACTGTTGGCAAAATAAAATAAAATTGGCTGTTTTTTCGAAACCTGTACCTGGTGTATTTAATATTGGCAAAGCACTATTATTAAGAATAAAATAAATGATAGGTACCATCACACTTTTGAACGGTTGTCACTAAATCTATACTTCGTGAAAAACTTGAAATAATACAATTAAGTACATATTTTTCTATACTAATATTTTTTACCTACAGTTTTTTGAATAATCATTATTATTTTAACTCTAAATGATAGAATATTATTGTATTTTGTTATCTACATTATAAAGTATGGTATCTATAATTAGATTATAGTTTATAATTTAAAATATTTATAAAAGTATTAATGATTATATTAGCATTTTTTATAGAGAATACAAGTTTAAATATATTTTGAATATTTTTGGGCTATTTATGCTATTTATAGGAGCTAGACAATTTAATATAAGATTCCTCATAAGTTGTTATAATAGTTAAAAAATATTTAAAATACATAAGCACAATTTTTTTTTTATAAGCATTTAAAGTTTAAATTTGGACATCAAAATATCGACAATTTCCAAATTATTTTGTGATTAAAAATTTATAAAATGTTCAATTTTTATAGCTAAGGATTGAAAATTTAAAACAAGGTTTCTTGTAAGAATTTAATAGTGTAACTAAAAAATCAATAAAATGTATTAACATGGTTGTTTTTTATATAAATATTAAGCTCAAATTTGGACAAAATTAGATATTTTAATAATATCTAATATTTTTATAATTTTTTTTTTTTTGAGAGGAAGTTATTTTAAATTTTAATTTTTTTGACAAAAACCACATTATTATGGTAAAAGAAAAAACCCGACAATTAATTTCTCTGAGTTTTTCTCATAGCAATAATTATTATTTGATTTTTTTTACATGGTAGTGGAGGCTATAGAAACACGCAAACTTTTCAATGCTTGGCGTGAGTTTGTTAAAATTGTAATTTAAACAAAACGCTAGGCAAGCGCTGACTATCGTTATATTTATACAAATTATTATACTGTATTGTTTATAGCAACGGTCCTCGCTGGGTTTTTAGAAAAGGCCAAATAATAATTTTGAAAATTACTTGCGGGCTACATCCATTTTCAATGGTAATGATGATTAAAAAATATAAAAATTTATAAATTATATATTAATTTATTTTAATTTATTAATATATAGTAATTATAATGTTACAAAAAATTCATAGTTCATAAAAATTATTAAATTTATTATAATAATGTTAAACTGATTTTGATTTTTTATTTTAAGTTATTTTGATGAATTTTATTTTTTTTACTCTATTTAAATTTGAATTTTAGAGTGACAATTTAGTAGTAGTGGGTACTGCTGGTTTATAGAGATGGATGGTGATGGTATTTCGTTACCGTTATGGCAATACCTCTTATTCTGCAAATTTTGCGTTTTTCTTACAATCCTGCACTAACAGATTCGATTATATGTCTATTTATATTTAAATGTTTGCACTGTATTTTTTGTTTAAGACCTAACCTACATATATATATTTTTAATTTAACTTATTTTAATACACAAAATATTGTTGTGGTATATTGTACCTTGTATAAATTAGTATTTAAATAAATTCAAGCTCTATCTTGCCTAGTTGCTATACTAGGTTTGGTTTACGCTCTTCAGTTGATCTTTTTTCTGGTTGTTTTGTAATTTTCTATTGAATTTCGTGATGATTGTCGATTGATGAATTGGTACTATATCTAAAATTAAATTTTTTCATCTCAATCTATCTATAAGTACATAATAAATAATTTATATTTATATACTCTATGCAGTACCTATGCATTACGTGTGTAATTGCATGTATATAATTGTGTTGGTTTTAAATTTAGATTTGTATCCATTTTTCCGGTAAAATCTTGAAGCTCTTGTCTTAAAATATTCATTTACATAGGTTATATAGACATATGGGTTGGTATTTAAAGACAGATGATATTAAGAACAGTTAATATTTTATGTTAATAAACTTTAATTAAACATTTTACGACTTGATGATTTAATACATACCTACCTACTTCTTTGTTAATATAATGTTATGTTTACTTTTATTCAAAATTCTCAAAATTGGTTTCTTCATAATTATTTAAAATTTGAATTATTTACATAATAAAATATAAATTTTCTCAGAATTTTTAAATACTTGTAACTATGTAAGTAGAAATATCAGAAAACGTAATAAAACATTTTTTTTTTTTTTTGCAAGCAACTCATTATTATTTCACACTTATGACGACTTTATTAGACTTTGATTGGAATTTAGAGCTATTGGTTGTATAACATATTAAACAATATTATATTATAGTATTGCATTTTTATTGTATTTTTCCTAAAAATGTTGTTTATGGTCACAAATTGTATATTGAAGATTTTGAAGAGGACTCTACTTAAAAATAATTTTTAGAATAAAAATATGCTAGTTTTTTCACCGATATTGAGCTATTGCATGAGGCATAAGCATTACTGTAAGCACAAATCTATATTTAAAAAAACTAAAAAAAAAAAATTTAAAAACCAGTCATGTAACATGTTATTAGGTAACTAATGAGTAATGAGGTTCTAAATTAGTGTTATAGTTTGCAAAGGAAATATTGAATACAAATTCATATTATAATTTCATGAAACTACCCATATATTATATTAATATTATTATACCTATAATAAAACAATTTTCATGTAGGTTATAGTTATACGGATAAATTCGTTATTATCATATTTCCCATCCCACCATTCTACGCCCATGCTTTTCAAATGTTATTCACGAGAAAGAAATGTTATTATTATTAAAAGTACATTGAATTAAAATTATGTTGTAGGTAGGTACTCTAAAGTCTAAATAGTGGTCCAACGAGTATGACTTTCAGCTGTCAGGAAAGTTCGAAGATATAGGTCTATTATATAGCAATAACTGCTGAATAATTAAGCCTGTATATTCTGCAGGTATTCATTTATAACGCAAGAGACATTGTAATTAATAACGTAGCTTAACTAGAATTTCTAACCAGGTCTAGAATCATAAATCTCTTACAGAATTTAAGTTTTTGAAAATGTGCCATACATTTTTCGTCATTTTGTTTTTATTACTTAAAATGTGGCATAACAAATAACAATTATTATTCTATTTTGTATACACATGCATAGTTTACACTTGTTTAAATTAAGGAAACGATTTTTAATGTAAATTATTAAATTAACTTAGCTGTACCGCCTGTACCCATGAATTGTAATATAGTGATAGCAATTATTGTACATTTTATTGTAAGTTAAGGTTACCGCTTAAAAATGTATTATTTATTTCCATACAATTAATTATCATCGTTATTTCTTAGTAATAACCATAAGAGTAAATACGTATGTTTCGAACAATAAATTTAAAATATTAAAATGTTTACTTAATAATATAGAATACGAATAAACCATAATATTATAATGTAGCTATTAAAGTACCTACGTAAAATAGCATGTAAAATAAAGGCGTAGTTGCTAGGAATGTATTTGAGATTCGACCTTAAATGTGTAAATGTGTATCATTTATCATACATTGATATCGATTTGTGAGCTTTTGAGTTTGTTTTAGTACAAATAACTGATATTTCTGCTGGAAGGGCCGGTCGTGCGAATAAATGGCATCAGTCTATTTGAGCGTTTAGTGGCACACACGTGTACGGTAGTACATGCAAAATTGATCGCGTTGAAAATTCGTTCGTCATTATAATATATAATATATGCGTACGAATATATTTCACTGCGGGGCATTCGGGTTGAAATTGTATTCGAAATTTTGGAGTCTAGAATATTTTATACTGTGTATAAATAATACATCGTCCTAATAATTTATTGTCAAACTCAAACGTGAAAAATAAGTACCTATACTTATACACACACACATAATAATAATAATAATAATAATAATTTGGGAACACGTTGTGACCCAATATGAGGCTAGGCCTATACTTAATGAGGGTGGTCTAACGTATGATGACGACGTCGATTTTTTTTGTGCATATATAATATATATAATATATTTGATGCGTATATTGTGCCTTCCACAGAACCAAACTAACTAACTAAATCATAGTCTTATAAAAATATATACTCATAAAACAACTTTTACAGTATCATTAAAATTTTTTTATAAATATAGTGTGACTGTATTTCGATTTTTTATTTTAAATTTATATTCATGTAATCATGTTGTACGTACAACATATAACATCAGTAGAGGTACCAAACCATATCATTTGCAGTAACAGCTAGTATTGTTCTGAGGCAGTAGTCAAGTCAGAGATGGCTTGAGGTTGCCGGACCCTGCCACGATATATTATATCGACACCAGTAGCCATCGGTGTATTTGGGGGACAGGACAGAAGGTGCTTAGCCATCTATTCGTTTTTAATTTTTGCCCAACCCGGTTAAAACCTCGCATTAAAAAAAAACTGACATGGATTCTATGTGTGAAATAATTAATAATTATATATAAATATAGTATAATTTATAAATTGTATTGTATGTATAATATATTAATGTTGTGGATGTACTGTGTACGAGGAGAAGCAATGTCAGGTCGACAAACAGATTCAGTGAACTGGGATTAATAAATATAGAAAGATAATATTATCTATTTAATAAATATTCGCATCTAAATATACGTTTACAGTTATGCAATAATTTGTATTAACTATTATTTTATTTTAATGACGAGGGAAGAAGGACGCTTTTACTGTAGCCTGCAGGTATGGTTTATTTTCAACTTTGATTTTACAAGACCTCATGTGACTACCAAACTCTATTGAAATTTGACGCTTTGCCCCTGCTGCTTTTTTTGAAATTTGGTTTTCTAGGACTCTGGTCCCCGGGACTAGATTAAATCCTATTTACGCCCTTGCCGACGATGGCCCTATTGCTGCCTCCACCGTGCTCATATAATATATAGGTACCTAACCTAAGTGGGCGGAAGTGATAGATTCGGGTGCGAGGCGGAACGGACAGCGAAAAATAATATGAAACACTCACCGCCCACTTGCACGGTGACGTTGAAAAAGTCCGGCGGCCCGTTGACGCCGCAACACTCGTGGTCCCGCTGCAGGTCGTCCCAGACGGCCGTGAACCGCTGGTCGTTGCCGTAGTCCGCGGCCAGCCGGTCCCGGAGCGCCGGTTTCAGCCGGGCCACCATCTTGTCGTACCTGTACACCCAGTAGACGCCCAGCACGGCATCGCCGACCAGCAGGCCGAGCAGCAGCAGCCAGTAGACGTTGAGCAGCCGCTCGCTGAGTGACCGGGCGCCCAGAAAGCCGACGATCTGCAGCACGGTGCACTGGACGAACAGCGCGGCGTACACGTACAGCAGGCTGGGGTGGCACAGGTCCAGGCCGGGCACCAGGTGCCGCCGTTGGTCGGCCACCACCAGCTGGTAGGCGATCACCACGAAGCACACGACGCACACCATGAGCACGGTGTTGCACGTGTATATCCAGATACGGTAGTAGCGCATTGCCCGGTGTGCCGGTGAATGGGATACCGTCATCCGAACGGTAAAGCACTCGAATACGTCAGCGGCCAATAAGTGGTGCTGGATCAGCATAACGGGCATCATGGGGGTAACTTCATCCGCTCTAAGTCGAAATAACTGCCGCCGCCGCTGTAACCCGTTAACAACGACATTATAACAATGACACGACTATCGCATAACAGCGTAATATTATGTATATATATATATATTATTATACAACGGCCAATGGGTCGATATACGAGATCATGATGGTAGCCAGGATTTCTAAAAGGGGGAGGGGCAATAGAAAACCTTGTACGATTTAAACGATTTATACACAAATTATCTATAATGTTATACAGCTCCATAATATAGTCCATCCATATAAGTGCAGCAGTCTGGACACGAATACATATCTGTGACTTTATACTACGTATATATGATATGGTTCTACTGAACGAAATGTCGAACGTTTTTAAGAAGGGAGACAACACATGCGGGTGTAGCATCGTGTTAATAAAAAAATAACGACCTATGGGATGCTCCCTTTGTCTCCCTCCCTCATAGCTACGCCACAAGATCGTGGCAAAAGCGCAAAACACATACAATAATAATAATTATTATTATTAGTATTATAATTGATTATACATAGTACCTCTCTGCCGACATTATTCCGAGGCTCACAAGACTGTAGTCTGTAGTATATAGGTACTATTAGTATATCGGTATAATAATGGTAAACCGCTACGTCATATATTTCCATCGACAAAGCAGTGGCATCCAGATAATATTTTATGAATTTGTACGTTTTAAAACGCTCATAAATTGCTTCAACATTCAAAAATCAAAAAGGGCCTACGTTTCGATAATAGGTCAGTATTTCACTACAATATACTAAAAATAACAGATTAAAATGCATTATTCTGAACGTAAAATTCAGATTGGCTGCTGCTGACAGAGACGCAGTAACACACCTCTTGGACGACGTGCTATTTTAGCGCAAGGATAAGGATATTAAAATTTTTCCTCACAAATTTGCCGCGACTTAAGTGCTATTTCTACGTTAACCAGCTTCACTCATCCATTTACATTGTGTATCGTACACGACCACAATTATGACGTAGAATATCATACACCTGACTCATCAGTCGTCACACGCTCAGTCGAGCATATTTTATACTCGACGTTACATCATTGTATTAACGGTGCTAATATGTGCATGAAAAAACACAATTTGTCTCCGAAAACAATTTTTCGTCCACCATCTCGGTATAGTGTACACTGTACAGCATTAAGTTTAATTAAATTGTATAAAATAATGTATAAATGTTGTGTGTGTACTGTGTATATTATATAATATGTAGATTGTAGATGTTACGAGTTTTGAAGACACACCAAGTAGTTTTTAAATATAACTAACTCGAACCGAACTTGCATGGCCGTGTTCGACAATAGATAGGTCAAAATACATATGCATGATAATAAACATAATATAGGACAATGCATAGTTGATTGAGAACAGTCATTTTTTGAATGAGCTTCATTTCATTTTTTTCTCAATTAATATTCCTCACAATCGGTAGTCCGTGCTTCGATCAGCGGCTTTGTATCGCACTGTAAGATTTATACGAACTCTGTAATGTACCGAGTGCAAGTTGGTTTAAATTATTTTATTGTTCATGACTCAAGAATCATCAGTGAAATATACTGTTCACATTAAATTCTTTAAATGTATGATTTTTTTATTACATTCAATTTTTACTTTTTATTTGTAAACTTAAAGAATTGAAATTAAATTATTTTTAGGTAATTTAAAATGACAGTCATTTGTATTTCATAGTGCTGATCATTTTTTTTAATCAGTTGGTTTACGTCTATCAAGTTATCTACATATTTTTAATTTTTTGTTTTCTTGTCAATTTATAATGTTAAACATAATTGATATTTTACAAAAAAATAAAAAAGGATTTAAAAAGTATTTTGTTATTATGGATAATTTTTATGGTTAGATAAACATTCTGTAACCTGAACCAATCCGAAAAATTCACTACGTTTATGTAGTTCCATTTTGAAGTAAGTATGATAGCATGGTATTAAACTTCTACAAATGGTCTTAAACAAAGTTTCAAAAACATTATTAAAATACATTGAACTACTTTTATGTTATGATATTAGAGAGACTTTATGTTGAAATTTCGGTTAATAATATATCAGGGCTTAAATTGTATTAAATTACGTTCGATATTATATACAAAGAATATATATATACCTAATAAAAGAAATAGGAATTCTTCGCATGTTTTGGGTTGGGCTTACTCTAGTAGGGTTGAGTTTACTATCATATTACATTTTAGACGAGACTTTCATCGCATATAAAAGACGATTCTGAGCAGAGCTCAATTTACGTGATTGTTTACATTATCGTCTTCATATTTGTAGTGTTAATAGAAAAAAAATCGAGGAAAGATTCTCGATGTGTAAACATATCTATATATAGAAAAATAAAGCATCTTTAAACTCGAAACAAAGCTTAAAGTTTTTAAACCTAAAATTATAAATTGTATCAATATGTATAAAATTTGCATTTTACAATTTTTTAAAACTATTGTTAAATTTTGCTAATTCATAATTGTTGGACTTTGTGCAGATAAGTGAAAAAATACTATTTATGTCATATTGTTGGTTGAACAATTGTTTTATTTTACAAGCATAATATACAACGTAATCTAAATCAGTATGTTCTGTAAACTATTGTACATTTTCATTTCATTTTTTTTCTATATTTTACCTCTTTTTAATATATATTTAAAAATGTACCTGAGTATTTATTGACAATTATAAATTAGTTAATTCAAAAATAATACCTACTGTTTTATAATTAAAAACATTCTTTTGGTTAAATTGTAATTATTTAATCAATCATTTAGTAATTAAAAGCACTTATATTTAAATTTAAATTTGAAATAATGTAATTTTATCAATTTGTTTATGTTCTTTAGTTATTAATTTATTAAGTGTTAAGACATTATTTTAATCTCATTAATTTAATTTGTTTCACTGAAAATTATAATGCTAATGAATAATGGCACGATTAATTGATTCCCAAAACCAATTGCTTTAAGCATCATAATGTTGATAAATAATTGCTTCCTACCCAAGAATATTCAGAAATCTTTATTCGTGGATAAACATAATGGATTCTACAATTCAAATTATTTACAAGTCATTAAATATTTCCCTTTTAGTTACAAATTATGATTTATATCGTTTTTTTAAATCACCTTGTGTTTTGTATACGAGTATGTTTTAAACATATTTAGAAATTTTGATATTATAAAGATAAAAATATCATATTAACTTATTTTATAGGTACTAACCGTGTACATTAATACATAACTATTTAATTATCTATTTTTTTTTGTAGGTAGGTAGTAGGTACTAGTGAAATATTATGTTGAATTATTTTTTATAAATACATTTTTATATTTTATTTTAGATTATATTTAATATATATTCATAATTTTGTGTGGGTTAGTAATTAATATCTTAATTAGTCATTGGTTAAATTAAAAATAGATTTTCAATTGAGATTAAATATTAACATAAATAGTAATATTAATTTTAACGTCTTATCCAAATGTTAATGCGTTGGATTAATTTAATCAAATTATGAAGTAGATTAATATCATAATTAAACGCATAAGATCAACTTTGTAAGCTACATTGAACATTTTCTTGGCTCATAGCCTAAATGCCCAATATTCATAAATATCGAGATGTCTTATAAATGTCAAAACAAAAGCACTAAGTTTGTTTAAGCGTGCAATTTCGGAATATAATTTTTAAATACCTATTTTAAATATTATTTTTCAAGTTTTGGGAAGTTGAACATAATGATAATTCATTTAATTAATAACGGTAATAAATACACATTAAAACATTATTGTTAATTTATACTTTTATAATTATTGTTGAAAAACTTTTGAAATGGGTCAATTTTGATTATGAAAGAAACTTGTTACATAGATCGAGCTTTTTACATTGGTTGGGTTTGACGTAACAAATGATGTGCACACGAGAGCTGTCATTTAAATAGACTGCCGAAGTGGGTGGGGGGGGGGGGTTACAGCGTTTTCACAAATCGTTTCATACGTGATTTTCCCGTGCATGATGTTTGACGTAAATGTTAAATACAATCTCTCATAAAGGAAAGCAATCTAATAAAATAATAATTATAATAAAATATTAATTATTTTTGTTTTGTTTACATATTTTTTGAAATTATCTAGTTTTTGAAACATATTTTGAATACCGATTTAATATGAGGTACATATTAAAATTATAATTCAAACATTAAATGAGGTAACTGGAAAATTCTTTAGAACGCGTGTGCTCTTAACCACCGTATTATTATAGTTCTTAACTTTAACTATACCTATGTTTAACGCTTGATTAAAATTATAGGAAATATTAAATAATCTATTAGGCGAGGTTTTATTTTGTTTGATAGTCGACGAATATGAATCGTGTAGGTTTACTTATTCATTTTTTTCTGATTTATTTTATTCAGTTTGTTGTATTAATAGTGCCTAAGTAAAAGATAAAACTAAATTAACTAAATAAATAAATGGTAGTTATTGCCTTTTTAAACACAGTTGTCAAATTGTTTTCGCATTTCGAGCATCAATATTAAGTTCTCGGATAGAAGAAAATTAGAAATTTAATACTGAATGAAAAGTATTTATAATAATAGTAATAACCCATTTATTTCTTTAGTGCATATAATAGTTAAATTGTGTATTACATTGAGCATTTGAACCGCAAAACAAAACACAAAACATATTAAATATTTCGGTTGAATAAAGTACTAAATTGTACGTAAATAACAAGAAAAAGTTTTAGATTTTAAAAATATTGTTCGTATTTACTAATGTGCAGTAAATGTTTCTTTTCATTTTGATATTGACGGTAGATATATCAATTAATATAATTGGCAACATTATTTTTGTTGGTACCTACTTAACTGTACTTTCGGCGCTGCTGCTTTATGACAAAGTTATTCAAGAGTCTTTTTTATAATGTGTAATGATTTTCTAAAATGTTATGAGTAGTAGGTTTGATTTTTTTATGTTGCTTCAATAGTTGTTTTTATACCAATTTATGAAAGACTATTTTCAGTGAAAAAAATGCATAAAACATTAGAATATCAATATTTTATAATATTTCTTTGTGGTGTTATTCATTTTGTAATCAGTTATGTTTTTCAAATCAAATAATATAAATGAGTCAATTATTATACTAACTTTTGGATAATGAATAAAATCTGTATTATATTAATAATTTTGAATTTTATAAGCATATATCATTGATTTCAACGTTTTCTGATTTATGACGTTTTTCAAATGAATGTAGGTAAATAATATACCAAGCATATAATTTATTTAATACAAAAAAAAAACTATTTAATTTAAATTTAAAAGTTTACATTTGTACGTTAGTACATTTTTACATAAGTTACATTATTTCACAATTCTTCAGTGTTAAATTAAACAATTATAATTTTACATACAAGATTATATTCATATTTTACTTTTAAATAGTTTAGTATACATTTTACTCCAAAACAAATTGTTGATCTTAGGAGGAGCTATAAGTAGGTACGGTGCTGATTTTTTTATATCCTTCATTTAATTTGAATTAATTACTATCATTTCGTTATAGTTTTCCATTGGTAGTTCTATGTGGTTTATTCCGGGTAGTGTGAAGTGTCAACCAGAAATTATATTTATTGATACTATTGATATTTTCGTTAGTTGTTACCACCTCTTTCTCATAAACAGAGTGGTGAAAAAAATGAAAGAAACTTTTTTCTCGCGCGGAATTGCTATCTGTTTGAAGTTTCAACCGAATTACATGTTTTCTTACAATATTACTTACTCCACTAGGATTTAAAATCAAGAATATCTGAGTGTGTTATATGTTGGACATTTGGACTTTGAAGTTTAAACTTGTTTTTCTTACTAGACTGTATATTATTAACTTGAAATATTGATTTACTGTAGAGATTTGTACATTTTTCTCAAACTAAGTTTAATTTCGCCAAAGTTTCAATTACAATCTAAATATCAATGTCCTCGAATTGGGAAATAATATTCTACTGTTTCAAATCTACCTGTATCGAGAGAAGCTTGACAAAATCTAATGTTATGTATCTAGGTACCTAATACCTATAATATAACATCAGATTATTATCCGATATCAATTTAATACACATTTAAAAACATAAAAAAAAAAATGAACACAATTTAAAAATAAATACTTGTAAGGATAACAATTTAAAAGTTTAGGTTAGTACAATTTAAAAGACACTATAGTCATTGACTAAAAACGTTATCGCTCTTAACCAGATTTTCCGATCAATATAATACCGGTGAAAATGTCTATTACTCGAGTCATTTTATACTCGGTGGATGAAAATACATTACTAGTATATATTTCTGTTGATATCTCAATTTAATAAAAATGTGACAAATGTTTTTGCAAGCGTATCTATGGAAATAAGGGAAATAATGGGAATTGTAGGTCATTCAGGACACTTTCGAAATGTATGCTTTCAAGACATAATATAGTGAACATTTAAGGATCGAAATCTGAATACATGGCTCCTCGTAGGCCCAATCCTACAACAGCTAAAGCTGAAAACTAATATATTATGTTTATTGTTAGTTGCGTTATAAATTGGTCATAAAATAATAATTTTGTGATTAAAAATCTAGATGGACGGTTCTACGAAATCGTATTTTTTTTCCCGTCACAATTTACACATTTCGATACTAAAGTATTTGGTCGTAAAATGTTTACTCGCATAATTAATTTTCATGTGATTTAATCAAACCATTATTATTTATACGATTTTATTTTTGGAACCATACATTGCTATAGTGTGTAAATTATTATGATATTACAATTTATAATATACACTTTGCAGTAATATGTTAGTGTCGCCCTCATTATTTTCCGTATTCTATAAAACGGCGTTTTACTATATGCAATATTAGCACACTTGTGCACTCGCATGTAGCCTATATTATGCACTATGCAGACACATAATATGCCTCTTGCGTTTTCGTTTTAGTGTCTTCTGTATATAATTGTCTATTCAAAATTTGTTATTTAATTAATTCTGAAGTTAATTACTTCAACTGAAATATACCTAATTAATTAATTTAATCCTTCGATTTGATTTTGACTGAAGTGGGTTATTACATAATATTACATTTCATGTCTGTCAGTGTTCACAATATATTATACAGACGATTTGATTAATCTATAAAAAAACGTATTAGACACACTATTAACAATATTTTAATATTATTGAAGAATTGAAAAAAAATTCGAAATTAATCTAATATGTTTTAAATAACGAAAACATAGTTAGTAATTTATTATACAGGAACATAGTTGTTCAAAACAATTGTTTGAAGCTAGGTATTTATATTTATTATTTACATTATAATATATTTACATAATACATACCATACGGATAATAACACTGTTTTATACTAAGTATATGTACCTATAGTCTATACATAACATTTAACATTTGACAAGTTATTTTGTATGCTTTAATTCATTGCAGGGGTATTTAATATTTTTTAGTATATTAATTATTCAGTGACATGATTATTATAACGGTATTAATTTGATACATCAATCATCCACTTGCTATTTCATATAATTTTTTTTTATTACTTTGCAATAATTTCATTTATTTTTTATACTGTTAATGATTGTTCCAGTACTTTATTCATTCCGTCAAATAATATAACTACATTTTTGTATACAAATATCACACTTCAAATGTATTTTTGTATTATTCGAATAAAGTGCATATTAGAATTATATAGTTCAGAACTTTTAATAAAACAATAATTATTCATATTTCAATCTACACTTAATATCTCCTATTCAAATTGGTTCATTTACTTATAATAATTTTCATCATTTTGAAAAATATTTATTTTAAGTAACTTTTATCAAACAAAATCATAACTGTATACCTATTGTATTGAATATTTTAGGATAGTTATTGCTAATGTGAATTGACCTATTTTAGACAACTTAATACGTCTAAATAAATTTAAGTACTTTTGTTTCCCGACAAGTGTATAAGATAATATAGCGGTAACGGTATAGACAAAAGTAACGATTGTGGAAATAATTGTTCGAAAATATATCAAAGAAAATGATACGGCCCGACTTGTATGCAAATAAAAAATATTTTAACATAGTATGTTTAAAACATTTTTTTTTCTATTTATCGGGAATACTTACAGTTTGTATATCTATAACACAATAAGAAAATAGGATAACGTTCATAATAACATTAATTATCATAATATAGAAAAACACTCGATGAGGGATAGATATTCATTGACAGAACCTTCCAAAAAAAAAACAAATTTCATATGATACTCGTATCATAAATGACCTTTACGAGGGTCATAATATTTAACAAATTAAAGTCGCTTGAGCTCTGAGTTGATATCTTTAATTCGCACGTGGAAATGTTCTGTTGTCGATTAATCAGAGTAGATTATAGCTTAACAGGGATTATAGCTAACGGAGTAAAATTTACGAAGTTTAAACGACAGTTGAATACCATATGAACCGCCTGACAGAATACTAATAAAACTTTTTTACAGCACAGTGTTATTTTTCTTCCATTTCTTCTATCCGTCCGGGTCGTAATAAATCTATTATTTTTTAACGTCCCAAGACGTTATATTTACGGTTAAGCCTTTTGATTTTTACGAGTAGGTACTTGAATGGATTTCTATTCAGCTATATGCGCCATTATTACACGATGTCGTCTTTTAGATTAAAAAAAACGCAATATTTTGCCGCATTGCCTAGTCTTGACAGTACTGCTCTATAAGTGCACTCGTGGGGACGCGTGCGGCCGAGTTTATTTAAAATTGAAATATTAAACCGCAGGTAATTAAATAAATTCACAATAGTTGGCGATCGCATGACAAACAAGAATAAATAATAACATCTCATTAGTACACAAAGCCTTGGTTATCGTTTAGGAATGGATAATGATGGCATAAAAAATATATATTCGCATATAAGGAATAGCTTAAAAGCGAAGAAACGGCGAATGATAGTAAAAAAAAAAAAACTATATGGAGAGGAATCACGCAAGTTTAATATTTATGAAAATATAAATAATTCACGAGTTTTTCACATTAGCATCAACAGTGGTCTATTTTTTTCTCCTTCCCATAATGGTTGGACGAGCTTTGCGATTACGTGTTAGCTGATTTAATAGTTTAATAGACTGTAAATTGCATGCAAATTTTACGTGAATATTTCAAGTGTCCCTTTTATACGATTTGTGTTCGTTTCGTGAACTGGAAGTTGTAGAGATGGATAATATTGCGAAAAGTGTGTTTACGTACATGATTATTCTACCCACTATATCGAGGCGACGTCATTCTGTTGATTCGTTACAATATATTATGTAATATGTTTTGAAATTGTCAGCAGTCTAATAATGTTATTATTTTCACACTACTAATTCGTGCAAAAACTCTTCTAACGTTATTTTCGTTTCGTAACGTATTATTATTATTACACTACAGATTTTGGTATTTAATGATGCAGAAATATATGTGTAATGGGGCTTATCACATTTCGAGACATATATATTATTTCAGGTTTTGCTCGATTTTCAAACTTTATACCGATGTATACCAGTCACGAAATATTGCATGTATTATTATTTTATTATCATTTATTTAATTATTTAATTTTTATTTTTATTACAAATTTAAAAAAAAATTTAAAAGTTTCCTTTCGTGTTCTTAATGTCATAACTTTTTAACTTTTCATCTACATAATAACTCACCGGCTTTTGAGTGCATTTCTTTTAAGCCGTAAAATGTATATCAGTCGCTGAACTGTATAAAGTATATATAATATATATGCACCTATGACTGTATGTACTATGTATTATCATAGGTATAGGTGTTTGGTTTACGGCAAGTTGTACGATAATATTATTATCCGTACTTAATATCATAATTTACATATTATACAATTATATTCTATAAGAACGACCGTGTTTAGTTATGAGTATTAACAATGAGTTATTGTCTATTGTCGTAATTAAAAAAATTAATATATATAATCTATAATCTGTAACACCGCGATTTGTAGTTATCACTGTGATCCACGCATTTTCTTTATGTTGTAATTTATTTTTCGAAAGAAATCTGTTATATGAAAATTAGAAGT
This sequence comes from Neotoxoptera formosana, assembly GCA_022818045.1. Taxonomy (NCBI): domain Eukaryota; kingdom Metazoa; phylum Arthropoda; class Insecta; order Hemiptera; family Aphididae; genus Neotoxoptera; species Neotoxoptera formosana. Next base: position 49,880,814 of record CM040633.1, read on the forward strand.
TGGAATGTTGTTACAAGGTATACAAAGTTATAAAAGATGTGTTACCGTTACTTATTACTCAGGTCTCAGCAACACGTTTAATAATTAAATATTTCAACAAAAGACTTTATAGGTAGGTGCAAATTACATAAGACGTACTTACAGTATTTTCGTTCAATAATATTACTGCTATTACCTAATCTTTTTTATTTTATTGTTTAGGTATCAACTACACGTTTATTAGTGAACAATGGGGTTTGAATAAAAAAAAAAAAAATTAATATTTTATCAAGTTTTATACATTTCAAGTTTTTTAATGTAAGTGATTATTCTATTGACACCTGCAAATGTTTCAATATTGTTTGAAAAATGTGAGATTCATTTGTGGCCTCGGTGAAAATTGGTTAGTGAACAGTGAACAGTGGACAGTGCACTATAATGTGTTTAATTGGGATTTTCGTATTACATGACAATTTATTTCCAATTCTATCGCAATCCTATTAGGTCTACGTGAGATTCTCGTATGGCCAATAATAACGTCTAGAGTCTATTTAGTACGACTTCTTATTTACGGCTTAAACTATTGTATTTTGGCTAGAGTTCAACGGATTGTTTTATTTCCCTTAATTTGTTTTCTGTAATATTGTGTCTTTCAGTGTTCAGCTATTAATTAATGCAGTGATGATTATCTTATCTACATTTCTGTGCATGTCGACTAATGGCGAAAAAGATAGCGTCTCACTATTGGTATTGTTTATTGCATTTTAGGCTGATAATAAATGTCTGAAGGATCGTTTGACTTCATAAGTTACAATGTCCCGGAGACCGGAGTCCATATACCGGAGTTCATAAACCTGATACGCATCTTTATTATATTGGTAAATAGGGTTGCCAATTTTTACATTTGAAGGATCTACCAGTTTTAAGTTTGTTTTAAAATCGGATGTATCATCTATATGTGCGTGTCAGAAGTATAATACACAGATGTCGGATTTTGTTTTTCCTATCTTAAAGGCTGCTTGAACTCCTTTCAAAAAAACTTAGAAATATTCGGCCGTATAAATGCTACCACGGATGTTTGATTGATATTGTTGAATTTCATCACGATGTACAACTGCGAGTCCTACTACACTAGTCTTGGTTATAGAAACATCAATGAAAGGGCCCTGGGATTAGAAGAATGTACATTAAATACATTTTTTATAAACTATATATAGTTCAGGTGTTTCCTTTTCGGAGTGTTCGTATTTAGACTGGTATAGTGGTATCGATTTGGTGGTTTAGTTTTCTCCAAGGGGGTATTAGGTTAGCTTCGCGTTGAAGTATTATATTGAAAATAATAATATTAGTGTTAGACTTTTTTTTTTCAATAGCCTAATGGTTTTTTTTTCCAGTTTTGTGTTTAATTTATATAAATTATAAACAGTTGTTGATAAACAGTTCTTGTTTATAAAAATAATACCTTGTTGAATTATCTGGTGTTAATAAAATTGTTTGCGTACTAAAAGCTTTTATAGTTAGACATAAAATATCCAAATCAAAAATGCGCAGCGACATAAGTGTGAATATATCAATCTTTCTTTTTGATACAAAAAAAATATTTAATGCATGGGCGCTACTTTTATTAATCTCAAGTTAATTTTACGTATTTCGTAATAGTGCAATACTACCTACTGCTTTTATTATACTTAATAATTAATTATTAAATTATATTTATAATATGTTTTTCATGAGTTTTCTTACTAATTCATAAACGGTAAAATTGTTACATATTAATAAATAGTATTTTAATTTTATTATATTCGTATATTTATTAGTTTTCCAAATTATTATTTGAACTCAATGTTAAAATTGCAGACATTTTTTATTTATTTATATTTAAAAAATATTTGGCACTTTAGGTTATTATAATGAACTACAGTTCACTGCATTAAGTTTTATTTGTTTATTTGTCTCATGTCTGATTTGTTATTTAAAACAATTCTAATGCAAGGTCACATGTTAACCAAATGGTGTGTAGAAAGTGGTTAAGCAACCGTTATCGTCATTCAGCACGACTTCCCAAAATCTATGTCCTGTATTCAATTTAATCAGAATATTGATTCATGATAGTGTAATTTGTTAATCAATACCATTATTGAGTATAGATAGTATACTATATACTATCTATACTCAATGTCAATACCTACATAATACATATATTGAGTAAAAATATATCGATTTTCTTTTCTGATCAAAATGAATGCAATGATTTTATATATAGGTAACTTTAGCCCATAGTTTTTTTTTTAATTGATTGGTTATAACAATAAATATATAATATTTTTATCATTTGTATAAATGATAGGTACTATGACATTATATAATTTTCAAAAATATGCAATTACATTTCATTTTTAGACTCTGAGTTTAGGTACTCATTCTGATGTGTTGATTTACAATGATGTGTTTTTTTTGTGATAGGAAAATAAATGTAGTTGGTTCTTTTGGGGGTCTGAGAAGAAATTCTCAGTACTTTTCTGAATAATCGGGAAAAATAAAAGATACAATTAAGGGAAACGGCATTTTTTACTCAGGTATTAATTTATTTAATTCAAAAAATAATAACTGTAGATATTTAAAATGTTTATATCAGCAATTTCTAATATACATAAAATATTTGTATAAATTACATATAACTATATAAGCATTGACTCTTTTTAAGCTATTTATAGATATATGTGAACATTTTGATTTTTTCTATAAACGTCGATAAAATTTATTTAACTCGATAAAAGAGCTTGGAAATTTAATACAAGATTTCTCATAGTTTATCCTGAAACTACAATATATAAAAATAAATATGCACACTTTTTTTTATAGACATTTAAAGTTCAAATTTGTACGAAATCTGATATTGAAACGAAGAAGAACTATTTCAGTTATTTTGTTGTTACTCAAAAATATTTAAATATTAATCGCGGGAACTTGAAACATTTTCGCATATTTTTATATTTTATATACCTACACAATGACATTCGCAAAAACATTTAGATTGATTGTAAGTTATTGCCTATTTATACCACAAATTTATTCACACCGTTCGTTCTACGGCAAGGTGGTATTGACTCAAAAGCTTATAACATTAATAAATTACACAAATATTTACTATTACAATAATTAAATATTAATAATATAATAAATGCAAAGTTTTCAATATAAATCGATTCAATTTACTATATTACTTATAGTAAAATAAATTACTATATGAAAGCAATATAAATATATCATACTTAGTAATTGTTTATAGGCTGACAGATCCGTCTTCACTCAGAATCGTTTTTCCAATTTATTCAGAATAGTAAACGCTTTAATGTACTTAGCGTACAGTTAGTAAATTAAATAAACAAAATAGTAATATACACAATGCCAATTAACATTTAATATTAAATACAGGATAGGTACAAATATAAGAATATCATTATTTAAAAACCGGTACGAGTGTTAAGGTGTAAACAAAAATAAAACTACGATTGGTACCTAATAAAAATTAAAAATGTCTGTGAAACTTTATTACATATCAATAATAGAGTAGATTAGCGGAAGAAGAAATAAGTTGACCAAGTTTATTTTCTAGTATTAGCATATTATGGTTTGTAAAAATAGTGTTGAATATTATAATTTACATTTTCTATATTTATGTTGTATTACTTGCAGGTATTTATTAATAAATGTTTACTATCCAATAAACACTGTGAAATACTTAAGGTTTTAAACGTCGTTCAGCGATATAATATATATTATATTCCATTAATGACTTAGTTTCTTTTAAGAAATATTGTTGTTCATATAAAGCTTTGAGTAATGTTTGGGCGTTGACAATGTCACTCGCATCTTAGTTCATCTGACGGTATCCATCATTTGTTCTACCTACTACCTTAGTGTCAAAATATTACACAAGTGCACACGAACATAGCTCGCGAGTAGACCAGAAGAAGTCGAGGTTAATGAATGAAGTTAATATAATGTTATTAATTGCACGCAATTAGTAAATACTTATACGTTTACAATCAACTCATTGTGAGATCATATTTTTGAATAATAAAAAAAAAATATACTTAAGAGGACGCCACATCCGAATGAATTGTCTTCGTCTTGCAAACATTTTTTGTGTTCAACAGTTCCAATGTTGTGTAGTAGGCTTTAATATATTTTACATGTTGATATTCAGTACTACAACGATCATATCGGCACTTATAAATGTACACCATACCTACTGGGCGCTACTTAATATATAAATTGCCTGTATTCCATGATTTTAAAATGTGAGGAAATTAATCTAATCATTTATTACTGTAATTGCAATTAAAAATAAGACCCTATAGATTAATAACCGTATATTACCTAACTATTAAATATAATATTTCACGAGAGAGACTTCATTTAAGATACTATATATTATTCACACGATGCCGGATCACACATTTGTGACGAGTTTATTCGGTATTCTATATATTTGAGTGATTCATTTTCCAATGTATACGTAAGTACGTTTTAAAGATATTATTTATTAAAAAAATGTTTATGTAATCGGTTTTTAATAAATAATAATAATAATTTTAATACATTTAAAACAATATTACAATGTAACACTTTATATAATACTTACACTATTTATACTGATAGTTAAAAATACTTAAAACATTACCTAAGAATAATTTTTACAATACAGATATTCTAATAGTTTAATTAAAAAAATACATTGTTATAGTTTTCTTCAAAAATTATAAATCATATCACTTTTACTTTTAGCGCATATTCTTATTGTTTCAAATTGATACAGATTGTATATTCCATGAAAAAAAAAATTTGAAAATCGCAGAATACTAAAATTATGATAATAATAATCATATTTTAAAATAATTGGTCAGTATATTATTTCTGAGTATTTCATTTTTAAATTATCACAAAATGTCTCAATTTTATGCAAATATTATATTTAAAATTAAAATTTTTAGGTTTATGCTTGATTAACCCAAGATAATTGTATAATATTATAATTAAGTACCAATGTTTAATTCATCTCAAAAATTAAAAATCAACACAATGCATAAAAAATATGAAATTTATATTTGCAACATATTTATTTTATTTTGGATATTACCAAATATTCAGGTAGATTATAAATTAAAAAATGTATTATTGTTAAAATGGTTAAACAATTTTAACAGAAAATTGTTTATTATATTATTAAGAACTTAATACATCAAGTAATTCATACCTAGTTTTTAAATTTCAAGTAAATATATTATTCTGTTTGACGCAACTTATTTTTAATTAATAATAAAATACCTATAATATTCTATTTCTATATATTATTTTGTATGTTGTATAACAGATATATTGACCAAAATTGTATTAGTTTTAACAATCTAGTAGTTAAAAGACGAGATAAGTATTTTTATGAATTTAGATTTCTGTTTATGAAATAATAGGACTTTAGTTTTTACCTTTTAAATATATAATTTAATTAAGGTTTCAGTACAAAAATTATTTTTACCTACCCCCATAGATTTTGTTAGAAAATATTGCTTGGTATAAATGGTATTTATTCAAAATAACTTTTATACTCTTTTGTTTTTGTATTTCATATCAATTAAGATATGTTAATTTAATGTCTGGAAAATGGAACCAATGTGGGTATTAATGTCTGTAAGAAAAACGGAAAAGTCGCACCGAAAGTGAACACCGACTTAATCTAAAGTCAGTCGTCATTAATCTACGCGTTTTATACATGAGAAGAAGAAAATTGTTATTCGTCCGGATAGTATTTATTTATTTATAACACAACATAAACGGTTTCGATTCAGTAACGTGGTCGTGACCTTAGTCGTGGTTTATGTATTAATGGGTAACATTGTTACATAAATAATATATTCATACCCTTATTATATACGTATTTATGTTAATTGTGTTGCATAGAAATATAGTTTCTCTACTACAATATAACTTAAATATATGGCATCTGCTTTATATCCCAAAAGGTTCTTATAATATGCATGCTTAGTAATTATAATGTTAGTTTATAAAAAAAAAAATACTAAAATAATAATAATAATAATGAAAGTGAACGGCTGGATTATGGTAAACATTGTAACTTGGTGCTTTAAGAAAAAACTTTCGAGAGCAACTATTAAAATGTCTAGTCGTGTTTAGCAGTTATGATTTTAGGTTGGATATTAAATTATATTTCATAATATTATATTTTTTACGTTTCAATGCTAAATAGGTAATAAATATTTACAGTTCAGATTATCACAAAAAGTATAATAAATTACATTTTTTCTTTCACGATAGAGTCCTTTAAACTTGATGTTATTAGAATATAATTTTTTTTTGACGTTATTAGATACAATAGACGATAGTAATAATTATTTACAACAATATACAATGATTGGGAGAACTTAACAGTTAAAAGTATACCGATGAAAGATATTGTCGATAAATTGTAGTAAAAGACGTGCAGGTACCAATAATACAAATCACAGATACAAGTGTTATTTAACGTATTTACACCTACCTACCTACATATATTATCTAATTAGTTTTTTGCTGTGTCAGAACATCACGGGGTCGGCTTTTTCCGGTAATAATTCGTATAGAGATCTGTGTGGCGATTTTAATGTCGTTGGAAAACAATAATGTAGTGACGGACCACGATGGTCGTAGGTTATAGATGATGTTCTCGTCCCTGCAACAGCAATATAGTGACGTGTGTCGTTCGAGAATCGCGGGAATAACGGGAAACGTTTGACAGATTCGCCATCACCGGTACTGCGAGCACATGACGAGTACATCTATATGACCAGCTTGACGTGCATTGCACGCCGCATAATTATAGTACCTGCTAGACGGGTGCTCGAGTGGTTGCCCGAGTGGTGCAGGACGGACCGCGGTCGTAGTAAAACGTGCACAGTCAATATAGGGTCGTACCTGCTATACCTAGGTATATATTGTTATGTTATAACAATAATTATAATCCGACTCTCGTGTAACCCGCGGTAATTGCAAACGGCGACGTACGCGATAGGTAGGTACTTATATATACGTAATGGCATCGGCACGATTCGTCGTTGTTTATATATATAATGTGGCGCGCCGTGCAGTATAATAATAATTATTATAATTTATAATAATACGATATCGTTATACCTATGACCTTTATAATATTTATGATGATAAAATGTGTTGTGAACACGAAGACACGACAGCAACTCTACAGCGATATGCTCGCTCGTAATACAATCGTACGTATACGATTATTATATTATATGCATAGTATTATTATTATTACAATATTATAGTGAACACACTGTCGTCTGGAGTTCATCGTCTACAACTGCAGCGCGGTACTTACACCCCGGCCCCGGCCTAACCTAAATCGCGCCCCCGCCGAACAGGCGCGTCTGATCCGAAGCAAAGCAGACACAGACGTATGTACGCAGCTATATGTAGACGTCAAAGCGCGGCCTCCGGCCATCGATATCTCCAATTTGCCGGGGCTGCCACGAGGGTCCCGCGGGGCCCAAAGCCTAATTCCGTATTCCCGTGCATATAATATAATACAATATAATATATCGAGTGTGGGTGGGTGTGCGCGGGTGTGCGCGGGTGTGCGCGGATGTGCGTGGGTGTGCAGTGGGTTCGTGCGAACGTATTCGACCGCACGCGACATTGTTATTTGACTTTTACACGGACACGATAAATATTCGATGAGAACATCCGCCGCGCTTCCAGTCGAAAGTTTTTCGTGCATCTGCTGCGCGCCCGCCGCCGCCGGCGTGGAAGCAATTATTTTTACCGTCTTTGAAATAATAATATATTATCGTGTCTGAACCGAATGCGACCTGCTGCTGTGCGGCTTTTGCAAAGGTATATGCGATACGTATACGACGATATAAAGGGGTACGCGTGTGATGGTCGGTCGCGGTGTTGCGACGAGAATTGATTTGCCATAGTACTGCGGCAGTCGAGAGTCACAATTATGTCGAATGTCGCATAATAATATGTATATTGCAGGCGACGACGGTGTCTAATAAATAATAATGCACGTAGGCCACTCTATGCGCGTATAGCACTTTATTATTATTATATTATAATAATTAAATGTCCATACATAATGCGCAGAACTGTTTCGAATAATAATAATTGAATTGTTTGAGCATCTAGAAAAATAGGCGGTGACGTTTCCGTCTGACAATAACTATATTTCTGGCAAACGAAATTTATTACTCGACTCGTCAACACGAAAAACCTATTAGAGCCATTATTATAGGTAGGTAGGTAATGATTATTGTTTATAATTTTCTTTATGTTTATAATTATTATTATCCGACATAATATATTCTGAATATCATAACCCCGCGGCAAGCAATAATTATTAATTATTATAATTATTACTATCGTCGTATCAACATAATATACATTTGACTTTTTTTTAGACATTAGTTAGTTTCTTTATATCGACTTGGTAATATTAGTTTAAAAACAATGTGTAACAAAATGTTACCTTTCACATTAGTATAATATTAGTAATTACTAAATGGAAAACTATGTAACAAACGTCTTGTGTTGTGCTATTGTTTTTACATGTACGAAAAGAGTAATAACTAATGCAAATTATGTTTCATTTTTAAATTTTAGTAGGAAAACCTATCGCAATGCATACTCAATAATATACATAGTGCATAATGAATTTTTCAATAAGGTTTTTTCAATTTGTATTGTATCAAGAGGACGTCATACCCACATGTGTTGTCCCCGCTTTCAAACGTACAACATAATATAACAAATTTTCGTTCAGCATAACTAATTTTGTATTGTTAGCTAATATTAGAGTGACCTACAATCAAATAAATAAACAAATAACATTAGCCGTGTTTTTACGTTGTGTTTTACAATATTTTAATGTTCGAGTCATTTACGAGTATATAAAAATATAAAATATTCAATTATTTAAAAACGGTCATATCTCGCTTAAAATTTAAAATATCGTACGCAGTTAACATTCTAACGTTTCTAACCTTTAAGTTTGATATCAGTTTGTTTGGATCAATTCACCCTAATTGTAAGGCTAACAACACACAATCGGTTCAATTGAACCCAAATTTACTGTGTTGTACGTGTGTAAGGCCCATTTCACAGCCGCGCGCGTGTCGTATACCTCACCTACCCTTTAGACATATAATATACAACGGATGCGGTCAATTACAAATTAAAAGTAAATGATTTCGTTTGGTACTGAAAATGAAATAGTTTTGTCCAATTATGTAACCCTAATTTCACTAATTTATTTATAAAGCAAAAAGTTCAATAAGGACATTTTAAAGTAAATTTAGTTATAAATAGAGCTATTTATATAAACTTAATTGAATCTACATTTTACGGATGTTTCAAAATAAATTATTTATAATCAAGTTATTATACTGAACATTTATTTAAAACATTGTGGGTTTATACTGTATAGTCGGGCAGTCAGTAAATATTAAATTAAATTCTAAATAATAATAAATACGGATATATAATATTTTGAATACAATTTTGATCGTTTTCTTTATTTTATTATTCAATTAATAGCCTTTTACCTAATTATTTTAACTTCTATTTATGACATAATGTTTTACTTATACTCTGAGAAATGTTGTAATCATTATTTTTTCGTTATCTTAGAATGACAATAAAGTTAAAATCAAGATTATTGAATATTGGTATCTGGCGTATGTCGGTTAAAAAAATTAATTAAACTACAAATTCGAAACAAACTCTTTAGAAAAAAAAAATGATGAATTTAGATTTATATTTAATATTATACCTATCTCTAAATCTCAAATTTATTTCAATGCGCAGTTTCAATTACACCTGATTTCAATCATTTGCGCAGTTAAGAGGCGGAGAAAAATTGTTTCATAATTATTGTAAAATTCATTTTAAATCTTTGGTAAATTAGTAATGTCTAAAAATAGTATTGCGCACAAAGAAATGTTATAGGAATCGTTAAGTTTTCAATGGTGCCCATGTTCTTGGAAAAATGAACTAAATATGTATATTGTTCTTTTGTTTTGGTTTCTATAAACTCGCAAGGCGTAGTACTCGGGTTTCGTCTTTTCAGGACTCGTATTCCTCAAACATCCGGATAACCGTTCTTTGAAAACTCAGAGGAAACTACTGTAGTTTGGTAGGGCGAGTGACGAGGGGACGTATGCAAACAAAGTACAAAGTTTATAAAAAGTTTTCCTTGCACCACACCCTGCCATGTCGATTAGACCTCGTTGTCCAAAGAGTGAACACAATTAGCGCAGGAGCCGCCAGGGACGGGAACAATGACAACTGTTTGTACATTTATTTCCACCCTGTTCGTTACCCGATCCGGGCCGACTTATTGATTGCGAGAAACCTGAGGTCTAATGAAACAGAAAAATATGGACGGCGACGGATCGCCGGAAAAATATATTTTATACGATATTATTATTTTTTGCTTCGCATGACGTCACTGACAGAGATGAACGTCATTATTGTAAGACGATATGTTTGGCTGCTGGCAAATGGCCTCGGGTACGGACGGTACATCAATCGTCGGCCGTCCAAACAGACTCCACGGTTCAACGGTTAAAATAAACAATAACCCTGATTAATTTACAATCATTTTTTTTTTCGCCTCCCTCCCCCAGAGCCGCCGATGTTAATGCGTTTGTCCGCGGCGGTACACGCGGCCGAACGCTCGTAAAATGTTTATTACTCTATTTCGTACATCGCGCGCTCGTCGCGTATGGCATCTGCCTCGCCGACCAGCACGCGGCAATATAAACACTACGAATTATTCGTCTAAAACGGGCCTCCGATCGGCCATCGACCGCCACAATAATAATAATAACAATATTATGTCTTAATCGCGTTTCACTGTGCATAATAATATAATTATAGGTATTCGATGGTCGGAAATTCTTGCGAGCGCGCAGACTGCAGTAAACACTGTCTGCCGCGAGTAAAATACGCAGTTGGATAATATTTTTCCTCGTCCCCGCCGCCGTCCTCGCCCGTTCCACGCCGCCTTAATAATAACGACTGCACGTTCGGCCAGAGACCGAGTGATGACTGCCGAACGAACTGCGCAATAGTTGTCGTCTCGTTTTGATGTTTATATGCGTGAAAAACTCAAATATATTTTGCCACTCCGCTGGAGGAGAGCGTTTTAATTGTTGTACCACCCCAAACTGTATAGTAGACACACGCTGTCGACGACGTTCGTATGTTGTAAGTTTGACACTATTATAATATAGATACGTCGTCATATTATTATTTGCATTTCGTTTTCGTCCATAAATATCCTGTTCAAGACTAGACTCGAATCGAAAAAACCGCCGAAATAGTGTGTGTGTGTGTGTGTGTAGGTAAACGACGTTTTTACGTGCCCGCATAATATTCGTATTTTATTTGCTTATTTTTTATTATGCGGTTCGACTGCAGTTATTATAGCAGCCTATATTATAAGACACGGCGCATTTTAACTATCACACTCGTCAACACATTAAATGTATATTTTATACATAAAGTTTTCAATTAGTTAATGCACTTTAATTAATTAAATATATTCGGAGTGGCGACGTGGACCCCGATAAGTATATAGTGTTGTCCATCACATATTATGATGATGAGCTGCAACACTATTCAATTCATCAACTATATATCGAGATGGCTATCACACGCGTTAGCTGATTTTGTTTTGAAAACTAATAGTTGTTGGTGTGTTTTGAAGAATTTATTGTAATAAATAAAACTACGACATTCGAAGCAAAACCGTATGACGGTGGTATTTTTCCACACAAAATAGATATGATTTTATTTTTCATCATTTTGCAGACGTGGTTGCAATCTGTCACCACGACTTATGGCAGCTAGGGCACATGTTCATCTGTAGTAGAAAGTTCCATGAATAAATCAAAATGAAAAACAAAAAATACGATTTGTAGTTGAACTTTTCATTTAAAAATGTAAATGTTTTGCCGATTGTGCAGTAGTCGTAATACCTACCTTGAACTATATTATATATTATAGTATCGAGTATAATAAAAATAATGTAATATTGTCGATCGTTACGGTTATAATTATTTTGTTTTAAATAAATATGTTCCAGGATGAATGTAGATAAATCAATAAAAGGTATAAAATATTTACTTTCGTCGGAAAGCCAACGCCCATCAAATCTAAAATAGAGTCAATACATTTATTTTGTAAATGTGTGGCACATTTTAGTGCAGTCACGCTATGGCCTATGAGAATGCGCAGGCATATTACAGAAATACAGAATAATGCTAATCTGTCAATATAATAACTATATCAAGACGAGCGCAAAAAAATTATATGATAAACCTACACTTTGAACTATCAAATTCCTAGTGTTGTTCTCTTTGACCTTTTTAAATGTAATTGTTAAATTAATTAAAAGTAAAGTTGTGACAACTTGGGCGTTAATATGTTTAATAGATATTGTAAGGTCACGCGCTTTAATTGTTCTGAAATTGAGTTGGCAAAAGTTATAAATGAAGAAAGAATCTTAAATTGTCTTAAGTCCAAAAAAAAATATGACGAGATATTCTTATACTTTGTTAGGTACACATTGTATTCGATCAATTTTATTTTAGGTTCTAATCAAACGAACGAAACTAAAAAAAATATTACCTTTACATATTATTATACATAAACCAATACATATTTTGGCTACTTAAATATCATGAGAGGAGTGTTCAATTTTATATTTCTACAGCAAGAAATACGATATTTAAATATAATACTTGATAATGCTGTATGAAATATTATTGCATAGATGTACAAAATAATATCAAAAAATAGAGTTAAGAGGATTTGAGGACAGAGGATGCTAAGCCCGCATATCGCGTTGTCTTAAAAAGTCTTATAAACGTATAATACAGCATATATTTTGCGTTCAGAAGAATCCATTTTGTGTCGTTAATTTTAATACAAGGGTGAATTGACCTATATTATCAATTTAAATTTTCATATAGTTATAACAACTTACCCACTTAATAATATGTAAAATATTACAGCTATTATATTATGATCATAAAAAGTGATAAATCATTTAAAAATGAAAACATCAATAAAAGCCCGCGGTGATGCCCCGGATAATGTTCTTACCTTTCCGTTTGGTAATAGGCCAACTCACTACAATATTGAACTTATATATTATTATATATTAGCTAATACACAATGGATTGTGGTCTGTGTGCACATCGGTCTATGTACGTTTTATACGTTTGTAAGACAAATACAACACACTGCAGCGTCCTCTCTTGACGTGATGCCACAGACATATTCAAACGATATACCTTTAGGAGAAGAAAAAAAAGGATTCGCGAGTGTATAGGTAGGCCAAATACAAAGTTGAACGATGGTTGTAAAATTTCATTTGGTTTAACCGCTATTCACTAACCAATAACCATGGCGACGAAAGTGGGGACGGACGGATACAACGGCGATGCAAGCAGGTCGTATTTTCTATTTGAACTTATAGCATAAAAATCTAATGCGAAGTATGAAAATATGGCAGAAGTGACTGTATAATATTATAGTTGTATTTTTTATTTTTATCAAATAAATCGTCTGCGGAGCGCCGAAAAAAAAATCAAGAAACACGGCGTGCTGTTAAAAAAAAGTCAAGTGGTACCTAGGTATGAATTTGTTTATGTACACAATGTATTATGTATACGGTATACATTATACATACATAATGAGATTATACGTCGCGTATATATATATATATATAGATATCAAACAAAAAACTTAGGCTTTGGTTTTATGTTAGATGCAACGGATATATTATAATAAACAGAGACATTTTAAATACTAGTATTTTACGCTTCTACAGAACATCTATAAAATATTGAATCTAGATGATTAAATTACCAGTTTGCAGTCTGTACATGAAATAATAAAACTTTTTCATAGCGAATCAATAATTAAGAAAACCATTAAGAATAGGACCATCACTGTGTTTACAAAAACGTTTGGCAGGTATTGTTGTTCGTTTCGACACGAATTGCAAATAAAATTAACGTTCAAACTGAAACAATACTATACCTACCTAGTAATAATTATTAATTTTAAAAATTATTTAGTTTCTGATGGTTTCTACAAATGAGCAATATTTGTTTTACATCCATTCATTGCTTTTATACTATTCAGGTATTATTTGCATGTATTATTCTCATTTTCTATGTATTTATTTAGAATAAGATTATTATTATTCAGAAAAAAACGGTCAGAGAGCCTTTATGACTTTATTTATCTTATTATTGGATTAATGGAGTGAATTATATTCTATATTAAATTTACTATACTATATTACGTGTTCATTTAACCGCAGTGGAATAATAACGCGTTGTTGTTTACACGCGTTTATCTTATTTGTCTGTGTTAATATAGGTTCTTCCACAAAATATATTTAAATTTTCGTAATCAGTTTATTTGATCACGTTTTCAAGTAATTGGATTAATAAACCATTTTTCAAGTGAAAATAAGTCTTTGTCGTAGTGTTATAATTATATTTCGAAGAATCCCAAACCCTCAATTGTGGATAAACAAGTGCATCATTGATAATTAGGCACGGCATAAATTGTATGCACGAGGGTAAAAAAAATCTAAATACGGTCTTGGGTATAATATAATAATATACAGTTAACATAAGTATATATAGGTTAGGGGTTAGGCTATATAGTTTAGTATCTAAGTTGTTTAGCAGTTTTATTATTTTACAAAAATATTCAAATATGTAGCTGAATAATACACGTTCCTATATGAACTTCTCAAGAATGGTTTTCGTTTTTTTTTTACATTTTGGTACACTCGTCTTTACTGTTTGTACAACGTTCGCTATATTTTTTTAAACTAAATGAGGTAATTCTCAGAAAATAAGTTTATATTATTACTCAAAACCAATTTAACCTTTAGGTTAAATTAATCTAAAAATCTCTGACATTCTCAGTTTATTTTTCACAATATCGTTAATGCCCTTGATAAATTAGATGTTCTATAAATTATGTTAGCGTACTTGATTAAATACGAAATTATGGTATTTTGTACATGCTTATCAGTTATATCAGAAAGGAATATTATGTTTAGATTGTAGTCCGGTATAACGTTTATCTATGTTGTTCATCAAAAAACTGTACGTGATTTGAAAGTTTAATTTCATCAGTTTTTCCACATATAGTATATGATTATATAAAAATTAAGTACGCTTATATTGTGTATTTAACATAAAACTAAATTTATTTATGAATTAACGATTTTGAGCTATTTTTGAAATTCGACGGTTTTTTTTATAAATAAATGCATCATTATTACTTAACCTAACCTAACCTGCAGGTGTAAAAGCTTAACATTTAGACCATATATGTATACATAACTATAGTTACTCTGGATATATCCAATCCTTGTTCCTGCAACTGGAAACCAACCTCTCCGGCTCTTTAGATGACGTATGGCACTATAAGAACCGTGCTAATATTAAAATACCGAAAAATCTGGCGTGGGATTATGGATTAAGCAAGAAATGGACTCTTCTTTCATTTTGGTTCTAATTTTAGCTTAGATCCTATACCATACAGTGGAATTACCGTGTTTTTTTCTATATCGTCCACCGATGAGACGGGGACTCGCCAAAATAATATGTCGCCATGTCGGTAGTTGCATGGTGTATAGTTTCCTTTATACAATTTTTTTTTGGTGCTACATTATCAAATTATTCACAAGCTCAAATCATGAGATCATATTATTATAAACATATAATATAAGAAGTGTCTACAATTTAGAAGGATTGCTCCATATGATTGTGTTAATACGCATATATCTGTATTATGAGACTAGAGTAAAATATTACTCATTTAGTATCTTTAAGTCTTTAGCCGAAGACTAGATAATTAAAAGGCAAACTTTACAAATATAATATTATTAGAAACTTAAATGTTTAATATCATTATTATGATATTATATGTTCAATGGCGCTTAACAAAGCAGCACACATGGTTTTACATGAAACGCGGTTGTTGTCACTCCCGACAATTCCCGGGAACGATCCTGGGAAGGAATATTCCCAGAAATGCCAAAAACTGTCAAAATATGACATTTTTTTCAGTTATTATAGACAGTCACGTCTCTTGATTTATTTATTATTTACAAAAGTCTAACTATATTATTTTATATACTTTAACAATAAATTTCAAAATATTTTTTAAAATCCTTAAACTTTAATACAGGATAGTAATTCATCATTAGGTACAGTTCATATTTTTAGCAGAAAAAAGAGTAGGTAGCTAATTTTGTTCAGAGTACCTAATGGCTATAAAAACTACTCAACTAGGTACTGTAGAACTTTTTAAGTAGTTGAAAGATTCTGAGGGGAATAAGAAAAATATTTTATAAAAAAAAAGTCATACAAATGATTTTTTGATAATTCATTGTTTTTGTAACACTTTATAAGAACGCCAACAAAATATTCTTATTACAACATAAAGGTACCTAATTTATAGGAATATGGCTCCTCATTTATTTTCTCTATTCACTATAGTATTAAAAGCTATAATATGGACAAGGGTTCAGACCGGTCCTAGGGTGTCCAAACGGGCATGGCCGTTTTCGACCAAAAACGTACCCTTCTCTTTTCGGCCGATTCACTTTTCGACCAAAAAAAAAAGTTAAAAATTATTTTTTACATATTATTAGATATTATTTATACATTTTAGTATTTTATACAACTTATATATTTTTTTATAATATGTATAACATAAAGACTTTATTTTATTGACATTAAAAATTATTTTTATAAATATATTATTAGATATTCATTTATACATTTTAGTATTTTATACAACTTATATATTTTTTAATATTTTTTTATGATATGTATAACATAAAGACTTATATGTAATTATTATCATTATTTATTTGTAACCTACTACTATATTTAAAAATAACTAACAAAAATTATTTTTTCTATATAAAGACTTATAATTATTATTTAATAATATTTTTTTGGTCGAAAAGTGAATCGGCCGAAAAGGGAAGGGTACGTTTTTGGTCGAAAAGTGTCTCGCCCGTCCAAACAGGGACGTGTCCCGAAAATCTTTATCGGGGTTTCTATATGACCAAGAAATATATTTCGCTGTTATAAATTCATATTGTATCATTTAATAATTTATATTACCTTCCTACGGTACCTCCAGTTTTTGTCATACATATTTATTTTACAACAGTAAGATATTGAGTGTTTGAAATATTAAAGAAATAAAAAAGCTAATAAATGTTTTTCATAAATTGTATTCGATTTAAATTTAATTATTATTAACGGTCATAAAATATTTGAATTGTTTTTTAGTATAGGTACTTACAATATAATTGTTTCTTTGTTTTTTTTTTTTGTATTAATTTAATAAAAATCAGAGAATTATAATGTGACCTATCGATTCCACTAGTACAGGTACATAACATACATATCCCAATTGAAAACTATTTTTTGTTTTATGTATTTTTTTTTTTTATAAAAGTGCTTATTTAATGGAAATTAAGCCAAAAACTTGAAATTTACAATTACTCAATTCTACAGAGTTCAAATTTTAGTTCGTTCCCGCGATTTCCATATGGTTCTCATAAATTCTCTCACGTTGTGTTCCCGGGAATCGTCCACCCCGGTAGGTGTTTACATTCTTGTTTATCATCTACTTCTGTTTAAATGCATATAATACTATAATGGTGTTCAAATAATATTGTGGTAGGTATATTATATAAGGACATATTATAGTATGTAAGTGTAGATCTGTAGTCATATACGACGAATATATAAAGTCTGAATCGGAAATCTGTTTTTTTATTTTTAAATAAAGTGCCGGTGCTGTAACCGGCCCGGCCCCCCGACATACACATAAATATACACACACATAAATAAACCTATATAATACCGTTACCGTGTACCCAAATAATTAATTACTCTCGGTAAGTCCATCTGCAGCACGAGCCGTCGTATTCTCTCTCTCTCTCTCTCACACACACACACATTTTATCTCTCTCTCCTTCGTTCTCTCGGCCTGTGCAGTCTGCAGTAACGTTCCGTCTGCGCGCGGTTCACTGTGTTCACGTTGTCATCCCTTTCACGCCCTTTCGCCGGGTGTGGGACGACGACGACGACGACGCCACCGCAGCTGCAGCCTCATCCCCCCGTCCGCCGTACAAAAACTTTGCACGTCAAAACGTACCCCGTAAACGCTAATGGCCGACTTCGGGTCCGGGGGGTGGGTGCGTTGACGCAGGAGCTAGAAAGTGGCGTGCTGGCTTGCGTGGGTCGACGCCGACGACGACTATATAGGTACAACTCGCAGCTATATATAGGTACACATAAAGCTGCTATTATAGTGCAGCAGTATATATAATATATGTATATATATGCACACGGGGACCAGTGCGTGCGGGGCGATGTGGGGGGGGGGGTGATGCGTAGGGGGCAACGGGTTTAGGACCACCTGGCCGCCGCCACCGTGGTATTAGTATCGACTTCCGATTACTCAAGTCGGGTGTATATACACTTTCCTTTCCTCTCCACGACGACGGCGATATAAGGTTTTGTACACGCTACGCGTACGTCATCCTTCCCCGCCTATACTGCAACCTGCACCGCACGTCCCACCCTTTCGCCTAAACTCCCCCCCCCACGGTGGCCGGGCCAGCAGCGGCCGCGGTGCGACTGGGTGCGCGGGGCGTTGGAATAGGGTACGCGTATATGAACATCTCTCACTCTCCCGCCGCCGCCGCCGCCGCCGCCGCCGCCGCACACGACCGTTTCAGGTCGAAACACAACGAATTCTGTGCAGTATTGAAATTTGCCGCATTAGGTGGGCACATGATACACGAAAAGAAAAGAAAGTGTTTAGGCGTACACGCGGACTTCAGTTCTTGACAAAGTGAAAATCGCACGGATTGCAGCGAGTATAATATACTATACAAACGTTAACCTAACCTATGCGTATTTAAATCAATTTTTTATTATTGCGAGCGAGACGTGCCTCGAAACCATACAAACTATATATTATATATACTTTTTTTTAGAGAATAATAAAAAACTATGTTGATATAATAGTATATATAATACCGCAACATATTGCTTATAGAGATGCAAAAATTAAAGTTCATCTTACACAATACACACAATATTGCTGTATAATAACATAATATTATATTATATTGTTTGAAAGTATATTCAGCGATTCATCAACTGATGACCAACTGTTATGTACGTGATTTGTTCGTGGGCTGTACACCAAAAAACAATTTTCAACCCGACTATTTTATAATAGTCATAATTTCGAGTGAATTACATAAACTAAATTAGGAAGCTCGTGGTCGGATTACGCAGTTGAAAGGGCAGCCAGTATACACGCGGACCCGCCTTGACCGTCCTACTACGTCGGCCGCTAAAATAACTGAATACAAAATCGCCACAAATTGGACGCCGGGGCAGAGTTTATTGAGCGCACTGCGTTATATTTATATATACGGATACGTATTATATATACGTATATAACGGTATAATATTATATCACGAACGGGTGTGTTTGTGATAATTTTGTATATAGTAAATTCTTTAGATTGTTGAAAAACAAGGCTATAACGTACAACACCGAGAGTAGGAAAATGCGGTAAAATATTTATTTTTATTTTTTTGTGCGTGTTGCGGTAGTTTTCATAATAATAATGGGAAATAAATAATCTAAAATTTAATTTTTGGTCGGGTTTAGAAATATTATGTTGTGCTGTAGTGCGGTATGCAAAAAAAACTTTTGCTTTGAAGTTTGAATCGCGCACACAAAAATCAGTCAGGTTATTAGATGAAATATAATTTATAAAAAAAACTCACCCTCCGGTTATGCCGAATTATGATTTATAAATATATTGAGTACACAATGGTGTACTCGTATTGCGTACATTTAATATTGTAAGTATTATTTATACGATAAGAAATAATTTAATTGTATAAAATATATATTGGTCGATATAATATGCAGCATTCACTTAATAGTTGACATGTTTATTCTATACACAGGACATTTTGAACGTGAAATACTTTGACGCACGAGATATTTTGAGGGCACGCCTTTTATATTTTGTATTAATGTATTGAGCATTTTCGCGGAAGGATACATTTTATTTGTAAAACGATAATATTTTCTTTGGAAGCAGATACCATTTTATGAGTGTCCCGCGTTGAAAAAACTTTCTTTTTTTTTAAATGAGAACTATTTTCTGTCAATCGTTAATCAAATGATTTTTTTTTTGAAAAATCTGATGTGTCTAAACTAAAATTTGAACCAATAGTTTTTGAGTTACTAAAATGTATGTAATAAAGGTAATAGTCCTTAAAAATTATTTAACAAAAATATAAAATAGATGTAATATTGGATCTAGTGTTATTGTTACCCTCGGAAAATGTTTACAAATTATCAAATGTTGATAGATTAGTATTGATTGATAACAATTTCAAATCATTATCATTTATATTCGTGGTCATCAGGTCAAGGATAATATTAATTATTATTATCCTTAGTACATAAAATACTTTGTGAATTATTCTGTATATATTAATATATTATGCATGTACTGGGTATTTATAAAGGTTTGAAATCTTTTACAAAAATACGTGGTAAACCCATAAACTTTCTAGACACTGTACACTGTGTATATTATATTGATTATAATTTTATAATTTATTATGACGGGCGACGAGTAGATACTTATTATAATATGATTCCTGAAAATACATGTTCAGGTCCGCGAAGAGGATGTATAGGTCCGAATTAAAGTAAAAACAACGATACGTATAGGTATTATGTTAGAATTAATAATATACTGAAGACTCGACGCAATCAATGACCAATGAAATTATATTGAGACGGACACGATAATATTTCATATCGATGGCCGGTTAGCATAAGCTTATCTAGAGAGAGCCTAGCATAAAATGATCCAAATCGCGATGCCCTCCCGAAACCGCATACTAAAAATATACTGTGAGAATATTTAAAGGGATATAATATTATACCCCCCCCCCCATACACACACACACATACACACATAAACATATTTGATCACCTTATACGCCTACGTCGGTATAATCGGTATAATATACTTTTCAAACTTGTTTAAAATCTTACCTACATACATCGGCGACGCGTATTGGTTATAGATTTCGAAGCACTGCACCACGGCATAATATGCACTAAACGTAAACTCGAAAACGCGATGAAAAAAACCGTGAAAACTGAGAAATCGGCTCGTGCAATATAATATATAACCCTACTATAGGGCCTATAGACTTACACCTCGATTTTCGACTGAACTTTTTCGCGTCGCCGCGGTATTTTCGGTGTCTCTTACTCGACACGTAAATAATAATTTTCAAACCGACGTAGAAATTTTCGCCCGAAACTGGGGTCTCGAACCACAGCCCATAGTGCAGCCTACATAATATAATATTATCATTATATTATGCTCTATCACGGCCCGACGAAACGCCCCGCCGCCGCCGCTCTCCCCGCCCACTGCCCGAGGATTACGACGACGCGTGCAAACTATACGAACGCACATCGCGGGCGAGTTGCCTATATTATTTACATCGTTCCTCGTGTAGTATAGGAATAGCGAAAATTCCATACGCCTTTGCGGCGCGCTTATTTAAAATGTATTGTATTTACGTATATAATGCACGGTGCGCGTATATAATATTGTTTATAGGTTTGGAAAATCCATGTAAAACCTTGGGGAAATAGTCACGCGACACGACGACGGTATAGGCATAAATATTAACCACGGTCGTGTGCATTATCGTCGTTCGGTATTATTATTTGTATAATATATAATATGTATATACATATATTGACGTAAGCGGTGCGGTATGTATGTATATATATACCATATTATCATGTCATAATGCCTCGTAAGTATATTATGTATATTATAGATCGCGTATTAAATAATAATAATTACGGCGGCTATTCAATATAATAATAATTACATTGCGGTCGACAACGGCGATGTATAATAATAATAATAATAACAATACGATTGGCGAGGTGTGAATTCGGCGGGGAGAAAAACAATAGCGCCACTAATATAGGACGTTTCAGTAGTAAATATATAGGCAGGTGTAACAACAATGCGCGTTTAACGTTTGTTTTTTTTTTCGTATCACGTGATATAATTATGTATTATACTCTGGTAGAGTTACCTATACATACTACACCTACCCTCCCCAATCGAAATATTCGCACGGTCATTTTTTAAATTTTTTTCTATCTTTTTTCTAATGATATATGATTTGACATAATGTTTTGTGTTACTATTTACTATTAACCTAATGTATATAAGCCTAACCTATATGTACACTCAAACCACTGCGTGACAATACGATCTGATACGACGAGGATAACGCAATAGTTAATGTATAATATATACCTATAGGCTATAGTTGAATAATATTACAAATTAACGATTTTACGATAATAATTTTCCAGTACCTATAGAAATAATATTGGCCCGAAAGGTTCGGTTTGAAGCGAATTTCTTCGGACGACTCGACGAATATGATTTCGTCCAGCTCGTCCAAACGTGTTTTGCACATCGATACAGATGAAACTCGAATTGGATCACTACATAGGTGTGGCGGAAAAATGTAATAACACTTCTGCAATGTCGTCGTTATTAGCGCTTGTTCGGTTGCCGATCCGCAAAGAGCAGCTCTATGCGGACTAATGGACAATGCAGATCGGCCAATTAAACTCTTGCAAATTAGCGTCTGTGATACGTCGCATACTGTGGTTGACTATATTGTGGTGGTTTACACTTTTGTTGAATAATTTAAGTACACGATATTATAAGTGTATGTGCCGTTCGATTTGAAAAGCTGGCCTCAAAACAACGCGTTTGTGCCGTTTTATTTTTCAAGCGGACGCCGTAAGCCAAATCGTACATATAATTGCTCAACAAAATGATTTATGAATTCGTCTTATAGAAACCGTTCACGATGAAATAAATACGTTTCCAATGATTTATGTGCCACAGTGTTCTCTGTAGTGCAGCACCGATATACAACGACCGAAACGATGAAATATATTTTTGCAAATTTAACGACAATGTTACATTTGAATAACATTTTAGACGTATAAGTTCACGATAATATCGAGAATGGCATTCGAGTTTATTTTTATGGTATATAATTCATTATATTTTTGCACAATGTAAACCTGGGATTGGATTATCGTGTTTCTCTCCATTTGGCTCGAGATGGTCTGTATTTTATTATCCTTATTTATTTTTCAATAGCATAGCAGTATGCAATTTCAACGGCTCTCGATATCTTTGTGGCTAGCTGGCGAGGAAAAAACTCTAAAATATCAACTCGCAGAAATGCTCGTTATATTTATTCATTATTTTCGTTCCCCCGCTTGTTAAAATCTGTTTTCACTTTCTGTTTTTATCCACCGAAACCGCCTCGTTCAATCGTATTATATTATATAGGTACCTAGTTTGGAATAAAATTCTTATAGCAATTATTATCTATAAAATAATATTTACAGCGTGTGTGTTATAATATAGTATTACGACGCACAATGTGCATATATTGTTTATATTATTAATAATATTGTAATATTTTTACTATTTATTATACCATGTTCAGGTATTACGTCTGAAATAATTTATCAATATTATTCTCTATTGAAGTTATTTGGTAGAAATCGCCGGGCTTATGTGTCCATTTTGTTCATCCCACCTGCAACGATTCTAACCATAGTTATGTTGTCTCTGTTTATTCGTATAAAAATATGTCAATCTTGATTTTCATAATGGGAAATGGAACATTAAATATAATAGTTAATATTGATTGTAGATATTAAACATTTGTTTAAATATGTCCTATTATATTTTTCATATTATCCTACTCCATAAGAAATAGATAGGCATTCTTATTTTATAAAATTGTCCTTGTTGTTTTCAATGTTTATTTTAACTATAGAATCGTATGAAACGATATATTTCAAGTATAATGTTCAAAGTCTTTACGACTGTATTATTATATTATCTAGAGATGCTTTTTTCCTCCTGCCGGAATTATCCTCGTGATGTATTGAAAATCTTGCCCATATTATACGTCACACTTCAGATGTCTAAAACATTAACCACGTAATCTTAGCATTAGCCTGACGCTTTGGTTAATGTGTAAATATTAATTTTGATCTGTGCTATTTCGGTTTTACTCGCATACTATTATAACACCGACCAAGCCAAGCGTGGTTAATGTAATGTTATAATAATATGATACCGTATAATATATAATTTGCCCATCGTACCAGAAAAATGTACAATTTTATTTTAGAGACAGTGAAAAATAGCATTTTCCTATTTTTTTTTTTTTATAAAACAGATTAATTTTGACAACAATGTTTGGTCTATTTGCAATGGGGTGTTTTTATCATGTAGCTCATATATTATAATCATACAAGCGAGTTCAAGCATGGGCGTATATGACCTCTTCGTCAAGAAATTTTGGAAAAGTGTTGGTTACTGTGTTTTTTTTTCTTCAAAATAACAGCAAGAATAGTATTCACAAATATTAACCTATAGGCTAAAATTATTCACCGCAGTTACGTGATAATACGACTAATACACACCGTTTATAATAATAATATTTAATGGCCAGCAGTGATAACATTGTGTACCTATGACGTTATTATACTTTTATGACGATTTTCCGTTAAGTACTATAATATTATATATACTACAGGGTGATTCGCCAAGTATGCTTACATCCCTTTTTCACGAATAAAGCGGATATTCAAAATTTGATTTTTAGAATTTTCAAATATACTTAAAGACTATAATATTTAAATTCTAGAGATGCTTTCTGCTACTTAAAGAGTTTCCTGTGGAGATACAAACATATGTATACCAATTTTCAAAATCAACCCCTCCCTATTTCCATTGTAAATTATTAAGTAAATAATTGTCTGAAAATGTTGACGTATCAGAATAAAAATTCGAACGAGTGGTATAATACTAAGGATAATAAGTCCGCGATAATTGGTTTGTTAGATATATGAGGCAAATGGGAAGTAACCCCCCCCCCCTCCATCAATCGTATTTTTTTCTAGATGATACATTGATTTATTTTAAAAATGTAATGACAAAGTTCTTGAGACCGGTCCTGGGCGGACGAGTGGATAGGCCTAAAGTTTAGGGGGTGCTTAATGTATATATATACACGGTGTAACAGGAAGACCTGACAAACAAAAATAGAAAATTGATAAAAATTTAACGTATGAAAAAAATTTTGAAATTTATATGGTTAGTAAATAGTTTAACATTTACTCATGTTTGAAAATTCCCCCAAAAAATATTTTAAAAAAAGTAATTACGGTTCAAAAAAATGTATTCCAAAAAATATTGATACTTTAAAAATTGTATAAAATAAACCGTTTAACTTCGAAAAATGTTTTTACTAACAGTTTTACAAATTGGCTATTTTAAATTTTTTTATTTTCAATTTCACAAAATAAAAATTGTTACACTTTAAATATAGAGCAAGTGTCTATAAATTTTATATAAAAAATAATTTTAAAATATTGGTTACAACAAAAGTTATTTCATTAGTCAGTTCGTTCTGTTACACCCTGTATACCTATTTCAATAAC
Source organism: Neotoxoptera formosana (assembly GCA_022818045.1). Classification (NCBI taxonomy): domain Eukaryota; kingdom Metazoa; phylum Arthropoda; class Insecta; order Hemiptera; family Aphididae; genus Neotoxoptera; species Neotoxoptera formosana. Next base: position 49,906,578 of record CM040633.1, read on the forward strand.
CCACACTGATTTTGTTTCTATGATATTTACAACATACCTTTCAATATAAAATGAACAATAATCAGTAAACTGTTGCTTAACATTGTTGTACTCAACCGATTTTTAATTTATTGCATACTTGGAAAAATTATGTTTGGACGTTGCAGAACTCGTTGGGATTGTAACTGCGACTGGTTTAAGTAAAGAAAAGCCTAATATTTAATTTTTTTTTTATCATATTACTGGCAACAGTTATCGTTTACTAGTAAATATTTTAATTTATCATACTATATTAAATGAAAAATAAAATGTTACTATTAAATTAAGCTTAAATTATTTATTTTCGGTTTACGGTTAATATTAAACTAAAACTTCTTCGATTCATAAGTATACATATTTTGTATAGAGAAAATGTCTTATTTTTCTTTCGTCTAGTGTTTCGAAATGCCCGTGATTTGTGGTTTTCGGATTGTAATTTGTTTATTTCTGTGGTTTTTAATGATCGTTTGACTTTTTTTATGTCACAGTTAAAATGTACAGGTACGCATTTATTTTCTGTGTTTATAGAGTTTTGTTGATACCGTTTCGACTGGGTTATCTTATTTTTGACGTGGATATTGTGTTTGTGTGATCTGCGTTTGTTAATTAATATCGGAAAGGGGTAACAGTGTCAGCAAAAACAAAACAATGGAGTATTTCAACCCTATTCGAGCGATTGTTGTTCTAGTAATTCGCATTTCTCTTTATGATTAAAATTATAATGGTTTATTTATACGAAATGCAGTTCGAGTTATCATCAGGCTTATGAACGTTTTTACAGGAACATGTTTTAATGTAATACCTAGTTTTAATCTTTTTCGTCTGAACATTTTGTATTTTAGTTTAATTATTCTAAAACAGACTGATGTTAGTGCGCACGGTATTAAAATATATCATTCAAAAGCCAAAACGACTCTAACATAGTTATTAAGAATCACTCTTGAAAACGCTAAAATGGACTATTTATCAATACACTAATATCTATAGTAAATATATGATATTTATTATATTATAAACCTAATTATGTCTTGGTGAAATTAAACGTATCGAAAATGTTCAATAATTTATGGTAGGACATACAACTTGTAAACGCATTGGGCTGTCTGGAGATGTATAGATATTTTTTTTGTTTAGTGGTTTAAGTTATTGACGAGTAATGATGAAATATACTGTTTGTTTTTTCAGACACGAATTATTGAAAATTATATTATAAGAATATTTTCATGGCAATATTGTTAACCATTAATTAAAATAACAATTTAAAGTTAAGTTCGGCGAATAAATTTCGGTTATCTTCCCATTTTATCAGTAAACATTTTAAACTATTTTAAATAATATATATATATAATTGTATATATTTTGTATGCCAGTAACGGGCAGTAAACATGTTGAGAAAACTAATCTCATTTGTAATTTAAAAGTATAGATCGTAAATTGATCGTTCACACCATTGAGGGGAGGGATACAACATCATGACAACTATGAAAATGTTCGGAATAATATTAATTAATTTTTAGCACATTCACAATACGGGAAAAAAAATAAACACAAATTATAAATATTTTCTGAAATATTACCGGAATAACAATTTTTATTTAGGTTTGTATACAGAAAGTGATGTTATTTATTAATGTCCATAAATTCATATTTGTGATGATCCCTGTTTTAATTATTATTAGTATTAGTACCTACCTATATGGGTTATATTACAGATGTAAAAGTTATAGTTCATTTATATATTGATTTTAATATTTATATGTGCTTGTAATTTAAAAGCATATGACGTGTACCATCATTAATACAATACATACATAAACCAAAAAACCGTATTTGTAGTGTGAAAATGATAGGTAATGTACTAATATGTTATAAGAAAATGATAGCTACCTATATTGGTTTATAACCTATGAACAATACTATTTAAGATATATTCGTGTTTGTAAAAATTATTAATATTAAAAATGATGTGTCTTATTCCATAAAAAGAAATAATAATAATATCCAATTATTAAGTATTAGAATTTTATTTTACTTTATCACCACCCCCAATAGGGGGTATGCGCATACTAAAGTAAACTATATATTTACATTTAAATAATACAATTGCAGCATTTAAAAGATAAATGAACATTTCCATTTAATGTATGCTTTGTGTTTCACTAACATAAAACGTACTTTTCAGGCTACTTATAGTTAATTTAAAATAATAAATTCATTGAACTATGATAGGTTAGTAGTTTGGGTTAGTTGAAATTGAAAACGCAATAAAATAATAATTTAATTCAAAATTACATTAGATATTCCCAGAGAAGTTGTAAAATAAACATCAATATTTACAGGGTTTGCAATATGTTAAAAAATAAGCATATACGTAGGTACACACACTCGCGTAATTTTTTTATTGTATTGAACGGAGAAATCTGTGTCCCACCACTATGGACCGATTTTTTTTTTTTTTTTTGTCAACAAAAGGTAAAGGTACATTATTGATTTCGTTTAATAACGTTTCTGCTCTGTCAACCCGACATTTTCTCGGCTGCAACCTCTACACATCAACTCAGTCTGAGCTGTAAGCCGTCTCCGCATTTACATATTTTATGTCAATTTAAAATAATAGAACTATTTGAAATAATGATTGTTATTTAATAACGAAACATATCATATTGATGGACACAATATAGTAAATGCATTCTGTACACATGTATACAGCGTGATTCGCCAAGCTTACTCGCCCCTTTTAATCTATTTAACAATGCGATTTTGGAATTGTTGAGTATTTTACTTAAAGACCGTATTATTTTAAATTATTCAGATTTGTATACTATTTAAGGAGTGCCATATAGCAATACCAACTTCTTTTTTCAAATTAGAACGAAACTTTTTTACTGTTGATTGTTAAACAAATTTTTTTTTGAAAATGTCGATGTATCTAAACCCGAATTTGAATAAGTAGATTCCGAGTTATGAAAATGTATATAACAACTAAAGTTTACAAAAAGTTTAATTACTCAAAGACTACTGGTTCAAATTACAATATAAATACATCCACATTTTAAAAAAAGGCATCGGCTTAACAAATTACAGCAAAAAAGGGTATTTTTATAATTTGAATAAAAGAAGTTGGTTTATCGGGTATATGACACTTTTCAAATGGTATACACAATCCAAACCGTTGAAAATACGGTCCTTAATACTATACTCAAAAATCCCAAATATCAGAGTTAGATTGAATTCATTATTATAGGAAAAATAGGGGTGAGCATGCTTGGTGAATTATCTTGTATACTACCATTTTAATAATAGTAAATATATAGTGATCCACGGGGACTTCGATCGGATGGAACACGTTACATAATTTTAAACCCTTCTCCAATTACTTTTGGATTCGACCTTGGCCTTTTGTGTGACCATGTGATGGCCGAAAGAAGTTATCTTAATGATAATGAATATTATGGTCCAATGTGCCACTCAACAGGATTAATGATGCTTTTTCCTTCTTTTCATCAAAAAATATTGTGTGAAATAATTAATGCGTTTTTGAAAGATTAAAAAAATATAATACATGTATACAACATTTATAAACGAACTATTTTTATACGGTTTAATTAACTATTTTTTTAGTTTCTAAATAAACTAGATATGCTTTTACAGTATCAATGTTGTCGTTGTTTAAGTTTTATTTGATAAGAAATAAAATTTAAAATCGATTAGCTATTTTAATATTTCATAAGCTTGATGTAAAAAAATGTTGGCTTCTTTTCGGTTCGATACAAAAACTGGTGATTTGTATTCAGTTTTATGATAAGATGATATGAGAGTTAATTTTTTAACACCAGGCAATTGAATACACTTAATGATAAAAAATATAAATTATTTAGTTAAGGCACTAAATATAGTACCATATTTTAAACACATTAGATTGAAATGTTACATAGTAAACAAAAATTCGCTTGGATTCGCCTCAGAACTTTTTTCTGAATCGTTGATGATTTATCGTTATGACGTTTTGAAATTTGAATATTATACCTACTTATTATTAAATATTCATTTGAATTTCTTAAATTTTTTGGCTTTTACAAAATACTGCTCTAATACTCTGTATACTATCTCTTGTACCATGGGTATAAAAGTAGGTACTGTCAATCATTTTGAGTCTCTACGAATAATATATTTTATTGAATTACAACAAAATAACTAAAACCGTTTTTTAATTTTAATACCTATCTATCCAATTTTGGCAAAATTTAAACTCGAATTGTCATCTGTATAAAACAAATGGTGAACAAGTAAGTGTCTATGAAATTTGTATTTTTCTGTAAGGATAATTTGCGAAGAATGATTTATATTAACTTGTAAAGCTTTAGTTATAAACGCTGAGAACTGAACACATTTTTGACAACAAAATAATTTACAAATATTTGTGATTTGGACAAAATGAAAAGTTGAAGTTTTCAAACTCTTATAGTAAAAAACCGCGCCCTTTTTTATGATATTTATATGAACTAATTATTGATTTATTTGTCATCAGAAGTCAGAACGATACGAAACAAATTTATACAAATAAGTATTATCTTTCGACCACATTGCCCTCTAAAAAAAAGCATTTTTCATAAAATCTGAGCCCCAGTCTCGTCAGACATTACAATTAATATGAAATGTACGTGTGATCATCATACATTATATTAATATAATATAATTAATATGAATGTGGACAGTGAGATTGGCGTGTGTTAAAACGTTGTTATCATTATAGAGACGTTTGGTTATCTTAAATGGAACTATTTTCACCGATTTTTCGATTGTTTGAACGGCGCGATAAAAGTCATTTCTTTTATTTACATAACAAAACGTAAACTGTTTTAACTACATTATTAGTCGACCCACTTTTGCCGTTTCCCTATCTGCGACCCTTTGTCGTAAATTCATAATATTCGGCGAATTATCTTCCGGTCGCCGCGCAGTGAGTCCGTGACCTTTATCGCAGTGTATATTATTATTATATATTATTATAGTTTGTGTAGGATAATATTATACAATATAATAACTGCGTTTATCGGATGTTTTTTTTTTTAAATTCTTATTAATTTCATTAGCTCGACTTAATTAATATTACCCATTTTATTATAATTTATTTATATTTAAATTAGGAACAATATATTATATATTTATTATGACTCAGAAGTGACTCAATAAATTACAGTAGCTGAACAATAACAATAATGCAGTAGGTAACAAATAACTAGGTATGTATAATTGTTTATAGGATTGTCCTATTCAATACAATATAATAATATTACGTCATATTATTATTATATCTTACGATATTATATTAGAAATATAAAGGAATATTATTAGAGTATATTGTTAATTTAATTTATTTTATAAAAAATGCGCTCCAAGTCAGGTCATTCGTGTTTTTGTCATTCCACTACAATACATTGCTATATACACCCTCCAAAGACTATACCTTTTTAAATCACTTTTTTTCCGTTGACCTCTCCACAGAATTCATACGAAATATATGCACACCTTTATTCCACGTATCAAATCATATTACAGGCCTAACTCATATATTATACTGTAGACGAATACGTTTTATCGTTTTGAATAGTTTTGGTCTTCGTGTAATATTTATAGTCATCGGATACGTTTTTATTTTCACTCTAATGCGGGTTTAAACTAAATGTATTCTATTAAATATGTTTTCGCTTTTCTGTTTCAATAATAATATTGTACTGCCCGTGTTGTCGTTGTCGCGCTACGACTATTGCTCAATTCCCGCGATATATTTCGGTCGAATTACGACTTAAAGCGGAACCGTCCAGATCTCACTCGGATAATATTTAGATCACGCGGCTATGCGGTATAATTCCCCCCCCCACCATTTTCCGCGGAGGGTTACACAAAATACAGACCTAAAGCAACAGCGATCGTTTTGTTCGCAAAACGGCAGTATACATATTATTATATATTACACCATTGAAAAATGTGAAATCGTGCGATGCAAATGTTGCGTACTATGGGTACGTTGCCAACAACATACAAATCACCGTTCGGATTATAATGTATTGTTTTGTTCTCGCGCACGAAGAGCAGCCCTTAACGGCAAATCAAAATAAAATATTTAACGCCTTACCGTACAGAGCGTAGACCGCGAAACTATTTACACACAAAACGACTTTTCTTCTTAATCACGCGCGCGCGCGCGGCTATTGTACTATTTTTTTTTTCGATATTTCAACGCGACAATAATGCCGAAAGTTCTTCAATATAGCGAGCAGGAAGATGGCCCCGGAAAATATTATTATTATCGTGTTATTATTTCTACGAACGGCTCTGTGTTCTATTGTAGCCCCGTTATATAGGTACACACAGACCGCGGCTTAATATCGTAGGGTCTACACGCACACATCACGAATAAAAGAAAACAACTAAAACGACTAGAATCCAAAATTCCGAAACGTTAATAACGCGCGTACCGCTTTTTAAAAACAAATACGCTTTTCACTTGGGTTCCGATATATTTTCTTTATCTTTTACGCGGTAGCCGGTAGGTATTTATTTATATTGTATGTACATTACTCATCGTAACTGCAGATTACCATTATTATTCTACATACTACGCGAACCCTTCGCTAATGACAATTCGATTTTGCTGAACCACCTCGAATGTATATGAAATATTTAAATTGAAATCGTAATCGGCTGCTGTAGACACTAATAAACATCATAAACTACAGAAATGGAATTGCGTTATCGGTAGATATCTCTATATACTAGTTTGACGGCAGTCGAGATATACTCTGTATAATATTATATCATTGTACGCGAAGTGCGTTGGATTTACTTACTTGGCACTCAAAATTGGTGATAATGGAGTCAACATTACCCTCCCCCCACCTTTACATTGCTAAACCATCGTTTTACATCTTACGAATAATGTTCAATTTCAAAATCGCGAAGAAAAAACGAATAAAAACAATAAAAAATAATAGTGTTATAGTACCTTGGCATATATGTATAATATATTGTTAACATATTTTATAAGAACGATTACGTATACGCTATTACAATGATACAGTGAAGTTAAATTCAAAAATGTTAAGGTATACTTATAATATATCCTAAGCAGTTGTTGTTTAAAAATGATAATATTTACATTAATTTACAGTAGTTGTTTATAGTATGCTTCGTATCAGCAATTTTCAGATATTCAGAAATGCTCCTTCAAAATCACACTGCAACGGTGAAGTTTGTAGAAATCCAAGACTTTGTACGAGAATTTTTAAAACATAAATTTCATAATAAAGTAACGACAAATATGTATCGAGTGACAACGTCATATTATAATCACAAGAAAAACTCTAAAACCGAGTACGCACAATTATGTGGCCCGAACAAACTCGGCTTGTGCACTTGGACGCATACTTACAAGTAAATCACTCGTACAATTAATTGTACCTATATGTCCGGTGTACGATGTGCACGAGAACGTCGTATACAATAGCAAGTATACCTACGTCATATAAGACATATATTCGATGAAATCGTACTGCAGAATAACCTCATATCGTTCGTATATAATACGCATAATATTATGATATTATGTTACTTAATTATGATGTCCGATGTTTATACAGAAGTACTCCGGAATGGAATGCATTTTCGCGGGGTCTCTCGTATCCGTTTCCGTAACATATTATTATATTGATATAGCAGGGGTGTAAAATAGTTGTGGGATTACATCGCAACAGAAACCATGTCTACCTATATATTGTTTGATTTTAGGCGTCACGCGAACGCTTTTAGCACGCTATATATAGGTAGGTAGACCGAGTACAAATGGTATTTTAATAAACCCTTCCAGATTTTTTTTTTTTTTTTTTGGACAATAAATTAAAGTTAATTAATTAAAAGCTATGTTTATAATGAGATTGCATTTTGTAGTTTTTCTCCATTTTTTTTTTTTTTTTTAGTAATAGAAGCACGTACACATTTCCTAAAGCCTCTCGGCGCAGTGCAGGCGCCCGATTAATTGAACAAATTAATATATCATTATACAGTGATTCACCGAGCCTGCTCGCCGCCAAATTGTTCTTTAATTATGCATTTATTCAAATTTCTGATCTTTGCGGTTTTATGCTACCTATATAGATCATGTTTTAAATTACTTAGATGTGTTTTCATTGTCATTTAAGAAGTGTTCTGTGTCAATACAAGCTTCTTTTGTTCAAACTACCCTATTTTACTGTAAATTGTCGACCTTTTGTTTTTAAATTGAAATTCAAATGAGCAGTTTTTGAGTTATTAAACTGTGTATACCAAGAATAGTTTCCATTTTAGTCCATGATAATAGGTTTGGAAGAAATGGAACTATGATGATGATGATGATTTGAAAATTATATTAAACCATTTAGATTTTATAGTTTGTACAAATTGTCTGAGTATAATAAGTATTTACTGGACTTAATATTACATAATGTTCTATTTCATAACTTATGTTAAACTATTAATAGGAATTATTATCCATGGTATATAAAGCTTTTAACTCAAAAAATACCCATTCATATTTCGGTTAAAGACATCAAGAATAAAATTTCAAACATAGCATTGCGATACTAAAATGGCGGTGCTAATTTGAAAATAAGAAGTTAGTATCACCACAGGATCTTATCATATCTAAAAAAAATATCTTATGTATAAAATTCTCGTGTCACAATGTTAGTTAAAATACTCCTCCCAAACGGTTAAACCGATTTTTATGAAATTTTTTATGCATATTCATTAGGTCTGAGAATCGGCTACTATCTAAGTTTGTATGATGTGCGATAAGTGGTTCCGGAGTTATCGCCTCTTAAGTGCACAATATTAATCACGGATGGATTTTAAATCTTTTAAAGACATGGTCTCGAGTTCGATTCACGGTAACGGTTGCAACTTTTTTTTTCATTTTTTTTCCGCTTTTTACTTAGCTATTAGTTTTCACTAATGAATAGGTCTAAACTCAAGGACTATTATAGGCTTGGCTAATCTTAGTTTTGTTAACCGAGTTATCTTACTATCATATAAAGAGACAGCGTTTGTTTGTTTGATCGCAAAAATCTCAAAAAGTAAACAATGGATTTTAGTTCGGTTTTCACTATTAAATAGGTCTAGACTAGGGGAAGGTTTTAGCGTGGAAAAATTAATTAGATGTTGAAAAAAATAACAAAAATGTAAAAAAAATTAACGCCTTACGTCGTATTCAGTGGTGTCGGGACTCGGGTTCGAACTATAAACTATAATTTATAAAATAGGCAAACATACATATTATAGCGTTATAACAATTTTCAGAGGGGACTGTTTTTTAAAACAAAGTGATCACTTGTTCAACAGACATCATACAATTAACAAGATAAAAATAATCTCGAAATCATATATGGTTTATAAAGGACAGAAAATGTAACGATAAAATATTCAATTAATATTATTATGGGACACTCGACCGTCATTTTTTTTTTATTCCTACTATTCAAATGAACGGGAGCAGCAAATTTTGTAAAATAGTCTTAGTAACTATATATTATATACTACGCGCTATTACAGTGCATGTTTATAAAAAAAATAATTTATACTATTTAATTGCTTGATTCCTCGAATTTGCGAATTAAATAGGTAGTTTTAAAATGTTATTACACAATATTAATACGTAAAATGTCTCGGATATTATCAAGTACTGTCTGTTTAATTGCGTTATTTAGGTTGGAAATTCGAACACTGTGCACAATGTTTATACATTTTGGGAAATGTGAAAAATGTGTTTTTAATACGATACAGTTTCCTACCGTTTATCGACCGTTTCCGAGCAATGCTGCGAAACAATGCCCCTAAACCTTGTCCAGTAGCCGAGCACGGTGCACGAGAATTTAAATTAAATAGCTGTCGAAATAATAAGCATTGCATCATTGCGACGACGTGTGTGCGCCTGCAGATTTCACACGTGAAGTTTATAAAATAATGTTTACTCGAAAGGCTAAAAATAATCAAAATACTGTGCGATAATCGTTTAAACAAAAAAATATACACTATACTAGAGCTTAATGTGACAAACGGTGAAATAACTACGTTTGTATTGCTTGATTAAAAACATGATTTTTGAATTTATTTACTTAATCATATAACATATTGTAGGAAATATAAAAACCGTAAAATCGATTCGAAGTCTCCACCGAAGAAAACCGTTTACGAACGAATTGTCAAGTGTTAGACGATTTTGGATTTAAGCGTGTAACAATTATTATCTCCATACAACGATTAAATGTTAATTAATTTTCACTTTAGTTATCGGCGTCTCATACAATATCTAGCACATAATGATATAGTTGTTTACAGTTTCGCTTTGGAGCTTTAATGCGCCTATACCGATGAAAAGCCGATCTCTGCGATACGTCGACATTAGGTACAACTAAATAGCAGGCTATACTTAATAATATATTAGCAGGTGGCCAACACTTTTCTTCCCAAACACTGATTATTATTATTGATCATCATCATAATATATCCCTACCGACCACATAAGACTGCAATTTGAATTAGAAAGTACCTAATGTATAATGGCGGAAAATCTACTCACGAAATGTTTTCCACCCGAGTCAACTATTCGCTTTTTATTTCCTTTCTCTATATCGACTCTATCACAATAGGCACTGACTATAGTACAGTGTGAAACATTTCTTATTTGTACATCTTGACTGGCGTCTAATTATTGTTATTGTTCGTTTAACAATAACAATGTATGTTTTTGTTTTTGGATTTGTGTCAGAAAATCGTATTCAATACGATATACATTTACAAATAACATTTAAAAGTCTAGTGTTATAATATATATCTAGGGGATTCGGAATCGTGTTAAACAGATGAAAAAATTACTTGTGTATTTTGCTTTCGGAAATGCTGCGTACGCCACCTACCAACATTTGTGTAAAGTTTCTTCTCTATATAGGAAAAGTTAAAAGCGTTTATTATTCGTATTTATGGTTTTGGCATAACCTTTTTAGAACTATGCCAAACGTACATTTTTTTTGTTTCAACAAAAGTAATTTTATTTTCTTGACACGCGCGTAATACTTTTCATTTTGTATTTAGGTTTAAACATTGTACAACAAAAGGGGCGCCAACTGGAATAACATAATATAAAAAATAAAATCTATACATTTAAACACATCGAATATTATTAGTAGAAGAGGGTGTGCCTACACGCGGATAATATTATAATGAATATTAATATGCTCTTCGACTTAAAAACCGTAAGTTCGTATCATACGATTCCGCGCGCATTGGTGGATATCGTGTTGGACTCGAGTGTAAGCTATGAATTATATTTTTATCGTTATGAAAAATAACAAACATATTGTGAAAAGTACTACACACATCTTATAATATTCCGCCGTAGTACCGTTATTATTACAACAACAATTGTTGTAGTTTCCATGGTTATTTTAATAATTCCATGTTCTTAATTTTCATCTGACATTTGTTCCGTTTCCGGTTCCGGTAACGGGATTTCGTATAGTCGTATAGTACAAAGGCGTACTCTTTCAAATCCGTTTTACTGGCTCTGTTAATCGACAAACTGTGAGAATCCTAAGAATAAGCCAAACAAACTTTGAAAGATACGAGAAACTCGAGTCGAGATGCCCCAGAGAGACGGGCGGCACAATAATAATTTATTTATTTGTTCGCCGCCCTCCTCGTTTTTGCGCGTGTTCCGAAAGCTGTCTAGTGGCGTCAGCGTCGCCGGCGAAACACACAGTGCCGACCAAGCGTTTTCTATAATATGATTCAACATCTACGCGCGAATTTATTATTCAGGTCGAAATAATGACATGGTCAGACCGTTTTATCGCCCCCTCGTCGTTAGCCCCCCCCCTCCCCGGGGGCACCGAATTACTTTGGCACGGACATTGGCGTTTTAATAGCGAAGCCCCTTTAAACGGAAGCTTTAGTAATAGCGCCGAGACCCCGAGTACAGGTTTTTATGCTTGTCTGGGGAGAAGAAAAAAAAAATTAACTCGTACGCGCGATATATGTATATATATATATATAATATATCATTATACATATTATATTATATATTATACACCTACATTGTTCGTTTATTATACATAAGTACTAAAGGTAAATGTTCATAATAATTAATTTCTCGCTTCGTTAAATTTTACTCTCGAGGAGTATATATCACGAAATTGGCTCGTTTAATACGGCATACCTATCATACTTTTAAACAATTTCATCCCGCGGAGCGTGATTTGTGATGAATTAGTTAAACTCCTTCTCGTGCACCGTGGTTGAAGTTTATACTACCACGTTTTATCTTTTTAAACTCGAGTATCGCGCGAATTCGGTGGAAAACATTTAAATCGCGGGTTCTTTTGATATTTTCCGAAACGTACCACCTACGAAGTTTTGAAACGTCAAAGTGGGTCAGTCGAGTTTGAAATGTGTTGACATACAGGGTGTAACAGGTCTATTTGACTAATGCAATAACTTTTACAGCAGTAACAGTGATTAGCAAGAAATAATCATACATTTTAACACACTTTGAAAATTGTTTAAAAATTAACGACTTAACCAAATTAAAAGTTTTAAACGCCGAAATGGTTTTTAAATACTTATTTATGAAATAGCTATCTTGGATTATTAGAAAAATATTAAATACAAAATTTAAATTATTTATTTTTGTTGTAAAAAAATAAAATAAAATATAAGATATACAAACTATGGCGCAGAGCTCTACAAATCATTACAAAAAAAAAAACTTAAAAATATTGAATAGAAAAAAAGTTATTGCATTAGTCAAATAGACCTGTTACACCCTGTATAGCGGTAATTACATATTATAATATGTCCCGAGATAGTATTATTTTTGTTTTCGTACTAGGTATTGTTGGCTTATATCGACTGGCAAATACATTATAAAGTTAATAATATGTGAATACGAATAGTAACATAATAATATACACCTACATAATATTATACCGTATTTGTTATTAATCGATAGAACATTTATGGCTTATATACTTATTATAATGAATTTCATATCAAAATATCCGGAATATAAATAATTATAATAAATGGTTTTATTTTTCTCTCGGTTGAAATATCAGAAAATATATCATCTTAAAGAAAGCGGCATCGAAAACAATTTTACAAAATGCATTCTACATAATATACATTTATTATTTGACCATTAAATATATAAAGGTTTTTTTACTTACTTACATTTTGAGGATTAAGAAACTATTAGTTTTCTCCAGTTCTCGTACAGTTGGATAATTTTATCTAGATAATTATTAAAACATATTATATTTATTCGAATAAAAATGTATTCATATTATTTATTTTATTTTTTTAATAAAATTATTGGAATACGCATTTAATCGAATAATTTTCAAACATATAGTCATTTAAATAATAATATTGTCTAATAACATATTCGTAATTGTTCGACCGGATAAAATACTGAACAAATTATTCGAATACATTTTCAGTCGAGTAATAAACGAATAATGCCAAACTCTAATATTTATACAAAATATTCTTTATTCTCATAGAAAAAATGTTTCTATATATAGAAACTAATTAAAAATGTAAAATACACTTTGGACTGATTCTTAGATAATACATTTTTATGTTAATGTTATTTTGTAAAAACATATAGATCATAAGAATGGTCAATATAACATTTTGGACTGTTTTAAAATAGTAAGAAATTTATTATGGATCATGGGCTTTTACATAAAAATGAATTCACCTTTTGAAGTACCTACTTTTTATTACATTTTGTAAGTACTAAATATAATTTTTTTTTATCGTTATTTTAAATCAAGAAATAATTGTTCTTCAAATACCAACGACTTAACCCTTAAGCAGGCGCGTGCCTCTTTTTAACGTTCATAGTCGCGTGGGGGTCTATCAGACCCCATTTCTAAAAATGCGTAACATAAGTACAAAAAGTTCATTTTTTTAAATTTGAAGACATAATTGGTTACTATATGATACATAAATATTTATAAAAATGTAATAATAAAAAATAAAATAAAAATAAACACAAACCTATGTTAGTTACTAAAAATTATATTACGAAAAAAAAAAAACAAACAAAACTTGACAACTTCATATTAAAATTTTGGTTTGTAAAAAAAATATTTAAACTTAAAAATCTTATTTTTTGGACAACAAAAAAAAGTTTTCACTTGAACAGAATTTGTTTTACACTAATTTTTCTTATATTTCTTTGAGCTCAAATGTGTCATGTATTTATACATTGTGTATTTCAACTATAGAACCATTTTTCTTAGTTTAATTTTAAATCTTATTATTATGCAAAACATTTTATTATTATATTTATAACTATTCCGAAATCATAATCAGCACAATCAGCCATGTGTATATAATATATTATAATTATCATTATGAAAATACAAGTCCACAAAAAAATATGTGACGGTACAACTCGCGTGGGGGTAAATATGACCCAATCCCATGTTGAAGATCATGTTGAAGCTGTTTTACATGTTTAAAACTTTCTATTTTACGAAAATCGAATCAACATTATCATACAAACCATCTTCTAAAAATAGAAATATAAACATATCGTATTTTTTGTAATATATGAGTTTTATTTTTGATGGGGGTCAACTAGACCCCCACGCGCTTGCTTTTAAGGGTTAATAACAATATTCTTATGTTATATGTACTCGCATTTAGTTTCTGCATAAAACCAAATTGGTTCTTAACTGAATTTATCTAAGTATTAGATCGCACGGCGAAAAAATTAAAACGAATCACAATAACAGAGATTTTGATCCAGTTAAAATTTGTATTTCGCCAAAGAAAAATTACATTTTTTTGTTTTGCTTTATCGCACATTTTTAGTAGGTACCTAAGAACATTGTTTAAACTTTATACGATTAAACGGTTTATTTTGTGTGTGATTGTCGTGAAGGTGTAATAATAATGTTTTTATTTTATTTCTACTTAATGTGGCTGGAAGTACTTCTAACACTCTTATGCGTTCATTACCTGCCTGAGACCATAATTGGTCGGAGCGCGTTAAATTGCACAGAAAAATAATCATTTGCTCAAGTGTACTAATTGTAAATGGGTCGCTAAAAATATGTTCAACTGCAGTTTTACTGCGGTGTTATTCCTATAATTAGTGCTCGCGGAAGCGAAGGTGTAAGATTTATATATGCACTTCAAGCGACATTATTATTCGCAAATTGATTCAAAATAATAATTGTCGTGTACGAGTTGTTCGGGTCGAGAGCGTGGCGTCACTGCGAGGCTAAAGGGGCTGAATATTTCAAAAAGGATAAGTTTGTTCATCCTGTAAACTATTAGGCTTTTACCCAACTCATTTCGCGAGAAAGACACTACGCCAGTGGAATTTTTTTTTTAACTACGTGATGTGGGTTAATCAGACGTGTTGTTTCAGATGAAACACTGTACACCAGTGTGTAATATAATGAAATATTAAAAAAAAAACCGGAGACATTTTGTTTTCCGTTTTATTTAAATCTTAAACATTTTTAGAATCGTTGTTAACATTTCTGCTTTTAGTCTATACAATGCATTCAAATATAATGATAGCGATTCGTAAAAAATATTTATAGCTTTATTTAAAATAATATATTTATTTGTAGAGCTTAATGTTGATGGATCAAACAGAAGACGGGGATGGTATGTCGTCGGAAAATAATATTTTACTCAAAAACGAATTTTACTAAAAATATTGGGTTAACAAAAACTTTTTTTTAAAACCGTTCCTGCAAAATTGTGAAAAATATACTCACATAGGCTTTATTGAAACTGTGAACGACACAATATTATAAGATACATAAGTAAATGATGATAAAAATGTATACAATATTTCTAATGTCGCAATAATCAATTTTTATTTTTGTTGCTTTTTTATTTTTTTTTATTCAAGTAGTTCATGCGTGAGTGAATTGTATCTATAAATTAGTGGATAAGCTTACCGAATACCAAGTAAACATAAACAATATTAACTCTAGTGAACTTCAGACGTCCAAATGGAAAGAAACATTTTGCTTATTGACTGCAATAATTGGTCAATGTCAAACGTCGATATTGACAGGATAATTTCAAATCTATTATTAGACGATTCTCGTTAAAAAATAAATAACTCGCATACGTCGTCGTGTGAATCGTCCAGATGACACTGACAATGGCCATTGTTAAAATGTTAATTATAATTTTATGAACGGCGCACATCATAATAATATAAACTATAAAGGCAGCAGGTACCTAACTATTTTTTTTTTCCACAAATACATACCTACGTCGAATACAGTGTTGTAACCCAGTCTATTTGCTCGGTGCTCCTAATGATGGCAATAAAGTATGTTTTCCTTTTACATTCGACAAACCTATAACTATGACATCATAATATTTCCATCAATGTATGTTATTTGCGTGTACTCCATAAGTATATATTATATTATGCTTTACGAAACACCTTAATATTATATTATTATATTATGTATATATACAACACGAAATTGCATGTTGAAAAATCAGCGAAAAAACGTGCAGTATTTTCGTGAATAATTAACTAATAATAATATTCTCGGTATACGCATTCTCACCCATTCGTAAATACCAGCACTGTGTTATTACGACAGACATAATATTTAACACGACGGAATAGTCCGTATTTTATGTATGAATTGAAAACAGTGTATTATTAAATAATATAATAATATATAATATAAAAATGGCTATTGATTGCTTTTTAACATTTTTTTCCCGTTTGCTCTTCCATCGTACTGGACTTAAGCTTACAAGGTTGTTACTCGCAAAGTTTCTTAAAAATAAATTTGGGTTTACGGTAGGTGCTACACACACACACACACACACACACACACACACACGTCACACACACGCACACGCAGACATGTATTTTTTTTTTTTTAATTTTGCTACACACCGATAACCTCCTGTCATGCCGGTAACATGTTCGAAAACATCTCGAATCACACGATAAAGCTCGGCGGTGGACCCGTGGGAAGCGAACGATCCGAAAGCCATATGGCTGCACGTTGGGCAAACAAAATATATGTGCCGCCGTCGTCGACGGAGCGTTCGGCCAGGTCTCCGTTTATTTTTCAGTGCTTTGGGGCTTTTTCGCTTTTATCTTTTCTTCGCGAAATCGACGGTACGGAGAGGGCGGTGGGAGGGGGTATTGTTTATTGTGGACTTTGTCGACACACGTCGCACGCATACGGTTAGTTCGATCACGAATGGAGCCGAGAGAAGCCAATATTATTTTATTCCACTCAAATACTCATTATATTATTAATAATTCATATTATTGTCCAGCGTAGTAAGCCTCTGCGTTCCGCTGGGAAATTATTATTGTCTCTCCGACGATTTTATTATATACACCGATAATAATTGCTTGGCGTCGATAATATTTTTTTTCCCTTTTTCATTTGCCCGTCAGTGTAGTAGAAACGTTATTTTCATGTCGGCGCGGTTAGAATTGACGTGCAATGACTTACAATTTCTGTTTTGCTCCCCCCGGATATCCGGTTGAATCGAAAGGAGAACTGGTGTAATCTTCGATTAGTCGTTTATCTTCCCCGGGGAGTAGAGGATAGTTTCTCGACGTTCGACGAAGTGGAAACAAAGTGTTGGTATTCTCGGTGGACTTTTACTACTATTATGAAACTTACGCACATATTTATACTTTATGGCAATAAACCAGTTTGACTATTTTTATTATTGTATTTTTATAAATAGTTATTTTCACATTTTTTTTTTCGGGATACAATATGAAGACGACGACATTGTACGAGCTTTGCACTATATATATAGTTATATAAATTGAAGAGGTTAAGGGATTTTTATGTTTTATTACCTAGTTTTAGATTCTGAGTGGAGCGTTGAATGAATAAATTTTACGATGATAATGTGTTTTTTTTATTTTTTTATACAAAATGATTTATAGTCGCAGAAGATATGCTTTGGTTTTCGACTTGAACGTATTTTATGGCGGGATAGTGAAAATTTAGATGATACATTTGAGAGGTAAAAATTATCAGTATTTTTCAAAATAGTCGGAAAAAACAAACAAAAAATTAGAAACGGAAATTTTCACTCAACAATACTTAAAATATTGATTTTCTTATTTTTAAGTAATTATTTAAAAAAGAATAACTGTAGATTCATGCAATTTTCACCAAATGTTTAAATTACCTACCGGTTTTGTACACTTAGCATAATTTTAAAAAATGTTTAGACTCTTTTTAAGCTAAACATTTGTAGTCATTTGACATTTTTTACTTTTTTTTTATATAAATATTGATAAAAAAAAATTTGCTTGCTCAAAAAGCTTGAAAATTGATTTGAAAGCTTTTATTATAAGTATTTAAAAATGTAAAAGGTACATGAACACGATTTTTTTTTTATAGATATTTAACGACGAAATTATATTTTATTTAAACATTTTAAACGATAGAGAACGATTTAGTTATTTTGTTGCAATTCAAAAATATTTTTGTGGGGATTTTAAATTTGTATGCATATACTATTACATTTTATATACACAATGACATTTTCAAAACATTTAGATTGATTTTATGCTAATGCCTATTTATATAGCACGAACCTATTCACACCGTTCTACGGCAAGGCGGTAGGTATTTACTCAAAAGTCAATAATATATTATATAATTAATTTAACATACTATTAGAATAATTAAACTTTAATAATAATAATAATATATAATAAATGCAATGATTTCGGAAAAAACGAATTCAACCCATTGTACCTTTTACTAATTGTAAAATAAATTACTATACAATAGCAGTATAAATACATTATGACATTATATACTTAAATATAGAATCCGCACAGAATCGTTTTTCGTATGTTCAACGATTTCTCGTCGAATTCAAATTTATTACGACCGTACATTACGCACCGACTTGCTTATGATTACGAGAAACACTCGACACCACTAAAAGCGGTTTTCAGATCTTCAGAGCTTCAGACCTACTCTCTCCCCCGTTTTCGTTGTAAATTTGTTTGCTATTTTCGTTGTCTGTCTTGGAGATTACCCACAATATATTAGCATTTGTTCGAGTTAACGACTCAAGTAGCATACGTGACTACTCAATTAAATCACCAGACACTTTGACTTGATTACATGTTGATACGTAAAGTTTAGAAATCATCATATAAGAATATTTATATATTTAACACGAACTCCTGCAATTTGAGCTGACGAAAGCTGCAATTTATGCTAATGAATTCGAAAGATGTCTGCGTTTATTTTCCGTGTAACAAAGGGAAAACAAGATGCATTAAATAAGATTGACTCATAAAAAATATGTATACAAGTAGTTTTTAACTATACTTATTTTTGAAAGGTGGCTGAGCTCTTATCTCCTACCGAGTTTACGAGCAATCGTTGTGAAGTATACCTATCACGACTACAAAATATAAAATATAACAATATATCGAAACTCATCTCAATCACTACGACGTCTTACTAATTGAATACACTATATGGGTTAGCTTATAGTAATAAAGGTACGGTAAAATAATCTTTTAGACAACGCTTTCACATCACGTCAAGTCGGTTGAAAATCATTATTATTCAATAAAATACCACAATACACCGTGGAAATTAAAATTCGTTTTTAGATGCTGAGCGGGGCGCGAGGGAAGTATTATATTGGGTAGTATACAATGAACGCCTGCGTTTTTATTTACAAAACACTTTTTGGGTTTGCAAAAGAAACTCAATCATTATTATTTCACACAGCGCCTTTGTACATTGAAAATCTGTACCACACGTGGTACTTTAGCGAAATCATTTTCCGAATTTTTTAGTACTATTGGAGTGTTGGAAATCATCGCGAAAAACAGCAAACTTACAGTACTACAATTTGAGTAAGTGGAGTTTTTATTTAAGTATTGATAATTTTTTAGTTTTCTTAACCAAAAATCGTAATCATTTTCGAATGCTGTGGTTTAATTAGGGTGTTTTTAGTTTAAAATACATAGAGTACAGACACTCCCCTGTACTATTGAATATTTATTTAATTCAACTACTTTTTTAATTGAGAAATTCAAAGAAAATTGCTAATATAATATATTTCTTTCGTGTAGGACTATATTTAGTGTAATTGAAGTAATAATTTAACATTAAAAATAATTAATTACGTCCACGAGCACCAAGAATCATAAGACTAGATTAAATGACAGATACATAATAATATTATAATACTTTATTTTCGATTGCATTATTAATATAGTTTTTAATTTTTATTAATAAATTACCATATCGGACACCTCTTTGTGGTAACCATCATGTATCCCACTATCGGTCATTGAAATTGTGTCCGCTATTCAGAGGGTTCCGTTTGTAGAAAATGTGTAGTTCGTTCCCTAAAAAAAAGTCCGCTATTTGGAGGTGTCCGTCAGGGGAGGTTTCACTGTATATATATTATGTATATAAGTATCTTACCTCAATGTCGATAGTAATAATATACTAAATACCAAAGTATTTCATAATTATATTATATAATATAGTATAAATTATTATAAGATAATTTTAAGCAATCATGGTTCCATTTTTGTTTTATGAGTAGGTTAACAAAAATGACATTTATTTATTGCCTATATGTTTACATCAAATAAGCTAAAAATAGAAAAAAGATAATTTTTATTTTGTTTATTACTGTTAAAACGTTCATCGTCGAAATCGGATTATATTTCAGTACCTCAAGCTTATGAATATTATGAAAAATAGATATTTTTGACGGGGGTGGACTCGTAAAAGTCCAAAGTTAAATTTTAACGAAGGTCATTTCATAGGTCTGATCTCCGATTTCTAAATGTCCTCAATCAATGTGCCCAAGCAAAACGCATACAGTGATCGATGGAGAAAAAAAAACACAATAATTTAAAGCTATATTTTACATTTATATTCGATCGGCCGCCTCATATAGTGCCCCGGTCGCCGAAAACATATGAAAACGAGTAAAATAGAAAAACGAGATTTACGCTTGATTATTGCGAACTATACCTACCTATACGATTGGACATCCAATATTGAAATGTCTGAAAACGCCGCCGCCGTCAGGTAGTCAAACGTTGTCTTACTCGTGTATGTTCTGCATATTGTGTTTACTTTGCCGCGGCAGTCGTCGTACGGGGGAAAAAAAAAGCATAATAACGTATAGTCGTGCGGTAGACGAAAACCCACATTCATTTAAGCCGCACCGATTTCCACCGCCTCAAGTATAAAATAATACAATATTATACGCGTGCGACAAATCGACACGATTTTTTTGTTCGCATTGACCTCCGTGCGGCGGGTATATAGTGAGTCGATTATTATAATAATAATAATACCACGATGTCGCGTGTGCCGTCCTCCTCTGCGCCAAAGGTCCTGATTTTCTTTGCCGTTCTATACTTCGTCCTCGGCTACCGTTTGGCTCCGTCCTGTGGGACCCTTATAATATACTGCACGCGACTATCCTCGATCCTCGAGCCCGCGCCGCAAATACGCGCTCCTTCCTCTCCTTCGCCAGCCCCACGTCGCGGTACTTTGGATATCAACCACCCCGCTCGCGTGTGGCCCCGTCTTGTACACGGCGCATTGCGCTCGGAAACCCTGGCGGACAGAATACAGTCGGTGCCCGATTTAAAGTTTCCCGAGAAAATTATCGACTCGACGCTCCAGTATTCTACTTTCCTGCGTTTCCTCGACACTCCGCGCTAGCGCATGCTCTGCAGTTCGTCTCGTCCCCTCACGCGTGTCTCCGACTGTGCAATCACTCTCGATCGCCCCCACAGATAGCGACTATACTACAATATAATTGCAGGTAGTTCTTGGCCACCAATAAGACCGAGTTATTCTGCAGTTCACTTTTTGTTATTATTATGTTGTTTGAGTTCTCTTCTCAAGCAAATAATAATATTATACAATATCGGGTCTATATGATAATATTATAATATAATATCAATATTACTCGCCGTACATAACGTCGGCTGCAGTGCGGGCGACCGGAGAAAAAAGGTATTTTGTTCACCCGACCGCGGCGTGAATCGACGACAAATAACCGACCTACGGCAGCTTTTTCGCTATAATAGCATCGCCGCAGCGAGACACAGACAATCCCGACGGCCGTCGACGAGACACGCCGATAGATATATATGACGTATACGCATACGCGCGTATATAGACGATCGCGGGGAGTCGCGGAATGATTTTTTTTTTTTTTTTTTTTTAGTATTTTTTTCCATGCCGACCGCGTCACCGCCGCCGTACAGCGCAAACGGGGGGCGCGCGTGGGAGTATTCGCGACGACAACGGAGCGGGATGGCACGAAATCGATAAGGATTACCTGAACGTATGGACACGTAAATAAATGTACGACGTATAAGGGTACACGCGCTCGCGCGCGCGAGAGAAAGAGAGGGGCGTATACGGCCGAGGAGAAAATCGCGCGCGAGCCGTAAAACATATCGCCGTGTTATAGGTTGCGACGGACGGACGGTCGGACCGTCGGATTATAATATTATTGTTAATAATAACAACTAATACTCGTAATTATCGTAAAAAATCCGACTTCAGAATCGCGCACCGTTTTTTTTTTTTTTTTATTAAATAGATTAACCCCGTTCACCCGGTGCGCCCAGTCGCATAATATTTGCCTACGGTCTAAATTAAATTTAAAAAAATATTTTAACTTTATTTTGAGGTGTACAAGACCCGGGAGAGTCGCTCGCTGTTGTATAATATAGCGTAATAATTATAGATAGGTTTCGCGCGCATCTCGTAGTTATATCGAGACGTGTGCCTGGATGTGTTAGTATTTTAATTTAATTATATTAAGTAAGTCGTTGCGTACAAATTATGATTTTGTGCGGATTCTATTTCTAAAGATATATATTATATAATAATTTATTTATATTACAATAATTAGTAATATCCCGCACAGGCTGAATTGTTTTTTTTTTTAGAACATCGCATAATATACAATAATGTATCCTAATAATACAATAATTGAAATATTATACCCGACGAAATAACTAAAATTGTCAATGAAAGAAAATGTTGAACTTCAAATATTGTGGATATGTATTTTGATATTTCTAGATTTCCGTTACGAGGAACTTGAAAGAAATGAGGCAATTATATGATTTCAAGTCTTATACCTGTATTAGAAGTAAATTATTAAAAAAAACATAAATCGAAAAAAAAAAAACAAAAAAATATCACCATTGTCACAATAACGTCTATAACCATCACGAAAAGCACCAAAGTTCTTTGAAAATTAAATCATATCTGGGAAATGTTACAAAAATATTTGGCGAAAAATGCAAGTCTCCGCGGGGATTCATTTTTGAATTACAACAATAATAATTATTGTCCTGATTATTTCGAAAAGTGCTGAGATTTTTTCTACTCTTTTCATCCCAGATTACCGACTAAATCCTATTGGCTACCATAGGAACCGCCCTCAAAGTCTAAGCACAAAGCATTTTTACTGGTCCTAAAGCTGACGTCGTCGGCCACGAAATAGAAAACCAACATCACACTGCGTATGACCAACACATCCATCATCCAGAGTTAAGACTCTAAAATATAAATCGGCTACCCGCAGCTATAGTAATATTATAGTCATCGTGTTCCATATTTTAACGAACGACAATATATTTTAATATGCTAGACCGCGGCAGCTGCAATATAATAATAATATTATACATCCTTTACGGTATGATACGGTATGTGGTCAGTGTTGATACGTCGTACGTTACCAGTACAGTTGCAGGTCTTCGGTTTACGGCGGACTAAATTATTATTCCCAAAACTCGCAGACCGTTGTCGATGGTCCCCTTCGATCGTGTGCGGGTCCGATATAGTAGTCTGATATCGCAGTGATCGCATTAGTAGTCGTTTATAACTCTAAATAGCTGGTACCTGCGGTCATCGTGGTAGCCGCGACGGTTTAGCATAGTAACCGCACACTTTCGTCTCGCACTTACTAATTAGTAATTATATTATAATATATTATTATATTATACGCGTATATTATATGTATATCGCGTTGTGTGCGCGCAGTTTCCGAAAGGTCAGAGAAATACTCGTAAAAAATGATTTTTTTTTTTCATTCTTTTTACGCTAAATTCGTGACCCTCGGCCGCGTACGGACGCGATCGACGACGACGACGGCGGCGGCGGCGGCGGCGTGACCTTTGCACGTAGTGTTATATCTATATGTATTATTATTGTGTGTACGTATATATATATATATATATATATTATAAGAATCGCTAACTTTAAAAAAGTACGAAAACATATTTTGCAGAAGGTTCACCGTGTATATATACATAATAATAATAATATATATTATAAAACAGCGTTTTTCGTCGTGCAGCGTAGTGCGATCGCATAGCGTGAATTAATGTTTCCGAGCTTGAATTATTGACACGCGCATACGGTTTTTTTTATCATTATTATTATTATCATTCTAACACGGTACAATCGGTACATATGATAAATCTGCGCACGTGCGCGTACGTTTACGGTGCGCTTTTTTTTCTTTTTTTTCTGTCGCGTATACCTACCAATTTCAACTGATCCGAAACCGTTCAATAGGCATATTATTATTATTATTCCGTCGAATTGATTGTGCCTATAATGTATATTGTACACCACCTCGCTATCACCCGCGTACGGTTGTTTTTATGTCGGCGCGTATGCGTTTTTGTCGTCCAAGATTAATAGCAGCGCACACTGACACGTTTTTTTATGAGAATATCGAATCCGCGCTAAATCAAGTCTGGCGGTACCTATATACGTATAATGTATATTATTAATTTGTCTGAGGGGTGATACTCTAATTTGAGTGGCAATTGATTTCAATAAATAAAGAAAAAAAAAGTCCTTTATAAGTGTGTGTATATAGGAACAATGGCCGTAAAATCTCGTCTGAAGGTGATGATATATAATATATACGACAAAATTGAAAATTACAGATTCGTTTACATCCTTTTTTTTGTCGTTGCTGTTGTTGTTAGTCTCGTTAAAACTTTACTCGAGTTAAATTGGCACCGTTGTTAATGTCTCGGTGAGCTTGACCATAAATTCAAGTGACAGAGTTCTATCGCAAAAAGCCTAATTATTGTCGACGCTTAATTAATCTTACCTATAGAGACGATAGAAATTATGGTGCTGATGATGATGATGACGATCTTATAATGAGTTCTGACGAGTACCTATGCCTACCTATACGTATTTTATATGTGTTTCGTTTAATTCATCGGCTATTTAATAATAATATATATTTTAAGATTATATTTACAATTGTTTTAATATTTATTTAATTTAATAATGTATTGGAACCGAAGCGGGTTTTCATTTTTAAATATTAACATTGTTTTAAATACAAATAAAATATCTTATTCTCTATATTCGCCGGGAAGTTTTTGTGATCGGAAAGTTATGGTTATAACATTTCAAAATATTTATGACCAGAGTACTAAACAATAGTGTATACATTTTTAAACCAACTGTACGCACACTTTAAAACTATGGGGTATTAGTTTAAAGAGGGTATGTGCCTAAAAAAAAAATTACGAAAAATAAAACGTTTTATTTATTTTAATTAGTCTATATTATTATGATAAAAACGTGCTATATTATGGTCCATTTGGTAACTACATGCAAATGGTAACTTCTGGACCCTAACGACCTCACGCAGTGTTATGTATATTATACTGTTTTAATAATTCTGTCCTAATGTTATGCTAATACATATTGTGACCGGACGTATTTACCATAATTATTCTTACACGGGTAAATCTTGACACAATGTTCGCATCACGAATTTCGTCTCACCATGTCTCTTATAAGCTATGCTATCAGTCGTAGTTTCTCGTTAAATTTTGGTGTAAGAGTTACTCTATTAGCAGTCACTCGAAGTCATCTGTATGTTAGAATGTATACCATCGAGAGTAGGATAATATATTATTTTGTAAATGTTATAAATATTATAATGACATATTGTGAGTAGGTATGTGACAGGTATTTTAATAATATATGTTGCGAGTATGTGACAGGTGTATAATAATATGTACCGAATAAAACAAATTTAAACGAAAATTCAAAATATATTATTATTATTGTACCCACTGTATACACCCATCACGAGCGTATTGGTCTAATTACAACGGTGTTCGACGCATTACCATACATAGTAATTTATATTTTATGGTACGGCTTACAGTACGTTTAAAGACAATTAATGGTAGCAGGTATCGCTATTTCGTTCAAAATTAGTTCTGTCCTGGTGTACTCACATTTTGGAAATCCCAGTCTAGTGTGTTCGGCCCACAGCCATTTGCCTTGGAAGTAGATGTTATCCGATTGTCGCAATCGAATAGGACGCATTTAAGAATAATAAATAATACAGTTATTACATATCAATAAATATTAATATCGTTTGTTTGGCGATTTCGACGCGTCCGAGTCGCTGCGATGCGAACGCTAAATACGCATCATATTTTTTTGATTATATTAATTTGAAAAACAACAATAATGATAAAAAAAAAAAAATGTAATGGAATATATTTTAAGATCTTGTCGGATTCGTATAATTATTATTATTATTATCGTTTTTTCGGTAGTGGAGGAGGACTCGATGACGAAAAAAAAAATTCTAACGAATCGCACACATTTTTTATTTCACTTTTTTACTATTCATGTTTTTTGTCCAGCGCGCACATTCAGAACTTTCCGTGTTACAGCGCGAACGCACACTATGAATGAGTAACGCGACGCCGTAGCCAATGCGGTACTGGTGGCGAAATCTGTAATTATTGTGCGATTCGGACACCCGGTAGTGGTAGTAGTAGTGGTAGTGGTAGTGGTAGTAGTAGTAGTAGTAGTAGTAGTAGTAGTAGTAGTAGTAGAAGTAGTAGTACGCCTTTTTTCTTCTTCGTATTCTCTTTCTCCTTCTGCGCTCCTTCTTCTGCTTCTTCTTCTTCTTTACAGCTGGTTAAATTGTACCTTTTCTCTTTATTTTTCGCCCTTTATTTATTTATT
This sequence comes from Neotoxoptera formosana, assembly GCA_022818045.1. Lineage (NCBI taxonomy): Eukaryota > Metazoa > Arthropoda > Insecta > Hemiptera > Aphididae > Neotoxoptera > Neotoxoptera formosana. The sequence continues at coordinate 49,933,733 of CM040633.1, forward strand.
TATTATTGTTATTATTATTAAAATTATTTTTTATTTATTTTTTTTTTTTTTGGCAAACACAACCACAACTACTGTCAAAACAGTATGCAAATGTTTCGAATGAAATTCTATCTTTATTCGCTCGGTGTCTCGTATTCACCTGATAATAAAATATATAAATAATATTACTATGCTTTTTAGATTCATAATGGTGTACAGATACTGTTGACAACAATATTTAATCGATTATTTATACACTATTGCGTAAATGTTAAAAGTTATTACTAAATGTTATGAGTCTGAAAAAGTATAACCACTGACATTTATGAACTATATTTTATTCCAACCATTTAAATCACTGTATTCTCCATTTTAGTAATAGTTGGTGACAGTACAAATATATGATATAATGCAGACGTGTCGTGAAAAAAGTATAAGTCTACAATTAATATTGTTTATAAAACGCATAGGTAGTTTGATTGTTTTCATAATTAGTGCGACCTAACATCCTAAATGTTTTAGTACATACCTAACACTAAATATTATTATATTCGTTGCAAAAATGTACAACAATAATTTGGAATATTTAATTTAAAGAATATAATAATATTGTAATATTATTGTTTTATTTTTATTATGCCCGGCTACCTAGATATAAATACAACATTATAATAAAAATGGTACACATTCCAATAAAAAATAAACAAATACTAAATCATATTTAACTATACGGAAAATTATTTACTTATTTAAATCCGACTAATTCATTATAAAGTAGATTTTAAAGTAATTACTAATTAATGTACATTATTGTATACAAGATAAACCTTTTTTAAATTTTGTTTAAAAAAAAAATTATACGTTTTTAAATTTTTTTTTTCATAATTTGTGGTAAAAAGGATACCATTAATCATATGCATTACCATTGTAATATTACATTACAATATTCGCACAACTTCATGAACTAGGACTGACTTTTCAATTAATTAACATACCCTGTATGTACCATATTGTATGTATCATATATTTTTACGAAGAGTTAAAATCCATAGACCTATAATAATACATCTATAGACTATTTATATTGTATTAGGACAATTGAAAATCCATAGTTTTTAATTTAGAAAATATTAAAATTAAAATCTTTATACGTCAATTCATACCAGTTCAACACACATTATTGTGGCCTAATATGGATACTTGTATTAAACAATTTATAAAATGTTGATTTGTAAAATATATTCATAAAGAATTATAAAACTAGGTTGCCTACATCACGTTGCATTTTAATCATTAAGTTGTGATTTTAATGAGATAATTTAAAATAAACTGTCCAGTTTATAAACTAAAAAATAAAAAGAGAATAAATGAGTAAATAAAATTCAGTTGTGAATGATAAGTTATTTTTAATTAAATTGTCTTTGTTGGATAAATAATCTCCGTATACGTAATATATGTTTAAAGACAGTATTCATAGTTGTTATTACCTAGTCATTTTATGATTTTATATCTGCAAAAAATGAACACTTATAATGGTCGGTAGATTAATTAATAAATAAATATTCTACGATAGCTGCATAAGAACTTTGTACAACGTTCATATTGTAGCGAGTGTTAAGTCTTAGATTGAATCATTATGTATAGATAAACATCTCTCGAGAATATCGATTCGTTGACCACGTAGAAGAGGACATAGTTGTAGGTACATAATTAGAGTTCAACAAACTATATGTTTATTTATGGACCATACCTAGTGGATAAACCATGGTCCTTTTTTAATTTTAATTAAATATTATATTAGAATTGAGAAGTTATTAACAACAACGCAGTATTTTACTCTTACGTGATACAAATAAAAGTTCATCATATTGATTTGATAGAAGAAGTTGAAAAGTTTTTTCTTGAACGAATACAATAAAATTTTTAATACATCTATATTACATAATATATTCATGCGTTCATAAAGTATATCGTATTATATGTGAGTGTTTTTCATAACAAAAAAAAAACAGGTGGTGTTTATTCTGTGCATTGGTTGTTTTTTGTTTGTTGAAATGTCCAAAGTAGAATGTAGATAGGAATTTCATTTACCCGAACGACTCTGGGAAAATACGGTTGCAGAACAATATGCAAAGGAAATTTTATTTGGGATGCGGAAAAAACGACACAAGTTTGCCAGTTAAATTGAACTTTTTCAATTTAAAAAAAAATAACCGAATTCGCTCCTCCGCACAACAACACAACTTTTTTGACAGCCAAAACATTGGTCCTCTCGTTCGATATAGTGCCAAGGGTGTATTCAGTGTACATTGTACATATTATATAGGTACGTAGATCGAATGGTGTTAAATTACATAAACAAGAAAAATAAGTACCTAATAATAATAGTAATAATAATAATAATAATAATAATAATAATAATAATGTGATACAAAATGAATAGCCCAGTAGAAGAACCATACACAATAAAGTGACTCATTTAGTTTCGGTACAATAATTGGACAACCTCAAAATAAAGAATGAGAGATAGATGGATAGATGTAGTGAGTGAGAGGGGAGAGAGAGAGATAGAGAGAGAGAGAGAGAGAGAGAGAGAGAGAGAGAGAGAGAGGAAGGGAGAAGGAGAGGGAGAGAGCAGCACGCCGGCGTTAAGGGTTCAAAATCAACAGGTACATTATGGAACAGCTCTCCCGATCTGCAACTGTTTGCCGATTTCTTTCTTTTATAATTTTCTTTTCTGTTATCTTGATGATCGTTGTGCACAATTGTAGTTGTGGTGTCGTCGGCGTTCTGTAATTATATTATAGTATAAGTACACTCAGAAACACTTCGGTATTGTGGACGTTTATTTATTATTATTATTTTTTTTTTTTGGTGGGGAAACGCGTGTCCTTCGCGTTTCGACGTGTGATGTTGTTATTTCATATTATCGCGTTGTTACAGGCAGCTATAGCGCATGTTGGTTGTTAGGCTATATGTTAGCGGGTATGATATAACGAGTAGCGGCAGCGACGATGTTTTTAACAATATTATGTTTTGTGAGCAGTGTGCTATGTATGGTCCAATTATCCACACACATGCACACATATAATATATACATATATTATAGCTAATCTAATCGATAAAGTTCGCCTTGGCCTATAGAAAGTCCAAGATTCTTCGCACACAAAATATATTAAAATAACAAATAAACGTACTTGCATATACATATGTGTCCATGTACACACACTCACTAGCAATCCCCCCCACCAACCCACCCACCCTTAGACACCTAACACCCCTTACCCCTTCCTCACACAAACATACACACCTCCAAAAGCCCACCCCATTCACATACATATACAGACGCACAAACACACACATATACACATTACAATAACGTGTACTTGAAAATATTTAAATGGGTTGGTTATGTGGTCGCCGAATCGATAAAAGTGGAAGCACGCTGTGTAGAGTGTGAGAGAAAGGGTGAGAGAACGAGAAAGGAAGAGAGAGAGAGAGAGAGAGAGAGAAAGAGAACCGAGTTAGGGAGGTAGGAGAAAGAGGGAGCGAGGGAGGTGGGAGAGAGAGAGACAACCGAGTGATGGAGGTAGGAGAAAGAGGGAGTGAAGGAGGTGGAAGAGAGTGTGGGTGTGAGAGAGTGAGATGGATAAAGTGTGTGTATGAGAGAGAGAGAGAGAGAGAGGGTATGACGCGCGCCCGGTTTTATCCCGGCACTGCACTACGCATCAAAAGGTTACCATGGAAACCAGTTAATACGACCACTCTCCGCTACCATACGCCGTTCTATCGCGTCTATTCTCTCTCTTTCTCACTGTTTTTCACTCGCTTTCTCACCGCCACTGCCTTTTCCGCCCATCGCGAATACCACCACCCATCCCGTACTCGCGCTCTTTCCCGTGAACTATCCCTCACCGCTTGCACTGGCACCGATCCTGACAATCCACCTTGCCCCCCACCGCTGTTGTCCCTGCCACACAACGCGTCGACCGCGCGCGCCATCATTCCCCCGGCCGCCAATTTAGGCTTCATCTCGGCAAAATCTGTCCCGTGTCTTGACCCCTACGGTCCTACACTCACCCCGTCGAACCCTTTTTACCTCTTTCACTTTTACCTTCTAATTATTATTATATCTCATTTGTGGAATGATGGACGGCGCGGTTAATGCGCCAAAGGGAAAAGACGGGACAACGAGATGGAATATATAATACACAACGACGATGACGAGCGAAAAACAGAAAGGGAGAGACAGCGAAAGACAGCTATATGAGGCGATGGAGAGAGAGAGTGGGTGAGAGAAGAAGAGGAAAGAGAAAAAGCTCACGCATTTATATCGAATAAGTCTTCGGTTCTTCCCCGTCGCCCCTCCGCTGACTGCTATCTCGTCTACTCACCTCCGACCCCGATAATTCATGCCGCACTTAAGAAAACACGTCATTTTTTATGGGCTCATGAATTTTAATCGCGACTTATCTCTAACGGACACAGCACGTATTTTTATATGTGTTCCGACATTTCGTATATTTTCTTGCTCCTCCTCTGCAGCCACGACGAGTAAGGGTTTTAATTCGCATATTTCTCTTGATCAATGTTAACATGTGATCGCGTATGCGCGAGTGTGTGTTGTGTGTGTGGCGCGCCATCGTTATGTTGTGTGCAGAGCGTTATAAAAAACTGAGTTTTTCAATACGAAAAAAAAAATACATAATATTTCGCCTTTTACCTATGTCAAAGGTCCTTTGCCGTCTCGTATACGTAATGACGGCAGTGCGCATTTCCACGAAAAAAATGTCTGTCGACGAAATTGCACCCAATCCGTCTTCGTCGTCGAATTTATTTAAAACTGCCGCGGCAAGTTAATATCATATATCGAGTTTTGCCCGGGCAGCAAATAAAATATAAATCGAAATATTGAATTATTACTGGCAGCAATCTCGGTAATGAAATCGTGTTGGAAATCTTCGCGGTACGTTTTTATTTTGTCGCCGGATTTCGTTCGTCAGTCGCGAGCTCGCGGGGAATCGGTTTAGCACGAAAAATATTGCAAACGGGCCGCGGGCCGCAGTATTCCGAGTGCAGGCGAGTGCAGCAGCACTACCGCATGACGATATATATATTTTTTTTAAATTCCGACTAATAATAATATTGTGTACGGTTCCAAATACAATTAATACACGACACTGCGTATACGATATAATGCGCGGTACACGCGGTAAATAAATTTGATTGATCGCCGCGGCGGTATAATAATACACGTACTATTATGTATACAAAATAATATATATATTATAATATTATTATTTCGATTTATTTTCCACAAAACGTCGGCGGCCCGAACCGACGTGCGCGCATTTCGGCCGCGTAATAATATATAACGTATTATAGATCACCGCGATTACTATAGTTAATTAATTGTCAACCGACTGGCTCGGCGCGCGTGCACGGTCCGCGGGCTGCAGTGCGTGTGTATACGTTTTACCGGTATATATTAGTGTCCGACGTCAATGCTGATTTATCGCATCGATTGTATTATTATATTATAATAATATTATTATGTGTTCGCTGCTATCTGTTTGCATATTATCCGCATTCGCCAATATCCGTTTTCCTCGGTCTCGCGTTTAACATCATCATCATCATTATAATATTATTATATATAATATGGTTCGTCGTAAATATTGTTGTGTCGGCTATATACGCAGTACGCACACAGTTCATATTATTATTATTATTATTATTATTTATCCTCGTCTGATATAATAATAATACGCGTGGTGTACCTATATAATAAGTACGCGTTTATCCGACGACGTTTTGTAAAAATAATAATAATCGAAAATGTAAAACATTCGTTTATTATAATATATTCATTACGTTTTAAAAAAAGCGTACGTCGTCTTAGTCGACGAGATCGCTCTGAACTGACAAAATATAGAGTATGAAAGCCGACTATTATTAGGCGCTGTTTTATAGTATTTTACACGATTTTTATTCGTTGTACCTTATATTATATATTATAGAGGTATTCGAGTGTTTCGCGTGAACAACGAACACCGCGATGACGTCTTCTTTATGTATATTTGGATAAAATCATCGATTATTATTGGAGATGCATTGTGTTTATTTAGTACATTTCACTGCAATATGTTTTGTAAACTAATAATTTATTGCAATATTATATATGAACGGTACGAAAAATATACATATATTGTATACTTTTAAAGTTTTTTTATCACTCTGTTGTTCAATTTTATGTTTATTGTACAAATATACCGTATTTTTAATAAATAAAGCCAAAACACATAACATGCCAATTATTTTATTACGTCAACCGAGTTTTAGTTCATTTTCAAAGTGAATGAACCATATAGTACTTGAGTTTTTCATATTATGTTTAAAACAACGATGATCAGGGCCGTCCTTAGGACATGCGGTGCCTAGAGCTAATGAAAAATTGCTGGGCCTTAAATTGCAGATTAATTCGGACAAAAAATGAAATCAATAAAATTTAATGCAAACTAAAATTTAAAACTTAAGTTATTATTAGAATAGTTAAAATTAGTTATATAAAATATCAAAATAAAGTTAATTTAACCCTTTTTAGGACATTTATTGAAACATACATGAATACAGTAAGCTTAATTAAATGGTAATAAATAATATTATAATACAATATTGTACTATCGGTTGAATTGACCTTTTATCGAATTTAAAAGGAAATATATCATTTATACATTATATGCTTTTTTTTAATATATTTTTTAATTTTGAAGTAAGTTATGAGCATTTTAAAACGGTACATTTTTTATTTTACATTTTAAAATGATCATAACTCACATCAAAATTAAAATATCAAAAAAAGTTTACGTTGGCCCTTAGATAATTATTTTTCCAAAAAACTAACTAAAACGGAGTACTTACTAATAATACATATTATACTCGTTTGGAACAAAACTGAACGATATGAGATACTCCACACGTGAGCGTTCTCGCCGGTAGAGGATAAATCTTTACCGTCGACTTTTTTTTATAATTTCCAATAACTGGTAAATTTGATATTAATTGAGTGTTTTTCTTTCTCTTACAAACTGTAAGTAGGTAGCAAAATATATAGTACGTATTTTGTGATGATTAACAAATTATTATTGATTCGTTATCTAATGTCATATTTTTTTTTTTTTGTTAGTATCATCGGACATTTTGTTCAATTGATTGACCTAATTGCGCAAATATACTGTCCCGAAGCCATACTTTAATTTTGAAATTAGAACAATATTGTTCGTGGCTTGTAATTTTGCTCAGCTTTGCTTATCCTATAAAGCGTTTTAAAGGCCCAATATAAATGCTCGAATTTGTATATAGCATTTGGTAACAGCGAGACACCGTCTAGGGTTAAATTGTTTGACGAATTTCTATGGAACAGATAATAACATATATAGGGCCCAGTATGAAGCTTAACGAACCAAGTATTGTTTGCACAACTTTTCAGCGTGGCAGCATGTCCGTTTGTATTTTCCTAGTCTGTTCATAAATTATAATAAACACGCGTGAATCGACCGGAGTGGTTTTAGAATGTGTTTTATAGCTTACGAGCAAATTAATAACTTGTCCGATTCGTGTTTAATAATTTTCCAGATTATTAATAAATATAGGTTAAATTATAAAATAAAATAGTTTTTATTTTTATAAAATAATTACGTATGTTTGTAAGTATAGTAATGCATATTATCTAATATTTTATTCTATTTTTGTTCTCTTTTATAATTCTACTGTTTTATATAAATGTAACGAAAATTCGTCTGTTTGACACAGTTATATTATGTCTGAAACATCAATATATTCATGTTTATATTAAAATCAATTATTCGTTAAAAAAAAACTATAGCTATAAAGACATAACTGAACAGGATGAAAATCACCAAGCATGACCTCCATTTTATCCTTCAACAATGAATGAATTATTAAAATACTAATGCTCGGAATTTTCAATCATACCTTTTTTTTATCAATTGATTAGTAGAGGGTTTTTTTTTTAAATGTTGATGTGTTTAAATCAAAATTCAAACCAGTAGTTTCTGAGCTATAAAAATGTACACCTATATAATAATGATAATAGTCCTTAAAAATTAGTTTACAGAAATATAAAATACTCGACAAGAGGTATTGATCAAGTACCTACTTATTATATTTGAGCAATTTTTATAAATTATAAAATATTCATAGGTTATTATAAATAAGTAAATACAACAATTTTAAAACTACCCATATCTTAAATATTTATTAATCATGGACATAATTGAACAATGTCAAACAAATTTAGATACGTCAACATTTGTCAAATCGTCTGCTTATCAACTTACAGCAGTAAGCAAAAATGTTGGTTCTTAATTGAAAAAATCAGTTTGTATCGCCACAGGACACGCCTTAAACGGTATGAAAAAATCAGGGTAATCATATACATTAGGTCGGTACTAAAAAATTCCAAAAATCAGAATTTGAACAAATTCAATATTAATACGGGGGTTGAGATCGTGGTCAGTGAATCACCCCGTGTATATTTAGTCTGGGTATTTATATTCGTTATCGTTAAGCGCTATATAACTTTGAAACTAATCGTTTTTGAGTAAATTTTTAACGAATACAACGTTAATAATTAAATAGCGTAAAGTTTTTCACTACCTACCCGCCTGCGATGAATTTGACAATGTAAATGATTGCCTACTCGTGCGGAGTATTTCATTATATTTATATAAATGTATTTTAAATCGTTCTTTTGCTAATAAATTATTCGTATCTATTTTTCGAAGGCAACACATTGTTTATTTACGAATTTTTTTTCGACATAACTATGCTAATACATCGCGGAGGGCGCAAAAGTGAATCATGTCCTTGTGACTGTTTCGCTATATAACAATATATATGTTGTTCAATAACGCAACTCTATAGTCGGAACGGCACAAATGGAAAGCTTACACTACAAACCGATCAAACCTTTGTTTGGCATTGTATGCGTATTATTATTTAATGAGAATTCGCAGTCTTTTGCAAAACTGCACGTTTGCTCGTTTCGAATGGGTACTATACACTTTTCGGGATTAGCTTTATTAAAACACCCACAAACAGACACACACACACATACACACACACACATTTGCGCGTAAGCCGAATATCCGTCGGAAATTCTTCCGATTCGGTGGTGAATTTACGACGATAATAATATAATATAATATAACGACATTAATTATTGTTTATCATTATTATTGTTATTATTATATACGCTGCACTCGCTTGTTGTTCCAGCTGGACGGTCGGATGTTGGCGGGTCAGATGAAATGCGTCAGCGGCGGGGTCGGCAGAAACATAGCGGACGCTTTGGGCCGGTTCGGGCACGACGTCTGTTTCTTGTCCGCGGTCGGGGACGACCCCAACGGCCACTCGATAATCAAATCGCTCGAACACATAGTATTAATATCATATTATTATTGTTGTATATTGCAATTATTAGGTATCTCCGCTTGCCGTTCTCCGCGATTGAACGCGATCGAAGTACCGCGATTTCGTTGGTTTGCGATTTCATTTGCTTGTTTGTTTGTTCACAGAACACGGACACGATCGCCGTGGTCGGCAATCAGTCGACGTCTTGGTGCGTGGTGTTACAGAACCGGCAAGGCGACTGCATGGCGTGCATCGGCGACATGGAATGCCACAGGCGAATATCTATTGACATGGTAATAATAATAACTGACGGGCCCGCGGGTCGGGTTATAATAACAATAGTATTACATTTTATAGTCTATATTCTCTTTGAAATATTATTGTCGAAACGATTTAATACCGGGCGAGTGACGCAGTCGCACGCATACCGCGGTATAGCAGCCGTCTATCCGTGCGGTATAAGTACTTGCCGTGTACGCCGAGTACCCAAAATCCGCAGTCGAATAATTCGTTTCCCCGTCCGTTAATCGAGTTTCTAGGTACCTGTACCGTCACACAGACTTTTCAATCATCACGCACCGCGGATTCAATCACTTATTCAATCGTCGAGTTCTCGCTCGCTCTGTCGAGTCAATATTTTTTATTGCTTCGACAGGATCGAGTGTATATACTCGACTACCGCACCTACACGATTAATATCCATTAATTCTAAGGCTTTATTCAGTCGTATAATATTTTTTATTTATGTTTGCAACAATAGAAATTACGAACTTAATTTAAACATAATAATATTTTGATTAATTATTCAATGCGAAAAATGAATACATCAAAAATAAATCAATGAATTAATATTCGTTGAATAAATTTAAATATACGATATAAACAAAATGCTGAATGTTAAATAACTAAATGTTTTTACCCATGACATATTATATTACATAAATATATATTTTTTTTATTATTGATCTTTTTTTTACAACTTCGGGGACAATAACCATTAATTACACTGTGTTTACATATTATTTTAATGTAAGGTTAGCTAATTTAACATATTATAATAATGCCATAATAGCACTTAATATATAAAATAAAATAGAGTGGAAAAATTGTCATTTGATTTACTAGAGCGTTACTAATTTAATTGTATTAAAATTTAATTTATTTGATTTTAAAAACTTAGTAAATGAATTGTTTTGGTTCGGGTTTGGTCTTAGAGCCAAAATTATAATATTATAATATAACAACTGATTATACACAACGAGAAAATATTAAATAAATTATGCAGCCACCTATTTTACATTTAATTTAATTTCTTAAAAAGGCTATTATTATATACATATTCACATTCACATAGATATCATACCTTTAGGGGAAAGGACATTAAAAGTTTATTTACTTAAGTTTTTATGATTGCGACAAAAATAATGCAAGTGGTACCTATTCAATAAATCTAAGTAGTAAAACATTCATTTTAACTTAATGACTTGATAAAAATGAAAGTTTTTATAATTACTTTTATTGTCTGATGAAATAATATTAATATTAACGGACTGCGAATTTAAAATTAATTATGGTACTTAATAATATTATTTTGTACCTATATATTATAACGTTTAGTTTATACTTTATAATAATAATACAATTGTTTTTCATTTTATTGTGAAACTAAGAAAAAATTAAAAGAAATTAATTTAGAAAGTTGTCAAGTACGATCATCGAACAAATATATAACAATGTAGAATACAATTACTCAAAAGTTTAGTTTCAATTAATTCTATCAAAAAGTTTGTAATTTGAGAATCGAGTCGAATCTTGTGAAACACGATGTTGCATTATATATTTTTAAATTGCCATTGCCTATACCTACTTATAACTTATATCTATCTCATATTTCTATAGCAATCAATTTCGGCACTAGTACAATAACTATTATAGCGTGTCAAAGTCATTTTTAATTTATTATGTTCAGTTTTTAAATTATTATTGTTTATCGCTCTGTAAAAAAAAATGACAAGTATAAGATTGTGGATATAGGTATCAGTTGGTTTTTACAATAATGTTTGATTTTGATTACTCTTTTCAGTTTAAATTCTTTTGAGGTCTTGGAGACTTAGTGCTGTGACAATAGTTGAAATGATACATGTAACACTATTATAACCTGCACATTTTATAATAGAAAATTATTTTGATCCCATGCATTTTTTCGACTAAATGCTCAGTAATCATCATTATTAATAAAATCAATTAATAAACACGATTATTACTTTTTACGATTATTACTTAAATCATATAATAAGTCTACTACATTTGTACCATGATCAACCTAATTGATTCGATTGTACTATATATATAGTTTGTAGATTAGAACAATACGTCTTCCTTTACCCACAGAACTTCAGTGTGCACTCGTTAATCGATAAATTTGGTTAAAAAATAATAATGATTTCACTGCCGGTAACTCCCTGTGTATGCGGTTACCGTGTAATGTTTTAAAGTACACGAAAAAACGAGTCGTCATTCGAATACCTGATAATATGGAGTTCAGGTATTCGTCTGGCCATCGTTATTCGTCTTCGAGTCAAACCTTTTTTTATTAATATAAATTGTACTATTTTTTAAATTTTTTTCACGAATCGCCTTGTCGATAATGTTATCCCGCGCCCGAAAGATCAAGAAAAATATTGACGCATTGTACCAGAGTCCGCTCGTGGTTATCGATGGCAACGTCTGTCCGGAGACAATGGAATTTGTAATTGGATTTTGTAACGAGGAAAACATACCAGGTAAGGGACCGGTCGTCCAAAACGGAGTAAATCTCTTTTGGCAATTTTATAGTTTCTCTAGTGATTTGTGATTTGTTGTGCACTCCAGTATACTTTGAAACAACTGACATTGCTGTGGCTTCCAAGCCATTTAGTTCGGATATGTGGAAAGGGTTTTCTTTTATGTCGCCAAACTTGAACGAGCTACAAGAAATTTCAAAAAAACTTACGGGTAAACATTATCATATTTCTTATTATATTTTTTCAATTGGTTCTTAAATACACGTGTATATATGTATATTTAATACATTTTTTATGATTGTAATATTTACTTAGTGTTTGAGTGTTTTTATAAATTTGAAGTCACACATCTTGAATGTACCATAATGCAAATTAAATTTAGTTGCCAGTTTTACACAAAATCATTGTTTGCAAGTACTAAATATTCCTTACTTTTTTTTAAATGACATAACTTTGAATGGGTCATCAAAAATCAAAACAAAAATCAATATTTATCATCGTAATATTTTCATAAAATATATTTTTCTTTTGATATCGATAATTTACTCTTTGATTAAATTTTTTAGGCTACAATAAAATTGTTAATAATATAAAAAATATTTTCCATTAATTGCATTAAATCCTTTTTTTCTCACAAAGATTATTTTCTACAGTTTTCAAAGTAAAGGCAATTGTTAAAAATAAAGTTATCAATCATCATAATATAACTATATTATTACCTACTCATTACCATTTACTAGTGTTTCATCAAAATAATAACAATATTTTTCACAGAATTCGCATTTTATTTGTATTACTTGTTTGAAATATGTTTACAATTGATACTTTTTAACTTTTTATGATGATATCAATTTGCTCAGCAAGATACATTTTCTTTTAGGATTTCTCGAATTAAAAATAAAATTGTATTGTTACATGTTTTGTCGTTCCTTACCGCAAAAGTTTTCGTTGTTTACAATATATCATATTTTAATTCCAAGTGATTAACTAGCTGTTCCTTTTAGTGCTTCTCGCTGTTGTGCATATTTGCTAAAGGGCAAAAGGCTTTTATCACTGTTTTATTTACTTATTTAAATTAGTTACGCATAACAAGTTGTATTGCACATTTGCACATGAATAATTTTGACGATCAAACCATGCACATTCTGTCCATTTATTTCCTAAGACGTTACGCCTTTATTAATAACCAAACATATATGGTATAACTATTATTGTTCATACATTTAAAATGTTACACAAAGTTAATGAATCACAATTATAAACAATTAAAATATACTAATTCATTATTTAATAAGTAGTCTTATAGACGTATGGGGTATTAAAAACCACCCATTTGATATGTTTATTATTTTGGCTGTTGGATAAAAGTACCTATATTATATGGTTCAAATTATTTGAAATTGATAAGCTAATAAATAATGTGACGGCTATAGATTCAATTTTTTTTTTATTTTAGAACATATACCCAATGTTACAATAAAAATACAGACGTGTACCTTTTTCACTGCATTTTTCCTTGTCAATAATTGTATTTCTGATGAATATTTTAGAAATATGATTTTGTAAAATTGTTAATTTATTAGATAGACAAAATCTTTACGAGGTATTGTTGATATTGTTCGATTGTCTGAATCAACAATTTAAAAAAAATGTAATGTCCGTTTTCATGCTTCTAACAAAATTGAGATTGCTGATGCTAGAATTATAGTGGTAACTTTATGTATTTACATTAAAAGTTGAAAATTGTGTATATCCATTATGACGTATGAAAATTGTTGTGTAGTTCTTAAAGACTACTTAAAAAGTGAGTAGAGGAGCATAATATAGATAGGCAGTTTGTGTGTTGAGTGACACAGGTACAGGTATTTATTTTTCGTACGATTCACTAGAAACCATTATTTTCACGCGAGGGTGACATATACAATATGTTGTATTTATTCTCCGGTTATTATTTTTCGGAAACTAGGAAATATTATACGCGGTAAACCGTATTAAATATTATACGTTCTAACTAATACAATATATATTATTTTAAAAACACGCAAAATTTGGCTTTAATCGTTTTAATTAAAACAACGGTGTGATCTACGCGTAATGAATGCGTATTTAACAATAAATTGTGTACAACAGACTTGAACCTTTATAAACCGAACAGTGCAAACAGTACCTAACTCGCGCCCGAGCGATCTGAGCGAGACGAGTGGCCCAATTCAGGAATCGCTGACCGGTCAATACTATACGAGTGGATTATTTTAGATGTCAACACTCGTTTTAGTATAAATATTTCTGGATAATTGGAGAAATTTCAAATTTGCAAAACAACATTTTTGAAAAAACAATATTTTTTTCCATTTTAAGTTTTTACTTTTTTAACGACGGCGCACATTTTATCGATTGCATTTTCCAAAGCAGAATATTTTATTAAGACATAATATGTAAAAATCAAATTTGGGATTTATTGTTTAAAACTTGGCGAGGGGGGGGGGGCTATGGCAAAATGAAGTGGCACGTGGAGACAATATATTGTCACCTACTCGTATAGTTTAACACAGTAAAACGTGTCCGAATTTGTCCGGGAAAAGAATACTAAGGAATACCATGGTTTTAAAATTCGCGCTGTCTAACGCGTGTGGACACGGCAATATATATATATATATATATACGTGTGCTGGTGAGGTAATCGTTAAAATCGTTTTTACGAGTCAAAAAGAAAACGGAAATCAACGGAGATGCGAGGATAAGTCGTGAAAGTGCCGTTATCGATAAGCAAACCACAGACTTCTTACAAATCCCTGACAGCGAAAGAATTGTGGGTTTTCGTCGCCAATCGGAGATCGAAATCTCATGATTACTCTCCCGTGTATTTTTCATTACTTATATATATATATATATTAAGAGAAGTGTCAGAAAAATAAATTGGCTCAAACACGATATACATATATATATATATATTTTTAAATTATTATTTCATATTTCTATTGAACGTGTCTTTATTTTTTATTTTTTTTTACGGGAATACATTTGTACTCTGTTTGGGGAAAACATGACGTTACGGAGGTATCCCTATTGAAATTTATATTTATTACCAAAACCAAACCTAACCTTAGATATTTGACGGTGAAATATTAATTTTATAGAATACATAATATTGTACGTCGTTGTTGATACGAATTCCCAAAAAGTATCATTTTCTTCACCTACTTTAGTAGTTATTACTTATTCAACTCAAATTATGTTGTTGTATTATAGTCTTATTGCCAAAAGTAAAATCTTCACGATGTAAGTCACAAAAGTTGTTTTATACAGGTACCCATAGTATACTCTGGGTATAAATATATTATTATTATTATTAATTTTATCTCATATTTTGTTTATAGAAATAAATTATTTAAAAAAAAATGTATTGACCATTGGTTTGTGACAAATGTGTTCTTGGCATGTTTTGTATATAATTCGATGAAATATACTATTGTAGTCTACATTTATTGTATGGAACAATAACTCTAAACATTTTGAATGATGTCTATGTATTTACATTTTGAGGGTTACTTCAAATAATATAAAAAACATTATTATTTACGACCTTATAAATACTGCGAGTCTTTATTTATTATACAAATTTCATATTGTTTTCAATGAATTTAGAGTCAGTTATTTAATGATATTGTGATTTTCATTTTCGATAATTTTTTCTCGATTTGTATTTTTTTTAATACGTTATAGGTAGGTAGAATATTGTTTAAATTATTCAACAAACGCGTAATAATTATAGATGTTTTATTAAAACTTTAGATTGGCATCATAAAATAACATGTTAGTTTTGTTATTATCCGGTAAAAACTTTTTATGACAGTATACCTAAATACGCTATGTTTCGATTCATGAAGTATAATAATATATGTACCGATTGGAATATAGAATAATACATAGATTTTGCGTATGCATTGACTAACTAAATACAACTTGCGTTATGGACAAAAAAAAAGATAACTAGTTTAAAAAAATAATAATGAAATGCCTGACTAAAATTATTCTTTTATACGCTAGCTATGCAGTGTTCGGTACGTATTAAATTTAAAATGCGAAGTTACATTAATTTCTTTGAGGTTTAATATTATAAGAGTACGCATCTTTAATCAAGAACGGTCATTAACTAGTTAAGTTGTATTACTTGTGTATAAACAACTTTTTAACTTCACTCGAGTGAGCTGCAGCAAAGAGGAGTACACAAACATCGTTTTTAATGAGAGAAAAAATTTAATTTTTACTTTAATTAGTAAGCTGCAGCTGTTAAACGATTTCGAAACTATAAACTGCACAAAAATGTAAAAATTCTATATGTTCAAATGCTTCGTATAGTTATTATTTACGTTTAACCGTCAGTGGCGTCAGACATCAATCAATATTGTGTTTATGTCTGCCAAATGCCAAACGTTTTGAACGTTATGCTATTTAGTACTTTGTTATTTATATTTCGCACAATTTAAATCAATTAATAAGACACGTTTTGTCACATATTATACTATAGTCTGGAATATTCGGGTTGGATATTTCTAAAATTATTATCTAACATTATTTTATATACACCAGTATTACCATCACAGCTGCTTATGGCGTGAGTTATCACAAAGGCGTCATAGGCGAGAGCCAGTACCACGTCGAAGAAACTTTATTGTGATATCTTAAATAATTCAAATTTGTAATAGTTTTCGAAACGGTCGTAGTACCTATAATATATTATTATTATCGTATATTCGGTCATTCGTCTTACGTTGTATAGGTACAGCGCCGCGAGTGAGCAAGTATATTATTGGAATCTGAAAACAATTCATTTGTTATTAAGTAGACGCGTATAGTGCCAATACAAATCTACAATAACCTACTCGATAATAATGGTCCGATGTAAAATTAAAGATTTTTGTAAGTGAAAAATCGATACGACAGGGTTCCATTTGCATAGATGTATAATATTTGTCTATTTTTCCATATTATTATATACGCACTGACGGCGGGCGCTGTCGATGATTAAGTGCATTCAGGAATAATTTCTCTTCCACTCAGTTCCACTTCAGTCGTACAACAACCGTCTAGATGGAGTTGATTTCAAATGATCAATGACTCGGCGCCGCTGTTTAACATTTCGATGCTGCGATGGAGCGCAGACACGAAACCATAAAATTCACGGTTTTACATTCATATTAATATATTATAATATTATCGTCTCTGTGCGTGCGTCATAATTCAATAGCCATACATTTTCCACTCGGCCAGAGTCAGTCGCCCCCGCGGCCAACTCCATTGTGGATGTCGTATATACATATATAATATTATATATATGATGGCAAAAATGATTTTAAAAGGTACGCCTATACAACCCATCATAAAGCACTTAACAACCGTGACTACAAATCGTTTTTAATCCGAATTTGATTGATTCTTTATTGAATCTAATTTCGAATTAATTTTGCCTTTTTTTTTTTAATATCGAACGCGGTGTTTGTACAATATAAATATATACACTATGTATATATGCTACTCTCGTCGTACAAGTCAGAAAAAGGGATGAAAACTATTCGCAGTTTAAATGTATAGGTACAGCAGTACGTTTGACAAATATCCACTTCTTTTATTTCCGCGGAAGCCCGTCGTCCGTCGTCTAATCCTGCAGCGAGACCGAGCAGTATATTTTTAATATTTAAAATATAATATGCATTTTGATGAACCTGGTAACAGACGGACGAGCGTTTTTTTTCCGTCGCGGACAAAGTAAAACGTTGATTGCCTAACAATTATTATTATTTCGACGGATAAAATATGTATACACGAGCCCCGTGACGGCGTGCCCGTGCGAGGGGTAGCAGCAGTGTAGGGTAGGGTAGGTGCGGCTGCACCGTCGGAATATGTTTTGACAAAATGTTTGCCGCGAGATTTTTGTTTTTCATTTGTGTGTATACTCCCCGACGACGGTATATATATATATATATACTACGCCGTGTACACACACTACATTTCCCTTTCTCGGCGGCGGCGACGAACAACGTCGTCAATGATTAATGTACCAAAACTTCCTACACGAATACCACTCAGACGTCAAGAGCCAGCGCGTAGACGCGCGCACAATGGCGACGTATTGTCTTCCATCGGCCGTGGTTTGTATGTAGCGAATGAGTATTATTCTGAAATCACTCGGAACTATATAAAAGCATTACGATTATTTCGATCGCGAACGGTGGCGGAGAGTAAACGTCCGAGGGGAAGAGAGAGAGAGAGAGAGAGCGCGCCGCGACAGAGCTGACGGAGAAATGAGAAAAATATTTTTAAAAAATGAATATGATTTCAATTTTATAAGATTCTTCAAAATATTTAAACTCCATTCGAAGCTTCAAGTTTTTATTTTCGGTTTGCTGAAAAAAAATGTAATAACAGTGGAAAACCGTTTATTTTTAAATTAGAAAAGTTGATTCTACCCCTCAAAAAACGTCTATAAAATGATTATAATATTATAGTAGTTATATATAATAATATATTTCTCGGCTTATTTAAACACATAAATATAATAATGCACAGTTTCATCCTAATTTATTGTTTTATTCCTAACAAAATAACGAACTGTTTTTAAAATAGTTAATTAAACATTACCTATATACTAACATAATATAATAACGTTTTATAAAATGTTATATAAAATGTTATTCGTGTTGTTAGTAGTTTTATTAATTGATTGCATAAGACATATACATTTGTACGACTTATTCGAATTATTATAGATCCGTAAAAATATTATAGTTCTTGAATAAAAATATGATTCAATAATACCAAAATTAGCTTGTTTCCGTTGATAAATAAATTCTTTTATCTTCACGTTATGATTTTAAAATAAATATAAAGAAGACAATACAATTTTTAATACTAAATAAATCATGTTTAATACCCCCCCCCCCCCCCACACACACACACACAATGCAAAATAACCGTTTAATAAAAACCAAAATTAAATTTTATTGTTATTTTTATGTTTTTAGTCATATAAATGCAGCTATTTAGTACAAAAATATTAAAGTAATGCAGTATGAATGTTTTGGAGTAAGTAGGTTTGTTGCTCCAAAAAGTGTTTTCTGTAAAAATAACACATCTTCGTAAAATCAATAACTTCCTCAGCACTACTTAACGTTTAAAAACACGAGAGTAGGTGTTATGTAGCCATGTAGGTAGATAATAATAATTAATGAATTATTGTTCTTTCAGGCAAACCTAATGTTGTCAAATTTAATTTAATTTAATTTCTAAACAGTAAAATGTATCATTGAATCCCAGTTCGATCAAATCCATTGTTATTGAATCCATTCGGATTTTTTAATTGAAATAATTTTAGAACGACCTGCTGTAATGGGGAGGTCCGCGGAGGTTCATAATATAGTATGAACTTTCAATGGTTATAATATTAACATAACATGTTCAGTGTGTCCTTTATCTTCTTGAAGAATAAATAATAAAAAAATAAAATAAATATAATAATTCGCATTTGATACGAACGAATACACGACTCGTCGATGAGCAGTCATCAAAGTTTTTAGTGACTTACTAAATTATACTACTCTCTTTAATGATTATAACTAATTTGTATTTTTTTTTTACATTTTTTTTTGTCCCCATAAATTAAAATAAAACAATTACTGATTATATTATTATCTGGTTGTTGCAAATATGGTTTACATTTTGTGGTTTGTAAATTAAAAACAAACTAAATTAATGTAGCAAAACTCATAAAATAAATATCTATGTATTTTTTTAATTTAAAAAGACTTCATTAGCCCATGGATTTGAATTAAAAAAAAAAAAAAATACATTTTAAACAAACCTAGTGCAAACATTCGGTAATGATTTATTTTTAATCATGGTAGCAAACATGGGTAGGTTTTATAAGTAAACTACAATATGTACCAATAAACAATTGTAACCTACTTAGAATGTCACAGAATTCAAGTGTATAATAAATTTATATGTAAGTCTATACGAAACTGACTATTTTGACTTATTATATGACTAATAAAAATTGAAAATCCATGTTATTATTGTGCAACTACTATTACATTTTGTTTTTCGTCTGAATATTAAGTCAACATATTATTATGAGACGTAACTAAAAAACAGAAAATATGCACTATTTTCCATCAGTACCTCGATTATAATATAAACACATACTATTGTGTTTTGTGTTTGATTTTATTATTTTCACTAAAATATTATATTGGGGGTTGGTACACGCGTTCTTCGGTAACACGGGTTAACGCCGTATTTTTCCACTGTATATCATTATTCGATTAGCAGCGTCATTGACGATCGTCGAAATATTATTATGCCCTAGATAATATTATACCGAAATAATCCATACTTGGACCTCGCATCTTCACTATTATACACATATATACCTAACACATACCTAAGTAAAACTGTGTACGGGGTTATAATTTACGTCCGGATTATGGTACGCGAGAAGATTAAAGCGTTTGATTACAATATATTATATATAAAGCGATCAAAATTCCTGTATAAAATTAAATATAAATCTTAACCGTGAACGCGAATTGTGCAAAAAATCGTTTGTTGATTCATTGTTTCTTCCTCGAACAAGTAAAATGTATAGTATTGCGGGGTGCCGGAGTTAAAATCGCGAACGTCAAATGGACGAACGTCGAAATCGTGAACGGTTTAGCATCGAAAACAATAAAAGCGGAAAGAGGGGAGGAGATTCTTTTCGGAGATACCTATAAAATAATAACAATAATAACATTACACGAATATAATCGTGTGAGAAACGTACGTGTGTACTGTAACTACTGTTTACCTACAATAAACTTATAAACAGCTGAAAAAACACAGTTTCATCCGCAATGTAATTTCGTACTTTCGGGTCTTATTGGATCGAGTGTATAATAAAGACGGTCGGTCGAGTCATTATACACCGTCGCAGTGGTCTGAGTCGTATCAGCGTTGTACCTGTCATTTCCAATTCGTTATATTATTTGTTATTAAGCATTCAAACTGGAACATTTCGTAATTATTATGGAATTTGTTTGAATTCAAAAGAACAATAAAATCTATTAAAACGACGCAACGGTTATTTTTTTTCTCGATTTTCCCGCGGACTTAACTCACCTGCCTACTGTCAATATATAACAGCGAGAAAAGATATTTCATTTGATTGCATACATCAGTTGACAGTTGTTATATTATTATTCCTTATAATATGCTTTGTATACGTCTATAAATCAGCTGGATTTATTATCGATAGTATTTTTCTACAATATAAGCTCTCATTTCGTATGATTTTCGAGTTTCGAGAAACAATAACGATCTGTTGGACAATATAGTATTACAATAGAAAGTCATATTATATGACGAGTGTAATTGGGTCGTGAGCTGGGGCGAATCTGACGATATCACTTCGGCTTAATTTCGTATGTCAATTATAATATGTTATACCTCTCCTGCGCAGCTTATTTGTGGATAAAATAATGTTTTATCATTTTTAACGATTTTCCATTGTATGTCTGTCGATGTCCTATTATAGAACGATAACCAGTACGAAAAATTCGTTTTGGTTCGCATTGACCAATGAGTTAGTGTCGTCGCTTCACCCGCGGGTGTTTTAATGCTACTATAATGGCTGGGTAAATCAATTTTTTCTCGTTTATTTGCATAATATCCATAATATACTCGGGTCGAGACAATCGAGCTGGAAAGAAAACGTATAATATATTTATTATATGTTTGTGCGCAAGCGACCCATTACGACATTATCGGTTTTCCGGACCATCTCACCAATTATTCGCCGCCACATACAGAATCGACCCGAAATACTTAGTTTTACGTCTATAATATACCAATTATTAACTATTATTTACCGCATTATGCAAAACCGTTAACGATGCAAGTCATAAAGTGCAGTTTATTATTGATGGATATAATATATGGAGGTATTGTGTCAAAGATGCGTGTTTTAACTTTGTCACGTTGATTGTACATGTCATATTATATTACATTTCGTTTGAATGATCGTCTTAGGGAAACGAAAAAAAAAAAACACGATTTTCTCTCTCCAAACGAGACGTATACCAGATAGTATATATTATATACCTCGTAGCAGTCAATCAGGATTTATTCGCGTATGTGCTTGTACGCATATTAAGGTACCTATATATATATGTATATATTATATATATATACATATATAACTATATACTCAAATACTAAAGTCTCGATGCTAATAACCACCTAGGTATATAAACGGTCGTATGTGTACGTAATTTGTTACAAATGGTGTTAATATTTTTTATTGGAATGACGAGAGGTGCAATAATATAGTACTATATATTGTTATAATATCTAGTATTGATCTATGTTCATATATTATCTCGGGTTCGGGTAGGTATATAGATTATAA
Organism: Neotoxoptera formosana; assembly: GCA_022818045.1. Lineage (NCBI taxonomy): Eukaryota > Metazoa > Arthropoda > Insecta > Hemiptera > Aphididae > Neotoxoptera > Neotoxoptera formosana. Next base: position 49,956,374 of record CM040633.1, read on the forward strand.
ACCGAAATATTTGCTGTGTTTTGTATTTTGCAAGACAGAAGGACGGTGCTGTTTTTTTTTTTTTTTTATTTAACTCTCCGCGTTCCAATTTGTTTTATCGACTAATTAGTTTTCGTTTGTCCGATCAATACGCTCTCTTATAAAACGGTGTTCCTTCGAGCTAGGTAGTTTATTTATTAATTTCGAATCTACGAAATCGTTGCTAATAATGATTCTTTCTGACCTATATTCGTGAACTTGGGGGGCGAAATGGAGTATTCACAAGTCGTACATTATTTTGCAGTATACACTATATATACACAAACATATATAATACATATTTATTGTATAATTTATTTATTTAATGCTTATATAGAATATATATATATATATCTTTAGAACCTAGGTATATATGCTCTATCGTATTATTAAATCGTGAAATTATTGTTTTATACATAAGCATTTCATCATGTACATGTTGGAGTATACGTTCAGAATGTCGGAATTTCTAAGTCGTCGTTCGTTCTTTTTCTCAAACGGTCGTGGAACATAATCCATAAAACATTTCCCCCAAACTTAAATTAACTTCGAGAATCATATATCGTCTATCACAAGACATTTCCGACAGGGACACAGAGTTGTCATTCGTGTAGTGTTTAATTGCATATTGTGTTCATTTTTCACCGATTTTCAGTCGCTATGCCGGCCGGCATTGTGTCGGTATATTTATCTGCAATGGAGTCCTTGTGGTGTAGTTGCAGCGATTTCTGGAACCTGCAGTGTGCACGAAGACTTTCAAAACCACCGATGGCTGTTCGTCGGTTAAGAATAAAACTATAGATAGTTATAATTATATGATAGGTTAAACATTACACACTGTAAGAGCATATTTTATACGGAGTTGTTGTCGATTTCCAACAGAGTTTGTTTGCGAAATTGTTATCAGCGCAGCGTATTGTCGTGTAACTGCAGAGCCGTTTAATTGCAAACTCGACAATGTTGAAATCTAGTCGTTATATTATAGAAAATCCGTCGTAGCTGGCATTGTAGAAAAAATACAAATTTAACGAAATTTAAGCTAGTGCGTTGCGGTGTCGTTTAAATTATTATAATATTATGTCGCTGAACAGAGCAACGTTTCGTATGTGAATTAATTCGTTACGAAAAAAAGTATAATAAAAAGTTAAGTCTCTGAAATCTGACGCCATTCCCCGTCTGACACGTCAATCGGCGATTATCGTTATAACAGCCACGCAGAGTATTGCATTACACACTTAAACACGGTTGTGCACATCGCAGTGCTCGCGAGGATTTCGAAACGAGTCTCTCTTATATATATTAATTATCCGTTCAAACGCTATCGAACCCGCGTGCTCGACGCGTGGGTGTTGTATAATATGAATACGCAGAACGCGGTAATCGACGGACGCAACCTGTATATCATCGAATACCAATTTTCAACGGTTTTGTATATGCGAATTAATTATTTGTTACGAAAAAGAGTTTAGTAAAAAGTTAAAACTCTGAAATCTGATGCGATATCCCTTTTGACACGTCAATCGGCGATTGTCGTTATATAACAGCCACGCAGAGTATTGCATTACACACTTAAACGCGGTTGTGCACATCGCAGTGCTCGCGAGGATTTCGAAACGAGTCTCTCTTATATATATATTAATTATCCGTTCAAACGCTATCGAACCCGCGTGCTCGACGCGTGGGTGTTGTATAATAAGTATATACGAAGAGCGCGGTAATCGATGACCTCTGCATCGTCGAATACCGATTTTGAACGGTTCGCGAGAGACACCAAAGGGAATTTCATTCTGTTTTTTCATTACAGCTGAAGTGCGTGTAAATTACGCCATTAAAGTTTCCATTAACGGCGGCGACGAATTCGACACACGAGATCGCATAATGAATAGTTCAAAAGACATCGTTTGTAAGCTAATATCTCACATTCCCGTCATTATGGTAACGCTTGGCGACAAAGGGCTGTTGGTATGTATATATATATAAAATATAATATGTAACGTGCATTATGTTGTCGCGTATTCGTGGATTTATGAACTCGAGACATTTGCAAGTCCTGCAAAAAGGGCTGTTCGGTTAAAAAGCGAACAAAAAAAAACAACGAACAATCTTTTGTGATAATATTATTATACAATAATATCTAAACTATATTGCGTTTTTTTTGTTTCGTGACAGCTGGCTTCGAGACAACCCGATGACACGGTTTCGTTAGTACACTATCCGTCGCAAAAAATAGAGACGCTCGTCAGTGCTTCTGGAGCCGGTGATTGGTATGTACCTTATAAAAACTTACGTTATTATCATTCTGCGTTTTGTCCACGATGTGTGCTCGTCGTTCTAGCTCGTACGATATATTAAGTTAAAATGTTGTCGTCCTTATAATAACCTACGCTACCGTAAAGTTCACAGTGGTACGAGAATCAAAATTTGTTCTCGCAGTGGACGGCGTGTAGGTACTTAAAAAGGGAAGGGGGAAATAACTTTAGCCGTACATTATAGTTGTCGAGTGTTTCTCGTCTTTGAGTAAGCCACTGTAACGTATATATTATGTTGAATTTGAATTCAATGATAAATCAATATAGCGAATGAAAAACGATTTTAACCCAAACACTGTCTCTGTCAGCCCACATTACTAAAATAGTATTTGCTATTATGGTAATTAATTTTACTATTAGTTATTAGTACTGTAAGTTAAATTAATTTTCGCCAAAAACATTACACTTATATATCATACATTATTCTTTTTAACTTTTGAGGAAATACTGACTTACCGCATAGATCGATGTGAATATAGGTTTGTGATATAAACAGGCAATAGCATACGATTATTATTAATCTAAATGTTTTGGAATTGTTATTGTTTGTACACGATATAATAGTACACGTAAAAGTTTCAAGTCCCCGCGAAAAATTTTTTTTTTTATTCCAACAATATAACTGAAATTGTTATTCTTCGTTGACATATCTAATTTTGCCCACATTTTAACTTTAAATGTCTATTAAAAAATCATGCATTTGTCTTAAATATTTTTAAGTACGTATAGTAAAACTGACGAGGAATCTTGTTTTAAATATTCTAGCTTTTTGACAAAGAGAAAATTTTTTTTTTTTATATATATTAGTATATAACTAAAAAAATCCAATTTGTCAAAATTGTAAAATTTCTACAAATAGCTCAAAAAGAGTCAAAATATTTTTAAATCGATACCATGTATAGAAAATGATAATGCAGACATTTGGTGAATATTTCAAGTATCTACGCTTCTTTGCTTTTGAATAACAACAAAATAACTAAATCAGATACTCGATTTTGTCTAAAACTAGTTTTGCGTAAAAGATTTCTGGTGTTCACTTGAAAGCTACTGAGGATATTTTCATTTCGACCTCCCAAAAGTATCAACTATACGAAAAAAAAAATTCTATGTCTTAGGATCCAGCATGGACTTCTTATGAGAAACTTTGTATTAAATGTGTTATAATCATAAGCTATAAATATTATATACATTTATAAATTATGCACATTATATACATTTACTATAAAGTAATTTGCAAATTTTCACGATTTTGACGTATTTTGTATTAAATGCTTTTTAAAATACTCGTACTTGTGTAACTTTTATATTTTAAAATAAATATAATAAAAAAACTAATGAGAAACCATGTAATTAATAAATTTTCAAACTTTTCGACCCATCGAAAAAATGTTGCTGGCGTTTATAGAAATAAAACTAAAAAAGAAAATCTATTCTATCGAAAACTGATTTTGTGTAAATACTCAAGTTTTTCCCAATTATTAGGATAATTACTTGGAATTTATTACTTTTGAGTAAGAAAATTCACTTTCTTATCAGAAAAGATGCTGAAGTTGAAAATCAAAAGAGTCAGTCGTCGGAAAAAAACACATCATTGTAAAATCAAAACGTTCATCGCTCCGCATCAGAATCTAAACAAAAAGTTATAATAACAACATAAAAGTAACAGAGTTAGATGAAAATATTTGGAAGAAAATCGAGTATAATACGCCGACCTCGACCTGCAGATACCTGAGGCTCTGGATAATTACTTATATCTGTTTACTGATAGAATAATGTTTATAATTGATTCGTCTTGTGAGTTTTAAAATTTATGTTTTGCATATTGCTGGGAAATGATGTCCCTGGAATTGATATAATTCGTTTACCTATTCACCGTTTATACTCGTATGTAACTGTCACTGATGTCTAATCATAATATTCATATAGTATAACTGTAGCCAGCCATATATTATAATATTGCGTTCAGCCGTTTTGGGTACATATTATATATAGCTACCTATATAGTGCAGATAATTGCATAAAGCGGACCAGCAAAACATTTAAACGATGATAACGTAAGCGATTTTCCGGGATTTCAATTGATGTCAATCTGTCCTTTGAATTTACAATTCGATGTTCGGCTAAACCCACCACGGTATTAGTATACGTATATACCCACCTTAATCATAAATTAACAAGAACTATTATTACACCGGCCACGAGTTCTGCACTACTTGATTTATAAATTATCGATTTCCACTACCGCCCACGACCTGCCCAAAAGGGATTATTTATTTGCTACCACCGTGCCATTGCACGTTGTTTTGATTGTAAAACAAATTTTGTTTGATAAAAAACAAACTCATCGTTTTGAAATTTATTAATACGATTAAATGCCTTCAAATTATGTTATAAAAAAATTATTTCAAAAATGCACAAATTTACTGAGAAAACCGCTGTTAAATGATAAAAACATCACGTGGTATGTAAAGACGATATTTTCAGTTTTATACGAAATGATTACAAGCACGACATTATTATAGAAATTAAACTCAACGACGCTGACCATTTCGAGTAAATAGAACTATTTTTATATGAACCGAATTTTGAAATTTAAACTTTTATCAGGTTTTGCTAAATAAATGTATTTTTACTACTTCTTATTTTATTAAATAGGTAGGTGCGTCTTATAATATTATATTCTTTATTTTTTTAAATTTCTTTCTTTATAACACATTCGTGTTATAGTTTTGTTTTTTTCTTTTGAATCGTTTTGACCGGTAGACCTAGGTTTAGTCAGTTATGTGTATTGTCACAACAATATAAAATAGGTATGATATGATAACTAAGGCATTTTTAATTTAGTTTGGGTAATTATTATTGGATTTGATTTACTATAATTATACAAATTATAGCAGATACGTTAACTATAGTCATAAGATATATTAAACCAACTAGGTACGAATTATTTACAATTTAAAATTTGATTTATAACAAATAAATATAATGTTTGATTAATTTTCCTTTCCAAATATGAAAAAATATACAGTTTTTATATATTATTATGGTTTAAATGTTTAATTTATGTTCAAACCATCAAATTTATGTCATCTAAATCATAATGCAATTATTGTTTTAGGATAAAATTTAAAAAAGTGACAATTTTCATAAGCTGTTTAAAACTATGATTGTCTAAAGTAGGCATATTATAATACAGCATAATATTATATAAATAGTATGCACACTGAGATTCATTAAAAATGCTCACTTTTTCCATATTTTCAAAGTTTTTTAGTGGTAAGTTGATAGAATAAGTTGAGTTACAGCACTTTAAATGGTTATAACCCATCCATTAAAAATTAAAACTTCATTAAAAATATAATAAAATACATAAATTACATAATTATTTACATCCTATAAATACTCCTAATCCGATTTATTAAAGTAAAAGTATGACAGATCGATAGTTCGGAGTTGTATTATTCACATACAAGTTCAAAAGCAGTTGTAAAATATATAAGAAACGTTTTGATGGTCGGTCCCAACCTTTTGAATTCAAAAATGTCTTAGTAATGAAAGAAATTCTAAAATTCTCGTGAAAATATCGTATAAATTTACAAAATAACATTTTTGCATTTTCAAAAATGGAGTGCTACAATAACATAATCTCAGACTTGCTCTCTTCTATTCTTTGGTATTCAGTCTCCTGACTAGAATAATTGTTTTCCATCTGACCTGATTAATTTTTCTCTGACTTGACTAACCTTTTCACTTCGACGAATGTCAGATCCAATATTCCAATTTCCTATGTAAGACAAAAACTCGATGTCCGCTCTTCTCGAAAGGTTAAAAACCAAAATAATTTATTAGATCAATTTAAAACTAAAACCCACTGAGAAAACGAACGTTAAATGGAGTATCTATATTGTATTATATGTACATTGTATAATTTAGGTGTTTTTTTGCATGAAAATGCAAATTTTTCGAGTACAGAACTTGAACTTTTTATTAGAGAAAAATATGCTTACTGTCTCCAAGTTTTAAAAACAAACCAAAAATTACATTCTATATATTATGTACTCGTATAATATATCATAAAAAATATATATTTTTTTTACAAAATGCCACTCAGGATCGTTTTAAAACGTGACGATTCATCACTTATCAGATCGAAAGAAAAACCATCGCGTTGTATATATACATAATACTATAATATATATTATACCGCTGTAATACGCACTTGCACGGCTCTAATAAACCTGACCAAGTGGCCCGCAGAAAACCGTGACCTACTCAGCGGTGCCTACCGCGTATAAGTACCTATCGTCCGGGAACGAAGTGCGTCTGGATTTTTATAATAATTTTCGTCTGACACGGTTTTTGCGCACAACGAAAATATAATAATGATAATAATAATATGTTTTATTGACTTGCGGGTGCTCGCCGCGCAAACTTTAAATCGACGTGTTTAAAAACACGTCAAACGAGATAAACTTCGCGCTGGTGCACTGCGACGGTGAAACGTGCCTTATCTGGTACAGTCGTCGTGCCCGGGCCCGCGATTACGACCAGCTCGGTGTATTATACACACGACGTGTACAATATTATATGAGCGTTAATAATAGCAATATCTTTGAGCGACGTATAATGCGAGTTCCGCCTTCCGCCGACCTCTCGACCGAACTCATATAATACACGTGACGATAGTTTAGAGGAAATCCGTTTTATATTCGTTTAAACGATTTTCCAGGTAGGTATATAATAATATTATACGCTGTCGTGACGTCATTATAACGCGTTATTCGACAATGGCGTCTACTGCTGTGTATAGGTACGTCGCGTTGCACGTCGTACGCGATCTCTTTGGATTCCCTCGTTTCGGATAAACGGACGAGTCTGGCACGGCGCGGACACCGCGGGCACACCTTTATAATATTAAGGGCGATATCGAAAATTTTCAAAAAATGTGATAATATGATAATATTGTTATCTCTCTGGGCAACATTTGTAAACCGTTCAATAATGTGGAATCACAGATATATAAAAATACTAGATAGCCGACTTGGAAATGATTTTGAAGCCCACAAAATGGCCGAAATTCTCTTATCTAAGAGGTAAATGTTTACATTTTCACATATTATATCCACCTTGTAAAAATGTAAACATTTACCTCTTAGATAAGAGAATTTCGGCCATTTTGTAGGCTTCATAATTTTTACATTATAGGAATAGGGAGTCGTCTATCTAGTATTTTTATATATCTGTGTGTGGAATACAATTTATAATGACGAATCATAAACGAATAGACCCTGCAGACACCCGAATGCAGAACTTATTAAACACGTCATGGCGAGTTCCTATACTATATTTTCATAAGCTTTAATATACGGGTTGGAGTTCGGGAGAAGTATAGATATTATGTTTAAAGAACACGTGATGGGAATATAAAAATACAGGGAGCCGATAAATCACCGATAGCGAAACGTTTCCTAAAGCTATATAGACATCAATCAAATAATATAAAAACAATAAGTCACAAAAATCAATAATAAAAAAAACTTTATAGAAATATTAAAAAATAATACCTCGATATATTAAACGGGGATGCAAAATACAAGTAGTTTACGAAATAATATGTGAAAATTGTTAAACGCATTAATTGTTAATATTGATGCAATACAATAACATATTATTAGCATTACTGCTCGAAAGATCGGTTTTTCTGGTAATAACAAATCGGCCTACTCGTCAATTTCAGATTACTTATTGTCTCTATATTTTAAAGAAGAAGTCCTTTCAATGGCCCCATCACTTTTAAAATTGAAATATAAATGAAAAGAAGTATAATCATACGAAATGTTTTAGTTGTCTTAGTTTGGTCATGATTAATGACGATGATAAGTAATAGCACGGTATTTAAAATGCATATTTGCTAAACACAATGAATATTTAGTAGGCACATCTTGCGTGATTTAATTTAATTACGAAATACACTTTACGAATAACCTATTAAAAACGTTTATAACAATAATGAAATATATAAACGCAGAGTTATATATTATAATATTGTGTAAATATTTTTGCGATTATTATAATTTATAATTGTAAATAATATATTTATAAAATTGCATGTCACAATTTGAATATCGAATATTTAAATCTAAAAAAGAATTCTTTGAACACAAATAATTTAAAGAAATCGTTATTGAATATTATAATTAATCCGAGAGATATGAAGCTCATAAAAATGTTTATTGCTCAATAATTGTTTTCATTTAAATATGATTATTGTGTGTTTTTTACTGTACTGCAGTAAGTGTATACTGTATAGTAATAATTTTGATTTTAATGAATTATAAAAGAATATCATTAATACTTTTTAGTTTAGAGAATTAAAAAAAAATCGGGTTTCATGTCACCAGTTATAGTGAAGACTATATGTATTTGATTATTATGTAATTTATCTATTACGTTTTGAAGTTATAGTAAATTGTGGATAACTGTTTTTTTTTTTTTAAATAAATTACCTACCTATATTATATTTATATCCAAAAATAGCAGTAATAATTACCTAAATTATTTTCGAACATTGATATGAAATTAATTTTAATTAAATGCACGTATTTAATATTTATTAATTAGGTAAATGAAAATGTATTATTGAACACAGTGAGCATCTGGCACGTGTGTGTTTACTCCTAATTCACGCTTAAGCTAAAATTGAAATACATTGTATGGAAGTACAAATTAATAATAAGACGTGTAAGGAAAAAAAAATAGTTTACAAACAAGTCGTAAAAGCGTCGTTTTATAATAAGATTTTCATAATGTTCATTAAAAAGTTCTTTCGTTTATGATTTCAAACCTTTGTTTAAAATTAGTGTAATAACTAACTTTAGGTATTTGCAACTTATTAAATATGCATTTATATATAAACATATCAAATCACCTCGTGCGACGATACGATGTAAATATTAACAGATAAAATTCATGTCTTATAAGCCGTTCTAAACATTGAAACACTTTTTAATCAACTATATAGAGGAATATAATTTTTTTTTTCATCGGTGGTGAAAACTGAGTTTTGGCTTTGACAACCTGCAGGCCATATTAGCCGTACATAAAGTATAAACACATTAAAAAAAATAATAATAATAACTAAGATTCATCACAACCTCTTACATGGTTACTACATGTACAATATATTCATATAAAATAAATAGTTTGGAATAGTTAATGGTAAAATTATAACAATAATTATTATTGATGATAATTTGGTGATATTTTACACGTCCTGTATAGCAACTGAGCTATAATACTCCTACTGTATTTTAATAAATTAAAACTCTATATTTTTCTTAACGATAACATTCTTTAACATTTCTTACTTAAACCAAAAATGAAATGGATTGGAATGCGATGGCATAATTTATTGGGCTGAGCGCTGAGAACGATGTTTTCCCCTCCTTAATAATAAATTACAACCGACAAATCCATATTTATAGTATATTAATAATTTCTTTGAGAAAACTTTTTCTATACCAAATTTTTCACCACTATCATTTGAGTGAATTATAATTGTATAAAAGCTAAAAAGCTAATTATATACTACTACCTATATTATAGTCCATACACTAAAAAAATAATGAAATGTCCTAAAAATTCTCTAACTAAATTAAAAAACAGCGAAAAATACAGAATAAAAGTTTCACTTTTGAAGTATCTGTTACATGAATTTAACTATGTACTTGGAATTTATCGTTCCAGAGCACTCGATAAAAAAAAATATCACTTAGCATATAAATCTGGGCCTTATTAATTTTTGTTTGATAATAACAATTATTATTTAATGTATCAACACACGTTAGGTGATAATACCTTTTGATGATAGATTTTTCACAAGTTTATTTATTTTTCGGATGCGTTAAGAAATTTAGTATTACTTATATAAATGAAGAATGTTAAATTTGAGTCTATTTTTTGTATTTTTAAGTACCTAAATATATTCGATTTGGTAGTTTTGATACAACAGTAAATGCAGTTTTGCCCAATTCGTTTAAAATTATAGCAATGCGGAGGTACATAATATCATTTCAAAACGATTGACGTTAATTCGAACGTGTTGGTAGAAATCTCGGTTTAAGACCATCAGTCTATACACTATTATTATAATTGTCTAAATGGGGATTTTTTTTTCTCGCGATAAGCATATTATTCCGATGGACGCGCATATATATCGAACGCGGGTTTATATTAATTAACTCGGGCGGTATGGAGGATGCGGACGATTGGATGATGATGATGATGATGATGAGGAGGAGGAGGAGGAGGAGGAGGAGGAGGAGGAGGAGGTGGTGGTACCCGCCGTTATAGGATTTCGGATGGCGGCAGCAGTTTAAGGTGTCCGCAATAAAAACTAGCGGCATGGCAAATCGCAAGTTTTTTACGGACGGCAACACTCTCCGGAGCTCCGGCCGTATTAAATTATACAGTCATTTATACACCGCTGGTGGCAGTCGCGGCGGCGGCGGGGAGGAATCGAATTTACCGCCTGAAAAAACTTCTCCGGTAGCCAATTCTCGTCGCGGACTGTCCCGCGTCGTACCTATCCGTATACGATGGTTACAGCAGTGCTCGTGCCGGCGCGGAATGACGAGACGACGGGATGCACAAGCGGGGGGGGGGGGTGGCGAGGAAGAGATGACGGGAGAAAAAAAGTTAATTGAAAAAAAAAAAATGCTCGTAAGTGAAAACGCCAGTTTACACCAAAAGCACCTCCGGGAAAATTGTATTCTTATTACTACAGCGGGTGTGGGTGCAGCGTGTGTGGGCGTGGGGATCCCGTCGCAGTGCATATATATTGTTTATTCGATTTTTTCACATGTCAAAAGACACACATCATATACACGTCCTGCTGCTCCTGCGTGACGCCTGAACAGCGTAATAATACCTAGGTATATATACCTATTATACCTATATATATATATATATATATATTATACTATTCCCGAGGGCATTATTCCTGATCGAATCCGCTCGTCATTATTGCGACGCAGAAACGTATACTATTGCAGGAGCGCCGTTACGCTTGTCTATTGTCACCGGTCGCAATTTAGATCGACAGATTTTTGCAAATTTTAATTTCTGTTTCAATATTTTTTGTTTGAGGTCGATTATAGCGAGACCTCAGCAATAATTAGACATTATAATATATAGGGTACGGGGATTAAAAATGTGCTGACCGCGAGATGCGACGGCGGCGTTTTCAAATCTTCGGAGATGCTACTATCTGCGCACGCACACACGCACAGAACGAGTTACGCAAACGGATCGAAACGACGGGCAAACACGTACAGAGAAGAAGAAAAATAAAACGAAATTATTTTTTTTCGCCGGAAAAGACTTAAGACTCGCAGTTGCCGAAGGAACCACTGATTAGAAAATAATTTGTTTCTCCGACCCTTTGTAACGTTTTTTTTCCCCCTATATATAGTTCTTTTCCTTATTCTGTCGGTTGCTTTCCCGCCGCCGCCGCCGCCGCTCCTATATATATACACCTACCGACGGTTTTCGTTGTCAAACAGCAGACCTTTAACAAGCGCGGGAAAAAAAACTGATATACTTGGTTGGACGGGTAGTAGTGTTTTCGACGTCGAACCCTGCATGTTCGGGGTTTTTCCATACCCCGATCGACATGCATCATCATCTATACACCTAAATATACAATACACATAATATTATACATACCTATACGATCGATTTGAATATGCGTCATCGATATGTCAGTTACCTATGTATGTATAATATAATATAGAACATATTCTTTCATAGAACATAATATTATATATTATATGGTTGTCGAATGAAAAAAAAATATATAAATTTTTTTTTTTTTTATGAAATTTGTGCTACGAACGTGATAATGCAAATCATACATAATATTATTTACCCGCATGTCTATAATAATAGTTATACAAAATATACCTTTATCGTTTGTATTCCGAATAGCTCAAAAACCGAAGAAATTTCAACGGAAGAGCAAAATATTTAGTTGCTATAGCAGGCACCTACTTTTACACTTGTATTGTACATATATATACAACGCACCAAATTATTATGAAGACGTTTTCGCGCTCGAGAACCTATATTGATCATAATGAAAAATTCCAATATATATATAGCAGGTATTGTTTGGAAATTAATAACCGTTAATTATTTGTTTTTCACAATTTTAGGCGAAATTTTAATTATAGATAGCTGTTATAGTATATAGACATGGCGCTGTATTCGCGCGTCACAAAGCATATTGATTAGAATAATTAATAAATTAATTCCATTTTATCGTACTAATATTTCATAATATTTGTGTGTATACATCGTTCTTTTCAATTATATCTGTTTAAAAAAAAAAAACAAATTTGATCCAATAAAAGCCTCCGCTCGTTCGTTGTATAATATTATACATCTATAATAATATATAATATCGTATAAAATAGTCTTATATGCGCATACCACAAGCGCTTTATGAATTTTTATTAAAATTCTTATTTAATCACATCGCGACGATGTTAATAAAAATAAAGCTAATATTTATTTTCCACCCTCGTTATTTACGAGCTATGATTAAATTTCCATTTCTCCAAAGGTTTCTGTGTCGCGGAATACAATGAAAACGTTCATTTTGTCGTATATATAATATATTGTCAAGCAGCACGCGTTAGTGCGTTACTGTATTATGTATCGGTGGATGGTTGTTATCATTATATGGTTTGGATTCTTACAAATATTTTGCAGATACGATTTCGTTTACGCTCCGTAAAATTGATGGACGGTGACCTATTTTTTTTATTCCTTTTTTTTTTGTCCTAAAATATATTTGAAAAAAATTCTCGAAATACACAATACTAAATATCTCTTTATTCTTCTTTAAAACATATATATTTATATAATACATTCGTATGAAATGTAGGTGCATCAAACATTTTTTATTGAAATATTCCATTTGTGTTGGAGATAAAAAAAACTCTTCACAATTATTTTACAATATGACCTACACGGCGATGAGCACCTCGTGCCGTATTCATCGAATTTATCCAGGATGTTCGTATTATAAATGATGACAAAAAGTATATTTTAAATAAATTAAAGTTATTATACGAATTGTGTACAGCTGAATGTACAATAATGTGCCGGAATAGTTGGGTCAAAGTATTATTTTTTTTTCGTTCAATTAAAAATAATGGTTTACTCAAATAATATTTCTTTTTATGTTTTTTTTCAATTTTTTTTTTAAAAAAAATTATATTAATTATAATAATTTAATTTGTAGTTGGTTTTTATTCTTGAAAAATCACAGCTCCGGAGTTATCCTCGGTTATCTATAAGCGGGGCTATAGTATTCGTTATATTATATTATATACCTATCAATATGAACATTTAATTAGACGTGAGTTAGAAATCACGATTTATATTACATTAACGTAACCCTTTTTGACATGGGTTTGTGGCTTATTCGTTTTTAAAAGTATTCACGGTTCAGGCGGACATATAATTACATATAAACAAAATTAATTTGCGCTTGAATAATTAAAAATTAAATACAATAATTTAATTATTAGAACTGTGTTTCGTGACGGGTAAAACGCTTACCCAAAAACGGCTAGCCATAAATTACGCTTTGAAAAACATTAACAGTCCTGACGATAATATTACGAGTATATTTTGTAGTTTTAAAGAGCCATATTATCTAGCCTAGTCGTAGATAAAACAAAAAGATTTATACAAAAAAAAAGTGTTTCACCATTTTATAGTGAATCTAAAGTAATCAACTTTTTCATAATAAAATGTTTAAATATAGTTTTCGAAAACGGTTGCTCATTGTATCTATTAACGAGTCACGTATATCAAAATGTTAAGTATTTTTTTTGGTTTACTGAAAATTAAAACTACGGGTTTTGGTCAGAAATCTGAGATAACCTGCAAGTCATGTAAATATTTGAAAGATTGAATTATACATTTACATTAATTATTAAAATAGTTATGAACTGGACAGGCAAGTGGCGGACACGCACAATGACAACCATATAATATATAAATATATATTAAACATTAATGCTTCACTTTAGTTTGTCGGCCTATACATTTGCAATACGAATATCATATTTGAACTTAAGTCCGCTGAACTATTATTATTAGGGTTTATGATTACACGGCATCGGGTATAACATATATTTTACAATCGTATAGTCGTAATAATATTATATTTTACTATATTTGTATCAATGGTTTTGAAAAAGTCGAGTATGAGAAGGACGTTTTGTTCCCTTTTGTGCTTCTCTTCCACTGTGAATGGATCATTTGCGATCGGTGATGCGATGTGGAGAATTTCGGTCAACGCTGAAGTATATATAATATTATTATTATGTCTGATCGTGAGAAATTCATATCGGAACGTCGTCGCACTGGATGCACTTGCACGGTTTATTGTTCTTCGTGCTCGAATAGTACCTAGGTAGATGTGGACGAAGTCGGTGTGCCCTATGCATGGTCTCTGCTGGTGGTGACCACAGTGCGTCTGCAGGGTGAGATTTTATTATTAGTGCGAGTGTGCGCACGCCATTTATTTATATTTTTGAAACGTATAATATGCGAATAATTGTGCGGTAGTCCTCTCCCGAGTCGACTGCCGTATTTTGACGGTATACAATATTATGTTTGTTCTTACGTCTCGGTGAGGTACCGTGTATAGATATCGTCGTGTGTTTATTGGTGATGCGATCGCTTCGTTAGCTAATGAGCCAATACTCTTTAACGACCTGCAATGTGCCTGTATTAGCTAGACGACGGGACCTACATAATATAATATTCGACAGTTTTAGGTATATTCGCAATAATACTATGGATTTGCCGGACAACCTCGTTAGAGGGATTATACGCGTGAATCGAGCACCAAATAGGGCTCAGACAATCACCGACCGTAATCACGTAAGCCTATTGTTTCGCAACGTACAAAATCGTATGTTAAATTTATATTATATTTTTATATTTCACCATACTTAATACGAGTAACAATTGGGTTTACTCGAACCCATATTATATGATTATCTAATACCTAGTAGTGCTAGTACCTATACATTGTCAATAAACGTTTTAAAAAAGTAGCTACAATAGTAATTCTATTATAGCATCTTCTGTTTGAAAATATATATTCGCACACACATATGGTACGACAAAGCCGGCACACGGTGCAGCTTGTCTCCAAACATCGTGTACGATGTACCTATTCAAATTTTAAATAATAAAAATACATATGTATTTATATATATTTGAATGAAAAGTTTTCATTTGAAATTTGATAGGTTAAAAAAAAGAGCTTAATGCATTTCTGTATAGTATGTAAATACTTTTTGATTACTGTAATTATCTATGTACATTTTTAGCATTAATACGCTGTAGTCAACAATATAATAATAATTATTTATGTGTTTCGCTGCAGTTGAAGTGTACCATGTTTTGACATCATCATTTGTTTCTATACATACTTCCGAAATGATCGTTATTATGAACAAAAATGGACGAAAAAAAATAATATGCTCACTATTTATTTAATTTTAGGACAACTGAAATGTCTGATGCCTATATCCATTCGTACAAAAAGTATATTCAACTGCAATACACTTTCGGTACCTCTGCCGTTTCACTTTCTTATGTAAATGTTCTGTACAACAAAAATCGTTATTACCAATTTTTTTTATAAAGGAATTAAATAACTAAAATTGAATTTATGTGTGAGCTATCGTCCTATAGCAACATATATAGGGGTTGAAACAATAAGGTATAATATAATCATTCCCCGAGTCTCTAGGAATCTATTGGTATAACTCTTATTCCGGTGGTATGTCCAGTAGTTTTTGGGTGTGTGGAGAACGAACAGACATTTATTTTTATAAATTAGGTTACAGAGTCCGTGAATAATTAACTATATCTATTATTTACTATTTTTATTCACTTTAAGTAATTTTATTGAAAAATATAATGATGTTGAAGCAAGTGTGCGTCGGACATGTCTGGTTAGATTGCACACAATTCTCAATTACTTATTCCGGATGAAAATATAAACTCTGATACTTTTTGTTTGACAAAGATGTGAATTGGGACTGCAATTTCTTTTATAACGTCATTTTTATAGGCACATCAAGAAAAAACAATAGTTATCAATTATTATTATGAGTTTGTTTTTTGTATCTTGATTTTATTTCATTTTTAATTGAATAATTAAAAAAGCCTACAGTCGAGACTCAATTTGAAATAATGAAATATGAGTATATTTAATCTGTAGTTGTTTTAAGCATTTAGCAACGATGAAAAATAATATTCAGAGTAATATTTTTACCTAAACTATGTAATAAATTACATACAATAAAAATAACCACAAAAAGTATTCTAAACTACCTATATAGTGCTTATTCAACTCATAATTTTCAAACTAAAGGAGGCAACTTTCAAAACAAAATTTAATATTTACCTACGCCAATAACAGTGAGTATTTTTTCGTTATTTATTATTTAATAACTCTGTGGTAATTGTTCCTGGTGATTTTTGGATTTTGAAACTTTCGACTTGTGATCAAAAAATGTTATAAGCAATGGAAATATTTAATTTCACACCTATGTCTGCCTACAAATATTATATTTTTACTTTATTAATTAAAAATCATAATATGTATGTTGAGAACAATATTAAGAATTTGAGTTATTAAATAGTTGATCGAGTAGAATTATAATTTTAATTGGTACATTCAGTAAGGCGACGCAAATACGATAAATTGTTTTTATCTTTATCAATTATTTAATAAAGAATATCCGACATAATGAGATCAGTTTTATTTTTAGAATAGAGAGAGAGAGAGTGATAGAGAGAGACCAATACTTTATACTATACAACTGTCCGGATACGTTATTATAACGGTATATGCACGGTTAGAGAATATAATGACTATTTTATTTTTATTTTAAGTACTTACCTACTTCTTGTGTTTTTCAAATATTTCACGTGCTACCGCCATATATAGACCGGTTTTAAGTTATTTCGTCCACCACTCAATATTATAAACTTTAGCAATAGAGATTGCGGAAAAGCCGAGTTTATTTAGTACTTACATACGAAATGTACTCTGCGAATGAAAAGAGTAATGAGTTTAATTTCGCCGGATAATGATATTGTATACGCGTGTAATTTTGTTTTTCTACGGTTTTCTCTTATACCGACGTACAGTTTTTCTAAACCAAGTTTTAATTAGTGCATTAGCGCATTTGTCGAAATGTACGGCTGTTCTTAAAAATATATTTTAATAACTACCGAGAACTTTGAAAACTCTCGAATAATGTATATAAATAAAAACATACGATTGGCAACATTTTTGCTTCGGAGATCATAAATAATTCACGTTTTCGTTATTTTTATTAGTATTGATCGCCAACATAATATTATGTTTGTAAATGTATTCCGTGGCTTTTTACACGTTCTCGCTGTTATAGCTAAAAAAATCTTGAATATAATACTAAATAATAATAATAGAATAGGTTTGAATAATAAAGGTTTATTTTAGGTGAGTAATATCTAATTAGTTATACATGCTACAATGACAATGAACTGTTCTATATCTTAGCCAGGTGCCCAGGTGCTTTCTATAGAACTGAAATGCATTTTTTTTAATGTGCAATATTCGAAAATGTAATTACCAAGGCATTAAAAAAATTAGATGTCTGCGAAGTATTCATTTATTAATTAAAATTCAAGAGTTTCGTATAATGAAAATATAATTATAATATAATATAACTCAAAGACAATAACAAAATTTTAATTTCGATTCTATTTAATATTAAAATTTGTATTTAATATTTTAATTACTTTAACAGTTGAAGATATATTGAACACAATTATTCAATAAAATTTGTCAATGTTTTTCATTTACCGATATTTGGTTTTTACCGATATTTACCGTTATATTAAATAAATAAATAATTAAACACTCAAATAATTATATCATTGTACAATAAATTAGATTATTTATTTAAATTTCATTTCCGAGCAATAGTCCATAACAAGAAATCGTATTTATGTAGGTAGGTATTATACGTCATTATAATTATTATAATAATAAACTATGCGAAAGTATCACAAACTTTTGCGGTTCGAATTTCTGTATAGGTACATCGTACTAATATATTTCATACAATAATACAGTTTGGTTAGGTATTAGGGTACTACCTGATACCTCCATACTACTTTTCACGTGTAAAACAATTTTGAGTCAATAAATTATTCAAAAACGGTAATCGATATTAAAATGGTTGGGGGGGAGAGGGGGGGGGGGTTGTAGAACTATATTTAACTATGTGTGTAAAACGAAAAGAGAATTCAAAATTAATTCGTGGAATAAATTTAAAATAATCACCTCGTATGTCGCTACCTACGTACCTACTTACTGTTACAGGGACGTTGTAAATCGTGTGATAATACGCTGTAACATTGTTTTCTAGCAATAGGACGAATATAATAATAATTGATCGTTCAGATATCGCATTCGTTTCGGCCGACCAAGTTACTCGTCCTGTCTGGACGCTCTCGCACACTCATAATATATATTATCATCATCGTGTATAAATGATACGCGATGACGCGTATATTATATTAGGCTGTGCATCTTTAGGAAGTCGATGAATTTTAGACATAATATAATATAGTTCCGAGGTCACTTGTTTCTTATAGGCGGACATTGCACTTGCGGCGGACGCGTGTATATTATCATATTTCTATAGCCATAATATGTTATGATATCTTGCATTCGTGTAATAATACTGACGAATTTCAATGCGGAGCGGCGTGACGCGTTATCGATCTCGCTAGAGCAGCGGTTCCCGATTTTTTTAAAACCGTATTACCCGCAAATCGGGTGAGATGTTAGCGAACTCGAAAATAAATAAACCCAAACAAAATAACAAAAAATAAATAATATTTATCAGAGTCTGCATTATCTGCAGGCGATCCCCAAAGCTATATTGAAATTAATTGTACTTACACCGCACAGGCGTAGTGCATAACATTTGTCTGGTCTTTACCCCTCAGAAAAATCTCTTTTTTACCCCTTTGGGGGATTATTTCCTCCAGGTCGGGAACCGCTGATCTATAGAGAATCGCGCCTACGTGCGATAATATTATATTGTAATAATAAGTGTCTCTGCATTACCGGCACGGTGGCCGTAGTTTCTCGACCGCTTATATGTATAGCACTAGGTATATTATATATTATACATTGGCCCGAGAAATGTAAAATAATAATAATTAATCTAAACGTCCATCGGTCCGCTGCAGCAAGCCGCGCGCGTCGTTTGTCAACCGGGTATATTATTTTTAGAGGCGAGTCCGCAAATAAACCGCCGTGTCATTCCTTCGGGTTCCGATCGTTCAAAAATATTAAATCCACCGACGACGACGTCCCGATCGATATTTTGAGACGGCATTTTCCCTCTATTTTTTTTTTTTTTTTTTTGTTTTTTTTTGTGTTTTTATATTTGCTTATTCCAAAACAACGTTTTTAAAAATACCCAAACCGAACGCGGCATGCCAACTATCGCACTATTATAAACTCATACCTATATACTTACACCGTAATATTCACACGACTTTTTTTCAATAACAAAATAACGTTTTAAATAACTTTTCGTCGCGCACCGCGATAAAATCATACGAGTTTACAAGCGCATATTGTATACGTCATTTATACGCATTTCTGAGACGACTTCGATAGCAATATAGTACAACTACACAACTATTACAGTGATTAAAATTTAACAGCAGCTCTTTTGTATACAATAATAGTATGTACAATGTACGTCGTCGAGTTTATTTAATAACAATTCTGTCTAAACAATTTTGTCCAAATTATTACATAATAATAATAGTAATAATTATTACTTCAAACGTTTTTGTTCGGGTTTTTATGCCCCAAACAAATATCAGTCCACAGCTCATAATTATTTGTCTTTTAGTCGGTGTTGTACAGCGTAATATATTCTCTATATATGGAAATAATATTTTGTATACAAATGATGTGATCTTACGAGTAGAAAAACGCACCTATGACATTTATTCTATTTATTTCGACAAAAATATACCATTCTACGTTGATGTTCGAATAAAAAATGCAAATGTTTTTTTTTCGATTTGCAATAATCAGTACTTCTGAATGAAAACTATTATTTTTATTCGATTTCGATAACACGCCATATTATACGAATACTCGGCAAGCAGGAGATGGTCGGCGAACAGATATAGTTAATAAAGATTTAGAACATTTTTAAACGTATAGGTACTAATAAAATAATACTATACTAATCGCGCTCATCGCTTATAAAACCGCGACCGTCATAGATAAATTTCTAAAGAATATACAATTCGCGTACAACATAATATAATAGTAACACGATTGCGCGCACGATGCGATTCGGGCACCTAAGCGGTTTTTTTTTTTTTTTTTTTATCCTCCGAAATTGAATTCGGTCAAACCCGTACATTATCGTATATCTGTGCTTGAGGATTTCCCGGATGACGACCAGAGGGTCGGGGACGAAATCAATTTGAAATCGGCGACCCGATGGCCGAGTAGCATGAGCAGCCGCGGGTGCTCAGCGTATAAACTGCAATAATATACATTATCGTATTATTACCTATTATTATTGTTGTTATCATCTTATACGAGCACGGCATAATAATATTAAATAGGCGCTCGCGACACGCAATACACACGCGCTGGCGCGTTACGCCGTCACCGAAAGTTTCGCGTCGTATTCGCTTTGGCCGTCCGTCAGTTTTTCATTACGACGACGCTCCTGCAGATATTATTATTATTACTATTGTTATGACGGAAGACACGCGAGTTCCGTATAATATATAATACGGAGGGAAGGTAAGGTATAGCCCGTGTTGTTCGGAGGCAGTAAACGTCGTCGTCGTCGTCGTCGTCGTCATCGCAGCGATCGAAACTCAGAATGGCGGCACAGTATAATATATACCTACCTATTATAATATACAGTGCGCATAATATATATATATATATATATATATGTTATACACTTACGCCACGATATGTATAGAGGAGGTGCCCATCAACTCGCGGAGTCTCTGCAGTCGGGTACAGGAAATTAACACGCAATATCGTCAAAGAACTTTTCGTCGAAAGATTTATGCGCGAGTTCCTCCACCCCCCATCCCCCCAACCCATTACTCCTTAGCAACAATTTGTGTATAATTACGTTAAGAGACATCGACGCGGGCGGACGAGTTCCTGATTTATGTGTCAGAGTGGCGCGGTGTAGCGGTGCCCCCTCCCCCCACTCCAGCCCGCCATATCAGCGGTGAATGTTTACCCTTCGAAAATAATATACCTAATGTTATATTATTATGTTCATATAAGAATAATATATTCTACGACATCTTATAACGGATTCTCGAGTGATGATCTACAACAGATCAATCAATATAGTATTTCAAGTAAATCCTTAAGCAAAAGTTAAGGTTTTTTTTTTTTTTTTCTCTTAATTTAATCGTCATAACGATTTGTACGATAATAATAGAAAATATGATTGTTAACTATTAATTTGCCATCGGATTAATCGTTCACGATTAGATGGCTAAACCGAAAAAATTTAAATATCAAACAGTTGAATTTAACAAACTTACTGCAATACAATGAAAAATGCAATAATTATGACAAAAAATAAAATAAGATGTATAAAAAAAAAGGTCCATTGCACTATCGTCGACCACCGCACAAGCCACACAATACTGTAATCATTTAAAAATATTATATACTATCACTGGGAATGGAGCGTATAGGTACCCAGGCTGCTCGTTCCGGCGCTTTATATAGCCGTTCGCCGCCGGACGTAAATGCAATTTTTTCCTTTATAAAAACTCTATCTTCATGATTCCAATGTTGTTGTTACTCGGTAGTAAAACTGTAAAAATATTAATGTCACATCAAACAAAATGCGAGACATTGTTCTATAGTTATTATAGTGTATATAGTTTGTTGAACTTTAGTTTTTTGTAATAAATTCGCTAGGCATCAGCGTTTAAAAATACATACAAATATAAATTTCAATCAATTTGAAATAAAACCGGAGAATTAAAAAATACACATTAAAAATGATTCAAATACTCGAGTTGTTTTTATTTATTGTTTGTTTTACTACGATTTTTACACTAAGAATATGGCATTGGAAAAATACGAAGATTGTTTTTATTGGCATTTGTTTCAGTTGTTGCACTACATAATATAACAAATAGTCAAATGTACAATTAATATTCTCTAAATTTAATTTATTCGCTCAAGTTCATGTTCGAGATGTGTTACAAATATCTAATTGGCGAGCCCATATAGAGTAATATTATGGGTGAATCGCGATTTAAAATAATTTATAATACTAATATATTGTATAAATATTGACATATTTTCCGAGGCTTATCTACTGAATAATACTTTGAAGCAATAACTGGGCTGATTTTTTTTTAATCCAGCCTGGATCATTAGTTTTGGGTTACTTGTCACTATATACAATGTATTCAAATGGGCTTTTCCCTATTTGTTTAATTTAGATATCTATAACTTTCACAACGCTTCTCCCTCGTCGTTCATACCCTTCCTGAAGTTTAACTTCTTCTCGTGACTACCCTTGTTATAGCTATTATATTAATAGCTTGTTCACAGAATCGGTTTTTGTCTTTAGTTAACGTAAATTTGGCCTTTTATTTTTTTTATTAGATCGAATTTATCGGCCGAGACCGAAAATGGGCTAAAAACAACAAAACAAAAACCTATAGGAAGTCACTTTGCTGAGTAGTAGCTGATAAGTTTCGATTGTACGTCGTCATTGAGTAAGACGATCAGAACGCTGTAATGGTTGTGTTAAATTTGAAATTTGAAATCATTGATTAATCATTGAATGTGAAACCTAAGCGCAATTCTGCAGAGCGGAGACGACGTGCGTCAGCCTCTATCCGTCTAGATATTTTATAGTATGTTTATATTATTACTGCGAGTAATTAATTTTTCTTATATTACGGTATAGGTTGAACTCGTTTTCGACAAAATCATCGCATGCACTATGATAAAATATTATTATTTTATTGTTATGAAATTATAAATCAATGTGCCGTTTAAATGTGGTGTGAATGAATTTGTCATATAAACAGCATACAAATAATAATTACGATATTGATCCAAATATTTTGAAAATGTCGCATTGTCTACATAAAATAATAATATACTTAATGGCAAAAAGTTACAAGTGTTTACGATTAATAATTCTTGGAAATGTAACTGAAGTCGTTACGGGAAAAATCGTTATTTTTCGTTTAACAGTCCAATCTCGTCAAAATTTTACTTCAGAAACTTTAAAAAAATTGTGACAATGTATTTTTTAAATCTCGTAATTGCTGTATAATATCTTATATAAAGATCCTTGTATTTATTTTAAAGTTTTTGACTTGAAAACAACAAGTTTATCAACATTAATCAAAATACAATTTAAATGTTTCTAAACTGCTGATGTAAATATTTCGTTAAAATTTCAAGTTTCTACGGTGTTTCATTTAATGAATTAAAACAATATGGGTCTTGTCGAAAACTGATGTTTTGAAGTATTCCGCCGTTATTCGGTATTTTTTTGTTTTTTTAGTTTTTTTAGATTTTTTTTGAAAGTACTGGGGAATTTTTACTTTTGACCAATAGAGTACCAACTAAATTCAATTTGCTACCAGAAACCACACTCGATGTTGAAGATTGAAGTAATTTATCCGTCAGGTACAAAGAATGACTTCGGATATAAACAAAAAGAATCGCACATCGTTATAAAACTTATATCGCTCTGCTCAGCATCTTAAATAAATATGGATCTCGTCTTGTAAATAACATTTACATTTTGTCATAATGCTATAGTTATCTATCTACTTGCCTACTTGTTGTTTCTAATACGGTATCAAATATTATATTATATATTGATAATGTTAAAATGTGTGACTGATGATTGCAGCAATCGCTTGTTAAAATCAGACACTTAGATGATATTATTATTTCAAATAATATGCCTCTGCAGCGGATATTTCCGCACTTGTACGCAATTTTAAGGCATCTTTGAAGTATATATATGATTCAACATAAACGCTTATGCCAAATTTTAGGGAAAATTATCGTTGTCCCTTGCGACTCGACCATAATAATATATAATAGCGGAAATAGTGGAAACAGCGTGGAGAGACGTGTAAACATTTGGGACGCATATTCTTATTTTCTGTTCGTTTTCACGAAGCTCAAACGGTAATAATTTACAATATAATATATGAGCACATAACGCACGATGACGCAAGACGGCGTTTAAAACGATTTACCTCGAACGAGAGTACTCGTCGTCTATAACTCGAGTAGTGATTAAAATATTATTAATATGCAATCGCGGGTTTACATAGGTTAAAAGGAAAATATTTTTACGAGACGGTTAGATCAATGGGCGCATGCATTATTACATTATGGTATTAATTTTTATAATAATTGTTATACGTAATACTTATTATTATTATGGGAACGGACAAATTAAGCGTTAATTGTAGTATAATATATAATCAGTCTGTTTTTCGTTCGATGCAAAAATAATTAATTATAAAACGCCGGCATGCACCATGATACAAATCGAGTGTAAACACTATAAAGTTATCATAACTTTTTTTTATCAAAATAATATTTAATGCCGGTAACTATATATTTGCAATGGTACCTGTTATTTTTAATTTCACGTCCTGAGGCAGAATATTATTTTTTTATTGAACTTTTGTACGCATACTGCAATATATCGAGTATTGAACCAATATTTTTTATTTTAAAGTTCAGAACAACGAATATAAGGACGGCAAGCAGTTTCGGGGTATTATTCCCCGCCACACTTTAATAGGCACTCATCCTTATACCAAACTTTAAATTGTTAATAATTTTAAGCTATTTGCTCAAAGTTCGATGTGCGTACAAAAAAGTATTCCACTTTGAGTATGAAATTAAAACTATGGTAACCAATCGAACAAAAAATTACAAGACCTAAAAGTCAAGCCAAAAGTTTATCGTATATTGCAAAAATATAATAGTCTGCATATAGAGCTCAAGCTTCAAATCATATTATAGAATAATAATAAAAATCACAACAGTTTACTGGTAAAACTAGTACTTATTGAATTAAATAAGTTCAACACGGTTATTATCTAGTATAAAATATAATGTATAATATCAAATGTGAAAAATAAAAGTGTCTAAATTTACAATGAAATAAATGACGTGTAGCATTGTGTGGAAGGCAATTCGCGTGGCTGACGCTCTGTGATGAGTATGATGTTATTATACTTTATGGTAAAAAATGAAACGTTTAGAATTAATACTTAATGAAATAATATAATATTGTCTCGTTGATATAATATATATTATATATGTGTATATTTACTAGAGCATGGTAAATGATTAATAGTGAATGTTCAAACAACTAGGTCCCAAAATATGCATTATTGTACGCGAAACATTATGCTTTGTAAAAATATCTGTATACTCGTATAAATTTAAACCAAATCCGGCAAAAATGTTTTAATTATATAGTAACAAGTCTAAAAAAAAAGTGGGCAAGTGGGTACCGCTCTGCTATGTACAGTTGGTGTCGAGTGGGTCACTGCAATAATGGATGTGTTAAAAACGAACTCAATGCAATTATACCATTGTTTGCGAAACACGATTCTGAGCGGAGATGGTACTATAGCTAGGAGACCTGTCAGCCTATGCCAAGTATATTTCATGATATATAGCTATTTGAGTAACGTATTTTACTATTAGTATTATTCGGAAGGTTGATATCATTTTTGCCGAAAACATTGTATATTCATTATATTATTACTTAATTACATTTATAACAGTCTATACAATTTGTTATCATATTATATTATTGTTATTAACTTTTGAGTGAATACCACCCAACGAAGAACAGTGTGAATATGTTCAAGGTATAAATAGCTGGTATTCGCCCAATCTAAATATTTTGAAAATGTCATTGCATAATATAGTACAATTTATAATGTCATAAAACCCCACAAATAAAGTTTTTGAATTACAATATGAAATAACAAACATCGTTGTTCTTCGTTGAAATAATATCTAAATGCGTCCAAATACAAACTTGAAATATTTCTAAAAAAAAAAAGTGTGTTAATATATTTTTTTGGTTACAATATTAACCACTTATGAGAAAACTTGTTTTATAATTGCAATCCTTAGCTATAAAAATTAAACATTTGATACCAGTTTTATGTGGTTTGAGGTAAAAATATATGATCACTAACTCCCTTGCCCCCAACCTTGTGCATACGTCTATATAATGCACAACACAATTTTCCTAGTTTGTTTCTAGATAAAAAAAAAAAAGTGTTTTTTATTGTTCGATGTGCTTATTGGGGCTATTCATAACACCAGATTTTAGCAATAAAAAATCTTATTATTATTGTTTTTAAGGTTTATTAATTAATTGTAATGACAAAAACCAGAATTCTATTCTAAAAGTGTTGATATATTGTAATAAATCGTGTGTATCGATAGTAAAAAAAAAACCTGTTTTTTTTACTAATATGCTTACTGTGGCATTAAACGTTTAGATGAACGGAGTAAAATGATCAAGCATTCTTCGCAAAATTCATAGCGTACAATAGTCGTTACACTCAGCTAATCTAAACTTTAAATAATCAATTAAAAAAAAAATCTTCAAAAAAGTATTAATAACTGCGCGAATGCCCGTAAATTTGTTTAAAATTCCTACGGGATATAGGTATTATGTGCGTCGATGTATAGTAACTATATACATAATATAATATCATAAATTGTAATCCACATGTATAATAATATTATAGTAGTTATCTTCGTGCATTTTGGAGCAGAGGGCTTTTAGGGTAGTAGTATGATCGAAAATCCATTATTTAAAATTCGGTTTTATTCCCTGTAGTCGTTTTACTCTACAGAATAAGTAACTTTTGTTGTTATTGTGGTTGTATTTCGCGCGAATCATTTAAAACGATCTCTAAATTATTTCTTACACTTTTTCGTTCAATCGCAAACCCACGCGTATTATACACACCGGCTAAACTACAAAATACAAAACACCATTTTATATATTATTATTATTTATTATAATAGGTAGGTAAGTAAACAATAATCATGTTTGATTAACACATAGTATAATACTATAATCACCGCATGCGTGTATAGTTTTTTTTTTTTTTTAAATCACTTCAATTCGCGTTCGGTTGATTTCTATATTTTAATATTCAATACTTTTAAAAAGTTGTTCACCGAGTTCCAAATAACTCTCAATGTACAAGAGTTTTCCGAGTTACAAACGACTATAAAACGGATGATGTGATTACGATAATAATATTTAAATTGTGAAAAAGTCGATTGAAAAATATTTAAAATGTACAAAGTTTGTTTTCTCTTGGACAATTATTATGGTTTATGAGAAATCTACAAATACGAAAAATAAATATATACGACAGATAGAAATCAATTTGCTCAAATCAAGATTATTGTATTTATAAAATATGTAGGTATAGTTGAATTGCTATTGTCGTGCTTGGTAAAATATAATTGATATGTTTTTCCCAGACACGGACTATATGGTGTAATAGATTAGCTGGTCTTGCCATGGCGATGAAAGTTAAGAAGATGGTTCACAAATGAATATCTTCTGTCGTATACTTTTTGTGTTTCTCGTGTAATTAGAAATAAAAAATTCCTTTTGGTGGCGGTTTAATTTTTATAAATAATTTAATGTACAAGGGCAGTTAAGAGAGTATCTCTCTTTTACAAATTGTGTAAATATTGTGAACATTTTCAATCGATCGTTAATGTATTTTAACATTTGTGCAATAATTGTGCGTAATCATAAATTATTTTGTTTCAACTACTTTCTATATTAGTTAACGAAAATATTATAATATATGATGTCTTTGATAATGATGTATTATTTTCTCTCGCACTTGTTCTTCTCGACAAATTTGAGGTCCACTTGTGATGTTTTGATATCAGTCCAGTTTATATTGCTGTTGTTTGTTATACTCATATTGTTTTAGGCTTTTGTTGATACAATCTGATCATTTTTTAATATTAAAAGAAAAACCATTAAATCACAATTTAAATTACTGGCAAAAGAACGAAACTAAGTTGTGCAGTTTCTAGAAAATAATCCACTGACATTATTTTTAAAATGTACCTTCTTCTTGTCCTAAAGTTTTTAAATAAGACAACTTCTTTTTATGACGTAGAAACCTGAAGATTTGACATGTGAGTAGGCGTGTATCAAATCATTCAAATGTTTGATGTTTGTAAGTTGTTGCAAACTTTTGTACCCAAATAGTATTGTAAGTGACTCATTTTTAAGGGAGGGGGGGGGGGTTAATATTAAGGTAGCATCAAAACTTTACATAGTACGTCAAAACTCTAAATACGTCTGTTTATAACTATATAATGGAACGATTATGCTATTCCCTTTCAAAATGGATTTATTTTATTTCATAAATAATTGAAAATTCTAAATTAGTTGTTGAGTACAAAAATTCAGATCAAAATGTGTGTGTGTTTTTTTTAAAATTTTGTTTGATAATGTAATTATATTTTTTAATGTTTTAATACGCAGACGTTCATTCGTTAAATTTATATTTTGTTATTTCGATATTTATAAGCGGGTTTTCCAACAACGTTTGACTTTGCAAACACTATAAGATTCATTCTTTGGTGCTTGCAGATTAAATCGTTTTTCTCTGCAAAAATTATCAAGGACCAATTATTATGTACAATTGATCTTTTTATTACTATTGCCGGATTTGATTTTACACTTGCTTATTTCAGTATTTTTACTGCGTTTTAACGAAATATTTTAATGGAAAACATTGTATTAAGCCAAAAATATAAAAATGTTTTCCTTACATAAAATAAGTATGTATTGGTCATAAATTATAAACAATAATCTTTTATTTTGCATTACCCCATTACCCCTATTTATTATTAATAATTCTATTTTGTTACGCATTCAATTACTGATACTGCACCGAGTAGACGATTACGTACGCGTACGTACATAAGCACAGTTCAGGGTCGAGGTCACAATAATACAATATTATTATGTCATGTGTGTATACATTTTTTCGTGTGGATGTCGATACGATATCGACTCGTCACACACCGCACAAAATAAAATGCAGGCGTTTCGTGTTTGTTTACATATGGGTATATTATAATGTGTCTGTCCAAATAATATTTTCACGAATATTTTTTCCGTCGGCGGCTCACACCTATATAATATAATCGAAAAGCTGTCGTCTATCGGAATATTATT
Source organism: Neotoxoptera formosana (assembly GCA_022818045.1). Lineage (NCBI taxonomy): Eukaryota > Metazoa > Arthropoda > Insecta > Hemiptera > Aphididae > Neotoxoptera > Neotoxoptera formosana. The sequence goes on from CM040633.1 coordinate 49,986,147, forward strand.
ATGATTATTCCTAAATACACAAGAGGCCACGGACACTCGCCTTACCTCTCACACCTCATTCGTTCGCCTGTGAACTAATGTGAGATATATATATATATATAGCGAGCGACTATAAGGGTGTTATTATTTTTAATTTAAGCGCGTCCCGGCCGATCGCGCATTCGAGATCCTTATCCGGGTTTTCCGACTTTTGGCGAAAACCGTGGGAATTTTTCGTTTTCGTTTGCACCCGGCCGGGGTGTCGCGACTGCGTGAAACTTTTGAAGGGCCACATCACTGCCGCCTCCGCAGTCTCGTAAAACCTGCATTAAAGCCAATTATTACGAAATCGGCCTGTCCCCCGCCCGACTCGGAAGTCGGAATCTGATGACCACGAGTGGAGGAAAAATATCACGTCGACATTAAGTTCTTTCCAAAGGCGGAACGTAAAATATAATATTTTCTGTTCGTGCTCATTCTTTTCGCTGTGCTGCACGAGCGAAAAGCGCACAAAGAGAAACTGCGCGACGCCTTCGCCGCCCATCGTGGGAAAACCGGGACGCACACACACACACACTCGCCCGTTGATAATAATATATACTCGAGGAAAATGCGGGAAAACGCTACTTTTCCGGTAGGTATATATATATATATATATATATACGCATAAACAACCTACGTGATGTATATATATATATATATAATATAGAGGTATTAGGTATACGACGAAAATGTGTTTTCGAGCGCGCCGGAACACGTCTGCTGAACGGTTATACTCGAAAAGAATGGGACCCTTAATAACTTTTAGTCGAATGATTTTACGCGCGCGAGAGGTATACAGCAGTGTTGTACGGCCACCGCGGCTTGAGGTGCGCGCGCGCGGGTGTGTGTGCGCGCCGCCGCTGGCGCGAAAGCCGAGTCGGTGCGTGCGCGACGTTTTTATATTTATCGTGAATTGTTTTTACCTCATAACAATCGTCGTCGTCGTCGTAATCGTCGTTCGCGGTATTCCGGTACCTACCTCTACCTACCGCGGTATAATACGTATATACGTATACCTATATATAATACTATACGAGTATTCGTACATATATATATATATATATACACTCACTGTACGAAACCGTATACGAGCCTTTAACTCCGCCGATATAATCGATTGCGCCGGGGGGGGGGAGGTTGTCTAGCCCCCCCCCCTCATCACACCACTCGTACATCACTCGTAGTGTACGGTCCGAACGCGGTGCGGCGGTGGCGGCGGTAGTTGGCTTCGGCGAAAGGGTCGCGCACACGGTATATGTCCCAAAAGTGAGATTCTAAGTACACAATATAATATAATATTATAATACCTCTTTGGCCCAATACTGAAGCAGCGCTGTTCAAAGTTTTCACTCTGACGGCGGCGGCGTGTGTTCATCGTACAGTCATTATATATTATTTTATTTTATTTTATTATTAAATATACGGGATATAACCCTTTAACACAATTACACATTACATACATAGACATTAATACAATTATATAACTTAAGATAAAAAGTTTACAGTTAAGCAAAACACCTATTAAGTAAGTAGGCACGAAGAGTCAACATTGGTATTACTCATCATACGCGAAATCGGTTCATTTTTTAGATAGTTTGTGGAGGCGAAAGGGACATAAAAAGGAGCAACAGATCAGGAAGGACGTTGAGGAACACGAAAACAGATTAAGGAAAGCAATTCAGGAGAGTCGATAATTCCATCTAATAAATTTTTTAAAAATTTGATGTCCGCCGACCGCCTACACTCAGCCAAGGAAACCAGTCCTAGCTGAGTAGCGACTGGTTCGTAGTTATGAGGTTCACAGGGGATATTCAAACGAAATCCAGCATAATTCATGAATTTTCGTTGAACCCTTTCTAGTCTGACAGAGTCATTATACAATATTGCAGTACGGACTACGGTGGTATAATTCGCATCGTATAAGATATTTTATAAGATTAATACGTGTTTGGATATTGCAGAACTGCAGCGTTCGCGGGTTTACGGCCGCGGCGGCGGTCTTATTGTTCGGATGAAAAAAACCAACATCGAAATTCGATTCCGCGGCGGTCTTCGTTGTGTATCGCTCTCGCCCGACCGATCTTTTTTCTTTTTTTTTAGATTGTCTTAGTTTAAGAGCTTAACGATGTACCAAACGTTAATGTCCCGCGGTAGACCGCGTGGGCACAAAAAACACATCTACCTACCGCGGGATTATTAATTTTCTTTGCGACGGAAAGTCACCCCCACGCGATAGGTCATCGTGCGTGGTCTGTAGGTAACATATATATATTTATGTACCGAAACGAAAAAAGTTTTCTCGCTCGCCGATGTACCTACAACAATAATACGTCGCGATATATATACCGTGGTTGCGGTAAACACAAAAATTGTAATTAAATAGCACGTGCGCGGTCGTCGTGTGTATATATAGGCGGTGAAGTGACTTGCCGACTACCGTGTCATCGCGGGTCAAGAGATCCGTCTTGATAAGAGAAAAACAAGACTTTGGATTTAAAATACAAATTGGTATTTGAACCGTGTTACGAATCATTATACTTCTTCGCGGTTGTCGCGGGCAAACGATTTCCGGATAACGGAGCGGCGGCAGACTATTGAATTATCTTTTAAACGAAACGGGAGACGACGGCGCACAATACCGGAATATTTTAGTACATACTAATTCTCTCTCTGTCTCACTCACTCTCACTCATTCTCTCTCTCTCTCTCTCTCTCTCTCTCTCTCTCTCTCTCTCTCTCTCTCTCTCTGTTTCTGTATGTATATATATATATAGGTAATATGTTCTATGGTGGTGTGTGTGTGTGTGTGTGTATGCCGCGCGTAATATTATATGCATTATATTTCGACATCATTCAAAATAAAGAGAAAAAAAAATGAAAAATGAAAATCGAAATTACATTTTTTGTTGCCAGCGCACGCACTAAAACGAGTTAAATCTCGTAAACACAGTAATGTGATTTGAATGTATTATAAAGACGAGATTTACTATGCTAGCATCCCTATATAATAGTATATATATATATACTACCTCCATAGGTATATATATATAAACGCGCGGCTTTTAGATTCGCAGACGCGATAATATAAAACCGTTTGCAGGATACATCGTATTATACGGATTGTTTATTAAAAAAAAAAAAGACTCTACCGAGTCTCGCAAAATGATTTTATTCGAATCGTAAAATTATGCTGCCGGCGAACTGCAGTCACCGTCCTGCAGGGGTGGCCAAAGAACGCGGTCTGATGATTTCATAGCCGGTCCCGCGGGTGATTTCCGCGCCTCGATAATAAAGAAATATCTTTTTTATCTCATTATTTATTATCCGCGGCGATTTCCTCGACATATTTACGCACATTTATTATGTTATATAAGACCGCTGCAGTAGGTATTAACCCGCACTCTACGGCAAATGTTTGCATCACGACTGACTCCCCGCGTTGGTATATTTTTAAGGGAAGTATCTATTTCTTCTATTCGTCGGATAGGTGTACCTATACCGATATTACAACCTTTATTATTGCTCGCCAATAATGTATTTAATGGACAGTCCCGTTTCGTATATGCATAAACAGGAAATATTTACTCTCATACCTATACATCTAACCTATACATCTCAGAAGGAATAATATTATATTGTATTCCGGTAGAAGTTTTTCATAATGGGTTTGAGCACCCCTGGTCTATAAACGTATAAATAACAATAGCACGTATATTATTATTATGTCTCCGTGCCGCCGCCGCCTGCGCCATTTCGAAAAGTTTGTACAGTTACCGCTTACGTATATTTTATGTGCCGTCACGTTCTGCTATCCGTATAGAGGTATAATGCGTGTATAGTCGCAAATCGTCCGTAAATATCAAAGGTGTCGAAGTGCCGTGCGAAATTTGCAGGGCACGCGGACTAGTGATGCGAACTCGAAAAGATTTACAATAATAATAATTGTAAGAATAAAGGTCGGCAAGTGTGGGCACACCGCTCTACGTGTACTGCAGTAGGTATCGATATAGTGGGCCACTGTGATGGACGTGTTAATGTGATTGTAATAAAATCATTGTATACGAAAAACGTTTCTGAGCGAAGACGGCCTGTCAGCCTACGACATTACTATTAGTTTATCTTATGATATTATTGATATTAAAGTAATTCATTTTATTACTAATATTACAGTATGTTGAATTAATATGTTTGCCAAAAACATTGCATTTGAAAATATCATCGAGTGTATAAAATATTAAATAATATAAACTTTAAAAGTTTCGAGCACCCACGAAAAATATATACTAACATCGTTATTCTTCATTTAAATATCTAATTTCGTCCAAATTTTAACCTTAAAAGTCTATACAAATCAACCATGTAAATATATATTTTAGATTATTTGGGTGCTCTATCAACCACTTACGAAATGGTCCGAGCACAATAAATACCAATTTCAATATTACATTTATTTTAGTTTTTTTTAATTCCGTTTTTAAGAACTACTATTCTTGGTACAAACATTTTAATAACTGCAAAACTAATCGTTCGGTTTTTGGTTATGAAATAATATCGACATTTTCAAAAAAAATTATCCACTCAAAAGTTTTCAGTGAAATAAGCCACAGGACACTCCTTAAGTAGTATAGGTACTATCAGAATTCAAAAATTTTAAAACAAACGATTTTTGAGTGTATTTAAAAATTCCCAAAATCAGAATTAGAATAAATTCATTATTAATTGGATGGGGGTGAGCGAGCTTTGTGAATCACTCCAAAAATGTGGTATATAAATGAATTTTATTCAAGACGATATAATGTTAAGACGGGCGCGTTATATTATTATTGCGCGTATATATAGAGATAATAATAGTAATATATTATACTCGTGTTTTGTGTGCAGAGGTATGAGCGATAGACAATTTACTTAAATTATACCACTACCGTATCACCGGAATGTAAGTTTTCAGAGCTAAAATATTATTCTCCTCGCAATATCATAATAAAATACCTGTATGTATCTCGCGTGCGGTATATACGCCGTATATAGCGGTTTCGAAATTTACCAGCGGAGGACCGAGGAGATGCGCGTTATCGCGTCGTGTTCCCCTGGATACGTTTCAAATCCCCAATTAGCGGAATGATAAAATTAGATCTCATATTCTATACGCAGTATATATATATAGTGTGCGGCATCTAAGTTAACCCTTGTGAGGGTATTATATTATATCGCATACGCATGTGCATAATATTATATACCTATAATAATCATATAGGTATACAGCATGAGTATATAAACGACGGGATAAGACGCCGTTTTCTTCGAGACGACGCAGCGAGCAAACGAACGTCGAGTGTATGTCTCGGTGTATAGTAGGTAGTTGGTCTATGGGGTGAGACCATACGTCCTGTTTTATACACGACGATTGTCCTTTTATTTCCGCTTAGTGTCCTGTTATTGTTCCGACTAACGCAGTCGACTGCACCGTTGAGGTGCAATTTACATTGACCAGCATCTATCAGTAAAAAACTCCCCCTCAAGCGTGTTATAAATATCAAATTTATCAAAAATCAAAATACTATTTTTTTAATTAAGCCACATTTTTTTTTATTGAAAAGATTACAGCGCGTTATCTCGCATCGTGTTCCCCTGGATACGTTTCAAATCTCCAATTAGCGGAATGATCAAATTATAGATCTCATATTTTACTCAGTATAGTGCGGCTATATAAGTTAACCCTTGTGAGGATATTATATTATATTATATTATATTATCGCATACGCATGTGCATAATATATAATACCTAATAATCATATACAGTATGAATATAAACGACGTGATAAGACGATAAGCGAGCAAACGAACGCCGCATGTAGGTATATGTCACAGTAAGTCTAAACCCTGGAAAATTTCGAAATATGTGATAACAAAAATTATATTCGTATTAGCTTAACGATGATTAGGATTGCATCGTCTCAGATCCAACCAATTATAGACAAACTAGTTATAGCTAGTGAAAAGCTAGTGAAAAACAATGTCAGTAGTTATCACACTAAAAATAAAATAAATAAATTGTAATTCAAAATTGAAATAGTATGTTAATCTATATATTATGTCTTAATAATAATAATAATAATAATAATAATAGTTTGTAATTTAAAATGTTATCATAAACATTTTAATAATTAAACTGAATTTTTGTATAAAATACATGTTTTCACTACAAATGCGGCCCGCAAAATGTGCAGAAAATAATATGCGGCCCACTGTATAAAAAGGTCTACGGTGACCATACGTCCTGTTTTATACACGATTGTCCTTTATTTCCGCTCTGTTATTGTTTCGACGAGCTTCTTTCGGGACGCTTTTTGTCCCGTGTTTTTTTATTTTTAAGTTAATTCTAATTATTTGGTATTAATATTCTTATTAATATTGTGTATACTGCGTATATACTGCTATGCGTAACAAGTCGTAACACACATAAATACACATTATATAGCATAATATGTATATTGGAAGTAGGTATCTACATATTTTTGAATTTGAATTTGTTGACAAAAATACTATTATACGTTATTGATGATATATAGCGATTGTATTCACGAGAAATAATAACCACGAAAATCGATATCGGTGAAAATACGTATATATACCTATACATATATAGTATATTCGGGTAAGGTTAGTTAGGTATTTAATATAATAATTTGTGTAGGTCGGCTGTAACTCTATGGCTGTATCTTTCATGTATTTTGTTTTCTACAACAGTTAAAAATTAAAAAAAAATAACTATATAAAAGTACCTATCGATTTAGAAATATTATGGAAATTATTTTATTCTTGTTTTTTAAATTTTTTTTTTTAAATATGGTCACCCTAGAGTCACACGCTATACTTACCGTTGTACCGGTATATATCTATCGGCGGGGAGGGGCGGTGTGATGGTAGACGTGATCGGGTAGGTGCGAACAGCCGTTTAAATATTTATCGAATCGGTCTTGTTCTCACAACGATATCCCTGCCTCGGGCAAACGTCGCACAATGTTGACTAAAAATTAATATAATATAATATTTACGGTTTTAAGAACGTACCCGCGAAAAAGTATATTTTCATCGAAAACGCTTCGCGTGACGTCGAGTATGATATTTAACTTTATAATAAACCTACCAATTATTATTATGTTTATAATCGTGTAACAAAATATATAGTTGGATATAGTTAGATGATGATGTCGTACTGCACTTGTACCCATCATATATACATTACATGCAGCAGATTTTCGACGCTAATAAGCCGGTGAAAAATACGTACTGCGTCGCGCGACGACGTAATTTAATTGGCTTTGAGGGTAAATGCGTATAGCGCTCACACGAAGGTTCATCGATCGAGAACGGAGTAAGTATTTATTACGCGAACATAATAATATGTGAACGGTTTTCTACAAAATCGACAATATTTTATTATTAACGCCGTAATCATATTATTATAATAATAATATAATGTCACCGAAATGATTTATCATCGGCCATCGTTTTCATTATTATTAGCATATACCATTTATGATTTCCCTGTCCAAAAATAAGGGACTTCACTTTCTAAAAAAATCAATTACCTTTACCCGTTAGATAAAATTATAAAACGCTTAAATTAATTTTACTTTTGTACAATATTAATATATTTTAATAGTAAAAAAAAATTTCAACGACATTTTTATACGACACATATTACTATATGCATAATATATATATATATATATTTATAGTTTATATTATTAATTATGATTGATGATTATTGAATAATGGATTAGCAGTGGCGCAACAAGGACATTTTTTTAAGAAGAGAGGGTCCAAGAACTACAAATCTATTGCTATCGTAGTATAAAAGAAATTTTTAATAAATCATACTATTATGAACTATCTACAGGCATAGGCGTCATTAGACCTAAGTGTTTGGGTGTGCTAAAATTATGTATAGGTTAGGTTACCATAACCCACACTGATTTTGTTTTTATGATACTTTCAATATTTAAAATGAATAAGTCAGTAAACCGTTGTTTTAATAATATATACTATTGCACTCATCCAATTTGTAATTTGTTACATACTTGAAAAACTGAGTTCAAACGTTGCAGAACTTATTGTAACTGCAACTTATTTAAGTTAAAAAAACCTCATTAACTACTTTTTCACATTATTTTTGGTGTTTTATAACAGAGGCCTAGTTGTGCTTGATTAGAGCCTGGGGGTGCTGAATCACCCCCCAAGAACCCCCCTAGTTGTGCCTATGCCAATAAATAGCAAAAAATATTGCAAAAACCAATTACATGGTCCAAAATCAGATAAAATCCTATCAACCGTTGATATAGAAATTACCACACTTAATTTACAACTATCTTTTCAATAAAAAAATAACATTTTGATTTTTGATACATTTTATTTAACACTCTTGAGTAGGGGGTGAGACCGTGGGGGGAGAGTTCTTTACTGTTCGATAGTGGTCAATGTATAAATTGTACCTCTGCAATGGTGTCAATTGCTTTTCTTAACCATGATAAAATATTATGTAATAATATTAATTGTTTAGCATAGACATAAAATAAAAATAAGTGGTCTGGTGTGGCGCGGTGCAGTTGTCTTCAGTTCTGAATTTAAGCATCAGCTGATGTCACTAGTTTCCGGATGGGTGACCACACGTTTTCTAACCAAACGTACCCCCATCCCGCAGTAATAAACCTACAATAAAAACTCACAAACATCTAACATTTAAGCCACCGGGCTTAAGTTCAACAATAAATTTAAATTTAAAAAAAAATGATTTTGTTTGTAATTCAATTAATAAATATATTTTGAATTTTCGTGAATGTTGCGGACAAGTTGAGTCGGGAACATTTTTAAAAGGGGGACGCCGATTTCTGCAAAAGCCGGATAATCGCTCCTACAACGTGGGACGCGTATAAAGCAAAGTCGATATTACATCGTTGTAATAATATATAAGACACCGTCACGTCAATATGCATCTTGGTCACTGCAATTTCGACGTTTTCGTTTTTCGTGTTTAATATAATATTATGTTATTAATATTATAATAGTATACTAGCAATACAGCGATATATATCATAATATTATATAAAACCGAAAATTGAAACCTTTGATGCTAATATGTTTTCGGAAACCACTCAACCGATTGTATTAATTTTTTTTTTAAATGAAAGATTATATCACGGACAAGGTTCCTATTGGAAAAAAAGTATATTTAAGTATAATTTAAAGAGGGGCTCACACAAAGATTTTGAAATTCATGGTGAAAATCTAAAATTTGTATTTTGTTTATAAATGGTTACTATTGGTTACAATTATTAGTTATCAGTTACAGTAACAGTTTTTCTTACGTACATGTTATACCATTGAGTATAGATAGTATAGTACTATCTATACTCAATGGTTATACGCTAAAAATTCTGGAAAAACTGAAAGTGCTATTTTTGATGAGATATATGTATATGAATAATCTCTGTTTATTTATAGGGTTGTCAATGGTTACACAATGCTTACATATCAATTATAACTATTATAATTAATAGGAATATGGCATATACATATTTTTACAAAAAAATTTATAAAAAAAAAACAAATCTTTGGCACAGGCCACCATTGCGATATTTTCGTGTGCCTAATATTCTGATATCACTTATAGGTACTTACTTATTTCGTCTTTGACTCGGGCAACGCGCCGGGTGGGACAGCTATATAGTAATATTATAGATACTGTCGTGCACGCGTATATATTCGTGTAGCTGATATTTCCCCGTACACGACAATATAATGTAATATATAACTGCAGTAAAGGCTGTAACGTCAGTCGCTATATATACACAAAAAAAAAAATTCCGCTTTCCGGGAATGCGTTTAAAACAAATTCTCTAAGACCCGGCAGCACTCCGTCTGTGTCTAGTGTGAATAATTATTCTTCGTATATATTATATTGTGTGCGTTCGTATACGACAGTATGCCGCGTACGAGCCGGCGGCTTTCTGACGAAGAGTTTTTATACATGTTTTCGGAGCATACGTACATGATAGGGGCTGCGTGTTATTCGTCGGTTTTAAATAATATGATATCTTTGCGCAATAAATTCTGAAAGATTGAACCGAAACTTTCGAGAGAACCGCGGCGGCTGCTGTGTGTGCATATAAGATCCATTATCGTGATGAACATTTTAGTGCTCGGCGGATTACTGCTGTTGTGCACGCGTATAATATAACCAACGTTTATCGATTAGTCGCGTGCGGAAAGTTGTTGTAGCCGGCAGACGTTTGATTTACGACGTGCCAGAGAAATCATCAGCGACCGTTTTTTATTTCTTCTTTTTTTTTTTTTAATTTTAAAAAACTGTCTAGTTTATTTTTCTCTATTCCTATTGTCGCGGATGTGACGAGACGTCGGAGACGGAAAAAATATTTGAACGTATATATTATTATAACAACAACAACAACAATAATAATAATAATATATACATATAGCTAGGCTGCGCGCGGGACAATAATATTATGCGACCCGGCAGGCATGCGTATACGGCACCTGCAACAACGATATTATTGTACCGGGAAAAAAGGAGGAAGAAATAGTATCGTCAATAAATGTTTTTAATAATAATATTCAAGGTGTACGTTTTTGTGTTTGTATATTATATTTTTTCTTTATTAAACATTAAGAAATATCATGTTTGATTTGCGGTTGGACTCGCGGCACTGCGGAAGTTCTGCAAGAATACAAAACTCGGGAATTAGCCAATTAGATGTTCTATATTATAGTATTATTATTATTGTACAATAATATAATACGTATACGCCCGCGGGTGATCCATTTGCCAACAGACACCCGGTATTTCAATAAATTATTAACGTTTTTTGAAAACATTTCTTTTACATAATTTTAAGTCGTCATAAAAATTATATTTTGTACTATTGTTATCGTTAAAATTTTCTTTAAGTTTTTACTTATTGCAATGACAACGTGATTCGTTTGATTCCTCATTCCGAAGCAGAATATTTATTGGAGTACTTCGATACATACAAATCGAATTTTTGACGAGTAGTTTATAAGTATTTAAAGTTAATACGAGCGGGGTGGAATGGTACAGGGGTACCCCACGAAATGTTGGTCCACTACTCCACTACTATAAACTTTAAATACTTATAAGTTATAACTGATAAACTACTTGCAGTTCGAAATTTGATTTTTATGTTTTTTAAAACTATTATTTTTCCAAAACTGTTGATTTTTAACGACTTAAGAATTATGAAAAAGAAATGTTTTCCTATCGCTTTCTTAAATAATGAGTGTCTTACGTTAAATGGATCAACCCGTACACAATATATAATATAGATATATCTACTACATTACACTCCAGAAGACGATAATGGAATATAGTTATTTGTAGACAGGTCGTCTTTTGCAGAGCGATCTCAAACAGACAAGCAACACGATTATTACAATACCTGTAAGTGTATAAATAATATAATTATGTATTATACCGGATGATTCACTAAGCTTGCTTACTTACCCGTTATTTTATCTTTTAACTACGCGTTCATTCAAATTCTAATTTATTGGCATTTTTAAGGAAATATCATATTATCTTCAAAAGGTTAGACTTTGTATGCCATTTAACGTGAGTGCTGTGGCAATACAAACTTATTTTTTTTTCAAACGAGATTGTCTTTCTTTACACTAAACTGTTAAGCAAACAATTTTATCTTCATCTTGTGTTGATATTAAATCGCCAGTGCATATCAAGACTGTTCCTTTTTTTTCGAAAACCGTGTTTCAATATTTTCTGATAAAAATTAATCGGTTGACATTCTGTATGATTATCAGCCAGCTCCAAATTATTATAACGTCCAATGCGCGATGCAAAACGAGTTGTCTGCAAGTTGTGTGCGTAATCACCGCAAGAATCTGCGAACAGCTCCGTAACTCTTCAAAGCATTTGTAAAAAATGGAGCCCTGGTGTTATTGCAAGGACGCGTTTATTCGAAAATCGAACTAGTTGTTTCTTAGTTATTACTTATTATTATATTTGAAGAGTCGTAATTCTTGATAATAGGTTGAAAAGATAAGGCAGCTATGATGATTTGAAAATTCTACAGTGCGATCACTAATATAAATCTATTAGGGTTTTATAATTTGCAAAAATGTGTATAATGAGTGTTGGACTAAATATTATAATATCTGCCTAACTATTTATTATACTAATTTAGCCATATAATTATAATCGATTATCATGGACTTCTACTCCATAAAGTGTATAATACCTATCTACTAAGAAACTACCGGTTTGGATTTCGGTTTAGTTTGGTATCTCGAAAAAAATATCACTTGCCAAACGATTTCAGTAAAAAGAGGAGTTTCAAATATTATGAAAAAAAAGAAACTTGTATCGTCACAGAACACTCGTCGAACGGCATAAAAAAAAAAAAAAAAAAAATCAGAGTACCGACGCGAAAATATGGTCTTAAAGTGAACTTAACAGTTTCGGAAACAGAATTGAATGCAGCAAAGGTTAAAAAACGGTGGCGAGCGCCGTGCTCGGCGAATCGTGCTCTGTGTATAATACGGTGCGGGTACATAATATAATATAATATAATATACGCGTTTACCTATGATTAATAATATTATCACGATACAGTATTATTATCATTATGAGTTTATGACTTCTATCGCGAATCGACGAATATTAAAATATAATCAACACGTAGTATCGCGGGTAATAATAATCGTGCACGTATATACGTATAGACGCTGTAAGTGAATTATATTATATTATTATATACATAGCAGGTATCCGCACTTACACCGTATACGACCGTAATATAATATTATATATCAGCTATCAATCATTATTGTATATACGGTTTCGACAGAAACAATAATATGATTTTATTTGCACGATATATTATAATATGCAGCAGGGTGTTGTACACGGCGGCGTGTATTGCGAATACGATATCGTTGACTATATATATATATATATATATATATTGATATGTGTGTGTTGTATATTACTTGTTCGAAACTATATAGACATCATTATGGGACGTCATATCGCCGAATCGAAAACGTATCGCCGTTCGAGACGATCGATTAACTATCAAGTATAGACGCTATACGCGTCACGTCTCGCGATACCCACGGGGTACTGCGGAAGGTAAAACGTATAGTAGTATTAGTAGTTATATTTTATTTTTATCTTTTTCATTTTAATTCACAGTTTTCGAACGTTTTGGCGATATCTATTGAAAATTATTATTCTCGTTCGAATATGATAGACATTTGAAATGTTTGTTTTAATCCTCATCGGTCTCTGCGCAGATTGTATATTATGCATATAGCGAGCACGAATACTTTCGCTTGGACCGATGTACATTATATTATATTATATAAAATATGTAATACTAACATAATTTTCGTCTGAATTAAATTTTTTTCGAAATTCGAGACTGGGTCTTTCAAAATTATTATAATGTCCAATACAATGCAAAACGAGTTGTCTACAAGTTGTGTGCGTAATCACCACAATAATCTGCGAATAGCTCCGTAACTCTTCAAAACATTTGTAAAAAATAGAGCCGTGGTGTTATTGCAAGGACGCGTTTATTCGAAAATCGAACTAGTTGTTTCTTTTAGTTATTACTTATTATTTTATTTGAAGGGTCATAATTCTTGATAAAAGGTTGAAAAGATAAGGCAGCTATGATGATTTGAAAATTCTATATAGTGCGATCACTAATATAAATATATAAATCTATTAGGGTTTTACGTGCATATAGCGAGGACGAATACTTTCGCGTGGACCGAGAGCCGCATGTACATTATATTATATAAAATATGTAATTAACAAAATGTTCGTCTGAATTAAATTTTTTTCGAAATTCGAGACTGAGTCTTTTATCTCGCTACATAGATTATGTTCTTTCGGAACACATTCTAGTCGGATAGACCATCGTCCGAGTATAAAATAAATCCACAATTTTATCTCGGACAAACGAGCGTTTTTTCGCGCTGCAGTTCTTGATCCATCTCCGGGAATGTTGAACTTTTGTCTTCAGACGTTTTTTTGTTTCTTTCCCACATAAAGTAAGTCGTCCATTCAGTAAAGGTTTACAAAAACATCAGCTGTCGATTCGCCGCTATAAGGTATCAAACAAAGAACCGCGCATCGAAGTGTTCACCAGAGCGGTTTTTTTATATTCTAATACCTATAGTCTATATACAGACTCTAAATTGTTTATTGTTTTTAATAACACGCATTTTTCGATTTAAAGGTAGACTTTAGCTCAGAAAATCCAGGGTTTAATGCTGGCGACCTTAATTCGTTCGTATATAAATATAGCTATTTTTTATAATTTAGATTTTGTCTTTTTCAAAAATGATTTTTATCGAATTTCCCTCCGTGTGGGACGTAGCCACGTAGGTACCTATAACCTATACTGTACCTATACTATAATATTATAGTAATTATATACACGACTTGGACTCAGAAACCTATATGATATATGAAATAAGTTTTCGACTATGCAGGTGGGACAGGATAGAATTATTTAAAAACTCGTTTGCTACCCATAATTTTCATCTGCATTTTCTGTTAATTACGACGATCATCAGCTACGAGTATCGTATTATATTATTATCTATAAGACATTATTATTCATTATTGTGCGTAAAGCGGTGTTTGGTAATATTATATATGCCTCTCGTAATACATCGCGTAGCTGATCTATCCGGTCGTTGTAGCGAATAATCTACCCTATAAAATTAATCCGTCAGTCAACACACTTGGGAACATCGCCGAAAGGGTGCCGCGTGTTTGGCGCCATAGATTTTGGCAAGTGATAGGCGACGCCTCACTAAACTTCCAACTAAATGTCTCGTTTACAATAATTATTCTGCACGTCTCGACCGTTAGAATATTTATGTGTCTACGCATATTTTGTTGTTTTTCGTTCATTTGCAGCGACGACGATACTATACCCAAATTATTATTGTATAGGTTTTACTTTGCTATATTAGTATGGTCGCCAAAGAGTTGCCTTTTTTATGCATGTATACAACAATAAAGTTTTCGGAAAAGTCGTCTGCTCTTCGGCGTAGTTCGGGGGCGATACCGACTGAAACGCATTGCAGCGCACATTCATTTCTGTTTTGTTTTGTTTTTTTTTGTTTTTTTACAAAAACGCCAAGCTTCCTTAATCCTCTGGCAATTGTTTAAAAAGTAACACAACTCCAAACCGGGAAATTAATTATTTTTAGACCATTACGCGTGACATATAGCTTGTGCCCGCTGTATACTGATTATAATTTATTATAGTTTGTACAATTAAAATATGTGAACAAAATATCATATTACGCGTTAATAAACGACTTTTGGCGCAAATTAAAATTAAAATTATTACAATAAAAAAAAAAAACATGTGGACATGTTATGTTTAATTATTGTTTGTTATAAATTAAATCGTAGTTATAATTTTGATCTTTTTTATGATATTCGTTGGTTGGGATAATAAAACTTGATTATATAGTGCAGTTATAATATATTATGTCATAATATATAAATATTACTAATTTACCTACAAGGTATTTAGGTTTTCTTAATTCTATAGATACAAAAATATTATATTAGTACTTATACTGAATTTTCGTACCTATGATGAGCATAATATAGACAAGACGTATATAAGGTATCCAAATAGATAATATAAAGGTATACCTATACTGCAGCAGAAGTATGGTAAGCCACTATATATTGCCTGTTTATATGAAACTCGTATATACTTTGTTCACCTTAGCCAATGTTATTATTTTTATTTATTATTTTATATTTGATAACAATGATAAATCGTTTTACTTAAATAAAGATACATAGTAAAGCTCAGATTACTGTAATATTCGTATAGGTATAGTGTTAAGACTAATAACGTCTTGCTTTATAATGTTTAATAAAAAGGATTTAGAAAGAAATTAAGCACTCAAAATACATGCACAATTATTTACGAAACAAATATTTTCAAAATGCGCAATTAATTAGGTATTATATTTAGTATTTACTAATAATTAGTATGATACGGACTGCACGAAAAATGTAGTATTAAGATTTTTGAGTTTTATTATTAGTATACCAAGTAATAAGTATATAGTATGCAATCAGTGCCGCAACTATAATAGTCCACGATATAGATGTTATGATGGGTCTCAAATGTACCTATTTACCGAAGATTCGAATTTTAGAACCATAAATCTATATTATCTATGTTTGAAAAAGAAACATATTTATAAAATAATTAATTTTAATATGTTGACGTTTTAGAAAAAATTCGTTGGTATTTAACAAATAAATCGTTCCCAACAAATCCTGTAATATTATTATAGGCACTAAAATATTATGTGTATGGCTGGGATTTTGATGCAATGTTATCTTTTTTTCTTGTGCTCCAAAATGTAGGTCCGTAGTAAATAGAAAATGTGTTTTGGGTGATTAGATAGTGCATTTTTCAGTTTTATAAGTCACTTTCACATTTTGTTAAGGCATTTTTTGAAATATTTTAGGGCATCGAATTCCCAGTAATAATAATTATGAGTAAGCCATGTAGGCAGGTACGAGTATGAAAGTCTGATGAAAATCGATTTTTATACCAATATTATTCACATCTGAAGAATTGTCGATCACTCCGATGGTTACTCCTTGCTGGTCAACGCACAAAATATACCAACAAAAAAATATTGACACGATGTAATATTATAGTCATTATAAAGTAAAATTTGACTCGTTCGTGATGCAGTCCACCGCCGCCAGAGTCTCTACAAAATCCGAAAATTATTCAAAACAATTTCTATAACAATATGCGTCGGTCGTAGTCGCTACGAGCCACCGTTAATAGGTATATTTTATAAATACAATATCCTACCCAGGGGCGTAATTAAAGGGGGGCGAGGGGGTTAGATCCCTTTACAGAGCCTTTGATACTTGATAAAATAGCGTTCCCGACCACCACTGTTCTTAAAAATACAGTGGAGCCTCGATAGTCCCGACGAATGCAGATCGAGCATCGTCCGGATTGCTGAAGGTTTTTCAAGATTACCTACTCAAACGACTAAGATATTTATTTTTATTTCCACCACCATTATGTTTATTGCACTTTAAATTACAAAAAATAAAAAACTTTAACGCAATGAATTACAAAGAATAAAAAACTTTACACATTATTTTGTCGATAACAATATTTTATAGATCAACTACGAGTTCCGGGAATTCCGAAAAAACTACATATTTACGAAAAAATGGATTTATAATAATATTATGCTGTCCCCGGCTTACCCGCGCGTTCACCGGATTATCGGGGGTCCGGACTATCGACGAGGCTCTACTGTAGTGTATAGTGACAATTTCGTATTTCGTGTGTAAAAAAAAAAAACGTCTACCCGGACCCCCCCCCCCCCACACACACACGCGCGCACACACACGCACACACACATACTAAGACAAATTCCTAATTCGCCACTGAATCTACGCCCTGAATAATTATATATTATAATATAATAGTAACACGATGTTAAATGTCGGACGGCAAACGAAGCGCGATTCGCGGTATACCCAACGTCGATCTCGAAACGATGCCGTGCACGTATATTATTTTGATTTCGATTTCGTGCGAACAATAATTTTCTTCGTCGTCCGCGGCAATCGATTCCGGGACAACCGCGACGAGCCACAATATATTTTATGCCGTCGCACAGTGGTCTGAAGTATAATCTCAGGCCGCGGGTTCCCTGCACCGTATACCTACCGCGTGTCTGGAGGAGTGGAATATATTATTATTATTAATATTATTTGTAGCTGACATGGCGTTATCGACATTTTGTTACCGCGCGTTGAATAATAAAATAATATATATTACTATACGTCCTATATTATATGGTCGTATACGGAGCGTACACGCGTGTGCAATGCGAACACTTGGCATTAAAGTTGAACACAAACTGTTGATAAATTTTATAGGTACTCATATTGCTTATATACAACTATTATGCAATTATTATTATATGACATAAATTATTATTAAATACATATAGGTATTGTATGGCACGGAATGAAAACTAAAAAAGCAGCTGCTGTCGACAGACATTTTTTGGAGACTATAACATTTTCAACGAGTGGCACCCATAAGGCTACTGGGGCGAGGCCTCGGGGGCGTCTAAAATAATATTTTTGCTCGAGTGCTCAACAGAGTCTCAAAATCAAGCGATCCTACGTTCAAGAGATAAAGTCAAAAATTAGGCGTACACCTTATAAATTATAGAATATCGTAACACTGATAAATTCCTCAACCGTAATTACAACGTGAAAAGCGTACGAATTGTTATAGCCGCGGCGGTACGATATTATTTTACTCTCGCATATACATAATTATATATTATATTATATTGTTTGTTTATTACGGAATAAATTCCAATTACATTTTAAATAAATATATAAGAGTTAAAATATATAAGTTACTTTAGTAGCTACTTTGGGGAAAAAGAAGAGAGAAAAAAAAATACTTAAATATAAATCAAGTTATGTGTAAACTGAATAAATTAATGTATAATATAATATAAATAGAAAAAAAGACATAATAGAGTTGAAAATTAATGAATATATGAAGAGAGATCATTATATGTCCTAATAATTTAGGATTGGCAAAGGGGGGCTATGTTTGGGGAACGAAGTCTTCGGAAAATATTTTTCAATTTATTATATTGTCATATTATTAATTCCACAATGTTTAGGTACGTGTATGCTGTACGATAAATATTGATATGAGCACGTCACGAATCGGTTCAGTGTTCGCTGCAGTTGTCGTCGCCTATCTGCTGCTGCAGTGGATCTCGTCGGAGATCTCACCGGTAACTTCTATCTGATGCAAGTCGATTGTTAAGAGATCGATCTCGAATAATGTATATTATAGTGATAAGGTCAGATAAAGCGGTCCCTTCGATTATATTATGTAATTATAAGATAGTAATTAGTAATATAGTTCTTCGGTTTCCGTCGACCACGACGCAGTAAACCAAATCCGCTGACACTCGCCGAGTATTTTATAGTTAATTAGGTACTTAAGATTTATAATATTATTAATAGAGCACAATATTATTACTTTCAAACGATTTGGTCACAATAATATTATACAGTCCACGAATAAAATAAAAAGCAACAAAATGATCAGACGACATGGATTATTATTAGTGATTCGTAAGAACACTCAAAACAGACAAAACACTAGAACTTACAGCATATTGTCTTACTGCACAGTGATGCATACAATTCTGAGGATTGTTTAAGAGTCATTAAATAATGAAAGTAAGTTTTCCTTAATTCTCGTCTTAGAAGCTGCAGTCTTGTCACTCTTTTTCTTCAGAAAATATATTTTGGGTGCCCGGGTCACCTTTTAGCTTCTCCAATCTAAAAAAAAAAAATACTTATATATATTCCTATCGAGCTGATGAGCGTCTCAACTTTTTTTTTTTTTGGCATACCACTCGACTTGTGGTTATGTCTTATGTTATGTTGTGTTTACCTACCTACCTACCTACCTATTATTGGATCATTCGACAGTCTGGACCTACACATAATGAGTAGGAGGTACTCATGTACTCGTGTAGGTCCTACGTCTACCACTAAAATTGCTAAAAATTAAACTATTCGAAATATAAATAAATGTATAACAATATATAATAACGAGGAATAGACTTAGGTTTTATACTTATTATAACCCTTTAATGGGTTGGCCTTATTTGAACGGAATAACAAAATTACGCCAGACGAATAATTCATTGACGATAGTCAAGTCAAAAAAAAAAGGGGCAAAGTAAGTACAATCGCTCCGCTGTACAGTAATCGGTGTTATAATCGCACCAAATGCCGCCTATGTATATTTAATTAAATAATATCTAAAAATATGTATGCTAAAAATAGCATCGAGTATAATATTAATAAACTACACCTACTCACTAAACAAATGTACATAGTAACAGTAAATCGTAATAAGTATTACATATATTTATATTATATATTTTCTTACACGTGTAATATATATTTCGGATCGCGTGTGTAGTGTGTGTAGCCGTGTAGGTAATAATTATTGTATGTTTAACTATATACAGGGTGTCCCAGGTCTATTTGACTAATGCAATAACTTTTACAGCAGTAACAGTGATTAGCAAGAAATAATTTTGAATTTTAACACACTTTAAAAATTGTTTAAAAAATAACGACTTAACCAAATTAAAAGTTTTAAACGCCAAAATGGTTTTTAAATACTTATTTATGAAATAGCTATCATGGATTATTAGAAAAATATTAAATACAACATTTAAATTATTTATTTTTGTTGTAAAAAAATAAAATAAAATATAAGATATACAAATTATAGCGCAGAGCTCTACAAATAATTACAAAAAAAAAAAACTTAAAAATATTGAATAGCAAAAAAGTTATTGCATTAGTCAAATAGACCTGGGACACCTGTATATAGTTACTCGAAGTAATCACAATTATTTTAAGGCAATACATTTGCGGTTATTATATAGGTTTTCAACAATGACGAATGAATCGATTTGCCTCTAACCATTATAATATACCTAACATAATATAATAATATATTGTCACCTTTTCATCATTATTATTATATTGCCGTAGGTAGTTATTATAAATATTACAGACGTTTTCACATTTTCCTAGGACGGTCTGAAAAAAAAATGTGTATTTCACGAGTCACGACCACGTGGCATTTTCGTTTACGATCGCGAACCGAAAATATAATATT
Source organism: Neotoxoptera formosana (assembly GCA_022818045.1). Lineage (NCBI taxonomy): Eukaryota > Metazoa > Arthropoda > Insecta > Hemiptera > Aphididae > Neotoxoptera > Neotoxoptera formosana. The sequence goes on from CM040633.1 coordinate 50,007,005, forward strand.
AAATCGGCACGACGCTAACCCAATAAATGTCTGCAGGCGAATGTGGACAAATCGTGTCGCATTATATTATTACGTCGGCACGGTGCCGTCCCGGGCAAATCTAATTTCGTTAAAATATTCCTCAAATTTATTGTAGTTGTTGGCCTGCAGACATCGTATTGTTAGTCAATATAACATAATATATATAGCAGTCGGGCCAGCGCAGTATAGGCGGCGATCGTTAGGAGGTGAACCTACGACTGGCGAATATTATATTGCGTACCTAACCAATTGGCAATTATTATACCATTGCAAAAGCTATTTGTAGGCACTCGCGGGGACGATGTAGAAAATATTATGTGGGTGGGTATAGTATACCCACCCGCCAACACAATGTCCGGCGTACAGTAATAATATAATAATGCGCTATATGCGCAGCTGCATTTCTATTGTATTTTTCTATACTCATTATATTATCTTTTTTTTTATTGTGTTTGTTCTCTCTGCGACAATATCAACAGATCTCCAAATCATTCTCTCCGTTCGTCGTTCGCGGCGAGAACACTGCCCGCGGGGACAGGGTTTTAGTACGATATAGGGACGACGACGGAGTTCCGACAGGGATTTTCGTTAACGATTTCCACGCGGAAACAGTAGGTACCTATACAGGGTGTCCCAGGTCTATTTGACTAATGCAATAACTTTTACAGCAGTAACAGTGATTAGCGAGAAATAATTTCGAATTTTAACACACTTTGAAAATTGTTTACAAATTAACGACTTAACCAAATTAAAAGTTCTAAACGCCAAAATGGTTTTTAAATACTTATTTATGAAATAGCTATCTTGGATTATTAGAAAAATATTAAATTATTTATTTTTGTTGTAAAAAAAAAAAAAAATAAAATGTAAGATATACAAATTATAGCGCAGAGCTCTACAAATCATTACAAAAAAAAAAAAAAAAACTTAAAAATATTGAATAGCAAAAAAGTTATTGCATTAGTCAAATAGACCTGGGGCACCCTGTATTTATAAGTGCGTACATTCGGTGCTCGAGGTGGCACGCGGGAGGACAGAGTCCCTCGTCTTATTTTTAGATAATATGTATGCGCGTACCTACAGCCCTTCTAATAATAATTATATTAGAATAAGACATAATATTATTTGAATAATCGGGTACGTACTTTTTTTTTTGTTACATTTTTGCACGCCCCTTCTCTGATTTTCTTCCAATTCGAGCACTGCAAGTACACGCCCATATAGGTTCGACTAGACCTAAAACGTAAAGGGTGTGCTAAAAACACGTATAGGTACCTATTTCAATGATCCACACTGATTTTTTTTTTTTTATAAACAAAGTCCGCGGCAGCTGACGCCATCGGACTGACATTATATTATATTACATTATTAGCTTACATTCTTAAAATGCATAAGAATGTATATAAAGTTATACATAAAGTAATATTTTATGATAGAAATATGATGAAATAGTTAAATTTTTAAATTTTGTTAATTAGTTTAGAACTATATAAATATATATAAATTCTAAGATACTTTTCACATTGCGTGGGTCCTGGGTTCAGTGACTCGTAGAGAGCTGGTCTGGTAGGTCAGCATTTCTTCCACGCTGATTTTATATTATTTGCAACATGTCTCTCAATATTTATAATACGGATGACAAGTCAGCAAACCGCATTGCTTTAACATAATATTAATAATAATATTGTCCTCGAATAATTTTTTATTTATTACATACCTACTCGAAAAACTGCGATCACGTCGTGTTGTAGGACTTAGAGGAATATTGCGTGACTGCGATTTGAAATAATCGTTTCAGTTAGGAAAAGCCACTTTTTGAATAGTTTTATAGTTTTTTTACTTATAAAAAAACACCCTAGATTAAACACAAATACTGCTCCTTTCTCACATTTTTGTGGGTCAGGGGATATGCTCAATAAGAGCTTGATGAAGCACCCCCAAGCACCCCCCCCCCGCCTTTATGTGTGCACCTTCATAATAATATCGAGTGCTCACGTGTCACGCACTCACGCTGTATCGTTGAATTCAGTCACTGATCAAGTGCACAGATCTGGGGGGGGGGGTGGGGGAAGCAACGAATTTTTACAAACACCATGTCCAAATCGATCATCATCAATACAGTATTATGATTTAAAATCAATGGCGTTAGCAGGGTGGTCCAACCTTTTGTAGTCGGCGGGCCAATTAACACTTTCATAAAAACACCAGGGGCCGCCAGAAGAAAAAAATTAAATTATTACCTATTCATATTTTATTTTATATATAATGCACAAATTATTAATTATTATTATTATTATTTAATGTTTTTACGTTTAAAATTATCAAAAAATTACTAAAAAAATTAAGTAGGCTAGGAATGTCTTATTACAATAAAAAATAAACTATTAATGTGATGATTGGCATTGTTTTTCAGTAGCCAATTTATCGAATATTATAATACATTCAAAATTTAAAGTATAAATTCGTAATAAGATCGTATAAATTGTACACCTTCTTATTGCGATTTTGTTATAATATTATTGTGATTTAAAATTTAAATTTTAAATTGTTGGAGGGGCCAAAAAAAAAAGCTTCGCGGGTTGGACCACCCTGACGTATAGTATCCAGCAATAAGGCGTTTATAAGACGTGTTCTGTGGGGGGGGGGGGGTCTAGGGTACGAGCGGGTACCTATTTTTCCAAGTAGTACTTATATGGCTGGAAGTACTCAGACACCTTTTAAGTACCAACTATATATTAGTTCATTAGTCGAGAGTTATTATATAAGTAGTTTTTTTTAAACATTTCTATGAGCGGAGTGGAGTTTTACTAATTACTTATATTATAATGATCTATAATATATATATATAAAGCGCAAATTATTAAAATACACTGACCACGTTTGTCAGTAGTGGGTATAATTAGTAATTTATTATGTTAAGCAAGGATTTTTGGATTGACTGAAACAAACATTTGGTTACTTTACGAATAATTATATTATGTTTAATCTGTTAGCGCGGTAAACCATCAATTAAAATATGAACTCTATATGGAGTCAAACAATTCATTGAAAACACATTATTTTTAGATTCTATAGTTGACATTATATTTTGCATACCTCACAGCTATTTCATAAGCAAAAACATTGAAGTATTAATAGTAGGTAGGAATATATAATTTACTACTTATAACTATTATAAGTAATTTTGCTGTTTAATGTGTGTACTTATTGCAATTTTGTATAAGCAGTTTACCAGTACAATGCAATAGACCAAGTTCAAGAACATTCTTATAGTTATTTTTTTTTAATAATTCTTTGACTTATTGACTTTGAGTTATAGTCAACACATAATATCGGGCTCTCTAGTAACATACAAATTTCATACAGTTATGGATTTTAATTTAATATTCTAAAATTAAAATTAAAAAAATAAGTAAAGATTCCGACAGTACTAAATATTTTTAATTGTTTCATAATTATATAAAAGGTTAGGTTAGGCTGCATTAAAACAAAAATGCATTTTTCAATAATTATAATTTATATTTGACATGTTAAAGATTTTGACAAAATTAATTTATTAGGTACAATTATTTGATTTTTCAAGATTACATAATATTTATATGTCAACGTTACAATAATACATGGCAACTTATTCTATAACAACAACAATAACTGTGATAAAATTCAAACAAGTTACTTATTCATTGATTTGAAAAACAAATACATAATAATATAATTTGACACATAATATTAAAATATTATTAATTTTTTTTTTTGTATTTCAGTCTGTGTGCAGGATACATATCTGGAGTCTTACAAGGAAAATCACAAGATGAATGTGTTGCTATGGGTCTGAGAGCAGCTACATCAGCACTTTCGTCTCATAGGCCAGTCCCCATAGAGCTGAATGTCAATTAATGTATAAAATAGATAATATTTACTTTTACTTTGCTCGACGACTGTACAAAATTATAAGAATGTCATTTGTAAAAATTATATTTAATAATAATTAATTTTAACCAAATACCAAAATATGTATAGCTTATACTATGAGATTATCATAGTAATATTAGAATTTATTGTTTCATAAAAATAATAAAAAATATTTTTTTTTTTAATTTGATAAAAATTATTTTGAAACATCAACACTTTCATATTTGCACACCACTGAAAACATGTCGCCGCCTAAACGTTTGGCTAACCAACGGTTTTTTATTATGGCCAGTTTGAAACAATCACATACAAATTCTGCATCTATGTTTGTGTGTACAGCTCGACCCATTCCTTCTAATATAATCAAATCCACAGTAATCAATTCATTTGCCAATTCTCGTTCCAATCGACTGGAAAATTACAGAATAATCAATTCAAATTTGAATAATTAGATTACAATTCAATTACATTTAAATAATATTAAACCTCTTACTATACAGTATTAATAATAGAGTCTTAAGACTTTTTATTTATTACAATTTCATAACACAATGGTCATATGGTTATTTGTACAGTATTTATAATGTATTTCTTACCTGAGATCTAAACATGGTCCACCTTGAGCAGTCTCCATCGATTTTAATCTGCCTTCATCTAATCCTTTAGAAATAATAGGACAAATAGCTGCGGTTTGACGTAACAGTACAACAAGCTCTGAATGAGTGACATCATTAAGTGCTGGAGCAGAGTTAGCACACAATATTAATCTTGAGCCTTGACGTAGCATTTCTCTGGCCAACGGTAGTATTCCCAAAACTATATCAATACCACTGTTGTCGATGAAAATTGCAATTTTTTTGTATGGCTTGTTGCATATTTTTTCAACCCAATTATCCAAACTGTCAATTAACCAAGGCCTGGCTGTAAATAGTACAAAAAACAAAATGATTCTAAATTGACCTAACCTTCTTAAATTATTTTTTATTGGCTATGAGTTCTTACCAGGTATTCGGTTCCTTGCTTGTTTAAAATCAAATTCACCAGTTTTCATTAGGGCCACAGTTTCCTTAGCACCCCAATCAAAGGTATTCCCTGCTAGGACACCCATGATAAGTTCTTTTTGTCTTTCCTTAAGGTCTAAAGAATCCAATTCTTCTAATCGTTCTTGAAGACAAGTTAGCGCATATTCATTTTCTGTTTGTTTTTGCTAAAATGTGTATTATTTGAATAATTGTTAGTCTTGTAAAAATAAATAAATCTTACAGTTAAATACGGATCAGGAAAATCAAATTCTTTTAGACATTGATTGATCGTATCAAGAAGACCTCTCACAGTCAAATTACCATAAGCACTAAATAGCATAAACAAATAAAGATTTCAGAAAATAATTTAAAAAAAGAAAAAAAAACATACAAAGGTTTTATTTTAAGCAGTTGCACCCGAGAAATAAACTTTTCTTTGAACATGGCAGCCCGTTTGTCAGCTGTATCACTTGTAGGTTGACTTGAAATTGCATAATTCACATAATTTTCTATACTTTCTTCAAAGCAATTTAACCAATAGTCTCTAGAAATAATTTAAAACAATCCTTTTTAACTTACAAGTTAAATTCTTACATATTTTCATCTATAATCTAATTTTATATTATAGACTTTTCACTAACTAAGATTTATATTAAATAATCAATCATGATAAAATATAAAACTACCTAGCTTCTTTATCAGAGTTCAAGTCAACAGTATCTGGAATGTAACTAGACGGATCTTTGAGCAATGGGCAAAATGTTAAAGGAGATTCCCAACGATCAAGTTCAAGTTGGTCAACTCGTTTGCCAAATGTCAATTGAGTGCGGTTACTTCCACTACCAGCATAATTTTCTAACCATGAAAATTTGTCACCATCTGTAAATATTTTCCAACATTTTGAATTTGTATACAAAAAGTGCAACTTATTCTACTATATAAAGCATTACCACAGTCTTCAGTGCCTTTTAAAAATGCCCCAATTGCTCCTAAATATCCTTCATGTCTCAAAAATAAACTTTGCACAGTTCCTCTAGACCAAAATTTAATAGAAAATGATATAGTGTGCATGCTGAGTGAACGATTTCTTAAAAAGTAACCACCAAAATATACCTAAAAACATTTGATTAACATCTTGGATATATTTATTTGTAATATGGTATATAAGATATGTTATTGCTAATACCTTTTTCAAATTATGCATCATTGCATATAAACATGCAATTTGACCAATGTCATTGCTAATTGCAAATAGTAAACTTCTCGCCAGATCTGCTTCATTGTAATCACTTTCTGAAAACATGACAAATTAGTATAAAAAAAGAAAGCATATTTCACCTTTATGTTGTACCTGCATTTTGACGAGGACATACTTTTCCAAAAGAAGAAGCAATTAAATCTGAATGCATGCCAAGGGTCTCATAATCTCCGCCATATATATCCTTTACAAGCATATCAGCCTTTCTATGATCTCCTTTTTCGGCAAGATCAAGTAATTCATCAAATGATTTGGCTTTAGTCAAAAGTGTACCAAGGCCCCAGAATGTGCCACCCCCTGTAGCTGTACCACCAATACGCTCGTAACAATTGTCCGACTCCACTTTTAAAATACTTACACCTGAACCAATGTTAACCAACATATAAGGAAATACATGTGGGTCTGCTGTTTGAAATTCATATTCTGGGCTACCATTTCGGTTGTAAACAAATGCTTCATCACTTATATTTTTTAATAAGAAATTACATCCTGTGATTAGACAAGTAAGCTCATCTTCTTTATCTACTCTGAAATTTTCATAAGATAATGTTGACATAAATTAAAACATATTTAACAAATGATAAATATACACACTTTAATCCCAATTTGTCTTGAATAAGTTTGCTATACTTGTATGCCCCACCTCCAGTAGCTTTAATACTTTTTCCTTTTCGTTCATCGCTGTTAACTAAATTGTCACCAATGAAATCCAAACAGTTTTCAATATATTTGGTTTCAAACTTGACAAAATGTAATCTTGCTTGTTCAGAATATGTGTAAACAAACTTATCGTTTTTCTAGAAGAAATTAGTGTGAATATTTAGTTTGATTAACATTTAATTAAAGTAATTATTTACAATATATCATACGTCATCCTTGTTTTTGTCATCATTTTTGTCTATGTTATCGGTTGCATAATAAACTCGTCTAAATGATACTGTTGAATAATATGCTATTTTTGTAAGCGAACCACCTATAACAAAAAACTTTCAATATTAATCTTATTGGTATGTGGTGATAAAATAAATCCTATAATTAAAAAAGATATGAATGTAGGATTGCAAACATTATACATAGTACTATTTTAGGGACAAAACAAAACTTCCAAACGGTAATTAAAATTTAATATGAAACGGCTCCCTGTCACTTAAAAAATAATTTTTTGGTAGAAATTAACAGTTTAAAACTGTCTATAAATATAAAATCTAAAGTATGAATTATACCTATCTATCAATATGAGCTGCAGATCCATGTTAATACATTTGTCATTGTTATGCTTTAAAGGTGCTGGCACACAGAAAGCGGTCTATCCGCGCGGTCACTGTAAAATATTACAAAGACCGCTTGCCCGCCGCGATCCGCATACCCGTACACCATGGCAGACCGCTCTCTGTGTGCCCGAACCTTAAATCCTTTACAATATAAGTTGACATATTATATGGACAGTTTTTGCATCGTATATTTATAATATAACATTTTATCAGGGTATAATTATTATTCTCCAGTAAAAAAGTAAGTTCAGTGATGTTCTTACAAAGATTTTTGTAGTATTCTTAGCTTTTGAGTGTCTAACGATGGATATTTTACATTTCAATGATGGTTATAGGAGAGGCAGAGGTGTTGATAATCATAAAATCAAATTTTTTGCTCAAAACCTATATCTTTTTCTATTTTACCTTTACCCTTTGTTTCCAACTATATGGGGTTAGGCGTTCTTGTCCTACAGCTCCTTAGGGCTCTGCCCCCTCCCCCCAACTCTTTATTAATCATACCAGATATTATTCTTTCATTCTCTATTCTGTCTATCTATCTTTTCTCCGGTTTTCTTTACCGAGGTCTCTTTCCTTCTACATTCATTTCCATAGCCACTCTCAAATGCCTCCGAGTCACCTTTACTCATAATAGTGACCATACATCTCAAACAATTCTCCCTCATTTTATCTACAATTGGTACCACCCGTGCACTACTATTAATTTAACCTATAAACATTTATAAAAATCAACAAATTAAATAAGTTGACAAAGATGATGTTTCAGCCGTGACCATTATTCATAAGGTAACCCGCTCAGAGTCCGAACAAGATTTGTACCTTTCCATTAGCTCAGAATACCAGTATTAAAAATCATGGTGAATAATGCATTAAAACATATTTTTACAATTAATTTATAGTTTTTGTAAGATAGGTACCAACTTCAAACTATGCACATACAATATAGTGACGGACTGACAACAAATTACATGATTTTAACACAATAAAATACAATTTCAACTATTATAAGAAGTATTTATCCTTTCCCATAAATAGATCAAGTAGCAATATTGATTAAAAGTATTATATTTTGAATTAAGAGCACCAACATATAGTTAATTGATGGGTAAACACCGTTATCTAATATTTTTTATAATCACTCGAGTACATAGTTATGTTGAAATATTTAATTTATAATTTTGTAATGCATAATTAAAAAAATAAATAATTTGTAGCTATGCTGTATGAGATTAAATATTAATAATTAGTTATTGCATTGATTATAAATACTAGTATTCATTTCAAAGCATGATTTTATAAATATTTAATAACAAGTTTAAAGAATGAATTTGACACTTGGCATTTTAGGTTGTTTGATATATGTGCTTTAGAAATACAGTTGTATATTTATGGCTGATAATATTTAAGTCAGGCTAACACGAGGCCATATTTTTACAAAACTGGTTTGATACTACCGAAACCAACAAACAATATTTTAACTTGTCATTGGTATCCTGTGTTAGCCTTTGCTAGCATTAAACTTATAATAAGAACCACTCATTCATCTAATAATAGATTGTTTGTAGATTAATTACTATACGTAGATACCTCTTATTGAATTAAAATGAGACAAAAATAACTAAAAAAAAAAAATTTGACAAATATAGACTTCAAATAATAAAATGTTATATAATATAACGAAGTAAGCAATTTTTAATTTTTGTTTTACTACTCTCAGCTCATTCATTTATTCATAAAAAACAAAAAACTGACTATGTTAGTATGATGCTAACAAGATACTAAAAAAAGCGGTACAAATCAAAGCAATACCTAAGATGGGTTAATTGACTTAAAAAACTTCAATAACTGATAAGTTTAGGTAAGTTAGTCATATTTACTACACGAATATTAGCAATATTATACTAAACCAAATACCTATACCAATTGTAAAAACAGAATACCTTGGCACTAAGTAAGTATATAAGTTGCTTTGAAAACTAAGTATCAAATAAAAAATAACAAAAATATCCAATTTTGTAGAAAAAATAAGTATGCATATTATATTTGGTAAATTTGGGTGTGAATAGAAAATTAAAATTTGTTTTTGTATTGAATGTATAACTTACCAATGTCTATCGCAAATTGTTTTGCGTTTTTTAAATTCCTGAAAACTTCCAAAGTTTCAGGAAGCTTTATACTGTTTGGATTTCCTTTTTCTTCCATTGTGGTATTTACAATTATCTGTGGACATTAAAATCGAGTACGTATATTAACAAACTGTTTTAAAATATTCATTTTCATCCACCATACACGGTATTTAGGTACTGTTTTCTTCTCAAATAGTATACAATTGTATATTAAAATATTCTTGTGAATTAAAAGAGGTTTAAAAACGATTTGATCAGTACGTACCAATTTAAAATGATGAGCTTGGTTTTTCTCAGGAGTCGTGAGTACTGAGTAGTGAGTGCTACATACAACCACGGACTACGACGAATGGCTTATTAATTAGGTATTATTTATTGCATAATAATATTATATATTTATTATATATTACCACCGTCGAGTAAAGACGTCGGGAGCACAATGATAATTTATAGATAGTACTATCTTAGTCCGTGGCTGGGTTATCTACAGCTAGATAACCGCGGTCAGTGGTTGAGAGCGCGGTTGAAAAGTGAACAGGTTGCTCGATGCAATATTAAGTCTTGCATTTTGGTCGATAGCGGTCAGGCGGCGTTACGCAGACTTTGTTCGTCACAGATCGCGCCACCGGGATGTACTTCGTCAAAACCGCAAAACAATTCTACATGAATTTGATGTGTTGTTTTGTCCTCAAAACGATGGTGTAACATTATTTTAGTATTTTACCGTTGTAACGCTTAGTTTTTAGCGTTTCAAACTAAATACCTATAGGAACAAGTGGTTTATAATTAATAATCAAAACCGTAGTAATAACTCGGTTTAAAAAATCATGGTAAATCGAGGAAAATCTGCAATAGGTGTACTGTTTGGATTTTTTCTCCAATTTGAACAATTTAGAGGTAAAAAAAAAATACAAGTTAACTGTAATACATTTGCTGAATTTTATCTCATCTATAATATTGTAGATATAGTTACAAATCTTATTATGCACGACCAATGAAAAAACTTAATTTTTTTTTTTATAAATGTCTTATATATTTTATTTTTATACAATATAAGACATTGTTATAGCTTGCCGATAATGTTTATACGGCCACTTACGAGTTATGCGGCTCTAAGTTATAACAGGCACTTTATCTAAGTGCAAGTATCTATAGTTTTAATAGTCACTATACTTACTAGTATAGAAACTTGGTTTATTAGTAATAACTTATTACTATATTGGTTGTTGAATGATTATTAAATATTCCGTATTTAAAGGTGGTTTTCATTGTTTAAGAATATTAATTATTGTTATGGTAAGCTGAACCCTCGTAATGCGTGATTCTATACGAACGTTTAAAAACAATAAATTCTATTGATAATATATATATTAACCACGGCTTATACTCCGGCGGACGATAGAAGTAAACCGTGTGACCAAAGTATCGTGTACGAGTTTGTCCCCGTCCCACGCACTACCCGAATACCCAACAATTATAGATAGAATTCGATTTAAACTTCGAAACCGTGATACATAAACAGATTAAAAGATAAAGTGAATATTACAAGATCATGTCAACTGCAATAGTCAGTATAAACTTCAATTGTAAATAGGTACTACAAATATCACAAGTAACAATGTCATATAATTATACAAATAAATAATATTTAAAAAAATTATAACCAAAAAAACGTAATAAAAAAAGAAAAACCACCACACGGACGTGTTCAAACTAACAATACGCATAATAATATAATGTAATAACCCTCCAAAAAAATTACCAGACACTGGCCCACAGGGAGTAGAGTTGTGATTAATTGTTCTACTTGGGTCAAAACTCTTAAACAAAAGGACCATGATTTGTTTTGATAGAAATTAAGTTGTTAGGTAATAGATGTAATTTAAACTTTATCCGTAGAACATTTTTTTGGTGGCAAAAATGGTAGAAAGTACTATAAACCCTCGGAGCATAACCTGTCCTTTTTATTCGTGGTTGGAAAAACTATTACTAATGGGACTGGAAGCGGTGATTTTCTGGCTTTGTTCAACACACTCTCGTAACAAAGGAATTTTTCTGGGTACGTATTTTATTTATCATATTTACGTACCGATTTTGATATAATGAAGTGGTAATAACTCTGAAAACAGATTTAATTTTTTGTATATTATTCTACAAAACATTGACTTTCCGAAATTGTTGAATATGACTTCTTCAAAAATTGAAATTGAAAATTTTTTTTATTTCTACTTTTTTAATATACTATTTTTAGAATTAAGTGGTATAAAATCAAAGTCATCTCAAGTTGACTTAAGGATAATTTCAAAACTGATTTCACAATTCGTATCGATTCACTAGTTCAATCGGTTCGCTGGAAATATATCACTTCTAAATATTACTATGTTGCTCGTGTCTAATATAAAAACAATGACAGGAAAACGCTGTTTCCATTCACCTTAAGGAATTTGTGCTATATAGATAAACTACCGCTTCCTGCTTCCTTTATTTTCGTGTTTAAAATGGTGAATATTTGATAATATTATTGAATATAAATTAACGTACGTTCTTCATATAATGATTATAAAAACCTGTAAACATAATATGCCAAGTGTGTGAAGATATTGATAATAAACTGGCTTCTGTCGAGCCTGTAGAATATAACAGTCTAACAGTATTCTGTCGTATAATATCGTTGAAGTGTTGATCGGCATTCGAGTAGAGGATTTTCCGAACTGCCTATTATGAGACAGGGTTGACAGGCTGAAACAAATTTACAGCTTAGTTCAATCAACGTCCATTATTACTATGACAATGAAAATAATATAGTTGTATAAAATGGTGCGATCGGAATTTGATTTGTTTTGTTGACGCGGCGTAGTGTATAGGCAATTTAGGTACATTTCTTGTGCAATAATAAATTCTAGCTGATAATTATAATGAACCAAAGTGATAATATCGCACGTTGCACTCTAAAATTACGTGCCAAATTTGGTATGATAACACTGTTAACGACGAATATTAAGCATTGACTAAATCCTTATTGACCATAATAAATCAGTTGTATATTATATATTAGAACATTTAAATCGACTTAACTTCTTATGATCATAAATAGTATTGGCATTTTACTGATCAAATTGATATATGTCTACTTAAATCAAATATACAATAAACCGTTTTAAAATGAGATAAGTCTTATGAAGTGTTATAACTTTAAACTTGAAGAGCAAACTGGTTTGACTTAATCAGTTTTTACCGAAAACAAAATATCTTACTTATTATTTATTAGAATTAAAATACATAAAAAATTAAAAATATCAAAAATTTACTTAACTTCTTTTTACCGCGCATGTAAGATATATATATATACGTATAGCATATAGGCGCAATTCATTACGGCATTGTTTGTATTTTGTTTGAATGTCCGTAATAATAGGTACTTTAAGGACTAATTTATTAATTATTATAGTTATAGTTACCGCTGAAAAGAACATGATAATAATATTATGTAAATAAAAATATATTATCGTGAAACCTAAGATTCATTTTCTCTGATGATATATTAAATATGTATAATAAAATGTACACAAAATCATTGAACTATTCTTAGTTCTGGATGATAAAGATATATTATAACCTGTTCGAAAAAACCAGGCAATAATAATGGCTTTGCTTATAAAAACTAAAAATCTATTTTTTTTTCTTACAACACCCGACAAGATAATATATCGAAATCACATTGACAACACACATAAAAAGCGTATGTTCAAATAGGAATCAGGTGACACAAATGTTATCACCAGTTATATAAATTAAGCTTTATAAAATAGCACTTATTTTTATAATATGTAAAGTAGGCAGGGACTGGAACCTACAGTGTTTTTTAGTTCCGGTTCAGGTTCCGGTTATTAAATTAATTTGTTTAGGGGTTTCGGTTTAGTTTCGGTTTTCTAAAAAAAATATAAGGGTTCTGAAAAATATCGGTTAACTTTGATTTCTGATTATTAAAGATTTATTTAAAAAAATAGTATAAAATAATTTAATTATTCTTGTTTAAATTGTAATTATTTAATGAAAATAAAAGGTATTATAAAGGGAAATTTTTTTTTTTTTTTATTAGCTTCTAGTAACAACTATTATAGTTCAATAATTATAGTAATATAGAAAATATAGATTACAAACAGCTATGGGTCAGGGGAAGGAATAGTTAAAAAATAATTATAAAGATATACAATATTTATAAATATTAGCCTAGGATCTATAAGAAAATAGGATAATATTGTAAATATTTTTTTGGGTTAGATTAAGCTATTTTATTTCATCACATAGTAAGAATTTGTAAAATATTATGTAATATTTCATATTTGTAATATTGTGAAATATTATGATTTGATGAAATAAATATTTTTAATTTTAAATTTAATTTTTAGTTCTTCAATGTTGAATAATATTATGTTCGTATTATTAGTTATTAGTTATTATTATATATTTTCACTCGACTAGTGGTTTATTTCTATTAATAATCAATTGGTTGATAGTGTTTACTGTTGAGTGTTGATATGTCTCTCTGATTTTACGTCGACGAATAACAAGTTACAAGTTTAGGTACAACACAAAAACATTAAAAGATTTGACTTTTATTTTTCTGAACCTACAAATGGACAACCAAAATAGTAATTTCTATAGTTTTACTGGTTCAAATAACTAGTCTAACCTAAGCAAAATAACCCTTTTATAGTTGAGTACATAAGTATTTATAATTGAAAACAATTTTTTGTTGAAGGACCATCTAAAGAAACAACAGTTGAATACTCTGATTTTAAAGTCAATATATATTTTGTTATACTTGATTCATCAACTGCGGTCAGAACTAGAAAAAATAAATGCAAAATATGAACATCTACTTAAAAATTACAATTTCTTTTTAAATTGACAGAGCTGACATCAATTGAAATTCGAAAGAATGCTGAAATACTTCAAAATGAATATAAAGATGATCTCAGCACTTTATTTGCTAATGAATGTGTTCATTTTAGGAGCCACTTATTATGTATCGGTGATAAGGCTTCTAAAACCATTCAGGAAATGTGTAGTTTTAAAAAATAAAATAATAATGCCAACTCTATTTGAATAATAAGTTTTATTTTATAAATAACGGTTACAACTTACAATATACCAAGTAATATCGTTACAACAATATCCGATTTAGTCCCACCCGGCGTTGCCTGAGCCAAATATTAAGTTAAGATTAACTTCAAGTGATTTACATACATCTAAATCACCTAGGTGGGCAATCAACTGCATTATATCATGGACAATATGCGAGCAGTATATTATCAGGTAGGCAATCTGGATCCCTGCGGACCCCATGAGGTGCGTGATTGAATGGAAACCGAATTAGGTAAGTGAAAAACAGTACAGAGTTGTCATTTTGTAACACGCATATTAAAATTTTCTAGCCGATCCCGTGCACTTTTTATTTTATTTTTAGCTGTTAATCTAGGAATTATTACTGGCAGCGTTTGGCGAAAATCTTCAGCTATAAAGGGAGTTCCATTGATATTCCATTTTAAATCTATACATATATATAAGAATCGACATGGCACACGTATCTCGCACATCCCAGTGTGTTGAGTAGTTTTGGAATAGGTATATTGTAATATAGATAAATTGTCGGGTTTTACTTTTTGGAACAATTCATACCTACACACTGCTGACGATAAAACACACACAAAAGAAAAAAGGTCAGGTTACAGGTAGCTGGAAACCTACTATCGCGGTCGGTCACGGGAATATCCAAAATACACCATGCAAATAAGCATGTAAATTTAAATTTAATATTAAAAAATTAATTCCGAACATTTTCATACTCACTCACCGTTTAAACCTTCTCTGGACTTCCGCAAATAATTTAAGACCAAAATGAGCTAAATCGGTCCAGCCGTTCTCGAGTTTTAGCGAGACTAACAAACAGCATTAGATTTTTATTTATATAGATTGAAAATATAATGTTACGGGCAAACATTGTTTTAAATAAAAAAGAAATACAATTTTCACAAAATTAGTATATTCAAAAAAACACAAATAAGCTACACCACAATTTAATATACACATGTCACTAACAAAACATATTCAAAAAAAAACAGGAAAAAATTAATTTAACTAAATATACGAGTAGTTTCAGCTTCTGGCTAACGGCGACTCGGTACACAGCAGATCAGTATTCTGGCCACCCTGGTGACCCGCCGTCCGAGGTCCGACCAGAAAGACTTGGAGGATTTACCTCTCGGTTTTACGGCTGCCTTAGAGGACTCGGCCGCAGTCGTTGGATCCTCATCCAGTCCGGTGCCATCGCCATTGCCATTGCTATTTACATTGTCATGGTCATCGTCTTCTTTACTATTTACATTGTCATGGTCATCGTCTTCTTTACTATTTATATTGTCATGGTCATCGTCACCTTTACTATTTAGATTGTCGTGGTCATCGTCTTCTTTACTATTTATATTGTCATGGTCATCGTCTCCTTTACTATTTACATTGTCATGGTCATCGTCTCCTTTACTATTTACATTGTCATGGTCATCATCTTCTTTACTATTTACATTGTCATGGTCATCATCTCCTTTACTATTTACATTGTCATGGTCATCGTCTTCTTTACTATTTACATTGTCATGGTCATCGTCTCCCTTACTATTTACATTGTTATGGTCATCGTCTCCTTTACTATTTACATTGTCGTGGTCATCTTCTTCTTTACTATTTACAGATACCGGCTGGGGCGGCGACAGCACTCTACCGTGGCCGTTCGGCCGCTGATCCAGGCTCACCGGTGGTAGGAACAGCGACCTCCGGACGGCCGCCACCAGCAAGTCTCTAGCTACACCATCTAGGACGTCCAGTTGAGCCGCTGTCAATGTAGTAGATGGGTCTCCGCGAAGGTGATTTAAGCGGGAGACGATCGTCGGCTTTGTGAGGGTCTCCGGGAAGTCTGTGGCCACCGACGCCTCGTCCGCCATATACAACTGTTCCGGAGACCGTTGCGCTGACACTTCGCCGCGATTTTGGTCTGCGCCTACTTCGGCTTCTGTGTTTCCATCATATTCTACATCCTCTTCTGTCTTGTTAACTATTATTCTGCTTACAGCATCCATTTTTAATCGACTATTTACAATTATTAATAAGTTAATATTTTGTTGAAGTGTGTCCGTTCGTCACAATTCGAATAGTCATCGAAAATTTATCGAATCAATATTCAATTGAATAAATCCATAACAACGAATACGATTCAAAAAAACATTACACAAATTAATATAATAGACGGTCAATATATTTCCAAAGACATCAAATATGAATATTTCAAATGGTGGTTGTAAGATTTAGATTCTTATATTTTTCGACGCTCCCGGCTGAATTTGACTCTATTTGGGCGTATTAAAATATTAAAGTAACTAATTTATCATCACGTAAATAAGCTTACATGATTTAAAGTTACTAAATAATTTTTACGAACAATATAATATGTAATTTGATTTTATAGCCGACATTATCGTCCAGCGGTTAAATACAATAATAACAGTTTGTAAAAATTGTTAATGGTGACATTACAAAAGGGTCGTTAAACATCTTGGTGACATAATAGGAAATGGTGAACTCGAAAAGGTTGAGCACCACTGGTCGAATATAGGCCAGTCCAACCCTTCTGGATAGGTATAAACGGACGTGTTCACGACAAAACGGACAAACGATGAACCAATCCATCGAATTCTTCGTCTTTTCGTGTACCTGGCACCTGTCCGTTTGCGGGTGAACTATACAGAAGATAATCGTCGTCGTGTGACACGCGAGTTAATTTGAACAATTATATTCGATTTCGAGTCTTTAATAAATCGGAGTAGGTGTTAGATGTTTCGCATTCACTGAATATCGCGGGACGTAATAATATATTATAATATATTATTGTATATCAACAAAATAAAAAGTCGAGTTGTTGGATTCATCGTATAAAATGATTCCATCCTTCAAATCACTATTAGTATGTAATTTCTCTGTTATTACAGTTCAAAAATTCTCCAACTAAACTTTCTTCAATATTGTTCTAATACAGTAACACTACAACTACAATATAGAAATAAGTTGAGTTATTACTGTGTTGAATTATATTGTTAAAATTATTTTAATTGCATCGTGTTTACTTATTGCATTATTTACCTTCAATAATATTGTAAAATATTCTATTTTAAAACGAATTACATCATCAGAATTTGCAGCTAGCATGATTTAAGAAGCAAAAAAAAATTTACTGTTTATACACTCTACGGACATTTTAAATACAATTTCAAGTGCCAAAGATTTATGGTATTATATTATTTAATAATACAGTTAAAGTCATTTCTTCTGCATCAGTTTCTTTTATTTTACTGTTTTTGTTTTTTTTTTGTATTTTTTGTACTAAATAGTAGTTAATGAAACATTGTGAAATATGTGCTTACCCGTAATGGGTGTTCCAGAAGTAAGGTATATGATGATCTCCATAGCCTTGCAAGTGTGGTCTATATATGGAGGGGTCCAAATAATATAACTTCGTCCCTTCTATAGTCATCCAATGGTTAGGATAAACGTATTACTACACTAGCAATATTATTTAAATTATACTAAATCATAACATAACATCGTCATCATATTAAACGTAAAATTATTGAAGAAAAAATAGTTTTTTTTATAGGAAAAACGTGTGTTTATCATACGGTTAGTGTGTATTGAGAAGACAAAATATGTTATATAAATATAAAAAAAAATGACCTCCTAAAAATATAGAACAGATTTATCTACAGCGGTTAATATCGATCGAAATACTCGAAATCCTCGTTAAATTATTATAACACATAATATGTCTCAATAATAATAACGGCGGCGTTTGGAAAAATATAAACGCGCCCGAAATCCCATAGTGCTGGCCGTCGAGAACGACGGTGAACGCGTACTACCACAGAACAAATGAAATAAATAAATTGCATTTATTCTGTGGTACTATAATCGCTGGCTGGCTAGTAATAAGCAGTGTTGTGCATTATCTAGATAAAATTATTTATCTTTTTATCTTATCTAGATAAAAATAGTTTTAATTATCTTTTATCTTATCTATCTAAATAAAATGGTTATCTGAGATAAATTAACTAGATAATTTTTTTTTGTGAGAAGTTAATTTTTTAAGTTCGATATTACTTTTTTATTCGATTTAACGTTCTAGTTCTATTTGTAAATATCTACAGGTTCTATGTACCGCGCGTTTCCCGTATTGGGACCACTCCCACAACTATGTCGTTCAAATTTATATTAATTTATCAATAAATAATCATAATAATATTGTGGCAACAGAAACTGTGACCCGTGTGGTTTTCCTTGAAAATGGGTTATATTATATTGTCATTATCGACGAAATCAAGACGGTACCAATATTACATATCTATACCGTAAACGACTATACATTGACTTGTCAAACATATTTTATTTTTATAATTTAATTATAAGAAAAATTGATTAGTTCCATGTACTTGAAAATTGTTTATCGTTGTCGACGATCGATGACGTTAGGAAATATCTATAGCTATGGCCTATAAGTTATAACATTCTAATGTGTGGCCCTTAAAGTTTACAAAATTATATAAAAATAAAGTAAATAAAATTAATTATCGGGCCCCAAAAATTCTGCGGGTTGGCACTGCGATATATCGTAATTTGCCAATTAACTAGCCAGAACGTTCCATTAATAACAATATATTATTATAAACTTAGATTATCATGATTAAAGTAATAAATAATAATACCAATCACTACAGACTACTGAGAATAGCAAACAGACAGTTATTACTAATTAGTGAACATGTTTTTATATATTTAGCTATATTAATGAATGTTTGCTATGAATTAAATAAAAATATTAAAATGTTGGTGACAATAATTTGTGTAGATTTTTGCCATGTTAAATATAGGTGTATGTATGTATAATCAGTGCTTGAATTGGGAAAAAAACAGAAAGAGTGTAACCAAAATATGCGTACCTCAAAATGTAAATATATTGTTGGTTAGGATATAATTAGAGGGGGTACGCTAAAATATTTTTTAAAAAGAAGAGGTCCTCCTCGATTTAAACACTGTGTATAATTAATAATTATATAGTAATAAGCGAATAACTATATTATTTTCAATGTTAACTATTTAAATTATAATTTTAATTCAATAATGGTTTAGTTATCATTTCAAATTTTAATATTAGGTATTATAAACCTGATTAAAAATGCAATATCTTAAAAAATAATATCCCTTATGTTTTTGTTAAAAAATTATAGTTGGATACTAAGCAAAAAAAAGTAAATTTTACTTACAATGTGCTCCAAATTATTAAAATAAATAAAGATTATTTTATTCATAATAAAATTGCAATTTTACAAATGCAAGCTATAATTTGTGTAAAATATTTTTAAAAAATCATCTGTTTTTTTATCTAGATAAATGTAGTTATCTATTATCTATTATCTAGATAAATATTTTGATTTTTATCTATTATCTTATCTAGATAAATTGTCAATGAATTATCTGTTATCTTATCTAGATAATTTTTTGGTCATCTATGTACAACACTGGTAATAAGCGACATCGTCCGGGAGATTTTCGGATAGTCCCGGAAAGTATCCAAATCTATAGTTTATTTTTGCTAATATTCAGAGTTATTTCTATATATTTCCCATTACGTCATCGTCGTTACGCACGAAAATAAAATTGCTGCAATCGTCGACTTCGAAAAACGAATCGTGTCTACGAGGTGGAGGCGTGGTCGGCGATTCGGTCTCATGCGAGTATATAGTAGAGACGAATACATTGAGTCAGATTGCGATAATACGTCGCGAACGTCGTCGAATAGAAGCAGTGGAATCGGTACCGTCGTCGGCTGCAGTTGATCCGTCGTCAAGCGCGGACATATACGGAGACTATATTATCGTGTTTAGTACCTAGGTATATTTACAATAGCGAATTTTTAGTATATTTTTCGGTGTTTTTATTTTTTTTGTCAACATAGGTGGTAAGAAAAAAATAATAACTTGATAATAAAATTGAATATATTATAAACAAAAATAATAGGTAATAAACAAAAATGTGGGTACCCTTATCTTGCTATTATTGCGTCGCCAAAACTGTGTGACAACCAGGCTAAATAAATACAGTAGCCAGTGGCCACTAAACAAAGAGAACTTGATTTTCATTTTAGCAAAAATAAATATTTACGGACGACGGTACTGTTATTTTTGTACTAAATTTATTTAAGTTTTATTAATTACTTTGTTATTGGGGGATGATAGTAGGAGGACAATAATTATAAAGTTTAATCACAAAGAATATAATTTGAGTGTAAATAATTAAAAGTTGAAATTTATTTTACAATTTTAAACTTAATTAAAAATAATCACGATGTCAGTGTGGTGTACTAAAAACCATGATGAATTGCGTTATTTTCATTAGTTGGTATTTAATGTAGACTGCGCGTACAGCACAATATAGTGAGAAAGTATTGGGAATCTCAAATGGTTGTGTGGGGTGTAAAGCTCCCTTTTTTTTCGTATGTGATTGAGCTTGATCATGTGGGATATTATGATGATTACAATTTTTACACAACTAAGTATTTTTTTCAAATAAAACCATTTATTGAACAGTTAAATATAAAACACATGCAAAATAATTAACAATTGATTTATCTACACCTTTTACATAGTTCTAGCATCAAAGCTTGTGTTGAAGGTGGAGAGTTATAAAGTTATATTTTACTTAGTATACATTACAAATACGAAACAAAATTAATTAATATACAGAGAAACTTTCGTATAACGAAGTTCCATTTAGCAACATTTTCTGTTTAAAGAAATATTTTTGAGAACCAAACCAAATAAGAGCCAACTTTATTTAGTTCTATATTTTAACAAAATTCTCTATAATACGGTTTTATTTTTTGTTGCCCACGACACTTTGTAATATGGAAGTTTCACTGTAAT
The DNA here is from genome assembly GCA_022818045.1 of Neotoxoptera formosana. Taxonomy (NCBI): domain Eukaryota; kingdom Metazoa; phylum Arthropoda; class Insecta; order Hemiptera; family Aphididae; genus Neotoxoptera; species Neotoxoptera formosana. The sequence goes on from CM040633.1 coordinate 50,028,641, forward strand.
ATACTAATACAATGAAGTTTGTTTCGTTTTATTACATTTCAGATAAATAAAAATTGCTCAAAGTTGTATTAATGTTTAATTTATTCTTAGATATTTCTTAAGATTATTATTCAGACAATTATGATTGTAATAATAGTGGGTCCAAAATAATCTATACATTTCTGACCTATACCCTTTTTTGCATAATTTACATATTAACATCATATTTTAAATGTTCGCACGTTTCGTTACAAATGGATCTAAACTAAGACAATTTTTTTTAAATATAAAAGGTAAAGTATATGTTTATATGAATCTATATATAATTCAGAATCAGCTGCATTATTATGCGTCAAATCCCATGAATTGTCAGAAAATAATAAACATGGATCATCCGCACGGGTAACTATAAAACCATCAATTTGCATATTGAATAAACGGTTAATATACACAATAAACATAATAAACATACATTTTCAACCTTTGTCCATCATAATATATTGATTTTATCATGAAAATAATTTTTAAATTGATCATTAATTAATATTTTAATTGATTCCAATAAGTATTCCACTGTGGACATCGAGAAGTAAGAACTACTAATCCATTCAGTATTTTTTAAACAATAGATAAAAACTTACGCAGAACTTGTAGTCGTCCACACGTCTCGAAAATAACATGTATTGGATTGTTTTTTTTTTAAATTTAATAATTCAATTAAAATCCTTTAAATTTACGATTTCGATTAATTCAAAACACGAGGGATCAACAAACGGCGGTACATTTTAATAAGTACATCGTACATATTAACTGTTTGATGATTCGACCCGGAGTTTGTAATATTATAATATCTAGGTATTATACATTTGTCGAATACACCGGTAAAGGTATTTTACCGCCGAATTTAACGTTTCACACCGTCACGATAATAATAATGCAATTCGTCGTATTATCCGAATCCGTCGAATTACTGTATAGTAGTACCGATAATAGTATACAGAGTGTTACAGGAAGAATCAACAACGAACGTATAACGATTTCACTCGTTAGTGGAATAATAATATTATTCCGAATCGACTGACCACGACGACGACGACGACGACGACGACAGGTATTATCTTTTGTTCGAACAAATAATATATTATCATTGTGATTGTTAACGCGTAATTATAATATCATATTTAAAAAAAAAATACACTTCATAAACCGTTGAAACAAATTATAGTAATAGGGTTGATTAAAATCGTCAGTTCTTTCTGTTTCGCCCTATAGAAACATAAACGTGTCTAATAGACACATAGACACTGTCTATACACACACTATATAATATGTGCTATGAAGAGCGTGTATCGTTAGCTCATGTACACACACAAGTTTATATTGTATATAATATACGAGTATACCTATATCGTACCTATATCTTATATTATTGTGTTATATATAGACGGGAATCGCAAAGTTCGAAGCGCCGAAACTTTTGCACCGACGACGCCGACCGCAAAGCAAATACGCGCCGAACGAATACGGGTCGAGGGCAAAACGGAATAGATATGATAATATAATATACAGGTGAAGTGTATAATATTTTGACAATAATATAAAATATATAGGTAATAATATATAATATAACAGCGGTAATTTTCGATGGGCCGGCGACCGGCTCCCGCCGAACCGTTCGTTATAATATAGTATTCGTGGAAAATATTATTATGCTGTTATATAATTATATATTATATACGCGTTTAAAAAATAATATTACAGTGTAATAATGTATACGAACTATTATGGGTATAGTTAATAATATGTGTGTCGTGTAATATATTTCGTATCGAGACTTTAAGACGATAACCTGCCGCGACATTTTACTCTCCTCTCAGTCGTCACCCGGCGGCCGACTCCTCGTCGGTCAATATTCATAATAGTTGCAGTTGTCGAATCGTTTGCTACGAACATAATATTAATTATTGTTATACTATCATATTATTATAAACTAGTTCAGATGTATAATTACAGATACATTAAGTGTTATAATATATTATCACATGGCCGCTGCGACGCCTATACTTCGTGCTATACATAATATACGACTTACAACTTGCCCACATAATATTATATATTCCGCAGACGCGATCGGCGTGTACTTACGCCATATTTAATATTATATTGTCGGTCGATATACAAGAGGAGATTGTAACCTTGTCCTCATCGTTACCTATGATGTTCTGTTGCAGTGTCGTTGTGAATTGAACTTTATTACGAGATAATAGGTTCCGGTACTGAATCCTTTATTTCGTAATTTTATAAGAAGCGGTACCGAATTTTATTTTCTTGAAAGAACCTAAAAGGAACCCAAAAGTCATAAGGGTTCCAAGCCCTGAATTCTCTCAGGCAGGACCTAATACCGGAGAACACTGATAGATTGTGGATGATGTCGGGACTGCACTGTCGAGAAAGAGGCGGGACACGGTCTGTATCCGAACGACAACACTAACAAATGGAGTTGTGCGTCCCACGTGGATGAAAACCATGTGCAATGTGCATACATTTTTGAGAAGTACGACTAAGACTTTTGTTCAGTGGCGGCGCTAGGTGTGGTCACGGACCTATCAGAAAATACCTGGTCCTACCACGGGGGATTGGTGCGACCTTAAACGTAATACACTAATACCTAATATGGACGTTTTCCATAAGCTGAAAAAAAAATGTAATAGTTCAAAGACTAGGTGGGAATGTGTGTTAAGGTGTTAGGGAAGTAACATGAGGTTTAGCTCAGAAATACGGGTTAGATTCCTTGATAAACACCGTTATTTTAAAACTTTATACTTAATAATCAATAATCACCATCCATTATTCGTATCTTGGAGTTATTTTAACAACAGTGAAGTCTCAATTTAAAACCATTTAAAAGTCTCAATAATTAACCATTTCTTAGGGTTATAATTTGACTACGACGTATAGTTTAAATTTGAAATACATTTAAAAACTAAATTTACAACTTTATGAAAGTTAATATAAATACATTCTAATATCTTAAAATTTCTATTTTTAATTTTATATATATTATATTTAGACTGAAACACTGTTAAACTGAATGAAGTAATTACTATTATATAATAGCTATTTAATTTAAACCATTTTATTTTGCGACCGAATTCCCAAACATTTTATATGCGGATATGTAATATATTTAATATATTTATTAAATTATATTATATTTATATAATATATTATATATTATAATGAAAAATTATAAACGATCACTTTTTTTTTTTTCATCAAATGTTGATTCTTTCATAGTATTTCCATAAAAAATGCATATCGATCAAGGCTTGCATTTGAAAAAAAATTTTGTTTTACGTTATATACAATTAAAACGTTATACAAATTTTGAGTTTCTCGTTATTCAAAATTTAAACGGTTATTCAATTTTTGTGTTTATCGTTATTCAGAATTAAAACGTTATACAATTTTTGCATTTATCGTTATTCAAAATTACAGTACAGTACAATATTATCAGAGTATCACTATTATTAGCTATTGGTAATGAAATAATTCTATTAATACGCCTACTTATTACATTTTAAAATAATATCTAATGCGGGATCTCCCGGATAGCCCGGATACGGAATAAAATTAATTCTTGGATTTAATAAATAATTGAATACTATTGTTAAATAATTGGAAATTAGTTATTTCGTTTAATGGAATACAATACATATATACCGTGTTGCGTTATGTTTTGTTTAATGATATATCATATATTTTGTTAAACGTTACGTTTTGTTTTGTGTTATTTATTTATTTATGTTTATCGTTTTCCGTTATAATTACGTTTACAAATTTCAATCGGTTTTTGTCAAATATAACGTTATAATCATAACGTTATTATAACGTTTGCAAGCCCTGATATCGATATAATAATATGAATAGTAATAACTATTATATAGCTATTTAATTTAAACCATTTTATTTTGAGACCGATATCCCAAACATTTTATATAAATATATAATATATTAATATTATAATGAAAAATTATAAACGATCACTTTTTTTTTCGTCAAATGTTGATTCATTCATAGTATTTCCATAAAAAATGCATATCGATATAATAATATGAATAGGAATATCAAAATTATGTATAATATGCCCGATAAAATAGAAATATGTATAAATATGTCAAATAGATAAAAAACCTCTAGATATGCAAAAACATGCAAAATAAGACTTCACATATTTAATCGTTGTACTTTGAAATGGACTTCTATGTCATCTAGCATTAAATACAACTTAGCAAGATTGATATGCAAATGCATGAACTTAAGAGCCCTGGTAATTACTAATTAGATACGTATCTATAAGGTTTTGCACTGTTGCATTTTTTTAAGCTGTAATATTTAAATTGTTGGTTTGCTATTTTTGAACTTTTAGTGCGATAAATTTTAGGATTTTATAAACGAACAGTTGTTCTTAATACTCACTATTTGAAAAAATTCAAATTTACATAATTTTTTCTACTGAAAAATAATAATGTATAGTATAATGTTATAAAAATAATAATATTTTTAGTAAGCGTTATTTTTGTCAAAAATAAATCCAAAATACTGTAGTAATATAAGAATAATATAAATCAAATTGTAAATAATAATTTGTTTTTAAAAATATAGTATATAATATGATAAAAATACACTTATATTCGACCTCTTTTTTTATAATTTAAGTTGGGGCATTTCGATTTCAAAATGATTTTTCATGGACAAATCGTGTTTTTTCTGTTTGCAAGGTTGTACAAAACTGTACAAAATATAGTAACTAATACTGTATCATTGAAAATCGTATTCGTTAAAAATTTGCCAAAGGAAGTGCTGAAGGAACGTTACCACAGCACAGACATGAAGAAATCACGTTTTCTCGTGTTTTTGGGGGTTTTGTAAAATAAAAGTATTTGAATTTACATATTTTCATAATTTTTTCTACTTACTAATAATAATGTTATTACGGTATAATAACTACATATTATTGTAATCGATGTTTGTGGCAACAATTATTTTAAAATACCATTGTAATATATCAACAATAAAATTGGGATAGTAATATAATTAACTAGCCGATCCGCCACGACTTCGCCCGTGATTAGTCGTTTATTTTGCCTCGGAACCATGATTTGTAGAATTTTTTATTCAAATATTATTGTTTAATGTGATCGGCAAGTAAATATAAAAAACGGTTAATGAAAACGGATTGTAATTTTTCTAGCAGTATAAATGATAAATATATTTTTATTAAAAATAAATACAGATAAAAAAGATATGCTGAGTGATTTATGGTTGATAAAGAATTTTATAAGACTTCTGAGTAGGTATATGACGTTTTTTGTTTTATTTCCTGTTGAAATTAAAATCATAAAATGATTCGGGTCCCCAGTTCGAGAAAATCCCACGTATAATTGTCCATGTGAAAAGCACTCTGTACGAAGATCTACGCCAACGTACTTGAATGTTTGAGATAATAGCTCTTTCATATAACCACTGATAAGATTTATTGGACAGATTAAAAATGTCAGGATAAAATTTAGAAATCAACTCTTTCACGTTATTGACCACCCGTCCAATTGTGTGATTGACAGAAATGTAACCATTTCCATTTTTTAAAGTTCCATTTCCAATTTTCAACAACTGTTCTGGTTACAAATAAACAGTACATAGCAACCATGGTTACCAATAGCAACCATTTATAAACAAATAGTTCCATCGTAAATCTCAAAACTCCTGTGTGAGCACCTCACCTCACCACTTTGTGAATCTAAACTACCCTGAGCGTCACCTAAATGCATACAAAAAAATTCATTCAAATCGGTCCAGTAGTTTTCTCGGTTAGCGCGGTCTTAGAAAAACCCTTACAATTTTATATAATAGTATAGATAGATAAAAGTTTTAGAAATATAAAGTGTGAAGACTTTTGTAATAATTCTGGTTTTTTTAGAAATTATCGTTATCCTTATTCAAAATTTATTTTTATATATACATTTAACATAATAACATTTATCTTGCAATAATTTTTTTCTTTTCAATTTTAATGTTTTGGAGAGCTTACATTAGATCGTCCAAGTACGGGTATCCTTCGCTGGTCAAAGACTAGTTGAAAGGAGAACGGCTGCTCGGTGATGCTCTTCAGTGATGCCCCCCATGCGTTAAGGTGGAAAAATAAACAAAATCAGTTGTCAGAGTAAACCCCAACTCGTGACTCGTGACTCGGAAATCGGTATCAGCCGTAGACATATTCAAGAAATCTTGAACGGTACAACAATATTACAATACTTAATCTAAATTGAACTTTTCGAATATTAACAATACTTACTAAATCACACTATTATTTTTATAATTTTAAATTTTTAGTGCAATTGTAGTACAAATGTACGATGGGTGTTGGCCATAGGCGCAAAACTAAAGAGGTTGAGTCCCTCCTGCCGTTTCCCATAAAGCTCCCTAGTTTTTCCATCTAATTTAAGGTATATTTTCGAAAGTGAAGCAAATACATTTGTTGCTTCATTGCGTGTGTTGGCGTACAGGTCTTACATCAAAGTCATATTGGCGTGGGTAAATCTTTAGATTCATTTTTATGGCTTCATTTTTTTGCCAGTTCAACACCCTTATCCTACAATTGCTTCTATTTAAAAACAACTGATAAGATATGTAGATGAAAATAGTTCACAGATTGTGAAATTTAATGTAAAACAAAAAATGTAGGTACAACAATGATATTTTTACTTTATTGACACAGGGTATCATGTATAGACAAATTATGCTCTAACAAATAATACTATGTTATAATAGTACGTCTAAAGAGGAATGTTATAAATAAATATAGTATATAATAAATCATTTAAAAATAAAATCGTCTCATCTAATAAATTACGATTTTTCTTACAATTAATCATTGTAGTTCAAAGTACACAACAGTAATGATTATTATGTAACAAAAAAAAAAATGTTTATGAAGGGGTGATTGTCTCTCCTAGTAAAACCAATTTAACGGATGTATAACAAAATGTAGTTGGGCCTGTCGTGGAACCTAAAAAATACAAATAAAATCAATTAGAACTACAATAATTCTTAATTTTTTTATTGATCTTACAAAAATGTGTTTTTTTTTTCAGTTAGTATACACAATAAGTTGTCTAAATAATGCTTCGATTTTCTAGATTATCTTTTCTGGTGGGAATATGAATCTAGTTTGTACTTTTAAAAGGTCAATAATTATGAAAATTCCTAATAGTTTTATAAAAGTCGGGAAAAACAAAAAAAAAATTAAAGAAAAACAAGAATTTGTACTCAAAACTGAGATATACTGAACAATACATAATAACATTTTAAATATTTGTTGACTATTTTTGAGCTATTTATAAGTATAAGAAATTTTCTGTTTTTTCATTTGTTTTTTATTATTGTCGATAAAAATTATTTCGATTTGTCAAAAGACATGAATATATAATACATTAAATTCTTCATTACTTATTTAAATTAAAAGAAAAAATTTAACGTAAGTCTACAATAGGTTTTTTTTATAAGAGTTTTTTTTATTTGGAAATTTAGAATAAACTAGCTGATCCCGTGCACTTCGTTGCACATTAAAAACATGAATACCTAATCCAAACTATTATGAGAGCAGTAAATTATCAGGTAGGCAATCCACCTGTGGTGGATTGCGGACCCCATGATTTGCGTGAGTGAAATCAGATTTCAGTAGGTACCTACATGGAAAACATTTCGACGGTGGCCTAAAATTTATGTTAGAATTATAATTAATAGATAGATGGCAAGACATAGGATATTCAAATTTTACAATTTTCTGCACAATTTTCATGATTTTTCTTTACATAAGAACCTTCTCCTGGCAATTATGAACTAACGAAAAACAGTTTGAGCCAAATCGGCCCAGCTGTTCTGAATTGATGAATTGTTATACATTTTTGGCCCCATTTTTATATATATAAATGTCTGTTTAAATCTAAGATTTAAAAATTCCACATATCATGTTTTTCAAATGTAACACATTCTTTACAGTGACCCACTGTACAGCAGGGCAATACCCATTTGCTGACCTTTTTTTTAAAATTAAATTTACGTATAGGGCTTATAAGGTCCTTAAAACTTATTTTAATCTATTATAAAATATTATAATATCTATTAGATTTATGTATTGTAAATTTGTAACCAGTTTAATAATTATTATTACCGTTCTCGTATCCTTTCAAAAATGTGTGTAGTGGATCTGAAATAATATGCATTTACTTACAGTGAAACATTTTTAATTTACATACACACAAAAAATATATATTAATTATGAACGCATTACATTGTCAACATTTATTGTATCAAAAACAATATTTTCAATAATAATCATTATAGAATATAGAAAACAATAACTAACCATTGTAACTGGCCGAACCTAAATTAATTAAGTGATACAATTAGTATAATATACTATATAAATATAATCTATTATATTATTTTATTGTTGTATGGTGTATTGGTTTCCTGATGTAGTAATACAATATTATGTGTTAAAAATATTTATATGATGCCAGCAATTTAGGCGTCGCTACGGTCGCTAGGGGTCACATTGTCACAAAGCGATTAGGTTTGACATAGACCAGAATAGAAATTAGGTGGTGGATGATGTTTGAAATTATAGAAAATTACCGGTTGTAAACTAGTAGGTGTCTAATATCATCCCGATTATAATTTTCTTAGAATTATATTTGTGAAATAGTAAGTTTAACTAAGTTATACCTATTATGTTTTCAATTTTTTTTTATTGCAACGCAATTTTATTGAAGGTTTTCTGTATCAAATGCCTCAATTATACAAACATTTTCAAAACACAACATTTGATTGTAAAATTAAGATTAAGGATCTACTTTGTCACAAGCTCATATCAAAGTTATCATGCTCATGTCATGTGTTTACCCTGAAACAGCGATCATGGGAGTATGAAATCAATAAATAATCTACAAAATAGTAGTAAAAACTCAAATCTATCTCACAAATAAACTCCTTCAGTCTGGTACGGATAATAGCAATTTAATGAGAATCCAACAGAGCAAATACCAAACGACAATAATATTATTCTTCAACTACTTTCAAACAAGTCATATTAAATCTGTTGTGTGGTTCAGATTTATTAATATCGACCAGTATTCAATGGATGTTATAGTCACTTCATGGCATCATACATTACCTATATTATCCCGTTTGAACTGTTTATATTATTGTTAAATATTAAAATAAAATACTTTAACAAATAAATGTACACTAACTTAAACCACTAGCTATGGATTCCCAGTTGCTTGCAGAAGAATACCCATCGCCTAAAAAAGTAAATTATAGTAAAATACATGAATCTCAATTTGGTAATGGACTTATTCTTCTATAATCAACTACATACTATGATTGTATACAATCTTGCAATATAAATATATATATTCTAATTTATAATACTCAAGTCATTGTAATAAGTTATAAGTAATAACTAATGATTTCAGCCGAATGCAAGGATTACGTAATATAATAAACATTTTGAGGGAATACGCAGAATGATATATTTAATAGTTTATGTGCCGTCATAGAAAGTCAACTATGTCGGTAAAATAAATTAAGAAAGAAGACGCTCACAGTAGATGGCATAGATATTTTTTTTTTTTTGGGCCAGTTGTATTAAATAGGGTCAAAAAAAGTTATAAATCTAATTCCGATAAAATAGTATCTGATAGTAGTGATGATAGCTGCACGATGTGTTCCTCGACAATGCGATCTTAATGGCTGAAATCATTGGTTTTTGGGAAAATACATACAAAATATATAATTTATTACAAAACCATTTAAACAGACCATTAAGTTTAATCATTGATTACATATTATCATATATTTTAGTTTTAATATGCAAATAGACCTTAGTTAACTACTTGCCTGCTTTAGATGTGACTAAATTTACAGACATCATTTCTTCTACAATGGTATTTAAATAAAAAATAATATTAATTATAATACTAATATAATTAGCAACTGATTGATTATCTCTTTAACAATTTTAATTTATATGAACCAAAAACAAGTCAAATTTTTTAGTTTGTTGACAATTTTGAGAAGTGTTTGTTGAGCTTAAAAAATAGCCCCTTTTATATGATTTAAACTTTATTGAATTTGTTATTTTAATAAGAAAAAAATTATAACTAATGTCAACCCTATAAATAAACAAAGAATTCCATAGAAAAAAACATTTTCAGTTTTTTCAGTACTACAATTTATAGATAGATGGCGCCACCAGTAAGACCTAGGGGTATGAAAATAGTTAACATTACTCTCTGAGACCTACTTAATATACACACAACATTTCATGACAATCGGTCCAGCTGTTTGGCGGAGGAGTTTGGTAACAAACATTTTTCCGTTGTGACACGAGATTTTTATATATTAGATTTTCTAAGCATAGTAAAATTTCAAAATATTTTGATTCTTTTTACACTATTTAAAAAAATAAGTGATTTTAATTTTTTTTTATATTTTCTATAAATATTAATCCAATTTTTTTTCTTTTCATTGAAAATCTTGAAAAATTATTAAAGATACATCGTCATGATTTTTTTTTTTACAGACATTTGAAGGTCAAATTTGGACAAAATTGGATACTTACTTAAACAAATACAACAAAATTTAACGTTCGATTGTAATTCAAAAAAAAATATTTGCGGGGACTTTAAACTTATTATTTAAACTCATTTTTTTTTATCGTCACAATAATTCTTTGATTATTATGCTTGGTAATTTAATAAAAATAAAATACTGTACCAAGTACTTATATGACTGAGAAATTAATGTAGAAGCAATAATTGAAACTATAGATAATTAAACGTATTTTTATTTGTTTATTAAAACGTATTCGATTAAAAATTGGTGATAGGTGATTGATTTATCAGATTTGAATAAAATGAAAATACATAACTTACTTATTATTAGATAATTAATTATTACACATTGAAAATGTGATCACATTAAGATTGACTTCAACTCACTGTACATACATGAATAATGTATAGTTACGTTGTAGAGTAAAATATTTAACTTACGTAAACATTGTGTTTGAGCTTTTTAAAAATAATTAATGATTAGTAAAAAATATGTTATATTTCAAAAATAATGAGGTTGTAAAATAGTCGATTTTGGAGAGGACTTCAAGAACACAAATGTATATTGTAACATACTTAGATTTGTATTCAGCAGAACCAATATTGTGATGTCTCAATATTAAATTAAATGACCTTTATATTATATTTTAAGTACAATAATAATAATATATTTAATATTATTTATTTACCACCAACAAATAATTGATACAATTGAGATTATATGCAATCTATATTATCTAGAGCAAAATATATGATTTTTATTGATATTTAATAATGAATGCGAGTTATGAGTTTATGACTTTACCTAATGAAATTTGTTATATGATATGAATCCACTTAAAAAATAAAATACCAATAAAAGCCTTTGTGATGCTTAGATAATATATCGACCTTAAAGGTTAGTAATGAGTGAATTATAAGTTATCAATAGAAAATTGGTTGTGCTCAACTCAAATTGTTCGCCGCTTCTAAGACGAAGAATGAGAGTGGGGTATTCTGTAGGTATGATTTAACGTGATATAATATAATAAAATATACCAATACAATAATCATAATTTTATCAAAAATAATTAATAGTTGTTAATTTTTTTTTTCATTTCAAAAATGGACGAGTTAAGCAAAATAATTTCTTACACAAGAAATAAAAATGTTTCAAATAATAAAACATATACCTGGATTAGGTCAAGAAAATAAAATAATATAAACTCACTTATAGCATAGATGCAACCAATAGAATTAAACAAAAAAAAAATAGCTAACATAGTTATATTTTTGACCATGTTTGTAGGTACGATAAATCTGCACTTAAACTGACAACGTTGAATATAAGAACAACGTAAGAATAGTATAAAATGTTTTTTGATTAGCATATTTAAAGGAATACTAAGCAAATACAAAATAAAAAAACATGACGTGTAATGTGTATCCGTGTACAGTTGAGTCAACTACTCTAGAAATAGTCTCTAGTAAATAATGTTTTTTTTCGTATTTGTACGTGTAAAATATAGCTGTTTTTAAATTTATTTTTATTTCATAAATTCATAAATTACAATTTTTTTTTATTTTGTAATTTGATAATGGGTCGATTGCTTCGTAATGATTAATAAAGAATGTCATGGTGCGGATTCATCATCGATAGAGTTATTCAATTTTCAATAATCATATAGAAAAATTAACCACAGCTGAGGCACTTGCTATAATATTATATGGTGCCCTATATATAATAAGTGCCAACTTATGGTGATGTTATGGTGGTAATTAAAAATAATGAATAATAAATGTAGGTAGGTTTACGATATTTTTGGTTATTACCGTGGCATGGTATTTTCATTAACAACGGTATAATATCACCGGATAATGGTTTACTGGTATTCTAATAAATACACAAAATACCAAATACTGGTATTTTTCATATAACTGTGAACATTTTTTATTCAAACTACACCATTATGTTTTGATGTAAAACTTCAAGTCTTACACCAATTTCTCTTTTAGGTATATAAAAAAACTATCGGGATACTTATTATATTATTAATTTTTTATAAATAAGATTTGTTGTGTTTCCTTATTCAAGTGTTCTGTTACGGTGGTATAATTGAACATCGATCTGCAACATCTGGTCCATCTGTCTTGCAACCAGCAAATTGTTAGACAAAGTGTTAGAAGTGGGGCGCAATTCGATTTGATGAATTCAATAAACCACAACACCAACGCCATTACTACTAAATAATATATTTTTTGCTCCTAAATTTTATAATAAGTGAATTCACTCTAAAAATATGAGCAGTCTTGCAGTTTGGAGAAATATAAGTGATTTAAAATTTCTGTTTAAATTAGTCAAGGGTTACATATAGTCTGTTCTGAATTACTAAATTATTTAAATGCCTATTTCCCTCAATGCCAAACTAGGCTCCTCATACTTTGTAAATACAATAATTACAGAAAACTAATTATGCAATAAATGCTCCTGTAAATAGAACCATTATAAGATTAGTTGGTTGGCATTTCGTTGGTCACCTCTTGCGCATGCGTCCAAACCCACCACCGGCAGGTACTCCCGACGATCAGCGGCTTAACACCGCACCAGCAATCCTCAGGTAAAATTGGATAACACCTCTGTAGGTGGTAACCTATTCTTTGGTTTCTGATTTCATATACATTTTTTCGTAATTTGTGAACAGTAACCGTAGACGTACACTTTGTGTTTGTATACACAGTTAATTGATTTAATATGTAATTTTTTTATGCATACATTTTGAAATTTAAAGGAAAACAGTTGAAGGAAATACATAATATGTTCGTTACACAAGTTTAATATATTGATAAGATAAAATCAGTTACAACGATGGTGAGAGTATATCAAGTGATATATAATAATTTATGATGTAGATAATATAATATATAAATATTATGCTTCGTCAAACAAAGCGATGTTATTAATTATAAGGTTATCTAGTTATAAATAAATATGTATAATAATATAAATCACAATAGTGAACTGTGGTCTTATCTAATAAAGTATAGTTATTACTATATTTAACCACAGTAAGTAAAAGTCTGTAACAGCAATGATAGATATTATGTTAAATAAAATATTATTGTTTTGTAAACACGACAGTAACGGCTTTGATACTTATTATTATTATATTGAACCATTGTCATTTAAAGTTCGTAACATTATTAACTATGTTATAATAAAATACTTTTTTTATGTATTATTGTTTTGTGTATACAACGTTGCCGCTTTTGTGAAGTAGACAATAATCTGATGGAGTTGTTGAACTACCTAGAAAATAAAAATAAAAACAGTTAGACTTACATTATTTTAGATTTTGAGCGATTTATGTATAGTTTCAACGATCATGTGCTTATAAGTACTTATAGTCATGAATTAATCATTAAACCAGTAACAAAATTATTACTTGTACTGTGGCGCCTCTGTATAAATGTTTTTACTGGTTCTGAAATAATATGCATTAACTTTAGAAAGGTATTTATTGTTACTTCGTTAATGACAATTTTTTTATTTATACACACGGCGATAAAATTTAATATACAAGAATATAATATTTAATGCTTTAAGATTTGAACAATATTTTTTAAATAATAATTATTATAACTCACCGCCAAGAGTTTTGTAATCTAAATTATTTAAACAATACAAGTGTTATATAATATGAATAAAACATAATAATATATTTTTTTTTAACGGTGAATTTGTATTCTAATGAAGTTATTAAATTATGTATTCAAAATAGTTATTTGATGTCGATAAACATTGATGCTAAAACAACTAGAGGTCTCATTATTATTATTATTTTTCTAATAGAATGGACTTTGGCTAAAGTATAGAATAATATAATATACATTATATATTTCATAAAACTTTTTTGAATGATTGGAAAAACAAAAAACAGCGGGAACTCGGAAATAGATAGAGATAGAAAGATAGTACCCAGTGTAACAGTTGGAACTTCCTAGCTTCTAAAATAAAGTCTAACAACTCTCTAACAAATTTGTTGGTTTAGTTTAAGAGTTAAATGTTTTTCTAAGTTCACAAGGGCCAAGTTACGACCCGGAAAAAAAACTGCCCACTGAATGAAATGCCGTTCTTAAAAATCTCTAAAAGAAGAACTGTCTGAAGTCTCTTTCAAGACTAACAGAATTTAGCCTCATTCAGTTCCACCACCTTTTACTCACCCCAACGAGTTTAGTTATGCCTCAAAGTAAGGGCCACCTACAGGAAATTCACCATCTCTTACTCGAGAAGAAAGTCCACACTGTGCAAAGGTGTACAAAGAAATGATTTTCCAAAAATCGTATTTTAATTAATAACAGGAAATTGTCACTCACGAAAGGAGGAATCAATAATTATTTCTTATAAACGGTTGGTACTGATTACAATTTAAAAATTATAGCAGTAAATGTGTAAATAATAAGTTGTAGTTAATATTGTTTTTTGTATATTAATGGTTTCCATTGTTTATGCTCTGACAGATGAGGTTAGGTTTGGCCTGTCAAAAATAAAATATAAGCGACGATAAGCCTAAGCGTTTTATCAGATTTTGGTATTTAAAAAAAAAAAATGTTTATTGTGTTTTATTTTGAAAACCTTTCAACGTGGACAGACGATCGACAATAATTGATTGTGCTGTAATTGCTTGTAAGGAAACACAAGTGGGTGGGGCACTCTCGAGGTATAATATAAAATAAATTGAAATAACTTATTTCAATACAATTATTAGAATTGTAATCTATAAAAATGAATGGTAAGTAAAACATATCGTACATTGTAAAAATGACGAGGTAGCATAAATATGAATATTGTATAATATACTAGAAATATTCTCAAACAGTTAAACGTATACCTAAACCATCTGTAATATGTGAAATAGCTTTGTTTTTTTAGATAATTTTGAATACTTATAAAGTATAATGTTATTCTAAATATTTGATAATATTTTATTAGAAAATGAACTAAAAAAAAATACGTTTTAACAAATAAGTTGGTTTTTTAAATATAATATTTCCTAATAAAATACATATAATTGTATATAATGGTTACAATTGGTAACTATTGGACATTTTATTAGAAGAATGGTCAGTTTATGAATTTCGGTTACGATTATGTATTTTCTATCCATGGTTCTCCACAATTATTAACCTAAAAAAAAATGTTTTTAATATACTCACCTCCTCCAGCATATATATAACCAATGGTATTAAACATAAAAAAAATAGCCAAAATGTTAATATTTTTGAACATTTTTGTAGGTACAATATAAACGAATAATATCTACAGTATTTAACAAGAATATTGTAAGTATAATATAATAAAATGTTTTCTGATTATGATATTTATAGGGTAATTAAACAAATATGAACAAAACATGTGCATCCATAAACAATTGATTAAACTACTCTAGAAAAAAGTAGCAAAAAATGTTTGTTTTTTTTTTGTAGATATTTGTACAATATAGCTGTTATAAAATATATGGAGCTTATGAATTTATTTATTTTTTTTTTTATATCATTAACTACAATTTTTTCACTCGTCGGTATTTGATAATGAGTGGATTGCTTTGTACCGATTGTCCGATGAATTATTTTCCGCTTTCTGCGAATTTTGGACAGTAGACACTTTAGATTTTTGTGTCGGGCATGATATGGTGGTTTCGTCTTGTACGTAAGGCATATCCTTATGTGCGTTATAATAAATATATTTGACCAATAATTATTCATAGTCACATGAGAGCCGTTTCATTCTTGTCCATTTTCATTTTTTTATTTGTTCCCGGGTTCATCGGGGTGTTATATTTCTCCTTATTTAATTTCCTTGGCGTTGTACAATTTTATGTTTCATATACATATACTCTTGCAGTATTATTTATATTGCTTTGTATGTCTATAAGTAGCACGAAAAGGATTGTACATGCAATCGGAGCCTAAATAAATCCTACTTTTATCTTTAATAGTTTTGCTAAAAAGGTTGCTGATTGTTAATGCCATAGACTTTATTAGTATTTTTGATTCCAAATTGAATATGACACTGAGTGAGTCAGATCATCATAATATGGACTATCAAGATAGATATCTTATATATAATAATAATATACATCTCTTTTCTGTTGTTTATACTTCTTTGAATATTTAATATTCTAAGTGAAAATCTTATAAATATGTAACCTAATTATTGTATAGGTTAATAAGGTTACCATGCACCTACTTATTACATTTTCATTGAAAATTATATTACCATATAGGTAACGGATAACAAAAGTGAATGCTCCATCTTTTCACTAGTCACTCCGACATCGTTATTTTTCTATTGGTTGTATGATGTTTTACTATTATTGGTTTTTTTTAAATAATATTTTTTTTTGTTTAAGACACACCTACCTAAGTTTACTTAGAGCCTCTTTGTGATGGTTGACTAAGTAAATACTGTTTACGTCAAGTAATGATTGGTCTTAAACGCTTTTAATTTATATTGGATCTTATAAAATAATATGTACAGTGTATACCTACGATACACATTCAGTATATATTATTGAGATTTATGTGTGCCGGATATGTGCATAAAGTCTTATACTAATTATTGTAAGTTTATGAAATGTCGGTCACCTTTGATTAACAAGTTGTATATTATATTAAACGATCAGCATCGTATATAAAAATAATTTATGTAAAAGTAGTCTTATAAGAGTTAATCCCGACGTTGTACCTATATCATTTATTCCATTTATAAAATGCGCAGTTATTTCACTATTTGTTATAATTCAATAACGACAATATATTAGTCGACTCAAAAACTTTGGTGACCAATACATTTCAATTGAATAACACTTTCCATAAAATGAAAAATATTTTGTCGAAATTCAATGACACAATGCAGTATTTTTTTTTAAAAATAATGTGGATGTGTGTATTGTGTGATGTAATTTCTCTCTCTCACCACTACCTACTGTCTATCAGTTTTTGTAACTACACAATACGTACACGCAATAGTGCATTAAACTCGCATACGTTTGACGTTGAGGAATAACAATAATTTGATTGAAATAAGATATCTTTTTGCTTAGTAATTGCACTCAAAGTTGCGCAAAGTCATAAAAAAACAAGCAAATTAACAAGATTTATCAATATATTATAGAAACAAAGGTGTGTAAATGTATTTACATATTGAGCAATATACTATTCAAATTGTATTAATGTTTAAAATAAATGAAACGTATAAAACCTATAGGCGTGAATATTGTGCAAGTAATATTTTACTCAACACATATGTTAGCAGCATTTTCGTTTGAAGTTTTAATTACATAAGAAGAAACTTATTTTTTTTTTATTGTATTCTTAAATTTTAAACAGTACTCAATTCAATAAAACACAAAAAAGGTTGATTATTTTAATACAATTTATTGTTCGACTCTTAAATGTACATTAATGTACGACGTTTTTTCGAGCGATATTTAATTCCATACAATTTTACTGAATGTCTAGAAATTAAAATTAATTGGTTGTTTATTCATTACAATTATAGGTATATGTAATATGTATAGTACTTTGTTTCTTGATAATCAGATAAAACGGTGTATTCGAAGTAAATTGATAATGTTTGTAAAGTATTTTAATTACGTTTAAATGTTATGCCTATTATACGACTAATGATCTAATTCTTATGTTTATTATATTTTTTTATCAAAGTTAAAGTCTCGATAACAGAACCATCGGCTTGTATGACTTAAACTAAATCGTACAAACTAATAATATGTTTCATCCTTAATGAAATGTTTTTAATTGTATCTTTGTCGGGGCTAAGCGCGCCGTTAAGAGGACGCCACACCCGCATGTGTTGTCTCCGTCTTACAAGTGCGTAACATAGCAAATTTTACGCTCAGCAGATCACGCAAAGCTCAGTGAATTTAAAATTTAGAGTGAATAATTGACCTCTTATAAAAATTAAAGGTAACATTATTATCGAGGGCAACTCATTGGCTTTTTATTATATTTTAATTTTAAAGCGAGTTATGAGTATTTTAAGATATACAAACAATTTACAGTTTTAAAATACTCATAACTCTCTTTTAAATTAAAATATAATAAAAAGCCAATGAGATGCCCTCGATAATAATGTTACCTTTGTAAGAGGTCAATTCACTCTAAATTTTAAATTCACTGAGCTTCGCGTGATCTGCTGAGCGTAAAATTTGCTATGTTACGCACTTGTAAGACGGAGACAACACATGCGGGTGTGGCGTCCTCTTAAGGTGCTCGAGTTTGTTTAATTTTTGACGGGCCTCTTTGTGTCTCTATTCTCTACATTCTGTGATATTATATTTGATTGAAGTTGACAATTTTTTACATGTTCTTTGTGTCTTTTTCCCCATAAGACGGGCACGTGCGTAGTGTGTATGACCTATCCTGAGGCGATTTTGTATAACTACATCTCTTCGTTTGATAGTCTTATTATTCCATTTTTCTGTTCTTTTAATTTCATTTTTTTAATGTTTATTTTTAACCATTGATTTTGCCGTTTATTTTTAAACCGTTTGTAGATATTTTTTTTTAGGACTTTTTCTGAGATTATATTCAAAGGTTATTTGAGGTGTCGTTCATGTAAGTGGTTTGCTTTTTATTTTGCAAGTACGTCCGGCCTTTCATGATGAATCCGCACCGTATGACATTTTTTTATTATTATTGTCGATTACATTTTTTTTTCATAATAAGCATTTCAAATTCAAATTTAGTCAAAATCAAGGAAAACTCAACATTTATTTTGTAGTTAAAAAATTATAATTTGTATAGCTAAAGATTGAAAATTTAAAACAAGGTTTCTTATAAGTAGTTCAAATTTTGCATTTAAAAACGTCATTGTGTGTATAAAATATAATAATATACTTTCAAAATATCAAGTACCTACAAATAATATTTTTTAATTACAACGAAATAACTAACATCATTATTCTTTATTTGAATATCTAATTTTGTCCAAATATGAACTAAAATGTCTATAAAAACAAACGAAGTATGTAAATATATTTTTTTGAATTTTTAGTTACACTATTAATTATATACTAGAAACCTTGTTTTAAAATTTCAATCCTTAGCTATAAAAAGTGAACAGTTTATACATTTTTAACTTCAAAATAATTCGCAAATGTTGCAAAAAGAAAATTTATTATGAATTTAAAAAAAAAAATGCACTTTTTCTCGATTTTAACGTATTTTGTCGAAATTCCAACTTGAGACGCTTATAAACTATTTTAGATTTTCTTTCAACATTTTTTTTTTAATTTTCACTCATAAAAAGTTATATGTTACCTTATATTAATCTTTCAACTTTTTTGATGACATAATAGCAAAAATGTCCTTTATGCTTACATAATATTATCTTGAATGACATGAATTATAGTAACCCGTCATTAGTACCTACTGATTGTAATACAATTTGTTCAGTTTATGTGAAGTAATCATTATGTATTTTTATACATTCCTTATTACATTCTGATATTTTATTATTAATGGATCTATAAACATATAATAATATAATATAATTTACATAAAAATATTACCTATACAGTTGATCTATCATCTATAATTATTATTATTATGTATTATAATTTATAATATAATTATGTATCAATATCACATTTTTTCTGACAACATTTGAGTAAAAGTTTAAACAACAACTATCTATCATTTTAGGTATGTCCATCACAAAATAATTTCCACCACCTATTATAGCATATGCATAAGACGATTTTGGCAAAAATTATTTGTTAGAATCTTTTAAATAGATAGTAGCATTTAGGTGACGAATAACATGCCAGTTGCTATCTATTGTAGCCCAAAAATTATTTCTTTACCACTGATCACATAATATAATATACAATTTGTTAATAAATGTTGACCGAGATTCCATACATTTTTAAATAATACAAGACTATAAGCACACCTGTAGCACATTAAACATAATAATTTACTGAATATGTGTACTCCACACATGATTGTCTATTATATTACTTTTTTAACTCAAACATAAATTCAGACAAGACATTTTTTGCCAAAAATCGCAAAGCGGCAAATGATTTTAGCTTTCTTAGATTGTATTGGGTCTTAAAACAAATAAAACATTATTAAAAAAAAAAATCATAGTTGGACATTTTAACCAAAAGAAAAAAAAAGGTAATGGAGCGACCAGTAAAAAGACAGTGCATTATATTTCGTTAGCCATTACCTATACGGTAATATGATTTTCAATGAAAATGTAATTTGTAGTTAGGTGCATTGTAGTTTTAACTCTATCACCCTATATAGTAATTAGGATACGTATCTATAAGGTTTTGCACTGTTGCATTTTTTTTTTATGATTGTCTGCCGAAGAAAAATAATTAGTTTTTACCAAAATGTGTTTCATAACCTAACAATTCGCTGTAATATTTAAAATATTAATTTGCTATTTTTGAATTTTTGGTGCAATAAATTTTAGGATTTTATAAACGAACAATTGTTCTTAAGTACTCACTATTATTTATAAGTCGACAATTCGCGAAATGCAAATAAATAATAATCGTGCATTGTTCAAAATTGTATAAATTTAACCATATGAACTAATATCTTATGGGTATAGGCCTTGATTATACAGGTGCTAGAAAAAAATCGAGGAACTAACGAGTATATTTAGCTTTGAGGTGCGTACAAAAAATGTGAACATACTTTTTTTGTAATCATGTTTTTTATTAAAAAAAAAAATAGTTTTTATACTTAAATAAAAATTTTAAAAATATTCGAATTTATATATTTTCATAATTTTTTTTACTGGAAAATAATAATGTATGGCATAATGTTCTAATAATTAATAATATTTTTTAATTAGCGTTATTTTTGTCTAAAATAAATCCAAAATACTGTCGTAATGTAAAAATAACATAAATCGAATTGTAATATAAATAATTTATCCGTAAAAATATAGTGTCTTCACATTTGTGTCATACACTAAAATTAAAAAAAAGATGATAAAGCAAACTAATAGTTAGTTACTTAGAAAAAATTAACACGAAGCAAAACTAACACTTGTACTTGCCCGCTTTTTAGATTCTGAGCGGAGCTAATGTATTAATTTTACAATGTTGTGTGTGTTTTATTATTTTATTTTTTTGTGACTGTCATGACATTCAATCGATAAAAACTTGAAAATTTAAAAAAACGGTTCTTCATAACTTGCTGTGAGTGGAAATTAAAAAAAAATTGAGCGTTTTGAGGTGATTGTAGGTTTAGGAAATTGTTGGTTTTTCAACAAATATTTTACTTTAAATATCGATAAAAAAAAAAAATTGGTTTGGTCAAATTTCTTGAAAATTGCATACCAGATTTTTCATAAGTTTTTCAAATAGCAGATCAAAAATAATAAAATTACACAGCACATTTTTTTTTATAAGCCTTTAAACTTCAATTTTTTACCCAAATTCATCATTGAACATTTTCAAATTTTTTTGTAGTTAAAATGTATAGAAAGTTCAGTTTTTATAACTTAAGATTGAAAATTTAAAATAAGGTTTTTCGTAAGTTTTTCTAAATTTGGTTTAAAAAATATTTAAGATATAAATGCACACTTTTTTATTATAAGCATTTTCTGATCAAATTTGGCCAAATTAGATATTTAAATGAATAATAATGATATTAGTTATTTCATTGTAATTTAAAACATTTTTCGTCGGTGCTTGAAACTTTTAAAGTACCTAGCTTTATACTATTATATTTTATATACTCAATTAAATTTTCAAATGCAATGTTTTCTGCTAAAATGAATTCAACTTACTGTATTATTAAAAGTAAAATTAATTATATGTAGGCTGGTAGACCGTCTTTGCTCAGAATCGTTTTTCGTATACAAATACAATGATTTATAATATATCATTGAATAAAAATTTAACGCATCCATACAAGTGAGCTACTCGACAACTACTATACTGCAGGGTGGTACCCATTTTACGACATTTTTATAATTTAAATTTGGGGGGCATTTCGATTTCAAAATGATTTTGCATGGAAAAATCGTTATTTCTCGTGTTTGTACAAATTGTACAAAATAAATTACCTAATACTGAATCATTGAAAATCGTATTCGTTCAAAATTTGGCAAAGGGGGTGCTGAAGTAACTTTACCACAGCACTCACATGGGAAACTCGCATTTCTTCGTGTTTATGGGATTGTACAAAATAAAGTACTCATTCCGATAACAACCCTAACCAATATTATAACACATTTCGCATTTATATTTTATAGTGCTAAATTTTGTTTGTTACATTTTTCTTTCGTAGTTTGAACCATGGCTACTACCAGGTGTGCTATGTGTGCACTGCACATAGGCCTCAAACCGATATAGGTCCCATAGTTGGTGTGTTAAAATTAGACGTCTATAGAAAACGTATTTTAAGTAAAATAAACAAAAAAAAAGCGAGTTTGGTCATATATTATTAAATACACATATTGTTCTCATATATCTTACCTAAATGTTTACTTGTTGGCAGCGGTGTTATTTATATAATTTGGCAGATGCATTAAAATGTTTGTTACCTACAACTTAATACCGCAGCCAAGAAAATTGGAAAATGAAAAATATCCATAACTAGCTCAAAAAAAGACAAAACATTTTTAAAAAAGTGCCATGTATGAAAAATGATAAAATAAACATTTTGTGAAAATGTCAAGTATCTACAATAATCGTTATTGAATGACAACAAAATAAGAAAATCGTTCGATAAACATTTGAATGTAAAACATTTATAAAAAAATTAATGTGACTTTCAAGCAAACTTTTTTTTTTATCAAGGAAGACAAACTTATGAATTGTATTCAACTTTCAAATATCAGATAAAAAGAAAATTTTATATAAATATCTAATCCAAAAGAATTTGTAAATATTCGTGAAAAAAAAAATTTAAGAAAATGAGCGTCTCTAAGACGTAAAAGACTCTATTATACTCTTCTATACTCGTCTAAAGTTGAAATTTCAACATAATACTTAAAAATCACGAACATTTGCAGTTTTTTTTGATAAGGAAATTCATAAAAATTAAATTAACTAAATTATGGCGAACATTATCACAATATTTCATTGGTTCTGTTACAAAACCTAAAAAATCAAATTAAAATTCAGTTTAACAAAAATTAATTTTTTTTTATGATGTTGAATATCATATATCTTTAAAATCAATTATTATTTATATAAGCATTTAAAGAAGGAGCCCGGTGCTAATGCCATTTTGTCATTCAAAACACACTCTTCTCGTGAAGTCGTTTATGTCCGTAGAGCGATTCTCTCACACTAATAACCATTTACACTTCTGGACATTCACAAGATCGTGCGACTCCGAAACAATATGTGAATAAGGTTGTCAATAAATTGCTTCTTAATAAATAGTCGTCACCGGGGGCCTTAATATTATAAAACTTTATATTATTATATTATGTGTTACATTTATGAATTGTAACGAGTTAATAATTATTATTACCAAGTGCGATGCGTTAGTATATAAATGTTTTTAATGGTTCTGAAATAATATGCATTAACTTCCGGTAGGTATTTATTATTAATTTATTAGAAAAACATTTTTAATTTTCATACACGAATTATAAACGATTTATAGTTTTAACATGATTTTATCGAAATACAATATTTTAAATATTTATCATCATAGAACATGTTCTAATACTGTAGCCACTTACCCTCGTAATGATTGTATTTATTATTTTATAGTGTAATATAGTTTTCTGATGAATTAAATAAACTTTATATTTAAAATACTTATAAGTAAAAATACTATAATTACAGAAAATGTAATTTATAGTTAGGTACAGTGTAGTAAACTCTATTAACCTATAAAGTAATTACCTGTGCTCGTAAGTTCATGCCCTAAAAAATGCCTAAGTAAGCGTGCATCTATGCACTCAAAATCGGTAAAATATGCATTGAAATATGTCCTAAAGAGTTAAGCCTTTAAGTGTTTTTTCCTGTTTCCAAGGTTGTAAAAACTGTACAAAATATAGTAGCTAATACTGAGTTAACCGTGTTTTTGGGGGTTTTGTAAAATAAAAGTAGATATTTGAATTTACATATTTTCATAATTTTCTCTACTTAACAATAATAATGTATAGTATTACGGTATAATAATTACATATTATTGTAATCGATGTTTGTGACAACAATTATTTTAAAATACCATTGTAATATATCAACAATAAAATTAGAATAGTAATATAATTAACTAGCCGATCCGCCACGACTTCGCCCGTGATTGGTCGTTTATTTTGCCTTGGGACCATGATATGTAGAATTTTTTATTCAAATATTATTGTTTAATTTGATCGGCAAGTCAATATAAAAAACGGTTAATGAAAACGGATTGAAATTTTTCTAGCGGTATAAATGATAAATATATTTTTATTACCTAAAAATAAATACAGACAAAAAAGATATGCTGAGTGATTTATGGTTGATAAAGAATTTTATAAAACTTCTGAGTATATGACGTTTTTTGTTTTACCTCCTGTTGAAATTAAAATCATAAGATGATTCGGGTCCCCAGTTCGAGAAAATCCCACGTATAATTATTCAAGTGAAAAGCACTCTGTACGAAGATCTACGCCAACGTACTTGAATGTTTGATCTTGAGCTTTGTTGATCGTAATCGCAAAAGAAACTTTAACCGGGAATTGAAGCCGTTTGAAAGAAAACGGCAAGTCAGAGGGAATCATAGGAATTCTTGGAATAAATGCAATTTCTCCTTTTGCTGGCCCTATAAGAACTACGGCTTCTATAATATTATTTCGCAACGATTTTATTTGTAATCTTGTACCGTTACATAAGTTCGGTGGTTAAAGATTACGTAATAATGTAATTGGAGCACCAATTTCTTTATTTTAGATTATGAGGAGGAAATCCTGAAGGAGAAATTCTTGTGGATAATGAATAGCATCATCTGTTGATGTAACTGTATCAATAGATAGATATTCACATGAGTGTTCATCGAATTTTAGAAGGATGATATCATTGATTTCTCCTGCTGTTACATTTCTCGGAGAGATAATAGCTCTTTCACATAACCACTGATAAGGTTTATTGGACAGATTAAAAATTTCAGGATAAACTGTAGAAATCAACTTTTCCACATTATTGACCACCCGTCTAATCGTGTGATTGACAGAAAGGTAACCATTTTCATTTCCTAAAGTTCCATTTCCAATTTTCAACAACTGTTCTGGTTACAAATAAACAGTACATAGCAACCATGGTTACCAATAGCAACCATTTATAAACAAATATTCCCATCGTAAATCTCAAAATCCCTTTGTGAGCACCTCACCTCACCACTTTGTGAATCTAAACTACCCTGAGCGTCACCCAAATGCATACAAAAAAATTCATTCAAATCGGTCCAGTAGTTTTCTCGGTTAGCGCAGTCTTAGAAAAACCCTTACAATTTTATATAATAGTACTAGCTAATCCCGCGCACTTCGTTTCACATTAAAAAAAAAGTTAATAATGCATTCCAATATGCGAGTAGTAAATTATCAGGTTGGCAATCCATTTGTGATGGCTTGCGGACCCCATGATTTGCGTGAGTATATAAATAAGATTCAGGTATATGATAAACATTTCGACCTTCGCCTAAAATTTATGTTAGAATTAAAATTAATAGATAGATTGCGTCTCGGGCAAGATATAGAATATTAACATTTTCAAATTTTCTGCTCAATTTTCTTGATTTTTCTTTACATAAAAACCTTTTTCTGGCGATTACGAACGACTGAAATTTTTTTTAGCAAAATCGGCCCCGTAGTTTTCTTGGTTAGCACGGTCTTAGAAAAACCCTTACAATTTTATATAATAGTATAGATAGATAAAAGTTTTAGAAATATAAAGTGTGAAGACTTTTGTAATAATTCTGGTTTTTTTAGAAATTATCGTTATCCTTATTCAAAATTTATTTTTATATATACATTTAACATAATAACATTTATCTTGCAATAATTTTTTTCTTTTCAATTTTAATGTTTTGGAGAGCTTACATTAGTTTTTCCAAGTACGGGTATCCTTCGCTGGTCAAAGACTAGTTGAAAGGAGAACGGCTGCTCGGTGATGCTCTTCAGTGATGCCCCACATGCGTTAAGGTGGAAAAATAAACAAAATCAGTTGTCAGAGTAAACCCCAACTCGTGACTCGTGACTCGGAAATCGGTATCAGCCGTAGACATATTCAAGAAATCTTGAACGGTACAACAATATTACAATACTTAATCTAAATTGAACTTTTCGAATATTAACAATACTTACTAAATCACACTATTTTTTTATAATTTTAAATTTTTAGTGCAATTGTAGTACAAATGTACGACGGGAGTTGGGCATAGGCGCAAGACTAAAGAGGTTGAGTCCTTCCTGCCGTTTCCCATAGAGTTTCCTAGTTTTTCCATCTAATTTAAGGTATTAAATTTTCGAGAGTGAAGCAAATACATTTGTTGGTTGATTGCGTGTGTTGGCGTACAGGTCTTCCATCAAAGTCACATTGGCGTGGGTAAATCTTTAGATTCATTTTTATGGCTTCATTTTTTTGCCAGTTCAACACCCTTATCCTACAATTGCTTCTATTTAAAAACAACTGATAAGATATGTAGATGAAAATAGTTCACAGATTGTGAAATTTAATGTAAAACAAAAAATGTAGGTACAACAATGATAGTTTTACTTTATTGACACAGGGTATCATGTATAGACAAATTATGCTCCAACAAATAATACGATGTTATAATAGTACGTCTAAAGAGGAATGTTATAAATAAATATAGTATATAATAAATCATTTAAAAATAAAATCGTCTCATCTAATAAATTACGATTTTTCTTACAATTAATCATTGTAGTTCAAAGTACACAACAGTAATGATTATTATGTAACAAAAAAAAAAAAAATGTTTATGAAGTGGTGATATTTTCGTTTACTAAATACAATTTAACGGATGAATAACAAAAATTAACTGGTTCTACTTTGACACCTAAAAAATACAAATAAAAACAATTAGAACTACAATAATTCTTAATTTTGTATTGATTTTACAATGATGTGGTTTTTTTCAGTCAGTATACACAATAAGTTGTCGAAATAATGCTTCGATTTTCTAGATTATCTTTTCTGGTGGGAATATGAATCTAGTTTGTACTTTTCAAAGGTCAATTATGAAAATTCCTAATAGTTTTTATAAAAGTCGAGAAAAACAAATAAAAATTAAAGAAAAACAGGAATTTGTACTCAAAACTGAGTAATGCTGAACAATACGTCATAATAACATTTTAAATATTTTTTGACTATTTTTGGGCTATTTATAAGTATAAGAAATGTTCAAAAGTCGAAAGACATGAATTTATATATAGTTCGTCATAACTTATTTAAATTTAAAAATAAAGTTCAGCTTAAGTCAATAATAGGTTTTTTTATAAGAGTTTGAAGTTAGAATTTCGACAAAATACGTAAAAATCACAAAATTTTGCATTTTTTTTATTTGGAAATGTATAAAAAATGTCTGTTTAGATCTCAGATTTTAAAATTCCACATATTATGTTTTTCAAATGTAGCACATTCTTTACAAGACCCACTGTACAGCAAAGCGATACCCATTTGCTGACCTTTTTTTTTTTATTAAATTTACGTATAGAACTTATAAGGTCCTTAAAACTTATTTTAATCTATTATAAAATATTATAATATTTATTAGATTTATGTATTGTAAATTTGTAACCAGTTTAATAATTATTATTACCGGTCTCGTATCCTTTCAAAAATGTGTGTAGTGGATCTGAAATAATATGCATTTACTTACAGTGAAACATTTTTAATTTACATACACACAAAAAATATATATTAATTATGAACGCATTACATTGTCAACATTTATTGTATCAAAAACAATATTTTCAATAATAATCATTATAGAATATAGAAAACAATAACTAACCCTGGTAACTGGCGGAACCTAAATTAATTAAGTGATACAATTAGTATAATATACAATATAAATATAAATATAATCTATTATATTATTTTATTGTTGTATGGTGTATTGGTTTCCTGATGTAGTAACACAATTATGTGTTAAAAATATTTATATGATGCCAGCAATTTAGGCGTCGCTACGGTCGCTAGGGGTCACATTGTCATAAAGCGATTAGGTTTGACATAGACCAGAATAGAAATTAGGTGGTGGATGATGTTAGAAATTATAGAAAATTACCTGTTGTGAACTAGTTGGTGCCTAATATAATCCCGATTATAATTTTCTTAGAATAATATTAGTGATATAGTAAGTTATATTATGTTTTTAATTTTTTTTATTGTATTGAAATTGTATTTAAGGTTTTTTGTATCAAATGCCTCACTTATACAAACATTTTCAAAACACAACATTTGATTGTAAAATTAAGATTAAGGATCTACTTTGTCACAAGCTCATATCAAAGTTATCATGCTCATGTCATGTGTTTACCCTGAAACTGCGATCATGGGAGTATGAAATAAATAAATAATCTACAAAATAGTAGTAAAAACTCAAATCTATCTCACAAATAAACTCCTTCAGTCTGGTACGGATAATAGCAATTTAATGAGAATCCAACAGAGCAAATACCAAACGACAATAATATTATTCTTCAACTACTTTCAAACAAGTCATATTAAATCTGTTGTGTGGTTCAGATTTATTAATATCGACCAGTATTCAATGGATGTTATAGTCACTTCCTGGCATCATACATTACCTATATTATCCCGTTTGAACTGTTTATATTATTGTTAAATATTAAAATAAAATACTTTAACAACTAAATGTACACTAACTTAAACTACCAGCTGTCCATTGCCAGTTTTTCGCAGAAGAATATCCTTTGCCTAAAAAAGTAAATTATAGTAAAATACATGAATCTCAATTTGGTAATGGACTTATTCTTCTATAATCAACTACATACTATGATTGTATACAATCTTGCAATATAAATATATATATTATAATTTATAATACTCAAGTCATTGTAATGAGTTATAAGTAATAACTAATGATTTCAGCCGAATGCAAGGATTACATAATATATTAGACATTTTGAAGGAATACGCAGTATGATATTTAATAGTTTATGTGCCGTCATAGAATGTCAACTATGTCGGTAAAATAAATTAAGAAAGAAGACGCTCACAGTAGATGTCATAGACATTCCATTTTTTTGGGCCAGTTGTATTAAATAGGGCCAAAAAAAGTTATAAACTTAATTCCGATATAATAGTATCCGATAGTAGTGATGATAGCTGCACGATGTGTTCCTCGACAATGCGATCTTAATGGCGGAAATCATTGGTTTTTGGGAAAATACATACAAAATATATAGTTTATTACGAGATCATTTAAACAGACCATTAAGTTTAATCATTGATTACATATTATCATATATTTTAGTTTTAATATTCAAAGAAATTAGTGAACTACTTGCCTTCTTTAAATGTGACTAAATTTACAGACACCATTGTTTCTATAATGATTTTTAAATAAAAAAGAATATTAATTATAATACTAATACAATTATCAACTGACATGATATCTTGTAAATATATTATGTATTTATACTAATACTACCATCATATTGGATGAATATACAATTTAAATTAGTAATCCAAATTATACCTTCGTTAAAGTTAATATATAGTAATTATATTTCAAATAGACTTGGGCCCGTTAGACGATGCAAGGGGGTGCATTTTCGTCCTTAAGACTTAAAAAAAAATGAAAAAAAATGAATAATGATTGAAGCTTTCTAGGTTCTTCCGCAAATTGTTTTATTAATAGGTCAACAATTTGATTTTGATATCTTCTTCAACTGTATTTCTGTGTGAACTCATAAAACATCAACACCAAACAGACAACCGATCGTCATTTATACTTCTCCAATTTTAGGTCCTGACATGCCTTATCCTACTAAAATTATGGAAAGTATCCAAAACAACCCATAGATGCTGCAGAAAATGTAGACCTAACAATTTACGATAATAAAACAGAATACTTAATTGTAAGTCGGAGAAACAGATACTATAGACAATTACAACACATTGAACTAGATCAACGACATATTTTCAGAGGAGTGTTACGTATCAAGTATTGTTAAAGAGATCGCTAAGAGAAGCTTAATATGGGCGGGCCATGCCTGGCGTAAATAAGGATCTCCAATTAAGCGGGTGATCGACAAAGACTCTATAAGAAAAATTCCTTTAGCATTTTTGTAGTTGTTTTAAAAATTCCATTTTAAGATAGGAACTGGGAAGAGCGTGTGAAGAAGGACATTAAAACCACAAGACTAGAATACAGGAGAAGAGAAACTATTTAAGATATCTTGGGGGTGGGGGTCAAAACTAAAAAGGTAGGCAGGTGGGAACTGCTCTGCTGTACAGTAGATACCGAGTGTATTACTGTAATGGATGTACTCAATTTGAATTCAATGATATTAAATCATTGTATACGAAAAATGATTCTGAGCGAAGACAGTCTGTCAGCTTATATTACTAATTATATATTATGATATAACCATTGTTTAAGTATTTAATTTTACTATTAATAATACATTGGGTTGAATTATTTTTGGCCGGAAACAATGCATTTGAAATTGTCAATATGTATTTAAAATATAAAAATATACATTAAAAGTTTCAAGTGCTCACAAATAATATTTTTAAATTACAAAGAAAATAACTAACATCGTTGTTCTTTGTTGAAATATGTAAATTCCTACAAATTTGAACCTAAAATGTCTATAAAAATTAACTTTGTTATGATATTTTTTTGATATTTTTTTACACTTATGAGAATACTTGTTTGAAATTTTCAATCCTTAGCTATACAAATTGAACATTTTATAAATTTTTTTTAACAACAAAAATATTTGAAATATTCAAGACCTTGAAACATTTTAGTCAAATTTTGAACTTTTAAATGTTTAAAAAAAATGTGCCAATGTATCTTTAATATTTATATCTCGTCATGATTTTTTTTTTACAGACATTTGAAGGTTAAATTTGGTTAAAATTGGATACTTATTTAAACAAATACAACAAAATTTAACATTTGGTTGTAATTCAAAAAATAATATTTGTGGGGACATTAAACTTTTTATTTTATCGTCACAATATTATTCTTTATT
Source organism: Neotoxoptera formosana (assembly GCA_022818045.1). Taxonomy (NCBI): domain Eukaryota; kingdom Metazoa; phylum Arthropoda; class Insecta; order Hemiptera; family Aphididae; genus Neotoxoptera; species Neotoxoptera formosana. The sequence goes on from CM040633.1 coordinate 50,060,534, forward strand.
ATTATGCTTGGTAATTTAATAAAAATTAAATACTGTACCAAGTACTTATATGATTGAGAAATTAATGTAGAAACAATAATTGAAACTATAGATGATTAAACGTATTTTTATTTATTTATTAAAACGTATTCGAATGAAAATTGCTGATAGGTGATCGATTTATCAGATTTGAATAAAATGAAAATACATAACTTACTTATTATTAGATTTATTTATTTATTCGTATGGCATAGACAATGTAAAATCTATATAATTATCTATATTATTAGATAATTAATTATTACACATTGAAAATTTGATATCATTAAGATTGACTTTAACTCACTGTATATACATGAATAATGTATAGTTACGTTGTAGAGTAAAATATTATAACTTACGTAAACAGTCTGCTTGAGCTTTTTAAAAATAATTAATGGTTAGTAAAGAATAATACCTATGTTATATTTCAAAAATAATGAGGTTGTAAAATGGTCGATTTTGGAGAGGACTTCAAGGACACAAACGTATATTGTAACATACTTAAATTTGTATTCAGCAGAACCAATATTGTGATGTCTCAATATTAAATTAAATTACCTTTATATTATATCTCAAGTATAATAATAATAATATATTTAATATTAACCAACAACAAATTGTTGATACAATTGAGATTATATGCAATCTATATTATCTAGAGCAAAATGTATGCTTTTTATTGAAATTTAATAATAAATGCGAGTTATGACTTTACCTAATGAAATTTGTTATATTTTAAGAATCCACTTAAAAAATAAAATACCAATAAAAGCCTTTGTGATGCTTAGATAATATATCGACCTTAAAGGTTAGTAATGAGTGAATTATAAGTTATCAATAGAAAATTGGTTGTGCTCAACTTAAATTGTTCGCCGCTTCTAAGACGAAGAATGAGAGTGGGGTATTCTGTAGGTATGATGTAACGTGATATAATATAATAAAATATACCAATACAATAATCATAATTTTATCAAAAATAATTAATAGTTGTTAATTTTTTTTTTCATTTCAAAAATGGACGAGTTAAGCAAAATAATTTCTTACACAAGAAATAAAAATGTTTCAAATAATAAAACATATACCTGGATTAGGTCAAGAAAATAAAACAATATAAACTCACTTATAGCATAGATGCAACCAATAGAATTAAACAAAAAAAAAATAGCGAACATAGTTATAGTTTTGACCATGTTTGTAGGTACGATAAATCTGCACTTAAACTGACAACGTTGAATATAAGAACAATGTAAGAATAGCATAAAATGTTGTTCGATTATTATATTTAAAGGAATATTAGACAAATACAAAATAAAAACATGACGTGTAAAGTGTATCCGTGTACAGTTGAGTCAACTAATCTAGAAATAGTCTCTAGTAAATAATGTTTTTTTTTCGTATTTGTACGTGTAAAATGTAGCTGTTTTTAAATTTATTTTTATTTTTATATCATAATTACAATTTTTTTTATTTTGTTATTTGATAAGTGGGCTATTGATTCCTCATGATTATCAGAAAAGTTTAATTATGGTAACATTTGAACTACTTATAAGAAATCTTGTTTTAAATTTTCAATCTTCAGCTATGCAATTTAAAATTTTTAAATACAAAATACATTTTGAAATTTCCTTGATTTTGATGAATTTTAACAATATTTGAATTTGAAACTCTTATTATGGAAAAAAAAATGTAATCGACTTTAATAATAAAAAATGTCATAGTGCGGATTCATCATCGATAGAGTTATTCAATTTTCAATACTCATATAGAAAAATTAACTACAGCTGAATCACTTGATATAATACTATATATGGTGTCCTATCCTATATAATAAGATATTTAAATATTTAAATTCAATATTAAGATATTTAAATGAAGAATAATGATATTAGTTATTTCATTTTAATTTAAAAACATTTTTAAAACTAGTGGAAAACTAGTTTTATTTGACCAATTCCTAAATCTTCATCTGATCTATCCAACATTGAAAATTACCGTCCAATATCCTTGCTTTCTCTCATACCTAAAATATTTGAATCAATAGTTGCAAATAAGGTATTATCTGTTTTGAGTCATGTAATCATAGATGATCAACATGGTTTTCGACAAAATAAAAGTACGATTACTAATTTACTTAACTTTCAAAATTTTATATCTGACGCTCTTTCTCGTGGATCGAATGTTGATGTCATTTACACAGACTTTACCAAGGCGTTCGATAAAATTAACCATAAAATCTTATTTACAAAATTGAAAAAATTGGTATTTGTGGCTCTTTTTTATCCTGGGTCATCTCCTTTATTGAAGATCGTCAGCAAATAGTAGCTTACAAAGAACACGCGTCAGTTCCAATTCGTGTTACATCAGGAGTGCCTCAGGGTCTTATTTAGCACCAATACTATTCCTTGTTTTTATTAATGACATTCATTTCCATAATTGCACTAAATTAATGTTTGCCGATGATATGAAGTTATTCCGTATAGTTGATAATCGGAATGATTCTGATTTACTTCAGCTCGATTTAAATAATTTCTATGAGTGGTGCAGTAAAAATAATTTTACTCTTAATACTAAGAAATTCCAGATATAATGACATTTTCCAGAGCTTGAGTTATTTCTTCTTTTGATTACAACCTTAATGGTGAACCACTTCTTCGGACTATGGGGGCTATTAAAGACCTTGGTATTTATTTCGATCCTAAACTTAAATTTGACTGTCATATTACCAACATTGCTAATAGGTCAAATAAAATCCTTGGTTTTATCCGTCGTAATTGTGCTGATTTTAATGATTCATTAGCCATTTACTGTAGCTTGGTACGCTCTAATTGAGAATATGGCTCAATAATATGGTCTCCATATCAATCGGGTCATAAGTAAATCATTGAAATAATTCAACAAAAATTCTTACGTTTCCTTTCATTTAAATTTTCCATAGTCAGAGAACCCCATTCTTCATACACTCCACTACTAACAATTCTCAACCTCGAAACACTTGAACAACGTCGTCTGCGATTAGATTTGTACTTTTCGTATAAACTTTTTTCAGGAAATATAGACTGTCCTGAGTTCCTAAGTCGCTTCTCCTTCCATACCCCTATTCGTAACTCCCGGTCTAAAAACACTTTCTATCTAAACACAGAAGTAACTAATTACGCAAGCAATACTCCTCATCATAGAATTATGAAAACTATAAATAATTTAAATTTCGATCTCTTCATATCACCAAACTTCAACTCATTCAAAAATTATTGTAATTCCTTACTTGTTAATTCATAACTATAAGTATGTTATATTATAATTAATATTGTACCTTTTTTGTTTTTCTTTATAATTATTCTGTTTATGTATATTACTTTAACGATCGATTGTTGTTATTATTATTATGTATGTAATTGGGCCTGGCCCGTTTAAAACTTAAATAAATAAATAAATAAATACATTTTTCGTGGGTACTTGAAACTTTTAAAGTATACTATTATATTTTATATACTCAATTAAATTTTCAAATGCAATGTTTTCTGCAAAAATGAATTCAACTTACTGTATTATTAAAAGTAAAATTAATTATATTATGTAGGCTGATAGACCGTCTTTTGCTCAGAATCGTTTTTCGTATACAATGATTTATAATATATCATTGAATAAAAATTTAACACATCCATACAAGTAAGCCACTCGATAACTACTGTACTGCAGGGTGGTACCCATTTTCCGACATTTTTATAATTTCAATTTGGGGGGCATTTCGATTTCAAAATGATTTTGCATGGAAAAATCGTTATTTCTCGTATTTGTACATATTGTACAAAATAAATTACCTAATGCTGTATCATTGAAAATAGTATTAGTTCAAAATATGGCAAAGGGGGTGCTGAGGTAACTTTACCACAGCACTCAAATGGGAAACTCGCATTTCTAGGTGTTTATGGGATTGCACAAAATAAAGTACTCAATAATGAATAATTTTGAAATTCAATTTCAAATAGGGTATGGCAGTGCTGGTGTAACGGAACTCCGAATTTAATCCATAATGTCTCATTGGAGTAATAATTATATTATATTATAAACTATTTACAAATTGTTGACAAATAGTCACAGAGATTTCATAAATTTCTACCAACAGGTTTTCGTTAACTAGAACATTTTGGGGGCCTCTCGAGGTGCCTCACTCCGATAACAAATCTAACCAATATAATAACCAGGGCTGTGAATTCAATGCATTTGCATGTTTTTTTTTGCTACACTTTAAAAAAAAATTTATTCGGCCAAAATTTGTTTTGACTTATTTGTAGTTCAAATACCAAATTTTATTTTGCATATTTTTGCATATTTCATGGGTTAGGGCATATAAATACATGTTTTAATAATTTTTTTGTTTGAATGTTTTTTTCGTAATATTCACATTTTTCGGTCAATCTGTCAAAAATGTATTTGTATAAACTATAACTTTTATAGTTTTACGGAAATTATTCTATTTTTACTTGGGTATTTAACGTGTATTATTATTGACTATTGAAGTATTATTAATAAAAAATTTTGCATTTATATTTTATAGAGCTAAATTTTGTTTATTACATTATGTTTTCGTAGTTTGAGCCATTGCTATTACCAGGTGTGCTATGTATGCACTGCACATAAGCCTCAAACCGATATAGATCCCACAGTTGGTGTGTTAAAATTAGAAGTCTATAGACGTGGCTATGGAAATCGTATTTTAAGTAAAATAAACAAAAGAAAAAGCTGGTTTAATAATATATTATTAAATACACATATTGTTCTCATATATCATACCTCAATGTTTACTTGTTGGCAACGGTGATATTTATATAATTCGGCAGCTGCATTAAAATGTTTGTTACCTACAACATAATACCACGGCCAAGAAAATTGAAAAATCGAAAATGGAAAATACCTATAACTAGCTAAAAAAAGGCAAAACATTTTTAAAAAAGTGCCATGTATGGAAAATGAGAAAATAAACATTTTGTGAAAATGTCAAGTACCTACAATAATCGTTATTGAATGACAACAAAATAAGAAAATTGTTCGATGAGAAATCGTTTATTTAAGAGTGAATATCCAACATTAAACAAATAAACATTTGAATGTGAAACTTTATAAAAAATTAATGTGACTTTCAAGCAAACTTTTTTTTTATCAAGGAAGACAAACTTATGAGTTGTATTCAACTTTCAAGTATCAGATAAAAAAGACAATTTTATATGAATATCTAATCCAAAAGAATTTGTACATATTTGTGACTTTGTGAATTGAAGTCAAAATTTAACATTCAGGTGCTTATAAAAAATTGCTGTGGATTTACGCTCAACTATTTTAGGTAAAACGGGAATTTCTTCTCAAAGCAAATCTTTGATAAAATCGATTTTGATTTTTGGTGTTACAAAAGAAGAATAACAGTATACATAAATTAACGATACATGACATTTTCACCGAATGCTTATAAAAGAATTTTTTTACACCACAATATTTTGACTCTTTTTTCGCTATTTATAGCCATAATCTATTAAAGTTTTTTTCAATCAGTCAAAAAAATTGAGAATTTAATACAAAGTTATTCCTAAATGTTCGTAAGAAAAAATATTAAAAAAAATGAGCGTCTTTAAGATGTAAAAGACTCTATTATACTCTAAAGTTGAAATGTCAACATATACTTAAAAATCACTAACATTTGAAGTTTTTTTTGATTAGGAATTTCATAAAAAATGTTAAATTTAAATCTAAGATTTTAAAACTCAACATAAGATTTCCTCTAAGTTTTTTATCTTTTAAGAAAAAAAATTTACCGGAAAGTAAAAAAAAAATGTTATAACTTATAACTTTATAACTTAAGCGTCTGAAATTTGACATCGGATATTTACCCGATTTCTCAGAGACCGTTTTTTTTTATTTTGTTGTAGTTCAAAAATGAAAAATCATAGATTTTTGAACTTTTCACTTAACTATGTGATTATTATTTTCTCTACAACAAAAAATTTTAATATATTTTAATAATTTTTGTGCTTATTTTAGGCCTAAGAATTTTTTGTTTTTTAAGATTTTTTTCGGTTCCTAAAGAACTGATGGAACCGAAGAACTGAGAACCGGAATTGCCCATCCCTAGTTTCTATAGTTATAAATTACACAATTTGTGTTTGGTCAAAGAGCTTTAAATTCAATACAAGGTTCCTCATATGTTGTTATAATAGTTGTTGAAAATTATTAAAGATACATTGGCACAACTTTGTTAATGAGCATTTAAAGTTCAAAATTTGAGCAAAACATCAAAAATTATTTCGTAGTTAAAAAATTTGTAAAATAAATATATTTTTAAAGCTTATGTTTGAAAATGTAAAACAATGTTTCTCGATAATAGTTGGTATTGTAACCAACAAATATACTTAAATGGTTGATTTTATGGACATTATAAGTTCATATTTGGACAAAATTAGATATTTAAATGAAGATTAACAATTTTAATTGTTTTGTTGTAATTTAAAAATATTTTTTGCAAGCGTTTGAAACTTTTAAAGTATATTTTTATATTTTATTATCTCAATGACATTTTCAAATTCAACTTTTTTGGCAAAAAATAATTTAATTTACTCTATTATTAATAGTAAAATTAATTACTTTAACAGTAATTATATCATAAAATAAACTTAGTGATGTAGGCTGACGACCGTTTTTGCTATACATTGTTTTTTTCGTATACAATAGCTTAATAATATAATCAAATTCGAATGAGTACATCCATGATAGTGACCCACTCAAATGAGTACATCCATAAAAGTGACCCACTCGAAACCCACAGTAAAGCAGAGCGGTAACCACTTGTCGATCTTTTTACTTTTGACCTACTCCCCCCCCCGCCAACCACTGAGGTGACAAATAGATATACTTTCCTACTAGAAAAAAACTTAAGTTGAAAATCTAACTATCTATCTTTACTGCTCATAAGTGGTGATGATGACAGAAACAAATAAAACATGATTGTAAATTCAATACATTCATCGATCCGCTAACAATGTCGAAGTCCCTTCAAGTATAACTACAGTACCTAGAACCTAGATCCTTGCATTATATAAATGCCGTCTTTCATAAATCATATTTACATTGAAAAAATACTTTTATGAAAAAAATATTTAGGGCAAAAAAAAGGTTTGAACACCGGCCACGTAATATATTCGCAGCACTGGTTTGAACTACAGGTTAAATTATGTGTGTTTAGTTATGCCTACATTATAGTTTATTAATACTTATATTTCGATACTCAGACTGCTTTAAGCGATAAGCCACGTCATTAAATTTGGTGTATTGGCTAAAGCGAATCTTATTTGTTTTACAAAACAACTATATTTTTCAGCACTTATGGAAAATATTACACCAATATACGCTATATTATACGTCATATTTAAATATAAAAAAAAAATATAAAAAAAATCTTTTATAGAGTACGAAAAATAAGACCGTGTTAAAAACTTAAAATATGATGTATTATTTCATGAGTCGTACAATATTTAAGAACTTCTTATTTTATTATTGTAAAACATTAATTTCAGCCGCTATGCATTCAGTCGGTTTAATGGTGCATTTAGAACTCTAGGAGGTATGTAATTACTTTAGATTTTAGATCATTGAAAATCAAAACTATTATTAACTGTATGTAATTGACTGTGTAATCTGTATATTTAGCGCTTAATGTAAAAAAATGTTAAATATTAAGACATTTATTTAATTAAAGTTTCTCTACCATAAGCTTCATTATACCAAATAATTTATAAATTGTACGTATAATGTGGTATTATAGATAATCAAATGCCTACTAAATACGTTTAAGAACCTCAAATATAGCAGGCTCGCAGAGTGTATATTCCTATCTTGTTTGAGTTTGAAACACTGCAATGGTTTTTTTGTCATTTTGATAACTACGCCCACAGTTAAATTACATGTTTGACAATATTATGTGTCACCGTTGTGCGATGTATAATGGTCAGAGTCGTCGACGTATAAAGTTAAAAGTGACGTGTAGATGCATTATGCAACAACAAAATACAAAAGAAAAAAATAAGATATTTACGGCGAATTAAGGTGCGATAGTGTACAATCATATTGTGTGTATCATAATTATTTTATTTTATTAATTCATATTGTTATACGGTGGTATAACCTGAAGTGGGTGGATAGTCTTCGCTCCACCGATATAATCAGACAGACGTTCCGTTTCGTACCGGTTGGCCGTTGCTCGACGTTCCGGCGTGCCTCTCCCGGAACAGGGAAATGTGCTATTGTTGCGCACCGTAGTCTGGTGGTTGGTAAGGACGACGTGACCGTGAAGTACGGTGCAATAGTGTACAATCATATTATTGTGTATTATAATGATTTGATTGTATTAATTCATATTGTTATACCTTGGTAACTGAAGTGGGTGGTTAGTCTTCGCTCCACCTGTATAATCAGACAGATGTCCCGTTTCGTACCGGTTGGCCGTTGCGTGACGTTTAAATGACGTTTAAAAAAAGAACAATTAAAATAATAATATTTTAAATATTTAAATATTTAATTTTCAGTGCCGTAGCTAAAATATATTATACAATGACAGTATTTATATTTATATACCTATACGTCTAAATATTTGCCCCACAGCACACAGGATATTTTCAGGACTTGGCCTTAGGCTGACGAGTAATGGAAAAGTTTCAATCACTTAAGAAAATGTATTTCATTAATTACCCGTACATATTTGAATCATACAGCATTATTCTAAACAGAAAAAAAAATGAAACTGAAATGTTTTTAAAAACATTTCTTAAGTGTAAAAAATATAAATAAGTACTTGTATCTAGGTTCATCATAAATTGTAAATTTTATGTAAATATATGTTAATAATTTATATTATTATTTATAAAAATTGTACAATAAATTACATTTATAACTCAAATTTATTTTTTAATACTATTTTCTAGAGTAGTTTACTCAATTGTTTATGGATGCACATGATTTGATTCATATTTGTTCAATAACCCTATATAAATACCATAAACAGAAAACATTATATAATATTATTATACTCACATTATTCTTGTTAAACGCTGTAGACATTACTCGTTTATTGCACCTACGAAAATGTTCAAAAATATGAATATGTTAGCTATATTTTTTTTGTTTAATTTTATTGGTTTCATATATGCAGGTGGACGTGAGTATAATAAATAAATATTTTTTTTAAACGATACATAACATGATAATAATTGTGTAGAACCTTAGATAGAAAATACATAATTGTAACTGACATTCATAAACAGACCATTCTTCTATCTAATGAAATAATATTATTCAACATAATGAAATTCACTACAAAATTAAATGTTTAACAGAATTACACTTTTTGAGTCAAAAAGAATGCACAATATTACTAGGATAATTGTTTTTTCTGTAGATTACGATTTATATCGGCAGCTAGGACCTATTTTATTCATACCATCATACAGTTTTTATTTACAATGTATTGTTTTAGAAATTGAATTCTACAACTATTATTATTTTTAATATTCGTAATTAGATTTATATTAATTGTTGTTGTGTGTTTTTTATGTATCATAACCCATTATAAACAAAAGTTACCAGTTGTACCTATATCATACAATAATTATTTTTATATCAATTATTAATTATAATACCTACTATATTTAAAAATTAATTTATTCGTAAAAACATATATATTTTTAGTACATCTTCTAATAAAATATTATCATATACTTCGAAAAATAAAATACTATTTGAGTATTTAAAATTATCTAAAATAAAACAAAACGGTTTTTTAGGTAAACGTTTAATTATTGTTTGAGCATTTTATATTAATTCTAGTATAGACAATATTCATATGCTACCTCGTCATTTTTAAAGTAAACGATATATTTTACTTACTATTCATTTTTATAGATTACAATTATAATAATCGTATAAGTTATTTCATTTTATTTTAAATTATACCTGCTAGATATTGCCTCACTCGCTTGTGTTTCCTTACAAGCGTAGGTATTCTTGAGACAATTCTTGTTCATCAGAACCAATTTTCTATTGTTAACTATAAATGATTCATTACCAAAGTTAGAAGTCGTAATATTATCTAGGCAGCTCGAAGGAAAGTTTCATTAGTATTAGTATTAATTTTAAAGTGAGTTTGAAGTCCTCATCAACCCATTTTAGAATTTTAGAATTTTTTTAATTTAACATATTTTATACTAACCATTGGTTATTTTATATCAAGATGATGATTATGTTAAATGTGTCGGTAAGTTATTATATTTAACTTTAATAATTACATATTTATACAGTTAGTTCCGCTTTTATCTAAATGTGATGAGTTTTCTAATAATTAATTTACACATTTAATAAGTGTACGCCCAGCAATTTGGGCTTAAAACAATTATTTTTCAATTTGTACAAACAATAAATAAAATACATAACAACATATTCTTATCTGAATATTTAACATTTAATAGAAATCGTTACAATTAAATCAATTATTTTAACCTGGTTATGTTATTATGTTATTATGGAACAAATAAAAATTAAAGATTGAGTTACTTAGAATAAATATTTTGTTGAATGGTGTGAATTGACCATATATATATTAAATATAAATGAAACATGTTCGAATGCGACTCGCAAGGTTGTTCGGTGCCTATAGTTCTTATACGTTTGGAATCTTGTATTATAGTCGCAGTTCAGTAATCATATTAACAATTTAAATATGTAATTATAATAATATACAATTTAAATAATTTAATTTTATAAATACTATAGAAATATATTATATTTATTTTATTATATTGTAAAACATTATTTCAGACGCTATGTGTTCAGCCGGTTTAATGGTGTTTGTAGACAAGCCAGGCAAGTAGTTAATTTGAAACGTTGAATATCAAATCTATTTTTAATTGTATTTCATTCACTGTGTAGTGTGTAAACTTAGCGGTCTGCATTCATAATATTATAATCTCTTTCATACTTTGCGTATACTTACAGTACAAAATCTTTTTCAAGCTGCACAGAGTTAATATTATTATGTGTTAATCTTCTTTTTCCCTCAAGTTAGCCATTACAATGTGTATTTTTTGCATTTGGCCGAAAACAGTATACTTATTACATTTATTTAAACATTATAGTTTACATTTTTAATGCAAGTTGATGCTCAATCATGTGATGTTGATTATAGAAATATGATAGCATTATCAAACTAAGATTCGTGTTTTATATTAAAATGAACAATATTTTTGTAGCCAATGGGTTTGCTGATGTAGACGGTTGGCAAGCCAAAGCTGATACCTTAGGTTGGTATACATTTGTATTTTATAGTTTTTTCTTAAAATTTTAATATTCAATAATAATATACACTTTGCAAACGGGATAATAAAATACTTTTCATACTACATAGGTGGTAGTCAGCGGCAAAGAGTTAAGAGTAGTAACTACCATTCATTGTGGACTGGTCGACACTAAAAAAAAGTTACCCCTACCATAATCTCATTAACTTTAAATGATGGGGGAGAGGCTTATCCATCACATATCCTGGTCGTTTAAAATGTATTTCGATTTTAACTTATTTCTCGCTTACATATTATATTATAATGTCTACAACTTGTTCTGGTGGTAAACTTGTTGGTTAATTTCTACGGTATATTTCTGATTTTTTAAATAAATATTTTTGTAATGCTCGAATTTTAAGAAATGTGTATACCATAACTCTATTAATTATAAAATGGCATGTGTGGGCTACCTTTAAGCAACCTATTGGGGTTGACATAACAGGCTACAAACATGTGCCAAGTCTCAAGGCATCCATTGATATATTTTTTATTGAAAACGGTCCAGTAGTATTTGAGTATATTAATTTCGGATAAACCAATATCATTTTTAGATTTCTCGACGTAAGTTTAGTACTTCGAAATATGTAATGCAAATATTTGTATATCATCCGGTTCTTTAGCCACGGTCCATTATATTAGAAAAATAAATAAAATAATAAAGCAAACTTTTTCGTCATCAGCACGCTTATCGGCATCATATAATTATTTAATTACTTCATAGAATACTAATACACCATAAAAAAATTTATTATATTACACTTGTATTGTTTAATTTATTTAGCTTACAGATCTTTTAGTGGTGAGTTAATTGTTGTCAATGTTCTATGACGATTATTATTTAATAAATTGTTTACATTTTAAAGCGTTTAATATAATATTCATGATATTATACATTGTAATACTGTGTATGTGAATGAAATATTTTTTCTTAGTAAAGTAACAATACAATATACCTACCTGAAGCTAATGCATATTATTTCAGAACCAATGAGAACATTTTTACAAAGGCGATCGGATCATGGTAATATGTTAAACTGATTGCAGTACAAAAACCTGATACATAATATATATTGTTTTAGGATTAATTAATGTACACAACTAAGTACTTATAAATAGTTATTTGGTTCTATCATTACATTTTAAAAAAGGCATGTGGGTATTGCTCTGCTGTTCAGTAGGTCGTAGGTGCTTCGAGTAGGTCACTGTAGCAGTATAATGATTCTATTAGAAAACAATTCTGAACGAAGATCGTCGATTAACTTAATATATAGCTTACTGTGCTAAATATAAATTGAATGTTAAATGTTCTATATTTTGATGAATTTTGGTTTAAATTTAAATTTTAAATGATTAAAAAAAAAGTTAATTATTTATGAATATTAAACATTTTGTAATTTTGACTTATCATTATTATTAGTGACTCGTCATTTAGACACCACTGACGATAAAGGACATTAAAAGTAGTTCGCACCTGGGCCTCAAAACTGTACCTAGTGATCACTATTTTACTGTAATTATTATATTCCTAACCAATTCACAAGTGGATATCGTCGTATGAATTGCATTAATGATTTTCACAACATCGCCATCGTAGTTAACAAAATATTACACAAAACATATGACATTTAGAACGGATTGTATTGTTAATTATTATTCTATATGAATATCGAGTCACATCACAGGTACACCTATATCAGCTATAACACCTATCCGTGTACCGTGTACCTACGGTGTTATGACTTTTATATAATATATACATAGTGCAATCTGAAATACTAACATATTAAAATTCCCATACTTCCTTATTAATTGTTCTCGATTCTGTTGAAAATTACTGTTAGATTTCAATGTTGACTTCTCAAAAGTAAAACCAACTAGATTCAAATTTTCGTAAGATAAGATACTAAAGTAGGAAATCAAATCATATTTTGGATTTTGACTACTTGTCGTGTACACAGACACACTAAGAAAATACTTATCATTATTAAAACAACACATTAATCGCTTCTCTCAGAATTTAAAATAATTAAAGTCTAAATGTTTTATTTTTATTTTCTAGCTAGTAAAACAAGTCCATCGGAGTATTGTTTGAATAAATATTGAAGCCGATCTAGTTAAATTCACAAATAAATAATACATGAAAAATATATTTTATTATAACATGGTAAATAGTTAATGTTGTTACAAACTTTAAATGACGGTGGTCAAATATTATAATAATACAATTATTATGATTTATATTATATATTTATTTATTTATTACTAGAAAGTCTTATAAGTTATTAGTATTAACATCGCTTTATTTGATAAACCATAATATGTATTTATTATATTATATTATATATTTTTTTTTTATTAAGAGTAAAGGCTTCAACAGCTAGGTCATTAGCCTACAGTTGGTTGAACAATATTATATTATTATCTTATCAATATATTATACTAGGGTAAAACACATATGATGTTTTTCTTCAACCGTTGTCCTTTCAATTTCAAAATGTATGCATAAAAAAATTGCATATTTAATGAACTAATTGTGTATACAAACACATATAGTGTACACCTACGGTTACTATTCGCCAATTACATAAACATTTTTACATATTGACATTCTTATTTGGCAGATGTGTTATCAGAAGACTTGAAACTGTTTGTACGATATGTTACACATTGTTGTACGCGTGTAAATTTCCCCCGAAAACTGTAAATTCCACCTGAAATGAATTACAGGTCAAATAAGCTACATGTAAATTCCGCCCAAAAAAAACTACATATGAAAAAAGATACATGTAAATTTTGCACGAAAAAAATGTTAAATTAATAAGCACATCCTTAGAAGTTGTTGAACTTTAAATGTTACGGGCGTACCCATTTGCGCATACTTGATTGGCAGGAGGGTCGGTCATAATGTAACAAATAAAATATAATACATTTATTACTTACTGTGCTACTTACAAAATCATTAAAATTATTTACATAATATTTCACATAATATTAAGTCAATGGGTAATTACCACATAAGTCATACATAATTACAATAATAAAGACTAGTCAAAATATTGATTTAAAACAAATAAAATAAAATCACTTCGATACTATTATATTTTTTTTTGTGAAAAACCACAAAATAATGTGCTACGTTTTCTACATAATCATCCATAGCTGCCTCGCGTACAGTACAATCGTGTTGTACAATCACGGAACGCTTTTTTAAGAAAATATTTATTTTTTTCGAGTGGAATTTACAAATTTATTCTTCTTCCTACACCTATATTTTTTCGGGCAAAATTTACATGTAATTTTTTTACCTATATATTTTCCAGGGCGGAATTTACCGTAACCTTATTTTTTCGGGTGGAACTTACAATCTCCCTCGCCGTCAATGTGACACGGGAAAGAGGTGTATCCACCTAATATCTCCTTATACCTTATATCTCTACCTTATATTAATGTCATATAGTCCTCAAAAAACCTCTAGATACCTATGCAAAAACATGCAAAATAATACTTCACATATTTAATCGTGGTACCTTGAAATGGGCTTCTATGTCATCTACCATTAAATACAATTTAGCAAGATTGATATGCAAATGCACGAACTTAAGAGCCCTGATAATTACTAATTAGGATACGTATCTATAAGTTTTTGCACTGTTGCATTTTTTTTTTTTGACTGTTTGCGAATAAAAATACTTAGTTTTTACCAAAATGTGTTTCATAACCTAACGATTTGATGTAATATTTAAAACGTTGGTTTACGATTTTTGAATTTTTAATGCAATACATTTTAGGATTTTATAAACGAACAGTTGTTCTTAAGTACTGACTATTTGAAAACATTCAAATTTACATAATTTTCTCTAATGAAAAATAATAATGTATTTTATAATGTTATAATAAAAATAATATTTTTAGTAAGCGTTATTTTTGTCAAAAATAAATCCAAAATACTGTCGTAATATAAGAATAATATAAATAAAATTGTATATAATAAATTGTAATAATTTGTCTTTAGAAATATAGTATATATAATAAAAATAAACTTATATTCGACGTCTTTTTTATAATTTAATTTAGGGCATTTCGATTTCAAAATGTTTTTTCATGGTTGCAAGGTTGTACAAAATATAGTAACTAATACTATATCATTGAAAATCGTATTCGTTAAAAATTTGCCAAATGAAGTGCTGAGGTAACGTTACCACAGCACAGACATGAAGAAATCCCGTTTTCTCGTGTTTTTGGGGGTTTTGTAAAATAAAAGTATTTGAATTTAAATATTTTCATAATTGTCTCTACTTAACAATAATAATGTATAGTATTACGGTATAATAATTACATATTATTGTAATCGATGTCTGTGGCAACAATTATTTTAAAATACCATTGTAATATATCAACAATAAAATTAGAATAGTAATATAATTAACTAGCCGACCCGTCACGACTTCCCCCGTGATTGGTTGTTTATTTTTCCTTGGGACCATGATATGTAGAATTTTTTATTCAAATATTATTGTTTAATGTGATCGGCAAGTAAATATAAAAAACGGTTAATGAAAACGGATTGATATTTTTCTAGCGGTATAAATGATAAATATATTTTTATTACCTAAAAATAAATACAGATAAAAAAGATATGCTGAGTGATTTATGGTTGATAAAGAATTTTATAAAACTTCTGAGTATATGACGTTTTTTGTTTTATCTCCTGTTGAAATTAAAATCATAAGATGATTCGGGTCCCCAGTTTGAGAAAATCCCACGTATAATTATTCAAGTGAAAAGCACTCTGTACGAAGATCTACGCCAACGTACTTGAATGTTTGATCTTTAGCTTTATTGATCGTAATCGCAAAAGAAACTTTAACCGGGAATTGAAGCCGTTTGAAAGAAAACGGCAAGTCAGAGGGAATCATAGGAATTCTTGGAATAAATGCAATTTATCCTTTTGCTGGCCCTGTAAGAATTACGGCTTCTATAATATAATTTCTCAACGATTTTATTTGTAATCTTGTACCATAACATAAGTTCGGTGGTTGAAGATTACGTAATAATGTAATTGGAGCACCAATTTTTAATTTTAGATTATGAGGAGGAAATCCCGAAGGAGAAATTCTTGTGGATAATGAATAGCATCATCTGTTGATGTAACTGTATCAATAGATAGATATTCACATGAGTGATCATCGAATTTTAGAAGGATGATATCATTGATTTCTCCTGCTGTTACATTTCTCGGAGAGATCATAGCTCTTTCACATAACCACTGATAAGGTTTATTGGTCAGATTAAAAATTTCAATACAAACTGTAGAAATCAACTTTTCCACGTTATTGACCATCCGTCTAATCGTGTGATTGACAAAAATGTAACCATTTTCATTTCCTAAAGTTCCATTTCCAATTTTCAACAACTGTTCTGGTTACAAATAAACAGTACATAGCAACCATGGTTAGCAATAGCAACCATTTATAAACAAATATTTCCATCGTAAATCTCAAAATCCCTGTATGAGCACCTCACATCACCACCTCACCTCACCACTTTGTAAATCTAAACCACCCAATGCGTCACCTAAATGCATACAAAAAAAAATCACATTTTGAGTAGTGTTTTTTGAGCGTAAAAAATGGCCCCTTTTATATGATTTAAACTTTATTGAATTTGTTATTTGATATTTTAATAAAAAAAAATTTATAACTAATGTCAAACCTATAAATAAACAAAGAATATACATAAATCCCATAGAAAAAAGCATTTTCAGTTTTTTCAATACTACAATTTATAGATAGATGACGTCACCAGTAAGACCTAGGGGTATAAAAAATAGTTTACATTACTCTCTGTGACCTACTTAATATACACACAAAATTTCATGACAATCGTTCTAGCCGTTTCGCGGAGGAGTTTGATAACAAACATTTTTCTGTTGTGACACGAGATTTTTATATATTCGATTTTCTAAGCATAGTAAAATTTCAAAATATTTTGATTCTTTTTAAACTATTTAAAAAATAAGTGATTTTAATTTTTTTTTATATTTTTTATACATATCAATCCATTTTTTTTCCTTTTCATTGAAAACCTTGAAAAATTATTAAAGATACATCGCAATGATTTTTTTTAAACTCTTTATTTTATTGTGACAATAATATTCTTTATTATTATGCTTGGTAATTTAATAAAAATAAAATACTGTACGAAGTAATTATATGATTGAGAAATTAATGTAGAAGCAATAATTGAAACTATAGGTGATTAAACGTATTTTTATTTATTTATAAAAAGTATTCGATTAAAAATTCAGAATAGGTGAACTAATTAAAATAGGAGTTGAAAATAATTAAAGATACCCAGGCACACTTCTTTTTCTAAGCATTTAAAGTTCAAATTTTGACCAACACTCATCAGAATATCGAACATTTTCAAAATATTTTGAAGTTAAAACTGTATAAACTGTTCAATTTGTATAGCCAAGTATTGAAACTTTAAAACAAGGCTTCTCGTATATAGTTAATAGTGTAACCAAAAAATCAAAAAAATATATTTACATACTGCGTTATTTTTTATAGACATTTTAAGTTCATATTTGGACGAAATTAGATTTTTAAATAAACAATAATGATGTTAGTTATTTTGTTGTAATTTAAAAATATTATTCGTAGGTACTTGACGTTTTGAAAGTATATTATTATATTTTATACACACAATGACATTTTTAAATGCAAAATTTGAACTACTTATAAGAAACCTTGTTTTAAATTTTTTTTAAACAACGGTATAATATCACCGGATAATGGTTTACTGGTATACTAATAAATACCCAAAATACCAAATACTGGTATTTTTCATATAACTATGAATATTTTTGATCCAAACTACACCGTTATGTTTTGATGTAAAACTTCATGTCTTACACCAATTTATCTTTTAAATCTATAAAAAACTTTCTGGATACTTATTATATAATTAATTTTTTATAAATAAGATTTGTTGTGTTTCTTTATTGAAGTGTTTTGTTAGGGTGGTATAATTGAACACCGATCTGCAACATCTGATCCATCTGTCTCGCAACCAGCAAATTGTTAGACAAAGTGTTAGACGTGGGGCTCAATTCAATTTGATGAATTCAATAAACCACAACATCCACGCCATTACTACTAAATAATTTAGTTTTTGCTCCTAAATTTTATAAGTTAATTTACTCTAAAAATATGAGCAGTCTTGTAATTTGGAGAAATATAAGTGATTTAAAATTCCTGTATAAATTAGTCAAGGGTTACATAGTCTGTTCTGAATTACTAAATTATTTAAATGCCTATTTCCCTCAATGCCAAATTATGCTACTAATACTTTGTAAATACAATTACAGAAAACTAATTATGCAATGAATGCTCCTGTAAATAGAACCGTTATAAGATTAGTCAATGAAACCAAAACCGATTTCTTTAATGTATACACAGTTAATTGATTTAATATTATGTAATTTTTTTATGCATACATTTTGAAATTTAAAGGAAAACAGTTGAAGAAAAAAACATAATATGACGTGTGTTACACAGGCTTAATACTCGTATATTGATAAGATAAAATCAGTTACAACGATGGTGAGAGTATATCAAGTGATATATAATAATATATGATGTAGATTATATAATATATAAATATTATGCTTCATCAAATAAAGCGATGTTATTGATTATAAGGTTATCTAGTAATAAATAAATATGTATAATAATATAAATCACAATAGTGAAATGTGGTCTCATCTAATAAAGTATAGTTATTACTATATTTAACCACCGTAATTAAAAGTCTGTAACAGCAATGATAAATATTATGTTAAATGAAATATTATCGTTTTGTTAACGCGACAGTAACGGCTTTGATACTTATTATTATTATATTGAACCATTGTCCTTTAAAGTTCGTAACATTATTAACTATGTTATAATAAAATATATTTTTTCACGTATTATTTTTTTGTGTGTACAACTATGCCTCTTTTGTAATTTAGACAATACGCTGATGGAGGTGTTCTACTTTCTAGAAAAAAAAAAATAAAAACAGTTAGACTTACATTATTTTAGATTTTGAGCGATTTATGCATAGTTTCAACGATCATGTGTTTATAAGTACTTAGTTATGAATTAATCATAACATTTTATAATATGATGTGTCTATATTATTGTATTATAACCAGTTACAAAATTATTACTTGTACTGTGGCGCCTGTATACAAATGTTTTTACTGGTTCTGAAATAATATGCATTGACATTAGAAAGTTATTTATTGCTACTTTGTTAATGACACTTTTTCTATTTACACACACGGCGATAAATATACATGAATATAATATTTAATGGTTTAAGATTTGAACAATATTTTTTAAATAATAATTATTATTATAAAACATTGACAACAATAACTCACCGCCAAGAATTTTGTAATCTAAGTTATTTAAACAATACAAGTGTTATACAATATGAATAAAACATAACATTGTGTTTTATTTTGAAAACCTTTCAACGTGGATAGAAGATCGACAATAATATTGATCAACAGCATAAAAATATTAGGTGCTTGTTTATACTATAGACCTACTCGGAATTCAAAGCTCAAAACAATGCTTGTGGTAAAGCGAGAAAACGCTCCGGTCTTACACTTTTACGTATGTTTATGGATAAATGGTTGATTTTTAAATAGTTATAATGGAGATATTATTCTCATACTGATATGAGTTACATTGTAAATAAATTACACAAATATTCTACAGTTTTCGGAACCGAGTGTATACTGCGTACTCTCTCGCCCTGTTTACCACCTATGTAATATAAAAAAATTTTATCGTCTCGTTTGCACACTACATATTATTATTGAATATTAAAATAAAATACAAATGTATACCAACCTAATGCATCAGCTACGACAGTCCAATTTTCTATATTAGCATATCCATTGGCTATAAAAAAAATTGTTCATTTTTTAATATAAAACACGGATCTCAGTTTGGTGATTTTCTCATATTCCTATAATCAACCACACGCGATCGTGTGCCGACTCGCAATACAAACGTAAACTATAATATTTAAGTCATTGCCATAGGTAACTATAATGATTTCAGCTGAATGCAAGCAATACATAATATAATGCGGTTAGCTTGAGAGAAAACGAAGATTGGCACTTAATAATATTTTTGCAGCCTTAGAGAGTTTTTTTTTTTTGTATTGTAGGTACACAAAGTATAGAGTAGATTATAATATTATGAAAACAGACAGAAAATAGTTTTGATATTAAATTATCTAAAATCCAAATTAACTACTTACCTGGTGCGCCGACACGCACCATCAAACCGGTGTTAAACATAGCATCTGCAATTATGTTTTATAGAACAACAAATTTATGATATGAATACAATTCTTAGTAATACAAATAATTATCACTACGATAAAATGAGAACAGTTATTATATTTCTAATAAGAATTTGGTTATAAAGATAGCCGATTGCCGTCCATTTTTAGTTTTTTTTAATGATTTTTTATTGTGTTGCTTATGAATTTAACAAAAGTAATATATTGTCACTAATTATGAGTATAATTAAAAAAGAATTTACAAGCAATGATTGCAAATGCTAGTCATGATTTTTTCAATTCAAAATTAATGATACATATTTTATTTTTCATATAAGCTCTAAAATGAAAACATCGAACTAACATAATTTTATACACATCAATGATGTGTATAATATTATTATGTGATATTATTATATTATTATTATGTGACATCATAATTATACATAAGAGTGATCGCATTAAGATATAAGCGGAACTCACTGTATAAACATGTGTAATGTATAGGTATGTTGTAATATTATAAATTGTAAATTCAAGTATAATAAATTACCGAGACACAATATATAATCAGCATCTTGATACAAAATAATCAATAGTTAATAAAAAATTTGTTAAATTTAAACAATTCTAAAATTCTAAAATGGTTGACTTTGTTGAGTACTTCAAACTCATTTACAAATCAATATAATTATGGAAGCCTTCGAGATGCCTAGATAATATTATGACTAGGGCGCGGATTTCAATGCAAAATGCATTTTTTTTCCTAAATCCTTACGCAATGCTCAGTTTGGCAAAAATACGTTTCAAGTGGTGTAGATTCATGTAATTCAATTTTTATTTTGCATTTTTTTGCATTTTTTATCGTTTTAACTTCTTTAATGCATTTTTGGTCATTTTCGCTACTTTTAAGGTTATTATTTTCATATTTTTGAAAAATGTAGAATTTTTGGAGAGAAATAGAACAATGTCAAGTATTCAATATTTATCTTTTACTAAATTATTGAAAACTACACTTTATCGTCTGTGTCATATATGAATTATGATTTATGATAAATGACAATAGTCGATGACGATAAGTCGATAACAATAAAACGGGCTACGTGTGTATAGTGTACATAGTGGGCCTAGCCACACTATTAATAGTCCCGTCAGTGGACAGAATTTCGGTTTTTCAACGAAATATAGTTTTATTAGTTTTATACAATATATCGTTCTAATCAGCTTTTTCTATTAATGCGATTTCTAGTATTCAAACGAAAACAGTCGTGTGTTGTACTCCGTGCGTTAACAAACACTACAAACACTATGCCTAAAGTTAAGCCACCATCATCACTTCGTTTACGTGCGTATATAAACGAATTTGGTGAGGATATTTTTTCGACTGACGGAAAAATTTTGTTTTGTAAAATATGTAGTGTAAAAGTTGCGTCAGAAAAAAAATTTACGATTACCCAACATTTATCAAGAGATAAACATGTTAAAGGTTTGGAAATGAATAAAGCGAAAAATAAAACTCAAGCGTTTTTTACCGACACGTTAACTAATTCGTTCAATAAAGATTTATGTTTTGCCATGTTGTCATCAAATATTCCACTAGCCAAACTAAAACAATCAAATTTTCGGAATTTTTTGGAAAAATATATGAATCGGCAAATTCCTGAAGAGTCTACTATCCGAAAAAACTACGTAAGTACTTGTTATGATGAAACTCTTGCTTCTATTAGAGCATACGTAGAAAACAAAAAGATTTGGGTGAGCATAGATAAGACGACAGACGTCGAAGGCCGATATGCCGCTAACGTTATTGTTGGAACATTGGAAAATAATTGCCCTGGTAAAACATTTTTATTAGACTCTGCAGTTTTGGAAAAAGCAAACTTTAGTACAATATCAAAACTATTTGACAATTCTATGAGTATTTTGTGGCCTACTGGTATTAAACATGATAGTGTTTTATTATTTTTGAGTGATGCAGCGCCATACATGGTAAAGGCTGCAAAAAGTATCAGTGCATTATATTCGAAAATGATCCACGTCACTTGCATAGCTCACGGATTGCATACAATTGCTGAGGAAATTCGAAATAATTTTCCCAAAATTGATGTTCTCATATCAAATGTTAAAAAAATTTTTCTCAAAGCTCCGTCTCGTGTACTTCTATTTAAGAGTATTGCACCAGAAATTTCGATGCCACCAGAACCTATTTTGACTCGCTGGGGTACTTGGCTGTCAGCAGCAAATTACTATTGTGAACATCTTCAGGTGATTAAGGCAGTTGTAAACGAACTCAACAAAAACGACTCTACAGCTATTAAAAAGTCACAAGAGCTATTGGCTAAGCAAGAACTGGAGGCAAGTTTGGCATTCGTGAAAACCAACTACGGTAGTTTACCCACTTGCATTACACGTCTTGAAAAATCTGGACTTTCTTTAATTGACGCAATAAATATAGTTGATGAAGCTGAAGTTTTTATTAATCGAAATAACAGTGGTCAAGGTAAAGAAATACAAAAAAAACTTGAAGCTGTATTGAAAAAGAATAACGGATTTAAAGCTATAAAAAACATTAAGAACATTTTGGAGGGAAAAACTGTTTCACGAGATGAGGATACCGTTCCTGAAGACTTCACATTTGATGATATGACCTACATGAAATTTGCACCAATCACCTCTGTAGATGTCGAAAGAAGTTTTTCAATTTATAAACAAATATTAGCTGATAATCGGAGAACATTGGCATTTGAACACATTAAACAGTATATTGTTGTGCAGTGCAACCATCAAGTAAAATAATTTTAGAGCATTTTTAATAATTATTTTTCATATTTTAAGTTCATATTTTTAGTACATTTATTTATGTGATTAATTTAATTTTAATAAAATAAAAAAAAATTTGTGCATTTTTTTACGTCATTTTTCACATTTTTGTACATTTTTTAAGTCATTTTTCACATTTTTAGTACATTTTTTTACGTCATTAATTGCATTTTTTAGGTCATAATTGCATTTTTTCTAAGGCATTTTTAGGTTTTGTTTAGGGCATTAAAATCCGCGCCCTAATTATGACCTTAATGTTTGGTAATGAATCATTTAAAGTTAACAATCGAAAATTGGTTCTGATGAGCTCAAATTGTCTGCAATGAAGCTGTAATTGCTTGTAAGGAAACAAAAGTGGGTGGGGCACTCTCGAGGTATAATATAAAATAAATTGAAATAACTTATTCCAATACAATTATTAGAATTGTAATCTATAAAAATGAATGGTAAGTAAAACATATGGTACATTGTAAAAATGACGAGGTAGCATAAATATGAATATTGTAAATATACTAGAAATATTCTCAAACAGTTAAACGTATACCTAAACCATCTGTAATATGTAAAATAGTTTTGTTTTTTAGATAATTTTGAATACTTATAAGTATAATGTTATTCTAAATATTTGATAATATTTTATTAGAAAATGGACTAAAAAAAAATACGTTTTAACAAATAAGTTGGTTTTTAAATATAATATTTCTTAATAAAATACATAATATAATTGTATATAGTGGTTACAATTGGTAACTATTGGACATTTTATTAGAAGAATGATCAGTTTATGAATTTCGGTTACGATTATGTATTTTCTATCCATGGTTCTTCACAATTATTAACCTGTTATGTATCGTGTGAAAAAAAAAAAATGTGAAAAAATGTATTTAATATACTCACCTCCTCCACCTGCAGCATAATATATACAACCAATGGTATTAAACATAAAAAAAATAGCCAACATGTTCATATTTTTGAAAATTTTTGTAGGTACAATATAAACGAATAATATCTACAGTATTTAACAAGAATATTGTGAGTATAATATAGTAAAATTTTTTCTGATTATGATATTTTTAGGGTAATTTATTAAACAAATATGAACTATACATGTGCATATATAAACAATTGATTAAACTGAATTAATTAAATAGCTGTTATAAAATATATGAAGCTTATGAATTTATTTTTTTTTTTTATATTATAAGCTACAATTTTTTCACTCTTTGGTATTCGATAATGAGTGGATTGCTTTGTACCGATCGTCCGATGAATTATTTTCCGCTTTCTGCGAAATTTGGATTTTTGTGTTGGGCATGATGGTGGTTTCGTCTTGTACGTATAAGGCATATCTATATGTGCGTTATAATAAATATATTTGACCAATTATTATTCATAGTCACATTAGAGCCGTCTCATTCTTGTCCAATTTCATTTTTTTATCTGTTCCTGGGTTCATCGGGGTGTTATATTTCTCCTAATTTAATTTCCTTGGCGTTGTATAATTTTATGTTTCATATACATATACTCTTGCAGTATTATTTATATTGCTTTGTATGTCTATAAGTGACACGAAAAGGGTAGTACATTACTCTAAAATTGTACTGTTACGAAGGTTGTTAATGTAATTTCCCGTTGCTATATTTGCTATCTCTCTAGTTTCCCTGTATGCTGCAACGCATCGGAGTCTAAATAAATCCTATTTTTATCTTTAATAGTTTTGCTAAAAAGTTTGCCGATTGTTAATGCAATAGACTTTATTAATATTTTTGATTTCAAATTGAATATGACACTGAGTGAGTCGGGTCATCATAATATGGTCTATTTTATTTTTGTCAAATTTAACAGCTTTTTGTGGTCCTTGAAGAAGTGCAAGATATTCTGCTGTTCATACTTCTTTGAATATTTAATATTCTAAGTGCAAATCTTATAAATATGTATCCTAATTATCGTATAGGTTAATAAGGTTTCCATGCACCTACTTACTACATTTTCGTTGAAAATTGTATTACTATATAGGTAACAGATAACAAAATTGAATGCTCTATCTTTTCACTAGTCACCCCGACATCGTTATTTTTCTATTGGTTGTATGATGTTTTACTATTATTGGTTTTTTTTTGTTTAAGACACACTTACCTAAGCTTACTATCCTCTTTGTGATGTTTGACTAAGTAAATACTGTTTACGTCAATCACTGTATACCTATGATACACATTCAGTATATATTATAGAGATTAATGTGTGCCGGATATGTGCATAAAGTCTTATACTAATTATTGTAAGCTTATGAAATCTCGGTCACCTTTGATTAATAAATTGTATATTATATTAAACGATCAGCAGAAATAATTTATGTAAAAGTAGTCTTATAAGAGATAACCCCGACGTTGTACCTATATCTTTTATTCGGTTTATAAAATGTGCAGTTATTTCAATATTTGTTATAATTCAATAACGACAATATATTAGTCGACTCAAAAACTTTGGTGACCAATACATTTCAATTGAATAACACTTTCCATAAAATGAAAAATATTTTGTCGAAATTCAATGACACAATGCAGTATTTTTTTTTAAAAATAATGTGGATGTGTGTATTGTGTGATGTAATTTCTCTCTCCAACCACTACCTACTGTCTATCAGTTTTTGTAACTACACAATACGTACACGCAATAGTACATTAAACACGCATACGTTCAATGTTGAGCAACAACAATAATTTTGTTAAAATAAGATATCTTATTGTTGAGAAATTGCACTCTAAGTTGCTCGAAGTCATATGCTCATAAAAAAACAAGCGAAAAAACAAGATTTATCAATATATTATAGAAACAAAGATGTGTAAATGTATTTACAAATAATTGAACAATATACTATTTAAATTGTATTAATGTTTTAAAATAAATTAAACATATAAAACCTATAAGCGTTAATATTTTGCAAGTAATATTTTACTCAACACATGTAAGCAGCATTTTCGTTTGAAGTTTTATTTACATAAGAAGAAACTTTTTTTTTTTATTGTATTCTTAATTTTTAAATAGTACTCAATTCAATAAAACCCCATAAAGGTTGATTAATTTAATACAATTGTTCGACTCTTAAATGTACAGTAACATACAGCTAGATTTATGAAGTCAACGAAATAATTAAAAACTTCCCACTGTTTTACGTTTTCCAGTACGACGTTTTTTCAAGCAATATTTAATTCCATACAATTTTACTCTGAATGTCTAGAAATTTTCCGACATTTTTATAATTTAAATTTGGGGGGTGGGGGGGGCATTTTGATTTTAAAATGATTTTGCATTGAAAAATCGTTTTTTCTCGTGTTTGTGAGGATGTACAAAATTGTACAAAATATATTACCTAATATTGTATCATTGAAAATCGTATTCGTTCAAAATTTGGCAAAGGGGGTGCTGAGGTAACTTTACAACAGCACTCACATGCAGGGCGTATTTAGAGATGTCTTATGGGAGGGGGGGGGGAACACAAACAAAAAGTTCAAATTATACACAGTTATAATTACTTATCTTGTATTTTCCCTCTCAAAAAACTGTAGTCATTCATGACCAAATATTAAATAATCAAAATACAAGTGTTTGATAGAAACAACATTTTATTAGACGAATTTAATATTTATAATAAAACACATTTTTAAATACAATTTTGGTAGTTATAATAACTGAAGGCGTCTGGTGTGTTTATTAGCATATGTATCAAATTCTTCGGGTTTTATAATTATTTCAGGGTGTACATTGATCAATGCTAATCAGTTTAATCGATTTCCTCCCATAGTCGATCTTAAGTAAGTTTTAATTCTCTTAATTGAAGAGAATGACCTTTCAGATGTGCATGTTGTTACAGGAATAGTTGCAAATAGTATTAAAAGCTTTTTAATGTTTGGATAATAATTCATGAGTTGTAAAAATATTGTTTCCATTGCAGTGGATGGAAGTTCATCTACTGTTTTTTCTTTTCATATTGCTTTCCAGGTTTTCAATTCTCCTTCTAATTCATTGAAAGTTTCTGGTAAATCAGTTGTATACAATAATGTTGCATCTAACATTTTTGAAACGTCAATATTGTTATAATACTTAGGTATGAAGCCTTATAGAGCTAAATTTTGTTTGAAACATTTTTCTTTCGTAGTTTTAACCATTGCTATTACCAAGTGTGCCATGTTCATGTGTGCACTGTACATAGGCCTCAAACCGATATAGATCCCACAGTTGGTGTGTTAAAATTAGAAGCCTATAGACGTGGCTATGGAATTAGTATTTTAAGTAAAATAAACAAAAGAAAAAGCGAGTTTGATCTTTTATTATTAAATACACATATTATTCTCGTATATCATACCTAAATGTTTACTTGTTGGCAACGGTGTTATTTATATAATTTGGCAGCTGCATTAAATCTAAAATGGAAAATATCCATAACTAGCTAAAAAAAAGGCAAAACATTTTTAAAATAGTGCCATGTATGGAAAATGATAAAATAAACATTTTGTGAAAATGTCAAGTACCTACAATAATCGTTATTGAATAACAGCAAAATAAGATAATCGTTTATTTAACCATAAGTGACCACAAAACTTTTTAGCTGCATTTCGAGATAGATCTTTATCTATAGAGGTATAATGTAAAAGATTTTTTATAAAAGTCAAGTCTTGTAAAGTTGCTTTAAACGAAGATCGTGCATTAAACCATACTTTTATGTATAATCGTACAATAAAAATGCAAACACTTCTTAATGCACTTTTTTCGTTGGATGTTAATCGAAATTGTTCACGAAATAAATATATTTTTAAGCTATAAATAGCTTTGGCCACCCACCATACACAGACACACTAAGAAAAAACATAAATAATAAAAAAATAATAAATTATTTATTTATAATTAGATTGCCTTAAAAGTGATAACATCACTTTATTTGATGAAGCATATTATAGCATGTATATATTATATTATTATCTGCATTATATGAATTATCTAATAAAGTCTCGGCAGCTCTGTACCTAAATATTTTTTATCATTTCACGTGTAATACACAAATTTTTTTCTTCGATTGTTTTCCTCTAAATTTCAAAACTGAGGGATAAAAAAAATTACACAATAAATCAATTAATATTGTATAATTAATCATAAAACAACGGATAACATTCTAATTCAACAGTTGTGTTATTGAAACTTTTTGTATAATGTAACATATTATTGTCAATGTGACACGGGTGTGAGGTGTCATTCGTCTTGACTCTTGACTTGACGATTTCAGGCGGTATCTAAATACTCACACAACAAAATTACCGGTTAAACAATGTGTGACCGTTGCGCGATGTGCAATGGTCAGAGCCGACGAGACAATATACACTCATATACTATATGTGTCATATACTATATGTGTCAAATATTATGTTAAAATAACAAAAAAAAAAAAAACAACGGGTGATGATGCGTTGATGCACTGAGCAACGATAAAATACAAAAAAAAGGTCGGCAAGTGGGCACTGCTCTCCTGAAAGCTGAACTCAAGGTGTCGAGTGGGTCACTTTCGTGGATGTGTTTATTAATGACATAAATCATTGTATACTAAAAACGATTCTGAGCGAAGACGGTCTGTCAGCCTACATAACTAAGTGTATTTTAGGATATTATTGCTATTAAAATAATCAATTTTACTATTAATATACCATACAGTAGGTTGAATACATTTTTGTAGAAAACATTGTATTTGAATGTTTAATTGAGTGTATAAAATATAATAATAAACTTTAAAAGTATTTCAAGCGAAAAATATTTTTAAATAACAATGAAAAAACAACATCGTTATTCTTCATTTAAATATCTAATTTTATCCAAATTTAAACTTAAAATGTCAATAAAAAATTATTTTTTTAATATATCTTTTTGATATTTTACAGTTACGCTACGAGAAACTTACGAGAAATCTTCTTTTCATATTTTAATCTTTAGCTACAAAAACTGATAATTTTATAGATTTGTTATTGTTGCTATTGTTGCTCACCATAGTCTGATGATTGGTAAGGACGTGACGGGCATCGAGACCTCGTCGTATCAGTGCAGAATGATTAAGAAAATCGTAGTAAATAAGTACTGAAATCCACTGGGTGGTGGTTGATTTAAACGGTTCTGATCGAAGTGTCATTGTGGAGTTCAACGGTTATACCTATGTCTATATATTGTCAGTTCGGACACTGTTCAGCAATACTGGATCTAGTATTCTGCAACGGAATAAACAACGGCCAGTGCACGCGGCTTGTATACAGAGCTAATTCATGGTCGCTCTCCACGATGCACCAGCTGCTTGTTTATAAAACATGAATATTAGTCTCATAATCTTATTTCCCAGCTGTAATTATATTGATATTCATTGAAGTGATATCCTTATAAAATATTAGTTATCATTTCACAATCCTTAAAGTAGTACGTTAAATGTTGAAGATCGGTACTTAGATTGACTACAATAATATTATGCAAGACGTGTTGATTAATTTTTTGCTACTTGTCTTGAGGGCTTAATATTAACAAAGAGTGTTTTTAACTGCATCACTGTTGGGACACGAATATTCGTCCTCTACATATTTTGTTTTGCATTGTATACACGATGCAAATACAATATAAATGTAAATATATATATATATGCAATGTATACACATCTACGAACAATGCTTTTTACCGGCCCATCACTTTTAGGTACTGTATAATGTCATATTATAATATGAATACCTAATGAATTTGAGTTGATTTAAATACATTATGATTCGATAATTAATTTAAAATAAAACCAATTTGAAAATGTTGTAGGTAGGTATACTATTAATAATCATCCTAAATAATTATCAATATAATATTGTCGTACTCTATAAATTGTGGCGCCATCTATTGACCAAATTCTACTGTCGCGCTATCAATTGACCACTAGATTATTGACTGTATTCCGCATAGCATCGCTCAGAATTTATAAGATCTTCAAACACTTTCAGATTCAGTAACTTAAAAGGTTTCATTAATAATAATAATAAAAAAAAAAAAAAAACTTAAAAGGTTGGCAAGACGGTACTTCTGCTCTGCTAAATTTACTATTTTAGAACGATAATAATGATTTGTACAATGTTAGGTAAGCGTGTTGCATTTAAATAAACACAGTTGTAAATCACAAACAAATACACAATAAAAGTGGAAAGCTGCTGAAGTAGGTATCGTTTACAACAATATCGTTATAAACAAAATAATATTTTAACTTATTTTATAAGACGAAATAGCTAATAAGTAGAGTGCGGATTTCAATGCAAATTGCATTTTTTTTTCTGGACGTCTTAAAGCCATACTTTCCAGTTTCCACGCATAAAATTCGTTTCAAATACTAATGAATTTTTAATATTAAACTTTTATTTTGCATTGTTTCGCATTCTCTGACATTTTGAATGCATTTTTTAGGCTTTTGAGACATTTTTTTTCTTATTTTCACATAATTTCCATAGGATTATCAGAAAATTTGATAAGATTTATTTTGATTTCCTATACTAAAAGAAAAAAATTCCTATTTCTACTCTTAAAATATATTATTGTCTTATACATTGTACCAGATAAATAAGATTCCGGCCGTAATAAAGATAAAACGATAAGCTATTTATGGAAGTCGAAATGTAGTCGTATTGCACTATTTGCACTGTAAGTTGTGTTTAGTATAGTCTCATCTATAAAACTGATTCACTGGTGACATTTACAGTTTTGTGTTCTGTGTAATAAATTTATTGATTATTTTAAATAATAAACATTTAAAAAATAAATCATCTTAGGGCATATTTTAATAATTTTTTTTTTTTTAAGTGCATTAAATTCTTTTTTTTATGGCATTTATCTCGTTTTTTAAAAAAAAAAATCCTTACCTTAGCAATAAGTATACTGCTACAGTACTCAAACCGTTGTGAACACTAGTTTGTGCAATAGTGGATTTTGAAACCAGCGGGTGCGGGGTAAAAAAAGAGCAGGAAATGCTACAATATTAGTAGTCTACTATGATATATTTTTAGGGACAAAAAAAAATATAATTTTTAAAATTCGCAGACCAGCGCTAGGTATTAAAATCAATAATCTAAAAATAATTGAAAAAAAAGTTAAATTATCAACGTTTAAGTGTAAAAATATTGTAGAAATCGAGAGAATGATTTCAAATGTGGTGTGACTATATGCATAGTATTTTCTGTGGAAAAAAATAGACTGGCCACAAAACTCATACGGTGGCGTTGTATTGATATTATTTATTATTGTTGATTGGAAATATTCGCCGTAACCATAGACAAGAATACTAACCGTAACTAGGCTGTAACTTCCGATTGCAAATTTTCTTCGTCAGTACAGTTTTAATTTCATTCCAATCGCACTCTCTCGTATTATAATATACAAAGTTATTTTTAATATTTTCAACACAAAACAATATTGTGAATAATAGTTCGATGATAATTTATGTGTTATATATTATTTTTAAACGTGATTTTAAAACTGTTGAAATTAATTTTAATTTGAAAATAACTAGGACGAAAAAACGCACTGTTAAATAATGTGAAAGGACGACTTCAATGGATATCACGAGGACTTTGGAAGACTTCCGGTAATATCTCACACAGTCTTCGATAAAGTTTTGTAGGTATAGACGAGTAATTGCATTTATTCTGTAGTAAATAGTTTTTAATATTATGAGTATTTAAAATCTGAGTAATGCGCTTCTTTAAAATATACAATGAAAAACCTATAAAATACATACACAATATTTAATCAAAATAACATTTTTCAACATTTTTCTTTATAAAAACAATATGAATGGAATAATTTTACTATTTAAGCGATTGTATATTATGTTTAAAAATTACATTTTAGAAGAATTACGAAGTCTTACCATTTTAAAATTAAAATCTATCTTACTACCACGAAGTGTTTGTTTATCCCGGATAAGCGCTATGTTTTGAAAACAATAATCTAAAAAAGCTAAACTATTAAAAATAATGTTTACCAAAAAATACGTGTTTAATACCCGTAGTTGTTAATCGTAATATTCTCTTGAGAAAAAAATGAACCGGCTACAAAATCCATATTGAATTGTGTTCGTTGTCCGGGAGATATTCGCTATAATGTTTATAACACGTCCGATTGCGAATTTTTGTAGTCATAATTTTGGATTTCGTTGTTTCGTAGTTTCGCGTAAATTTATAACGATATGAGAAATAATAATTTAATAATTTGCGTATTAATTTTTTTTTAATTTTTTCTTAATAACGCGATTTTAAAACGGTTCAAATTAAATTTAGTTTAAAAATAACTAGAAAGATAAATCGCACTTTTAACTGGTGGACCGACGGACAGCTACAGAGGATAATACAAGTCATGAATGTGCTCTCGGAAAATTAACGGTAATCTCTCAAGTATTGATAAAAAGCAATATAATATTAGATTCTCAGGGAAGATGTACGTATTGGTTTTACAATAATGTGTGTTTTTTAATTTATTTCAAAAATTTTTTTCAAAATTTAAAAATGAATAACTGTAAGAATTTTAACTTATCACCAAATATTTATACTTGCATTTTCGAGCCTAAGAAAATTTTCAAGTCTCTTGAGCTACCTATTTATAAATAATTTTTAGTTTTTTTTTTTAAATATGTATTAAAAATACATATAAATTTTTAAAAAGCTTTTAAGTTCAAACTATTATGCAATTGTATAATATTAAACGACAGTTAATAATGCTTTTAGTAAGTCAGTTTTACAAAAAATATTATTCTTCGAGATTGAAACTTTTGGTCACTAAGTATATTATTATTATTTGTTTGTTTATTTATTTCTGTGTACAATGAATAGGTCTTATCATTTTATATATTATCGTTTTAACCTTTACCACGAACATATTCACACAGCTCTAGGGTATTTCTGTATTGACTTAAGTTAACACCAGCTATTTAAATTAAAACTATTATTAATATTAGTATGTGTGATTTATTTTTTGAAAAAATTATTTCAACGAACTGCGTAGTACTAATAGAAAAATAAATAACTCAAGGCGACTTTCCCAGTATTTTTTTGATGTTTTCGGTCTCTAAAATTCTATCAGTATTCTCCCCCGACGGGACCCACCTTGTCGTGGTGGGGGAGCTTGGGGCTCAGATATCTGATAACTGAGTCTCACTAAGAGGTCCTGAGTCAGCTCTTGCCGTCATTGGTTGGAGCTGATAAGGCTGGAGGGAGCCTTCTAACTAATAGTAAATCTCTTGAAATACCTCGCGGTGGGTTGAACCGCGTTCCGGAAAAATTCAAAAACAAAAATGACAAATAAAATACAAACGTTACGAGTGCATGTTGTGTGCGTGTCACAGAGGTCGACATCACTCTGTAGCACCAGCATGAGAAATGCGAGACTGAAATGTGAAATAGTCTTTAAGGAAGAGGATAAGACGATAGGTAATGTACTTGATGGGCCAATAGTATCCAACACCGATTCGCGACCGTCCGTCTTCCTCTACGCTATACGACTTTGACAACGATGTACATGACTGCCACCGAAACCGATCGCCGGAAGGAAGTCGGTCGAGAAAGCCACACACCTATCCTGTCCAATTCGATCCCTCTACGGAAACCGTGTCGACGAGTACCCGGCACTTCCGTGAACACAGAATACTTCCCTCGATAAGTGGCAGATTATAAATTATGTAGAACAGCCACAGAAGTACGGCGAGACTGATCGGCCGTCCACCATTACGACTGAGTGTCATATATAGATGAGATACGTAGCGACCGTTTGTCTTCGACACGCGACTCTGATACCGAATTGTCATCTTCAACGATTAAACCCCAAGAAGACGACTTGATCCCGCGACAAAAATTGTGGCGGTGAGTACCCCAACTTTTTATAAATACAGAACACTTCCCTCGATAAGTGGAAGGTAAGAAATTTAGAACAGCTACCGCAGTACAGCTAGACGGATCGGTCGTCTACTATTACGACATAGTGTCGTATATATGAAGTACGAAGCGACCGTTCGTCTGCGTCAAACGACTCAGACAACCATTCGAAGTCTTCTAACGACAATGAAGACGACTGCCCCCGGAACCGATCGCCGGGGTTATATTTATTTATTTTTTTGTAGAATTACAATTTTTTTTTAATCTTTCATATTATTAATTTATTTAAACGTTAAATATAATTTGTATCATTAGGTAGGCATAGTCATTTCTTTTACACCTATTGCATAGTATAATAGCATTTACTTATTTTTTAAATTTCTGAATATTATTAATAGGTAGGTTATATTTATTTTTTTGTAGAATTACAATTTTTTTTTAATCTTTCATAGAATTATTTTATTTAAACGTTATATATAATTTTTATCATTAGGTAGGCATAGTCATTTCTTTTACACCTATTTCATAGTATAATAGCATTTACATTTTAATTATTAATAGGCGTAGGTATATTTAATTGTTCGTATATTTAAATCCCAGTACTTAAGGCAGAATACTTCCCTCGATAAGTGGAAGATTATAAATTAAGAATAGTCAGCACTGTACAGAGAGATGAATTGGTCATCCACTATTACGACAAAGTGTCGTATAGATTAGGTACGAATTGACCGTTCGTCTGCGTCAAACGACTCTGACACATTGTCCGATCTCTCGTCTTCAACGATTCAACCTGACGATGACGATGACTGCCACCTAAACTGTGCTTTTCGAGAAATCCGTCCATCTATTCCGTCCAATTCGATCCCGTGACGGAAATAGTGGAGATGAGTACCCCGACTTTTTTAAACACAGAATACTTCCCTCGACAAGAGGAAGATTGGAAATTAAGAATAGTCAGCACGAATCAGAGAGACAAGTCGGTCATCTACTATTACGACAGAGTTTCGTATAGATGATGTATGTAGTGACCGTTTGTTTGCGTCAAACGACTCTGACAACCATTCGTAGTCTTCTGAAGACAATGAAGAGGACTGCCACCAGAACCCAATGCCACCCACCTCTTCTGTCCAATTTGACCCCGCAGCAAAAATAGTGGCGGTGAGTAACCAATATATACTTGAAAAAAAAAACAGAATACTTCCCTCGATAAGTGGAAGATTGAAACAGCTAACGCAGTGTAGAGAGACGGATTAGTCGTCCACATAATGTCGTATGGATGAAGTACGTAGCGACCGTTTGTCTGCGTTTTGTGATTCCAACACTAATTTGTGGTCTTCGACCTGACGACAACGACTATGTGAAAGTATGCATTCTGAGAGAGCCAGTGAGGCAGGCACACATCTACTCGACTCCGCGACCGAAATGGGTGGCGGTGAGTACTTCTCCTTTTTATAAATACAGAACACTTCCCTCGATAAGTGGAAGATTGGAAATTAAGAATAGCCAGCACGGTATGGAGAGACACATCGATCGTCCACTATTACGTCAGAATGTGGTACAATGACAACAATTCCAAGTCTTCTGACGTAATGAAGACGACTGCTACCAGAACCGAAAATGCTGTGAAAGTGTGCCTGCCGGAAAAGCCACCCACTCGTACTTCTGTCCGCTTCGATTCCGCGACGGAAATATTGGCGGAGAGTTCCCGATTACTAACACGAAGACAGAACACTTCCCTCGATAAGTGGAAGATTATAAATTTAGAACAGCCACCGCAGTACATCGAGGCGGAAAGATTGTACATTTTTAAGACAGAAAGTCGTATATAGACGAGGTACGTAGCGACTGTTCGTCTGCGTTATATTATATATAACTTTTATTATAAGTAGATTTAGTTATTTCTTTTCCAACTATTCCATATTATCATAATAGCATTTACTTATTTTAAATCTTAAACTTTTTCATATTATTAACATTCGTATATTTAATTTTTTTCTATTTTTAAATGACAATTTTTTTCGAATCGTTTATTATTAATTTATTTGTACATTCTATATACGTCTTATAACTAAGTAAACATACTTTTTTTCTACAACTATTGTTATAGATATAATATATTATTATAGGTACTCTTAATATTATAGAATATACCTATTGTATATTTTTAACTTTAACTAACTTTTATGGAATATACCTATTGTATATTTTAAACTTTAACTAACTTTTATGGTACCATAGTGAATAGTTTTTTCGTGTAAATATTTTTATAACTATAATTTTTTTGGAATTTTTTGGAATTTCATCATATATTTATATTCGCATATTATGATACCAACCAACAGGCAACAACTGACTTTTAACTTTTTTTTTTCACTTGGAATCTTTCAAATTAAGGTTCTGAGCGGAGCGATGAATGTATTGATTTTACGTACAATAATGTATGTGTTTTTTTTTTTTGGTCATTTTTCATATATTGTTATAATATTATTTTTATATATTTTCTTGTTATGTGATCATTGCAATAAAATATTTGTATTCGACGTTGTGTGTTTTCTATTTATTTATATAATATGTATTATCCGAACAATATTAAGTATGACGTTTAAAATTCATATATTTTGTATAGGTACGTCACTTAGTGGCCAAACAATTTGTTGTATATCCATAAATAAACAATGAATGCTATGACTGTTAGTTTCAAATAGTGTTATTATTATTCATCTAAATAATACATTTTATTTTTTAATTTAGAATGTTATATATTATTATCAATATAGTCATTACTTATGAATAGAGGTTCTTTGTTCAAGACTTCGATGATAGGTATTTATTTTTTTCATTTCTAAGTTTTTAACTACCTAGTAAAACTTTTTTACCGAAGAATTGGTACTTACGACCAACTATCAATTCAACTATTTGCCCGTTCTACAAATTCATAGATCATTATTGACGATTTTATAAGTAAAATGTTCTAATTCGCCAAAAATTAGAAAATAAACACAATTCAATCAAATTTAAAGATCTCGGTTATTGGAACCAAATTATTCACAAAAGGTAAGTATGAAAAGGTTCTAATTCGATAAATCACTACTGACAGTACAATATTATTGTACAAAAAAATTAAATGAAATTGTCGATATGACTAAACGTCTCTTTTAGATTATTCACCGTCTACAATATTTCACGGCAAATACAAGAAAGCTACAAGCAAATAATTAATTAATCTAATATTAGGCAGGTAAGTACTTACTTACATACTTAACCTCTGGGATGCTGTGAATTAATAACGATATACTTCAACAGTAATTAAATAATTAATAAACTTTAATATACTATTATATATCTACGGTTTAATATTGTAGTAATATTAACGAAGCACTTTTTCTATGTGTTGAATTTGCATAGGCCATTATTAATTTCTTTTTTATGGACAGTATGTGTGTTTATGAATTTTTTGAAAACATTAAATTTTAATTAATAATACGTATTAAGCATTTACAAACAAAATTATTGATACATATATTCAGTTTAAAAACAAAGCATAGTACTGTATATATATTTCATCAGGTTTATTTATGGTATAGGAATGTTGACTATCGTAGGTAATAATGAGTGTATAATAATTGTTTACATAATTACATTATATTATTACATTTATTATTATAACACGGTTCATTAAGTTCTAAGGTTCTAAATTTGTGGTGTGGTAATGAACTAAGTATAAAATATATTACACAACTAAATTGTTGATACCTATATGTTATTTTTATTTTTATTTTTTTTATATAGTCTTAATATCTGAAAACCTGATAAATATTTTTATAATAACTAATGTACAACATGAGCATTTTTATTATTTTAAATTAAAGCAAAACACGTTAATTTACATTTCACCCAAAAAGTAATGTTGCGTGACTCAAAAGAGTATATACAGTTATATGTATTCGGAACATAGATGATCAAATATAACTATTTAGAAAATTTTATTTTTGACTATTTTTAAGTTAAATATTCACAAGACCAGGTTAGAGTGTTAGACAAACAGATGCTCAATAATATTGAATATGTTGATGATCATATGAATTTAATAAAATAAACAACAATAATACAAATGTTTTTTATAAGCACTTTAAACTCAAATTTCCTGAAAATGCGCAAACTAGTTTGTATTTTAAATTTTATTAACCATTCAATTTTGATACGTTAAGCTTAAAAGTTATATTCATAAAATACCTCAAACGTTGTTGTTACTACTGGAATAATAAAAAAAAAATAGTGCAAAACTGCAAAACACCATGTTTTATGAGCGTTTGAAGAACAATTTTTTTAAATTAGATATTCAAACTATGTTTAAATTACGTAGGTACTAACAGTTTGCCAAACAATTTGAAAATAAACATTTTAAATTGCACAAATGAATTTTGAGATCCTATAAATCCGTTTGATTAAAGTGATTTTCTTTTTAAAAATATATACGTGTTGACATAAAATTGAATAATCATTGAAGTATTCAAATTGTTTTTATTTTTTAATTATGTTGGTCAATTTTTTTTGAAGCCAAAAATCTTAGAAAATTAAGTTTTTTGTTAGAACATTTAAAACAAATACCGAATGCAAATTTTTTTTATAAGTATTCAAAGCTTGCTTAAATGTTGACGATATTCGAAATAAAAAAAAAATGCAATCAACTGTTGTGCTGAATATTATGATATTAGTATATCAAAAATCAAAATCTTATCAATATAACGAGAGACGGTGATCGAAACTAAACACTGTAAATATTATAAGACTTTAATATAATATTATATTCACCGCACTGGTGCGAGTCATACAAGAAGCTTGCGAATTATTTACAATACATATAATATCGTAAAAGCGTAAAAGCGTTTTCAATGGGTTTTAGTTTTGGATTCTGAGCAATTCAATTTTATGTTTATAGATTTGCTTTTACGCCACAGTTTACCAAACAATATGTACTTATGTCGATTTCGACCCGTATTTATTATTGAAATACAATATACGGGATGATTTAAAATTAAGTTCTTTTTACGACGGAAGATTAGAGCGGCGGTGTTTGGGTCATAACCCACAGTGGTAAACTGTTGGTACCGTAAACTTTTAATTACTATCAGTAGTAAGTTGTTGGTACCGATTTGCATTAAAGTATTAAACTGATATTTTGACAACGATTCGTTTTCGAATCCTTTGAAAAGCTAAATTCTATTTATTTTATTTTCATAATTATTATTGTTTCCGTATCTGTGAAAATCGCGTAAATGTCGAGCAGTAGTCATCTGAATGAATAGGCTACATCAGAATATGTGCAGAATTGCATTTATGTAGTTTAAATCTGGACCACCGACTAAATACAGTGGTTTTACAGGTGATTTTTTTTTTTTAAACTTTAAAATAAATTTTTATTTTCCGTGTACACCATTTGTATCGCTTTGAGAGAAAAACATTCGTCTAAAATATCAATTAAAGGTATGTCATTGTGTGTGTGTGTGTGTGTGTGTGTGTGTGTGTGTGTGTGAGTGTGTGTTTGAACTCGTTTTTCGAGTCGTAGAAGACCTGCAGTTCATAATAATATGACCTTTACGTCGTACAATTTATTGTTTCTCCATGCTATTCATGACGTTATATTTGAAAGGTCATTGATGATATCCAATCGTTTTCGCCGTTTGTTCGGCGAACTGTCTAAAAATGCAGTACCTCTACCGTGCCTATACCTTATACACGCTTCGTAGCTTTTATACTTTTTATCGATTGTCTTTTTATTTTCATGAGAATTCAATATTCCGCATTAACGTTGTATACTCGGCACAATACCTAATTTTATTGTCGACGACGAAAATCGACAAGACTTAAATTTCTTCGAAGTTTTGAATATTGTGCGTTTGGTTAAGCGATTTCACACGCAATTCTTCTGAATTAATATTTGTATTTGTATATGAAGTATATTAAATAATGTATATATATTTTTTTCATTTCGAGAATAATATAACGGAGTGTGAAATTAAATCAGTAAAATAACATACCACGGCGACCGTTTTACTATCAATAACGAAGTACACACGCTTACAAGATAATTTAAGCAATGTAAAAATTATATAAAAACAAAAAAGGAAATGTATGTAACGGTGTAGACTTCACCATATAAAACGGTCCTTTTCAGGACCACCAATCAGAACACGGCATATAAAGAACAACACCACCGGAGGGATTTAGCGGCGAATTCAAAGCCTTTAGATTCGTTGTACATCCCCAGCAAGTACGGCAATGGATAGGGTGAGTAATGTCGAAGACAACAACACCCCACACATATTTGTGAGTCCAAAAACGACCCTATAATAACAAAACCCATACCGACAGTAAGCATAGACACGCACGGCGGCACACTAGGGGTTTACTAGTCGGTACGGAGCATAGTATATATACCGGGCACTTTTCCAATTCAATCATCGACTTTCAAGACTTCAAGACCAGTTTCATCCAGACATTCAAGAAGTCCGCCGAGTGGAACCCAGAAATAGTCGAGGAATCTAAGAAGACGGCTGCCATCATCAAGAGCTATCGGAATAATTCGCCCCCAGCGTGTGATTCAGCGTTCCGGCGGTCAAAAGACTATACTCGCAGCAGTTATATCGATCGAGAGTCGAGACATCAATCCGCACCAGTACGGCACCAACACCGCTGTCCGCCGCAGCAAAACTGAAGCTGTCCTTTTCAGGGCAACCGAGGGGGCAAACCACCCGAGCGCAGCAACAACACCGCCGTAGACGACCGAGACGACAAGCCACAACAACGCCGTCATAGTGGAACCAAAACCGCAATTCACAGCATATCACTTTGCATGAAATCTTTTGCACACACAGCCGACCTACCATCGCGGCTTACAAAAAGAGTTCTTTTTAGAACTACCACAGGTATCCCACCCCAGTGAGCCTACTCAGGTATTCACTACGAGGACACATAACCTTACGCGACTTCCATAAGTCCGTGAGAAGGTGTGGTCACTCGATTCCCTCATTAATTGTATAATTGTAAATATTAAGTATGTCCTAAACTTTGTAATTTTGGTCACGCCTCTATAGGTCTGACGCCGTCCGTCGCAATTTGCTTATCCAAGCCAACTGCACGGGTCGGATTAACTTATTCCCAAGTTTAGTTTATTGTTAAAACATCGAAATTACGTCAATAAATGAATATGGTTAATTAATAATGAAACGATTTTATTCATTCACGATCTCGGACCGTTGAGAAACAACGGACCGTATCATGTACCTAGTAAATACATCAAATCAATAAACACTTATTTTGTTCATCCTTTTCGCCTAAGAATGTGACGTAGTGCATATATTAAATTTACTGCATAGTATACATAAATTTAAGGTTGCTATTTAAATTTTACTGTGATAACTTTGTGCAATGTTTTCATACATAACCCCAATATTATTCTAAAGTCATTTGTTTTTGTTGTTTGTTTTTACACTAATAAAACAATTTGATTGAAAATTGAAAAAAATAAGCATTGTTTTATTCCATAGATTGAAATATCTATACCAAATAATCAATTCTATATAAATTATTGTTTAATTAACCAGTGAGACTTTTTAAAAATATTCTCATTAGTGATCTGTTAAGATAAAGTTCATTTTTTAATCTTAATCCGTCCACTTACCATCATTACTTTTCTCGGGCCAGACCTCTACATAGTAGATACTTCCAATTTTCATTCCATACATTTCTGAATAATATACTAAAAACTGACAGAATTCGATTTTCAATAGTTAAAAAAAAAATTAATAACATGTTTAGTTTGTATGAAATAATTAAAATACTATCACATTTGATTTAACAACTAAAGCTTTGATGAGAGCTGCATGAAATATTGATTGGCAAAATTCAATTTATTTCTATCTATTGCTAATTCGAAGTTAATTTATTGAAATTTCAATCCATAATAATAATAGCAAAATATGTGACAAAGTTATTCAAAATTAAATTTTACCTCCAAATTAAAAAAAAAATGAAGATTAGGTAATAAAAAAGTAATTTTAATATAAAAGTTCTTTATTTTTGTAAAAACTTTTATTAGAAATAGTTATTTGGTTTTTGACGCACTTACACAAAAACATAACAGTACACATATAGCTAGTTAGACCTTACGTACACTGATAAACAAATTGATTGTGATTTAATACTCGAGGGAATAATAATTTACAAAATTGTAATAGCTAGTTGTTATGATAATGTCACATCAGTGAGATCAGATTTTATAATGGTAACGATTTTTGATTAATTATTCCACCGTCGTTTAGACTTTATGGAAATGAAAATAAAATCATTTTAAATATTAAAAAGCTCTTAAAACTAATTAAAAGTGTTGATTATTTTTCTTTCATGGTTTTACCTCATTGTTTGAATACCAGGAAAAATGTTACCCGAAAACAAATATTTCCTAGCTCTTACATTTAACCGTTATCGTGACATCGTGCGCATGATGAATTTTTTCTAGATTCGTTTGCGTGTTATATTTAAGTATACGACATATAATCAAGACGGTTTAGGGAAAAATGCTTACAAAGGTTTATCGAAATGGTAAAAAAAAAAATAAAGTAACC
Source organism: Neotoxoptera formosana (assembly GCA_022818045.1). Taxonomy (NCBI): domain Eukaryota; kingdom Metazoa; phylum Arthropoda; class Insecta; order Hemiptera; family Aphididae; genus Neotoxoptera; species Neotoxoptera formosana. The sequence goes on from CM040633.1 coordinate 50,103,635, forward strand.
ACACGGGACCCTTTTTCGACCCTCATTATTATTTGGGTTTTACTCGTGTTTACATTCGTTTCAGGTAGCTATCATATGGATTTTGCTGAAACTACAAAGCTTAATTCATAATCATTTTTCAAAAAATATAATTATAAAAGTAATTCCGTTTGACAATTTTTTTGTTTCAAGCTTAATATTGTATTTCTATTTTAATGCATTATGAATTGCGATGTCAGTATCGAACAGTATCCTAAAAAGCACAATTATTTTGGTTGGATAACAAGTGTTAATATTAAGTAGGCATTTTAAGTAGCTCGCATAATACATCTGATCCAACAAACAAATTAGAAATTAAATGCCTATTATCACGAAAGACATTTTACACTTTATTTCATTTTATTTAACACTTTATTAACTAGGAGAAAAATATGTTTAAAGTGGAATAAATCAACAAATGTATAATATTATTCACTCTATTTGAGTGTTTGATACTGTATGTCAAAAAGACATAAGTATTTGTATTATTTTTCTTGTTTGTATTAGCTATTAACACATACGGAATGTAAATGCATATTATAATGATAGAGACACCGCTTTAGAATGTACATTTTTAAGTAGTTCGACACATTAGTCCTGTGTTGTAAGACTCAAAAGATATTTCTAAGGTTTGATTGAAGCCTTTGGTAATAATAGTTTATTGTCGCGTCACGTCGACACATTGTACATTACCCATACATTGAACATGTTAAATTATGAATAGGATTTTAATGTACCTATGTATTACAGTCATAAGATATTTGTAGATTTTATTTATATAGTGAAGTGACTTGAAAATTAAAATTATAATTCATTGAAATATTCATACACTATCAACACGACAATATCTGTCCAAAACATTTAACTTATTATAACATATTATTGCTTCTGATTATAGCAAAAATACATTTTTATGTACATTTTACACAACTTCTATTTTTTTTTTTTGTTTAGTGTAATATAATATTATGTGTAATTATTTTAATGGTATACAATCAGTGTATACGATAAACGACTCTGAACGAAGACGGTCTGTTGGCCTTCATTATTATGTTGATGATATTATTGATATTAAAGAAATTTATCTTAATATTAGTAGAACGAATTAGATTTTTCCAAAAACATTGTAATTTAAAAATGGCATTGTGTATATAAAATCTAAAAATATACTTACATACTTTAAAAGTTTCAAGTGCCTACCCATGAATAATATTTTTAATTAAAATTAAATAACTAAAATTGTGAAGTATGTTCATTGTTTAAATATCTAATTTCATCCAATTTTGTACTGAAACGATCTATAAAAAAAAAACGATGTTTAAATATTATTTAGGGTTATGGTAACAGTACGGGCAACTACTTACAAGATATCTCGTATTACATTTTAAAGCTTTATGAACCAAGTGAAAACATTTTTATCGATATTTATTAATAAAAACTTTAAAACATTTAAAATGTTAAATGTTAAATGATTATATAGCTATAGCTATTATATATTATATAGCTCAAAAATAGTCAACATATTTTCAAAATTATATCATTATGCATTTAAAATGCTATTATAAACATTTTATGTACATTTTAAGTATCTACGGTAATTTGTTTTTTGAGTTACTATAAAAGAACAAAATTGGTTTTGTGTAATAATTCTCGTTTATTTTTAATTTTTTTTTTGTTTTTTCTCGACGATTTTGAAAATGTCTGGGAGTTATCTAATTTAAGCTACTAAAAGTACTAATATTAAATCAAATTTTCTACCAGAAACCATCCACAAAGTTGAAAATCAAAATATATTTTAGACTAATTGTTATTTATTAGTACTGCTCAGAATCGTTTTTGCACACAATGATTTTATATCATTGAATTCAAAATGTGACACACACATTACAACGACCCACTCGACGCATACTGCTCAGCAGAGAGGTGCCCACTTACCACTACATTTTTAGTTGTACACGCTTATACCTATATATAGGTAGTTATAAATTATTTAATAGTTCCAATTCCATTTTAATCCAATTATAGTTTGGACTTAGTCGTTTTATTGCTTATTTCAATTCGCTTTTTCGTTAACAAGAATAGTAGTTGTTAATCGATTAAAATTAAATAAGAATAAAGATATATTAATATGACGTGTTGTAAAACGAAAACTTACTCGAATCGAAAATACTATTATTATAGGAGGTACTTAAATATTATTTTTCTCGAATTGCCTACACACGTTTTCCTCTAAAAAGGTCAATCCGTTTGTTGTGGAAAATATACACGGCGGAAATGCATTATGATCAAAGTTTTCTATACGATTTATATTAACACGTCTCGTTACACGCCGCGGCCTTTGAGTTTAGCCCGACATACCTGCTATACAGCGAAACTCGGCCGAGTAGGTATACACGCGTAACGCAAATGTAAATGCGAATTAGCATCCTCCCCCTTCCGATGAAAAAAAAAAAAAAAACAATGATACTATCAACCGTATATATTAATTGTTTTTTAACACGCAAATTACTTTGGCTCGCTATAGAATTCGAAAAAACATCGACAAAAAGTCCCATCGACAATATAGCATTCTACGTTTACATAATATATATATGGTTATATATGTTACTCACTAGATGCCGCGGTACTCGAAGCGTGTTTAACGAATACCAATAAGTCACTGCCTACCAATAAAACTTGTGTGCAAGCGAAATAACTCTGTTTTTGTGATAAACTCGCGATCATCGAGGGTGTGTGAGCCCACAGTAAGTTTTCCGAACGTCGTACTTGAAGGTCTATTATATCGGACATGCAACAATTAAAACAAAATAATTTTAATGTATAAATAGGTAATATATTATAGATACAAAGTTTTTGCCAAATAAAATATTAACAAAATATATTATTGTCAACTGTTACGAAAACGGTTAAAAGTAGCTTTTATTGTTTCGTTGTATAATTGTTGTCACCAAACGGTTAATCAACATAATATGGGTTTTCCACGAACTAAAACTTAATACACCGAAACTGTTTGACACTCTTCTCATTTCAAATCCGGGATCATTTATTTTCTTCAGGAAACATCAAAGTCATTTATTTCAGCATGTGCATGACGTACGCATATTAAATGTGTAATATGTAAACACTGATAAATAATTTAAAAACTAAAAGTGAAAGCGTTTAAGTCCATTGGTGGTAAAGTTCAAAGGTTTACTGGCACCTCAATTGTCTAATAAATAAATAAAATTAAGGATCAAACTATGTTTCTAGAAAGTATTGTTGTATTTATTATGGTCATGCAGAATACAATGATTCTATTATTGTATTTTATTGTGATCATATTTTTTTCTATTTCGTTATAAAATATGTGAAATAATAAAAAACATTTTTAGTAGTCTACAATTCCATTTTAAATACTTATTAGTATAATAATAAATTATTGCATTTTCATAGCAAAATGAATATTCTCTTAATATTATCCCACCTTCGAAAATTGACTTATATTAATGATGACCGAATTTTAATTTTTTTTTTTTTATTTAAATTACCTAATTTAAATCCTCTTATTTGTTTTTTCATTAATTTTAAGATGAAATTGTTTTGAAATTATTCTGAATAATAATAATTGTATTGCATTAAATACGTAATATTTTTCCCGTCGATGTCATGTTTTTCGAGAGCTTTAAATTTAAGTCACAGTATTTAAAACCTTTAATATAATCAAAATATTCATTACTTTTTGCAAACCATCATTTTTTTTTTTTTTATATTAATAAACTTACTGCTAAAATAAGATTTTATCAAATACTTAAAGAATATCATAAATAATTGTTCTGAAATTGTCAAAAATATATAATTATTATAATTTATAAGTAAAATTATAATTAATTAGGTATAATGAATTATTTTTACTATTTAGTTTTGAATGAAAATAAAACAAATTATTTATTATTAATTATTGATGACTTAAATAAAATAAAATTATTGTTGTTGACATTTTATGACAAATTATGAATTATGTCGCGTACGGCGTTCTATTATTCAAAATATTTAATGTGCTTTAATAACTCATGAAAATATATTTTGATGAACCTGTAGATAAAATGATGATTATCTGTATGCGTAAGACCAAATAATTAGTCCATAATTATTAATTATTATAATTTAATTCACCATATTTTGATTCTTAGACTGAATATAAAACAATACTGAAAGTAGTAGTTATTTTCAAAATCTAAAATTAAACGATACATTTTATTTTAATTAAACATAGTTTATAAAATATAATATCAAATGATATCTGAAAATCATTAGTAATATAATAATAATTGTTATAAAGGATATAAATACAGTTTATGTGGGTGACTGGTAATACTTGCGTCCAAATGTACCTTTTTAAAGTAAATTGCATCTCGCGTATATTTTGGCATATGTAAATTGCGTCCCAGTTATTTGTTTTGCATACTACGTAAATTGCGTTCAGGGTATTTTTTATATTAAATATAGTATGTTACAAATGTATAACTAATATTTTCCTTTCCGGTTTTATCGAACTTAGGACTGTCAATATGAGTGTTCTAATATTGGTATGGTTAAAAATATTGGTTTTTTTTAATCATTTTTTTTTTTATTAAAACTTAATTTTTTAATTAATTTTTTATTAATTAAATGTCTAAATTGAAGCATTTAAAAATTTTAAACGACAGTTGCCTCACAAATTCAATTTGAGTTATTTTTTTAGTTTCTAATTCTTCCTTTTTTTTAAATATAATATCCTTATTTTTCAATCGTCCTTCTGTTTCTGGTGTCTTTACTCCGTAATTCTATTCAAACGTCAATTTGAATATTATTTTACATTTATAAAAAAATAATAATATTCAGGTGAAAAATATCAGAAACACGAGCCGCAACTTACGTATGTACCTGAGAAATACTGGTCGGAACTTATGTATATTGTTATCGGGACGCAACTTAAATTTACCGAATTTATTTATAACAATTCAGGTTCTCAGAATTTATAAAAAGTTACCAAAGATAAAAAATAAAATAAAATTACAATAATAAGTTTATTATTCTATCGTTATATTATATTATATTATGCATGAATTTAATATAGATAGTTTATATAGGTATATTCAACTATTAAATAATTTTTTTATTAAAAAATAAAATATATATTATGGATATTATTCAATAATTTATTATTTTGCTAAAAAAAATCTTTGATAGATTAATGGAATGTTCCAAGGCCATCAACAAAAAAAATTAAATACAAAAATTGTGAAATATATTTAACTTAAAAAGTGATATTAGTTGATGAAACATTTTAATAAAATCACTTTTTAGTTTTTGCAGTCATTATAAAAATGTTCTTAATTTACATATCACTTACAGGTGTCTTGTGATATTAATATGGCAGATTAAAATCGATTAATGGAGCATTGTACATTTAGAATAAACTATATCATTTGTATAAAATGTCAAGTATCTTATTGTCTTAATTACTCATCTGCATCATATATTTTAAAAATGTGTATAACATTAAAAGTTCACAAGACTAATTTAATAACAATTTTTGCTATGGACGGAACAAATCAATTATATTTCATGATTTTTCTTTGAAATAAAATGTACATACTACTGTAGATTAAAATATATACTCATTAAATCACTAAGTACTAAGAGCTACTAGTTGAAGAATAAAACAAAGTAAATCGCGGTCATTGCTTGTAATTTTTTTCATAGCTTTGGAATATTATATGCGATGTGCTTAACTACTACTGAACATAAATACAGTGTAAGATCAAGAGCTATCAGCAATTAAAAATTACATTAAAAGTTCACATATTTTTACTTAGTTTCAAAGTTAATAGTTTCTATTTGCAATCTTCAATAAAATATTTGAGTAACCATTACCAATTTTTTTTTCTTTTTTGATAGATGAAAGTTGATTTTAAGAGTAATGCGGTTTTATAATAAACTATTTAACTATACAGTATTTCCACCAATCAGTTATTACTATTATTTGTGTACGCATATATTTAAAAAAATGATATTTTCTGTTTAAACAGTTTAGGAGTATTTAGGCTAAAACAATTATCACCCAAAGCTCTTTTCATAAGATATATTTGTACATAATAATATATACAAAAAATAATTTCGGATAATTGTGAGATAACATTTAAAATCGTATATTGTATTATAATATAATATATTAGTATACAATTGTCGTATACTTCTGAACCAGAAGAAGGTCTATATGCAATATTGTAAATTTTCAACGATGATTTTTTTCTTGGAAAACATTTTGAATTTTAAATCGACGAGTCAAAGAAAATGAAAACATTTTCAGCGATATGAAAAATACTTCATCATTTTCTTTTGACATAACATAATTTGATCGACAATAAAATTGGTTGCAGAATGTTATACAGCAATTTACAAAATTGAAACGTTTATTGTTTTCTTCTACGAGACGTCTTAACGTTGTGTTTCGTATTATCAGGATATATATAATATATATATACTTCTATGTATATAATATTATGTATAGAATATATTTTTTACCTTTATCACGCTATTGCATATAACGTAATATGTATATATTCTGATCTAAAACAATTTACGCATCGAGGAAACGTCTATCGTGATAGCCAGGTAAAAATATGACATCAGCTGGTACATATTATATACTATAAGACATCATTTTCGAAAATTCATATTTTTTTTTTTAAATTTACCATATTTCGAGGCAATGAACAAAATGAAACTCGTACAGCATAATATCCTCTGAATATGACGTATTGTATGAATTCGATTTGTATTGACTCCTATCGAGACACCCTAGCGCGGCGAGTGCGTAACACACAATGTGCACGAGGTACGCCAGTGTGACCTAACCTAACTGCACTATAACCGAAGTCCTATCGTAATAATGGTCGCGGATCGAGTCTCCAGCCGAGTCACCGAGCGTCAATGTAATACACATTGTATATAATATAATATATATTATTATGTCATTGCGCACGCGCAAGTGTATGCGGTCAACGAGGACGTGACGTGGTGGAGGGTGGGGCGGTGATGGACGGGGTAGGGGTTGTGTGATGTATGACGCGTCGTGACCGAATGACGGGGGGGGGGGGAGAGAAAAAAATAAATGAGATATTTACGGGCAACAAATGAAACTGTCACTAAAGGTATATAATCCCTAGACGCCGCCGTATTATATGCGCGTATACCAGCCTCGGCACACACACCACACACACACACACACTAATATACTTATAATGTAGACGATACATCGTTTCCGAACCGACAGGGTGTCCCGAAATCCTAAATATTATCCTTGCCCGCCAACCAATATTTGTCAGATATATTCTGTGATAATTAGTACGCCTAACGCATGGTACGCCTTAGATTATCGTCAAAAATATTTTAATTATTTCCGATCATCGCATAATTTTCGATACGCATCTTTTTTTCAACTTCAATATCACTGTTATGTCGATGAGGTTTGGATCGAAACTATTTAAGTGATTTCCAAAATTACAGACGGTCATTGTTAGGAAGGGATTTGTCATAGAAACGAGAGCAGGTGTTGGTCGGATATGGTTTATTGGAAATGTCCGGAAGAGACAAACGGTTTAAATAAATTTAAAAAAAAAACACAGTTCGCTCGAATGACAATTTAAAAACTGTCTGTCGTGTCTCAGTGCTCGACGTCCAGGCGATATGTATTCTTAGACGGCGCTCAGGTTATGCAATATTTGTACTTGCGCGTGTACGTGGACGCAGGACGGCAATAAATCGTAGTACGAACGTTGTGTGCTTGGAATATTGTTGTTGTAGTACTATAGTGTATAATAATAGTAACTTCCAAAGTAGTTCCGGCCAAAATATAGTGTTGCCAAAGTTGCGAAATCTAACTACTAAATTCAATGAATCGGGATGATTTCAATTAAAACATAATACGCATAATACAATATCATAATCCACATTTTTTACGGCTAATTTATATCTTTTGTGATTAATAAGATATTTAAAATCATTAAAGATACAAAATGAGGACGCTTACCTGCATATTATGATGTCTCAATCTTACTAACGCATAACATAGTGCATTTTACTTTCAGAATTATCCATTAACTGCATTAAAGTAAATAACCTGTTATAAAATTTAAAGGTAAGACTGTATTCTAGGACCCAAAGTAGGGTCTTTTGATATTTTTATTTTGTCATGAACTTTTCAAAATTGGAAAATAATAGTCTCACCTTCAAATTTTATAGTTACGTAATTTACTTAAATGTTAAAATATTACAAATTAAATGAAATATTCAGAACTTAGAATGTCGCTATGTTGTGCGTTTGTAAGACGAAAACCAAATATTATGTGAGTATAGCGTCCTCTAAACTTATAACAAAAATGTATACAAATATGTAATATATTCAATAAAACGTATACAAATAAACCATACTAGTATAAATAACATTGTTTTCTTAAAAAAGTAAACAATCTCGAGGCCAATATCACGAGGACAGATTGGTTAGATAAGTGCAAAACAGATATTAATAAATAATGAACAACCCTCGAGGGTCTGGAGTAACAGCATAATATAAAATATAATATTTTTCCCCTATTTAAAATGAACTTTGACTAGTAGCACTTCGTAATCGTCGGGGCTGACGAATCACTGCTTGAGGGGAAAATTGCGCTTAGTAGAGTTAGAAAGCCAAAACAATCGAAAACCACTTGAGTCAGCTAAAGAACTTGAATATGAATACTTTGCTATAAAAAAAAATGTCTCCAGCTTGTTTGTTTTTCAGCGTTATTTCCTTCCATATTATATATTTTGTTTTTATACGAAGTACTTGGTGTTAGGAACAATATTATATTGAATAGCAAGTTTTAAAATGCTTTGGGCTTGTAAAATAAAAGCAAGAAATAATTAGACAACGTTCCCACGGATGTGTATTTTTTTTAAATTACAAGTCAGCATTTTTTTAAGGAAATAATGTATAAAAATAAAAAGCAAACACTAGAAAAGTATCATTTTGTTTTTGAAGATTTCGTGAATACTTACATGCTATTAAAAATATTTTAATACATTAGGGTCTGAATCATTGCAGTCTATACTATATTTTTATTAATTTATAATAATGTTAATTTATTTCTTTGACAACGTCGGTAATATTAAAAAATAGCTAAGATATAATATTATTTAATATGTAGTTCGTGAATATTACTATGTACCTACAAACAAGATTTTAAGATAATACAATATTATCTAATATTGTAAGAAATTGTAATATATTAAATCGTACGTGCGATCGATGATCTAAGTGAATCATATTAAAATTTACCCATCACCTGTCAGTGTATAACCTAAATTAAATCCTTGCTTGTAGTTGATACTTAATAACCAATACATCTAAACGTCGTGTGGCTATTTTTTGAATAATTTAATTCTCAAAAAAAAAACAAAAAAAAACATTATTACTAAGCAATTGATACTTTTATTTAATTTTTTTTTTTTTGGTACATCATTATGATAAAATTATTTTAGTAGCAATTGATTATAAATTAATAAGCTGGTAGAAACATTTTGAACAACTCATTTTCGTACAGTTTTCTAATTAATTACAATTTGATAATTAGTATTAAATTTAGTTTCGTCAACATTTCAAAACGATAAGAATAAATCGTGAACGTTTTAAATGAATTTAAACGAATAGTAAATGTTAATACATAGAGTTAATTAAAATATGAAGTTAGAAATATTTAACTTTAGAATCTTAAAATTGAAAACTAAATGTTTAACTATGGAAAGAAACACAAAACAACTATATTAAAATATTTTGAAACTAGCTAAAAATTAGTATGGCAACATAATTTCAATATATTATTTTAACTCAAATAAGAATTAGTTAAAATTGTTATCTGTTTTAACGATGGTTTTAATGTATCTTAACCCTTTCGTAACTCAAAAGTTTTTTTTTTATGAAACAAGAAATAAGAAAAGTATGCTACTTGATATTTTTCTCTGCTAGGAAATCGAGGAATCATATATAATATGTTTTTTGGGTATTAATATATATAATTCAAATTATATTTTGTTACTAACTATAAATATTACTAACAAATGGAAACCATTTGTAAACAAAACATTGCCTAAAGTCAGTTACGGTCAGAAAAAAAAAGTTGGAAAAACATATATAATAAGTATATTATGTTAACATATACTATGAAATTTAAATAATGAAAATATATTTATAGACACCATATCGTTAGCTTTAATACTCATAAGCTTACGTTTTGTTTGACGTCCCGATTCAGTTATATAATATCAAAATAATAATTATATAATAACTTAATTACCGTCGAACACTAAAAGTGTGCGAAATAAGAAAAATTACATTACGTATTTAATTTTAATATTATACTAGGTGTACTATATTGTGTATTTTCGTATTTACTCTTTAAATGCTGTATATAAATAATAAACCAAGTAGGTCGAGACGAAGATATGCATATTTTTTTCGAGTATATATGTGTGGTGGTTAAGTTCGTTTCCGCGTTGAACTCGACGTTTGAACTAATATACAGTTGTTCTCACTTGTATACATTATCAAAGGTTGGCTGCCTACCAATTTAAAATTATTTCAGACTTTCGGCATCATCAATGAGATATCGCAATGATAATATAATATTATTCGTGTGTACATAGTTATTGTTCCTGCAGATTATAGGTTATAAATAATATTATTATTAAATCGATGGTAACAACAAGATAGTATATTATAGTATACGTCTTATAATGTGGTTCTCTCGTGTTACTTAATCGAATTCAACGACGACGACAATTAAAGTCGTGAGAAAAAAAAAATGTTTTAAAAACCATATTTTTTATACCGAACAACGGGAAATATTTACAGCACAGCGTCCTTTGTCGTGGTACCGTTGAGTATTTTTTATCAATGGCCGTAAGTTCGAAAATACGGATTTCCTTTTTTCGTTCTTTTTGTTCTGGAAGTGCGGCGTTTAATCGATTGTTCATATTATTCCCTAACCCAATGCTCCCAATGAGTGTGGGGGGGGGGGGTAATAACGCGGTTTACCATTACGGTCCGCGCGGGCAATAAAATATTTAAAAATATCTAATATAATAATACTGTATTTTGCACTTTAAATGCTATAAAATATTGTATGTCACAATAACGTACGGCGGCAAAGCGTTACGGTGAATTATTCGTGTTGAAAATTCGACCGCATCTGCTGCGACGGGTCGGCCATGGCGGGCGGGTGGGTTACAGCGCGCGCGGGCGGCGGTGGCGGTGGGATTCCGTCACTGCCGCAAAACGGCTGCACAACAGAGCGCCTTTGAGTGTGATATATATAGTATTATAATATCAAATAAATAGAATATATTGAATGCTTTCTTTTTATTCGCCTATAAATATATATATATATATATATATACGATATCGCGTAGAAAAATATACACGTCGAGGCGTAATCGCTATATGCCGCGGAGGCAGGTGGTCGTACGGAATTTCGGTTCGTCTCCTCTCTTGCGGCTGCAGTGCAGGTGCGCACACCCCGCGGGCATTATGATAATAATACTCTATTGCATTGCCGTTATATTTCAAAGGTCGATATCATCGGGCTGCGGCGGCGGTGGCGTCGCCGCGAGTCAATTTGAAATATCGGCCGAATACTAAACGGCGCTAAAGCTATATACGGGTTTGCCGGGTTACAGCCGCTGCTGCAGCTGCAGTGTACTTTCATAATAATAGTAATAATAATAATATATTATATTATATTATTATATTATTGTACGACGTGCATGTTATGCGTGCGTACATGTGCGTAATCAAAATATTATCAACGACTCGACGCGACAATAAGGCGCTTTTGAATTCCCATCACGTTTTTAATATTTTCACCCGACCCTAATCACCCACGTCACCACCGCCGCCGACGCCGCCGCCGCCGCCGCCGCCGTCCGTCACTATAGCGCGGACTCGCGAGACCAATTTTTTTTTTTTTTTTACCCATATTGTTATTATTCCGATCTATCGGCAGAAACCGGGGGGCAAAAAAACTTTTACGCGAAATTTAATAATAAGTAATATCGAAAATACCATAAATAAGATTCGAAAACAAACGAGAAAATGTACTTGCGAGGCCCGGTCACGTAACTTGTAGATTTAAGATAACTAATCAGAAACATTTTTTATTTTTTTTTCTAATGTCTTGCCATGTTTTCGGTTGATCTATTATTCCATATACGGTAACTTATTATTTTTTGATTCCCAGTAAATATTTTATATCCGTCAAAAACGTATCCATTTAGAAGATGCTACACCAACAATGTTTATAAACCTAAAACTCGTCTACCTCTCTGAAACGAGCAACGCATAAAAACGCATTGCACCGAAAGCGAAAAACTTAATCCATTATCGGATGGCAGGTTTTTTGAATATTAATATGAAACACATTAAATAAAACAAATAATAAAGTACCCATACAAACATTTGGTTCACATTAGACGGAGTAGGTATTAGGATATTCTTCTTTGTGTGATTCTACAACAAGGTATTTTACTCTCAGATCTGCAATGGATATACTGAGAAATGACGTCCGTTCTATATTTTGTCCACTAAATGAAATATTAGTGCTGCGTCATCTTAAAAATCTAAATTTAATCAACCACAATCATAACTATGACGAATAACGATAATATATATATAAAATATAAAAACTATATAATACGTAAAAATCATGGAAAAGTGAATATTTTTTTATTAAGAAATTCATAAACAATTTTCTATTTAAATCTAAGATTTGAAAACTCAACATAAAATTCTCTATACGTTTTTCTACCTTTCTAAAAAAAAAAATTACCTCAAAGTCTTAACGAATTTTTTATGAGCTTTTGAAATTAGACATTGAATATTCAACGATTTCTCAGGCAACGATTTTCTTATTTTGATGTAATTCAAAAAGAAATAACCATAGACGTTTTAAATTTTCGCCAAATGTTGACATTATCATTTTCTATAAAAAAAACAACATTTTAAATTCATCGAAATCTCGAATGTTTGAAAATTGTTTTGTAGTTTTAAACTTATAAAATGATCAGTTTTCATAGCTAAGTATTGAAAATTTCAAACAAGATTTTTCGTAAGTGTTTATAATTGTGTAATAAAAAATCAAAAAAAACATACTAAAAAAATAATTTTGAACAGACATTTTAAGTTCAAATTTGGACTAGATATTTAAACGATGAATAACGATTTCATTTATTTCGCTGTAATTTAAAAATATTTTTCTGCTTGAAACTTTTAAAGTATATGATTATAATATTTTATACACTCAATTAAATTTTCAACAATGTAAACATTAATTTGACCTACTGTATTGATATTGAAATGAATTATTTTATTAGCATTAATACCTATATTAAATTACTTATAGTTATGTAGGCTGACAGACCGTATATTGACTCATAATCGTTTTTCGTATACAATATGATTTATGAAGTCATTGAATACAAATTTGGCACTTCCAAGAGCGGTACCCATTCGCCGAACTTATACTATTAAACATTTTGAAATAAAAATGTTTTCGAATATTTAAAAATTACTTAAAAATAAGGTTTTTGTGAGATTCCTGCAGCAGAAAAACTAATAGATCTGTACACAACTACGCATGACGATAATATGATGAGTGTCTGACGTGTCTGTCCGACCGACCGACCGACCGACCGACGCGCGAGACATTAACGACGTTATAAAAACAATGTGCAAATACTAAGAAGTTTTGCGTGGCACGTGATCGCTGTTTCGTAGCTCATTGTGAACTATACCTAAACATTATTATGTCGTCGGGCCGTGAACCGTGGGCCGTGTCTTAATGTTTATGAACACAAAAGGTTCGGTCGGCGACGACGGCGGCGAGTAGACCGTCTAACGACGCGTGAGGAAAACGCGTATACTGTTCGAGAATAAAACGGTAAGTCAAGCGACCGCGAGGAGTAAATAATATTATATAATTCAAACAGAAATAATCTGTGTCGGTCGACAATCAGTCCGCGGGAGAGCGGATCATGTCGGGACGGAATGACGCGCGCGCAACAACCACAAAAGGTAATGAGCAAAAGGTATATTCGTAGAGAGAGGTGTTAATTAAATTCCAAGGGTAGGGCGTAGGAGGTATTTATTTAAATAAAATATAACGATATTAAGCTGCGGGCGTTTGCCGAGTGAAAAAGGTTACGCGCAGACAGCGTCGATGTTGGGTGTACAGACTTGTTTTTAAATATTATTAACGCGAAGTTTTTTTTTTCGTGATTGCACCGTTTGTATAATATTGACATAATATATTAAAAAATATGAGTTATAAAGTGGACTACACTAGCTGTGACGCTACGGATTTTTTAAATTTTTTTTTCCCATGTACATTAATCAAAATATATTCCATATTAATCGCATTATACGAAACCAAATATTCTATATTATACTAGCGGACCCGACAGACGTTGTCCTGCATAATATTTCAAGCGATTAGGGTATTAAACAAAGTATGAAATGAAAGACAAATAATATAATAATTTCATTATTTTTTATTTTGAAATAACATTAATTTTTCTAAAAACAATAATTCGTTATAATCAATAATGTTTGTTTAATTTTATCTTAATGCGAGTCGATGAATAATATTTTTAGGCAATTCCCGAGAAGTGTAAATGAATAAACTTGACGGTTTTCCAACGTGAGAACACGCCACATATAATTGGCCATGTGAAAAGACTGGATTTTCTATATCCAACCCACAAATCGACATTGTTTGACCTTGTGACTTACTAATAGTCATGACAAATGCCAAGCGAATTGGGAATTGCAGTCGTCTGAATGGAATGGGTGAGTCTGAAGTGGTCATTGGGATTCGTGGCAGGAGAACAACTTCACCTTCAAATTTGCAGTTCAATATTGTAGCTTCAAGAATACATTGCCCATAATTTTTTTTATGACTATAATCTTGTACCGTTACATAGCTTAGTTGCATTTAAATTCCTAAGCAAAATGATAGGTGAACCAATTTTTAATCGCAATTTATGTGGTGGCATTTCTGGTAAATCTAGCGAATTCAAAAATTCAACAGGATAGTTGACTGCTTCGTCAGGATCGGTAACAGTATCGATCGATTTGAACAATATCTCATTGCCGGACAATGACTGTTGTATTTTGAAGTTCAAAAAGAAGAGTCAAAATCGATATATCTTGCGACTAAAATAGCTCGTTCACGAAGCCACGCATAATAAATATAATTGGCTTGTAAATCTGGAAATATGCTTTCAATCAAAGCATCTTTCGTATTTACCATGTTGCAGAAATTGTCTGGCAATTTAATGTATTGTGTGTCTCCATGCAATGGTATTGTTCCGTTTCCAATGTTGAGCAATTGCTCGGAGAATGATAGTGCCAATGGATCGTTTTGCAGTCGAACACAAATATTTGTGTTAAGACGTAATGTACTGACATTTCGCCATAGATATGATTTTTATATGCATGCCTTAATTTTCGACTAATTGTGAATTCCGAGTCCGTCGACCTATATTTCCTCCTCGACGTGGCATTGTTTTATGTAATATTTAAGTAAATGTGATACATATAATATCAAAACACAGAAACAAGAATGCTATATAATAGTTATAAAATAGGGGAGGGGTGAGGTGCTGACACAGGGATTTTGAGATTTACGATTGAAATATTTGTTTATAAATGGTTGCTATTGGTAACCATGGTTGTTATGCACTGTTTATTTATTGGGTTGTCAATGGTTACAAATAAACAGTACATAGCAACCGCATGGTTACCAATAGCAACCATTTATAAGCAAATATTTCCATCGTAATTCTCAAAATCCCTGTGTGAGCACCTCACATCACCACCTCTCCTCACCACTTTGTGAATCTAAACCTTCCAGGGCGTCACCCAAATGCATCCAAAAAAATGCATTCAAATCGGTCCAGCCGTTTGGGAGGAATTCAGTGACATACACACGTACAGTAGAATTATATATATAAAGATGAGTCGTACCCGTAAAATAGTATAACAAATGAGCTGCAAACATGTTACCAAGACTCGTAATGCATAAAACAATTGTTGAACAAATGTTTTTACGTCGTATATGTGCGGATTGTGGTGGCCCTTGTCGACAAGAAGAATTTTTTTTTATAACTATAATTTATTGATTGTATTAGACCTGAAATTAGTTTGACTACTATTTTTTTATATACATAAATCAAATATTCCATATTAATCGCATTATATAAATCCAAACATACCATATTATATGAGTCGTACCTGTAAAATAGTATAACAAATGAGCAACCATGTTACCAAGACTCGTCATTTATAAAACAATTGTTGAACAAATGTTTTTACGTTGTATAATTTGTGTAGGTTTTATAGGGTGGTCCTTGTCGACAAGAAAAATTTGTTTTTATTATTATAATGTATTGATTAAATATTAGAGCTGAAATTAGTTTGACAACTAGTCTCAGTAAAATTGTAAAAAAAATTACTTTGAAGTTAACTATTTAAATATTAAATGTGAGTGGTAACATTGTATTATTATAATAGCTTAATACTACGTAATCGAAACAATCCTCTTACGATTAACTTGTTTACCGGCAACTGGCGCTATCGGTATACAATATTATATCGTCAGTACCTATAAATTATATTATGCTGCATTTCGTCTAAAATTGTAAGTACATATTATATCAACCCTATTATAGAGAATAACCGATCAAAAATGTATTATTATACTTAGTCAATCACTACTGGAAACTTTTATACACATAATATTTGTGCTTAGAAATTATTAAACTAAAATTAATGTGGTCAATGAATTCGTTTTATTTTTAGTTTTCTATTTTTCGAAAACATTTATTTTACAACTTTCGTGACAGAAAGAACTCAATAATTATTGTTATATTGAAAATCTATATACTATGTGTATAACGTAACAGTTTTTTCAGAATAAAACGCAGTACACATTTTTGTGTATAACAGTTGAATAAATGTCTACTATACTTTTGTTGGTTTGATTTTATTTTCTCCATTGTAATATATTTCACCTAAATGCCGGACAATTGATAAAATATTACGCTGTTTTCTCTGCACAAAATATAAATTCGTTATTAGTTAGGTACCACGGCTCTGTCAATATAACCATGTAAACACGTACATTTTATTTTATGTATTTTTTAAACGAATGCGGGAGTAAGGGTTTAGGGGAGTCATTTATCTACACTTTGCGTCATAACTTAAAAGGCGTTTGAGCTGCGTGACACTATTATTATTTTTTTTTTCACGGTTAAGGAAAATACAGTATTATTTCACAAAATAGAAGATCATTTTTAACACTTTTTTTTTTAAACTTGTCATAAATACATATTTTGTGTCGTACAATTTCTTTCATCCACTATTGAAATAATGCATAATAAAGAAGTGGAAACTGGATAAATCCATACAATTCAAGCTTTTAAAACTTTTCCAGCCCCCGTGTACTTCCATTCTTCTAAACGTCTATTGTGCTTCAAAAGCGCCTTAATGAAAAAACTTTAAAAGTCTACAAACATTTAAATCATTGCTGAACGATTGAAACTGCAATAATGAGTGAACAGTTGGAAAATAACCGCGAAATAAAGTGGAAAAAAATCATATGTATAATAATAAGCCTTTCAGGTTCTTGTACAAATCAATAACTTCTATCGAGGAGTAGTGGATTGACTATAAATAATAACTTTTTAATCATCGGATTATTTCGCATAATAACAGTATTAAAAAAATTATTTTGATTTGCCTGGTAGTATTAATTTCTTTTCAAAGATTAATATTATTATTTTCATTCGCCAATATTGACTTAAGACTTAATAATTATATTATTAGCACAATTTTTAATCAATCAAAACGTTTCCGTGCACAAAGCCTTATTTATACTTCAAATATTGATTATGAATTTTTACATAAATATACATTATTGCAGAAAATACATTAAACTAAAAACCTTGTTGATTAATAATTACATATTTGATGGAATGTCCACTTGGTTTTCACCTCAATAATTAATTGTGATATTTATACTAATGTACGATTCAAATAGTTTTCATAATATTGTGCACAATTATATTTTATAAAATGAACCAAAATTGTATTATAATTGTTGAAATTCTAAATATTACTGTAAGCATGAAAAACAAAGCTTATAGTTCGCCCATTATTTAATATTATATTAACAAATAGTTTATACCATAATCGCGTACCTACATAATCGAATCATTTTTCTATTTACACCCGCACACTCTTATAATGCTAACAGTTACTATTAGTTTTAACAGACCTCAAACATAAAATATCATTAATTCTGGGAGATGTAAGTTGAATTCGTGATAGATAGTATTATTATTATCAACCTTATAGGGGTGAAAAATGTAGATGATTTTTCGTTTTCAGAATTTGTAGAACAAATTATACTTTGCATAGTTTAGGAGTCTAAAAAATGATTAGCCTTTTTTTCATATTTAAGAATATATCATTGTTTTATTGCCTATGGACAAATCATAATATTATGTACTTCACAAAAAAGAAATAATTTTTACCTAATACAAAAATAAGGTAGATTATAAAAAAATATTCAATTAAATCGATCAATAAATTGTTTGAAACATCGATAATAATTGTTTATCAAACTCGATGGTTTGTAATTAAAATGGTAATACTGGTTACTCTGATCCTTTTGGATTGTCACGCACACTGTTGGACCAAAACTTTAATCAATGACCTAATGTCCAAACAAAGAATAATATACATAACTAAAAAGCATTTACAATATAATTTAATATACGTTGCTTGCAAAATCAAATGAGAGAGTAACTCAAAAAAAAAAAAACAACATTTTATGAAGGTATATTTTACCAGTATTTAATGTCATATTAAGTGAATATTTTTTAGGTTTTCAATGAACAATTAAGCATCATATTTTAAACTTTTAAGAACCTAAAAAATCCGCTCACCAATTATAATAATATGTCTTTGTTATTAAAGCATATGAAAAAAATCGCCATACCTATTATACGTCATTAAATAGAAAAATATTAATTTGTTCTTACGCGATTTTCGGTCAAATCTGTGTACAACAAACAAATAGTAAATGAAAGAAAAATAATTAAATTATAGTTCTTATTTTGCGTATTTGATGTGAGTTATAGTTAGCAATCTGTTAAAATATTTGTCATAGTCACATTGACAAATGGTTTCCGACCATCGCCGTGCAGCTTACCTAAATTGTATACAATAGTTAAACCGTTATTATTTCCATAATCGCCAACGTTCGAGAAAAACATAATTTCTAGGTTATTGTCGGCGGAAATTCTTACGAGGGCGGTGAAAACACATTTTTTCTTTCATACCAATAAATCATTTTCGGGGTTTTGTTTTATTTATTTTGATACGTGAGATTTAGAGTACAGCGGTAGGATCCGGATTTGTATTTGGAAAAAAAAAAACAAATGTCAGTCACCACAAGTTTTTAATAAAAAATAATGATGTATTGGTCCGTTTCAACCCTCACGACTGTCTGCAAATTATTTTCACATGTACCGATGTCAACGGCTAAAAGGAGATTCAAACGTTTACAAAAAAAAAAATTCGGTTTAATACTTTTGACATTGCTTTAGCGTTTTTTTTTTCGCCATCGGTTAAAAACGCTGATTGCTAAAAATCACCTTCCTTCACGCACATATTTGTCGAAGCTCACGTGTATTTCGAGCCTTCACTCGGTTGAATCCGTACGAAAAGGTAGTTTTTTTTTCTACCGTATACAAAATTCGTACAGACGTAATTTCATTCGTGATGTGATTTATTAACGTCGCGTGTGTATGCGCGTATATATATAGACATACTATGTATATTATACGTCTATTTTTTTTATTTCGTTTTTAACAAAACGGTTTTTTTTTTTTAGTTGTTTTAAGTCCGATGGATGTTTTTGAACGTTTTTACACTCGTTAAGGTAAAAAATATTTCAAACCGACTGCGCTGATGTATTATGCGAAACGTCGCTAGAGGGGCCGCCCGCGAATGTGCGTTTAGTGGCGAAATATTTCCTCGGGGGTATCGATGTAAGGAGTTGAACGCGCCGTATTGTTTGTTCGCACAAACAGTCAAACAAACGCACAAACGGTTTGTCGGAAAAATATACGCGTGTGCTAGCGTATAACTTACACACATAATATTATGCGAATGTCAACAAAATGCGTTTATATAGACGAGTGGAATTTCCACCGCGGAAATCCGCATATAACGCTATATGATCATTGCGAAATAATAATAATTTAATATACAATTTAGTACATCGTAAGTATAATATTATATGCATGCTATGACGTGCAGATTACAAAATATCCTCTCAAAACAAAAGTTACATAATATACTATACTATATTATATTATTATATTTTCCCCGAAGCTCGGTGCGCTAAAAAAAACTTTATAATATATATTATTCATATATTGCACGATGATAATAATAATATATACATAGGTGCGTAGTTTCGTGTTTTACATTTTACAACAAAATAAATAACTTTTTATTTATCTCACATAAAATTATTTTTTAATTAATTCATGCGTATTCCTTTGCTATTTTAAATATTATTACGTGGACGCGTTTGTTTTTATAATTGAAAAATATTTAAACTTATGTATTCGGAAATATAATAATAATATATTATTTTCATAATGAGTGTACCTATATATTAATATATACAATCGACGAAATGGTAAACAATAATTATTTTACTCCAATGAACAACATTAGATGGGAATAAAACCATTGTGAATGTTAATAAAAATACGATTTTCGCAGAAAGTAGGAAAACTGTTGTTTTTTTCTTTTTTATTATTGAATTGTGATACCGAAGGGGACGAATACTGGCAAGAATACTTTTTCCTGGAACAACAGATATTCCTAAACTATTCGCGTTTTTATTAATAATTATTATGACTTCCAGAGTATTATGTTTTGGTATATTAAAAAATGTTTTTCTGTATAATAATTTTCACTCGAACAGTAAAACGGTCTCGTGGATCACCGCAGCTCACGCTAGTGTCAAAAAAATGTCAAATTTATTCGTTTTATAATTTACACTTTATCTGGTTAATATTAAATAATGTCGATAAAATGTCTATTCGGATTACCTGTCTGGACGTTGACATGTTTAATACGTTATCCAAACGGTTAAAAAATCGTTCCAGTCGTCCGTGTTTTTCGAATTTCTGACACGCTTAATTATTGTTAGTCGATGTTTTTACAGGTTTATTCGTCCCACGGGATGAAAAAGAAGTTGTCTTTAGACGATAAGGGCAGACGTTGCTCGGCGCAAATAAATAAATCTTCTCCGGACCGAAAACCCGTATCCTGCAATATCGACTTACGTTATTGCGCTTTACGTTTCAATCATTAATTGTTCGAGTGCGCACTCAATCGTCATTATTCTAATAATTTAATCACCAACCTAAATTAGGTTTATAGAGGTCAAGAGGAAATAGTTTTGTTTAAAAACCATTTGATCCAAATTATACATATTACACAAACTTACGGTGGCCTCGTCGCGGTATCAACAAATGTAATATTTGAATGTGGAATGAAAAAAAGAGTGTTTTTTAAGTATATAATAATAATTTATACGATGATCTGACATAGAGAAAAAAATATATTTTCTTGGGAATTTAAGTGCAAAAAATATTAGATACCTACATGTAATATTAATTGTATATGTTATTTATTTTTTATGATAATTATATATTATGGTACCTATAACATTTGAATCGTTATAAAATAGCACGAAAAAATTTAGATTTTAAGGTTAAATACTAAATTGAGACAGTATTCATTAAATATTTAATGTTATACCTACTCAATATTTATATTATTGAACTAGGTACGAGTCTATTGAGTTGAAACAAGCATCATGAAAGAATACACCATGAATTATTCTCAAAGTCCAAAAATTATTTCCTAAACCTACCAAGGTTGAAAAAAAAATGATCCTTGGTTGTATTCAAATGATATATAAAATCTAAAGCGTCCTGTCTATAATAGGTCCATATTAATAACTATATGATTCTTAGGCAATGAAAATAAAACAACCTGTTTTAAATTTTGTTTTATATTGCGTTTTTTACCGAATGGTGAGAAAACTACAAAAATAACTGTTTTTATTTTTGTGCAGTGAGAACATTGAAAACTGTAAGAAATGTTTTATTTTCACTAGGTACATAAAAAGTTATTACTCTACTCGCTTTGCACAAAATAGGCTTAAATTAGACGAAATTTGATCGAAACCATTGAGAACAACCTTGAAACCTTGATTGTATTTACGGCAGCCATCTTCGGTGGCATCTTTGTTTACAGAATCGCATTTACAATGATACAATACAGACCTAAAATAATGCAACAAACGACGACGGCGGCGCGCGGTCGTGTCGTACTGCAGTTTTGATGTTTGAGATTAATTTCGTCGATAGCCACGATTTGCCATGCGTCGATGGGTCAGCTGGTTAGGCATCGGACGGCTAGGTAAAAAATAATAGCTCGGAAAAATCGATTATTATATACATAGCGGTCGTGGGGTAGCTGAGTAAGGTAAAGAGAAGCACCCAAGGCGATTTGGGCGATCCCAATGGTTCAAGCTGGATTTTTTTTTCTGACATTCTCCTGAAGTATTTTCTTAAGCTTTCGTGCACGAATATTACGTAACGGATTACTGTTATCGACATATTCAGACGCGAAGAGAAAATAATATTGCATCTAAGGCATATAGAAAATTAAATTTAAGGATACGTTTTAACTACCAAACCCGATAGAAAACCTACTCTGAATTATTCATTTTTCAAAACTCCGAAAGAACGATAATTCGTATTCAGCTGTCTTATCGGAAAATGTGACAAAATAAATTATAACGTACTCGTGTATTTTTTTTCTTATTATATCGTCTTAAATGAACACACAAAACAATAATTATTATAACGCGCATAAGCTCGTAGCTTTTAGACAACACCAAACACGTTGTTTTAAAACGTCTTTTTTTTATTATTTCACGGTATAAACCGTTAGACAAATAAGGAGAAAATATAATATAAACATTTTATTTTTTAGTTAAGTATACCGACGCCGTCTTTACCCTGCGCCCGATTAATTTAGGACATTAATTCGAATGCTCCGCAGATAGTGATAAAAAAAAAATAGTAAAGCTACTCAGTCAAATGCAATGTGTTTGAACCATTTAAACAACTTATTTTTTGATGAAAAATCGGTAACATTTATAAGTGCTCTGTTTTTTTTTTTCAAACACAATTAAATAGTATTACGCAAGATCACGCAATTTCCTTAAAATATTTCTTCGCGTTCATGCGACTACAAAATATATGTTTATTATGGTTGGTGTATATTTTTTTTTTTTGTTTAGTCCGTCGAAAATATCGTCGAAAGTTCATGAATCTCCAAGTGCAGAGTATTATTAATATGAAGTTATTAATTGGTTAATTTAACATGCTACGCGTCTCGGTCACCCGATTAAACGTTAATGCAATGTACCTACAATTATAATATAAAATACTTCAATCAGTATAATATACGTGTATATGGTATATGATGGTGTATATAATATATAATATACCATATTTTGATATTATACATTTGTGTATATATATATATATATATCATATAGATAATAATATATACATTTACGCGGCACTGCAGCGGTGGATCATTAGATTTTTCATTAGGCTTAAATATTAAATCTGTCCTTAGCCAATGAAAGTGGTAGGAAAAATATAATTCCATTTACTCGACGCGAAACCCGCACAAATTGCTTACACGTCGTAGTTGACGAACACGGAGAAATCTTCCGTAACATAATCAAAATATATGTATTTATATATTACATTATATTATGGTACTATTTACGACGAACACACGTAGGAGAAAGAATTTCGCTGACTTTGCACGACGGAATGCGTTACTATATATCGAATAATAAATTGAGATATTTCCATGACGTCATATTATGTATAGGTTCAAAGCGAGGGGTCTGTATTGGCTTCGCGACGATGCGTTGGATACAATTTAAAATTTTATTTTCCAGACCTCCATAATACGAGTACAAGATTAATCACAGATTATACTAACACAAATGGAAAAATCTTTTTTTCTTGTAAATCATATTATCGCAATTATTTTAATATAAGACAATAGTTTTAATAGATTTCGAAAGTTACATACGTAGTCAAATGACGATAGTTTTCATCTACACTGTCGACGGCAAATTAGTTTTTTTTGGGGGGAACAGTCATCTGATCGTTTGAAACATTAAACGCGAGGTTACGGTAAAACTCTATTATTCGCTGATAAAAAATTAAATACATTTGTACGCTCGTTCGTAGCTGATTAAAATAATTTTTGTGGAAGCAAAAATATAAAAATAACTTATTTTAAACCTGCAAGGCTTCAGACGACCGGTCACACCAGGTTTTGTTATAGAACAAAAACAAAATAGTTAACCAGAAATATGTTTCGTTCTCGAACGGAAATATAATATAGGTTTTTATTTACAAAATATAACGATTAACATTACAAGCTTATATTAATTTAGGGTTGTACTATAATTAAGTAAAATTCCTAAATTTAAATAATAAGATTATACTCGCCATCGAATAATATTCATACCATAAACATAATATTAATTAACTTTAATAATAGCAAGTAAATATTACACTATATGGTATCCTTACATAATATTATAAATGGTCGTGTAAAAAATATATATTTTGAGAAGAAAAAAATTAACCGGTTTCATATAATCGTATAGCGTAGGATTAGTAGAAGAACTGCTAAAACATTAACCACAAAAAACAATTTCAGATCGAAGCCCGAAGTTTTGAGCAGTAAGTATAAAGAACGCCGTGTTCGCAACTATACGAAATGTCATTACTGTTTTATTCGGCGAGTTCTGAAAATGAGTTTGTTATTTTAACCACGTCGCAAAGTGTTTCAAAAAACCGTACTTTAATAAGTGCGTATTGTATTATCACATAAATCACGTAACTCATTGTTGTTCGCCGTGGCAGTGGGCAGGTAGATACGCCAGATATTATGGTGAACACAAGTTTAGAACTATGTTGTAGTGATTCAATCAATTTTACGGCTCTTGTTTGAAAATTGTTCACCGTGACCAAGTATCTTGTTTTTGGTTTAGGTCCCTCGAGCATAATACGGTCTAGTTAGAATTTTAAAATTCATACTTTCGGTGCTGTAGGGTCCCGCCCCTCTAGAATCTCGTCTCCGTCTCACAAGCTGATTCGAACATAAAATTAAAACTGATATACAAAAATAAATTTAAAAAATAAGCAAGAAAACATATTATATTGTGTAACGTGTATTAATATAAAAGATGTATCTATGTAAGAGTTTGTATATTTTGTAACACAGAATAATATTTCAACATCTCGAATATTGTTGTTGAAATCTTGTGAACGAAAAAATCATAGTAACAAATAAGAAAACATTTGAATACGATATTTTTCGAAAGCACGATTCTTTGACATTGAATTCGACTCGACAAAACACATTTAAATAATTCTGCTTTTTGTTATCAACCCTTAAGACGTGTAGGCACTAGTTATCGAACGTCGTCCAACTCGGCACAGGTGGCTGTTTTTGCTGCCCATTTCCGCAATACGCGCTAAATCGTTGTAAGCACAGTAAAATGTATAATTTTGATCACATAAATGAATGTCAATGATATTATAATATATTTAACGTAATCGTTTCAACTGTTTTAATATTATCTTTATTATTGTCATTGACATTCCGAAAACGATAGACGCTCGTAGTATATAATATAGTATAGTGGCGCCACAGGCCTTATTTAATAATAATAATATGCCGAAGAAAATATATTCGACAAAGCATTGTTTGAGTTTCGCCGAAACCGCGGCTTATTCGGGCGGAAAAGTCATATTATTATATTATTGTTATATTATTAATTAAATAATATTGAATAACACGCGTATTGCCGAAGTCGATTTTTATATCGGTTTTGTGTGTGTCGGCGGCACAGTCGGTCGGTTGTACGCGTTTCGGCAGTTTCGTCGGGGCGTTGATTAACGCGGTTAAATTACTTGCAGAATATTATAACGAAACGGATCGAACGATGAAATTAATTAAACCGCGAGTCGTCCCGATGCGCGATGCGTTATATTGTCTATGTCGGCGGACCGCCGTCGTCAAATTATTATTATTTATTTTTTAAATTTTTTTACTCAATACAAATATTATTATTGTTTTATTTTAATTTTTGTTTGAAAATATAAATTCTAGGTTCTATGTAAGGGCCGACATTTGGATTCACCGATCTATTTTTTACTAGGTAAATATAACGTCAGTACCTAAAATCTTGTAGCCGCTTTTATAGAAACGATTTGACGATGTGCCTACCGATAGTTAATGTTTAGTTTAGAACACTGCATATAAATAATCATTACAATGTAGGTACTAAAACTAAATAATAAATAATATTTATCAACACGGTTTCAATCAAATTACCATTTCACTTCATGCACATATTTATCCAAAAATAGTTTAAGTCGTTATTATACCTAACACGTTTACTAATTTCGCCTTATTTATACTTACTTTATATGGTACGACTTGGATTAACTTACCAATGATATTATACCGAAAAAATGAACTCACTGCAGTGGTGTACCGAAATAGCCTATCTATAATGCCGTGTAATGACTATAGTTTTCGGGTTTCAGTTTTTCACTATTACAACAGAGAACAGAACTTTTTACTCGATTTGCGTAGTTACAATTGATTTCCATAAGTTTGAAATTATAATACAAGATTGATCGTGAAGTGTTTATACAAACTAGTGTTCTTACAGCATTTCAAAATATCAAAAATATTGATTGGCACTTTGTTTATTTTTATAAGCTTCAGAAGTTCAAATTTAGACGAAATTCATAACATATATTATATATATTGTACATGTGAGCATTACTTTGAAAACGTCACGAACACGACATATTCTTGACAGCTGGCACTGTTTTGAAGAGTAGTCGTAAGAAGGCTCTAGGATGGTATGTTTATATATTATATATTAATATTGACATTCCACAAAGGCTCGTTGCTCGACGCCGCGAGGACGTAATATTGTTTAGTTTGTCGACAATTTACGGTTTCTCAAAATGTTTGACGACGTCATAGTTTTTACTCAAAAAGTTACAAACATTACGAAATAAATTACTGCGACTTAATACAAGGTTTTCGAACAAGCGCCAACCATCTTTGCATAAAATAATGTTTCGCTACATAATTATAATACGTGTAAAAAATCAATCTCCAGCCACATTATATGATAACGTCTCGTGAAGTCCAGTCCGATTCGTGCCACCGAGACTCTGAGGCTAATAGCGACAGCGTGCGGTTTCTTTCACCTCCCATATAACACATCAATATATGGATATTTATATATAGAAGATAGACGACTTTTCACCGACTTCTGGACTCTCGAACCACGGTAACCGATGGAAATAAATATCGGCCGAACTAGTTTTTGAACGCTCATTAACGTTCGCGATTCGGTTATTGGTCGAGCGAGGATATACAGATATCCACAGTCGGCCGTCTACCGCCGAGGTCGGTCCTGATCGGAGGTGGTGGTGGTCCACACGACGAGCCTCGTTCAATAATAATACGTCTGCAATGTCACTCGTCGGCTTTGTCGTGACAGTGCTGCTCGTACAAGTTAGTTATAGAAACAAATTAAGCTTGATTTTAACTGACGAAACTTGGTCATTATGCTTTTAAATCGGCAGAGCTTCATCACTTATACTAAACGTCACTGTACTGCTCGGCGATTGCAGACGGGAAGTCAACCGTAAGTCACGACGATGCACCTCTAAATGGAATCGTTTCGCAGTCGTCCCAGTTAGGTATCATACACACGCACACACACACACATAGAGAGCGCATCCAAGATTGTCCAAAACGTCACGAACACACCGGCGAAGTTCTTCTCTCAAACCATACCGACGCCACGTCTTTATAGCGCTGCCTATATTCTGTTCACCGCACCCATTCCACTACGTGTCACTAGCTTTTGATTTCATTGTACGAAATATAAATTATATTATTTCACTGTGCGCACGAGGGAAATGGCGTAAGTCGAGTGAGCTTCTTATAGGAGCCTTTTTGAACCAAACTATGACGAAACTATATGACGCGTATATTTAATGGGACATCGGCTGTGTATATCAGTGACATTTGACCAGCCCTATTACGTACACAATATTGTGCCACGAGAGCTACCACAAAAAGAGAGAGATAAAGTAAAGTTAAGGACCTTTCAAAGGAATAATCCCGGGACGGAGACACGGGTGAATGCATATGACGGCGCGATTCAAAAATAAGATCTAAGTTCTGACTATCTGGTTTAATTTTTGAACAGCGGGAAAAACGTGGTCCATTACCAATGGTAGAATGTTCGCCTTGTATGTGCACATAGCTATCTCGTGCACTATGAAATAGTCATCGCCGGTGGGAGCAGTGATGCAAACACCGTAATGCGGAATACAAATTACAAACTTTAAACTGCGTATAAATTACTCAAAAATAATAAACCCTCGTGCGCCATCACGCAATAACTCTTAAATTATATTTCTCAATATTTCATTTACTATTAAATGGTTTAACTGTTGGGGAGAATAAGATAAACAATTGTCAAAAAAATGCTAGGTAATAAATAAGTCAGAGGTCGACTTTTACCATCTTCGTATTCCGACCGTTACATAAATTATACACTGGGCAACGAGAATAATATAAATTAAAACGAAAAAGACATTTAAAAAAAACACATTTTTAATATTATCTAAGTTTGCCTAAATATTATGATATAAAGTGAATTATGAAGAAATCGGAATTTTTAATACGTACTCAAACAGTCGCCAACATATTATATTATCATCATAACAATATAATATATTAATATTCATTTGATTTACACAATATTGTGTTTTTAAAGTCCATAAAATAACACAGTAATACAAGACGTGAGCGGGGGACGACGAGCCGCGTACTCGTTGTTCGATATTCGCGTTAATACGTTCTCACTCGGTACACTTTGAAAATAGCGTTTTTGATTATGGGCCATAACATCAACATTTGTTACCAGCAGATAACGATATAGTCGAATAAAGGATACGTTTATGATAAGTATATAATATATATTATCTGAGACGGGGTCGTGAGTAAAATGTTGGGCGCGCAAGACGCAATAATAATAATATAATCGCGGACGTAATGTCAAAACCGTAGATGAATGCACGACGGGCAACGTCGTCGTCTTACAGCCCCCAAAGATAAGGAATGAAAGGGTCCCTCGAACGTTTGCCACAAATTTGAGACGGCGCACTGTTATAACATTACCTCTAACCTCGTAAATAATAATAATATATTATATCAAAAAACCTTATCGTGTGCGTATCCGTTTTGATAATAGTTGCGTTGTACCAACACGTAGGTACTTACCCTATATACTACAGGTGCGCGAGTGTGTAAAATGTACAAATCATTTAAACGCGATAATGACGCGGCTAGCAAATACATTTTCCTTTTTTTTCATAATAATTTATTAGAATAATACGACCGGAATAATATAGTATAACATATCTATATGCATATACAAATTAATGTCTCTCTGTCTGTCTTTTATGCATTCCCAAACCGTTCAACCGATTGCGATTAAATTTTAGGACAGAGATAGATTAGACTACTGGGAAGAAGATAGACTAATATGTAAAAAGATGGAGGTCCGACCCCGAGAGGTGCTCACACAGGGATTTTGAGATTTACGATCGAAACATTTGCTTATAAATGGTTGCCATTGGTTAAAACTTACAGATTATATTAGTAATTTTTGTTTATGAACGGTCGCCATTACTGACTTGATTTTTGTCCTTTTTTTTTTTTTGACAATGTATCTAATTCTGATTTCAGTCACTTACGCACCTCGTGGGGTCCGCAGTCCGCAGGTGGATTGCCTACCTGATAATTGACTACTGCTCGCATATTATATTGTCCGCGATCCGATGCAGTGGAACGCCTACCCAGGTGGTTAAGGTGCGTGTAAATCACTTGATCTTAACCCAATATAATATGGGCATATGCGGCTCAGGCAACGCTGGGCGGAACAGCTAGCATATTATTACATCATATTATAAAAGCGAATATATGTCTGTTTGTTCTTTATGCATTCCTAAACCGCTGAACAGATTTTGACGAACTTCGGTACAGCGAGATGGACGGAATCTCGGAAAAAACGTAGGTTGACTTTTTGTCGCGAAAATAATTCTTGAAGTGGATGAAAATAATTTGTATAATGTCCTAACCGCCAATGTATCTTACAAGAGGCGCCATCTATCTATATAATATATTCAAATTAAATGCTGTTCGTTGGGAAGCGCATAATACATGAAAACGGACGGACCGATTGGGCTTATTTTTTATTAATAATTAATGTTCGTAATAGTCCGAATAGGGTTTTTACGGAAAGAAATATTGGAAACGTTTCCAAGAATATTTAAAAATTCTGGAAAAACTGAAAATTCTTTTTTCGGTGGCATTTGTGTATGATCTCTGTTTATTCATACGGTTGCCGTCTTTGGTTATAATATTATATTTTATTACCATTATGCGGTTAGTAGAAATAAGGATCGTACGTTTTTTTACAGAGAAATTTATAACAAAAAACCAATCTTTTTCACGGGCCACCGTCGCGATGATTTTCGTGTTTCTAAATTCTGACTCCACTTGCCGCTTGTTACGGACTTCGCGAGGCCATCAATCAATCGCAGGTGTATTGTCTACCTGATAATCCTATACTGATCGCATATATATTGTCCTCGATCCGAAGCAGTTGGATTTCCTGCCTATCTTGCTTATGGTTACATGTAAATTACTAGACGTGAATCTTAACTTAATGTTTTAGCTCAGACAACGCCGAACAGTCATATTATATTTTAAAACCACAGTAAAAAAAATGTAACCAATACATTTTCGTTTATCGACAACAGTTTAATTTTTCTTAAAAAACATAATACGCGGAATGTAAACATCGTTATAGGTAACAATATTATATATAACAACATTAAGTTACCTATAAACATGTACCGAATGAGTATGTTTAACAATACAGTAGATAGTAAAAAATATGTCAACTCCATTGTTACAATAGTAAGCACGATAGTTAAAACAATTATATAGTATTGATTTTAACGAGTGTTTAGTTAAGCTTTTAAGTTAAGAATTTGGTTAATGCAGTGACTTTTATTATTTTCACACAATAATCTCAGTGAGTTATTAATTGTCCTCTAATTCCTAACAAATATTACCATCAGTGATATGTTTAAACTGGGTATTGCGTAAAATACACAATACGATTAAACACCATTTATAATATTATGCTCTTGAGTTATCCACAATCTTTATTAATATTATTATATTATAATATTATTGATCCTATTTTTGCTGAACTATATTATAATATACAACGTAGCTGTAAATATTAATCTGTACGTATGTTTATAGATTAGTGTGTTTAGTTGTTTCGTCGCACTACCGCCGACAAAATTTAAGAATGTCATGTTACTGTCAACATTGTTTTTACAATTTTAAACGCAATATCTGTATTTGACAACGCAACGACCAAAAATATTATGATATCCGTTTTACCTTTTTTTATTAATAAAACATATGTTATACCGTCGAATTTATTCAAAAATGTACACCACAAAAGTGTTTTATTGTCGAAAAAGCATTGTAAAATTGAATGCATAATGCTTGAAGAAAGTGTAATTGGTTTTAGATATAAAGTAAAAATTATAAGCGAAAACATTATACAAAGGTAAGATTAGGTTATAGGTACTTATACCGGGTGATTTTTTTGTCAAAGAACACTCATTATTAAAAACTATTAATGTCTATGACAGTTTTTTTTTACATTATTTATATCGTTACAAAATAATATTTTTGAAAAAATTATATTTTGTAAGTACTTTTTATCGTTCTAATATTTTTTAAGCTATTACTTTTATTAATGGCAACATACATTTTTAATTCCTCATTACAAAGCAGAATATTTTTTTGGGGCAGGTATTTTGATTCCTAAAAATGGAATTTTTAACGAGTACCTTAACAGTAATAATATCATTTAAAGTTTTGATGTTTAAAGTTTTGAGCGGAATGGAGGGGACACCCGCAACATGTTGGTTCACTTCTGCTTTCATCAACACATTAAATCCATTTAACTAATTAACTACTCGTCCACGATTTGAATTTATATATTGAATAATTCAAATAATATTCTTCTACTCCAGAAGTTCAGATTATGAATTTAAAAATGTGCTGTCTTTGGAAAAAGTAATACCTCGAAAAAAATTATAACGATAACAAAAACGTAGTTAAAACTACAATTTTTTCAAAAACGTTTTTGCGTGATGGTTTTAATAATAAAAAAAATTAATTGTTTTTAGAAATAACGAGTGTTTCACGTTAAACGAATCTCCTGGTACATTCAATATATAATATTATTAGTCAGTAAATAGTTCTGGAACCAGCATATAAAGTTTACACGACACGACAATATACTAAGTCTTATAAAATAGCTACGATATCATATTATCAAACATTTTATATACTTAATTTTTTTAATTTTGTATTCGGACCATAATACTTATTTAATTAATGTGACATTCGTCTGTGGACTAAACAATAATTGGTTTTTCTGCGACGTTAAACTTTAAGTAGTTACCACCAACCATGCGTAGTTATGTACCATACTAACACTCTTATTATGACGTCTACGTCAAGACAAACGAAACAAAACATTTGTTATCATTAGATTACCTATAACATGGTTTACGAGTGTTATATTAATAACTGTTATATACCATTTTGTCTGTGTGTATTTAAGTAACTCTTTAAAAATATTGTAGTTCAGCTTTCCGACATTTAGTTTAAACAAATATCGGAAACGATCAAAACTGCAGATTCGATAACCTAAGTAATAATTACAAAATGTTTTAAATAGTCTTTGGACAGCTTTGTAGAATAATAGGACGGCGTACCCGCACATCGTGTTGTCGCCGTCTTCGTGATAGCATAACTGCATAGGCAATTTCGAGTTCCGAAGATGACATTTTACAATTTTTCTCAATTTTATATTTTCGTACAGTATTATTTTATCAACTCCGAAAGTAATAATAATATAATTCATGGCTCCATGTAAGTCTCATTGATATTTTAGTATTGGAGCAAGTTATGATTATTTTATAATATCCAATGTTATTCGTTCGTAAGACGGAGACGACACAAGTGGGAACGACGTCTTATTAATATTTATTATTACGAATATTCACTTTACTATATTACTTCAGGTAACTTTTTAATCAATCAAAAATTCTACGAATCTTAGCCAACACTTTATATTTTGTATCAACGATATTATTATTTAAATGATTAGTTTTTTATTTTATAAATATTTGCATTTATCCGCCCAGTTTTCTGAATATTATAACGTGCACTGTAAATAGTTTTTCGTGTTTAAGATAATCTAGCTGTTTGTTTTCAAAACAATTAGTCACCTATCTACTATTAGTTTTAGAGGGTTTCTTTGAACACGATTAATTAAATATTTTGAATAACAATACTATTACGGATGTATTCCGCCGAATGGAATCTCACGCAATATTATTATGTTTGGATAGTAGAAAACAAATGGCGTTTTAAATGTTTCGAACGTGAACGAATTGATTACACATTAGGCTAAAGTAGATGTTCGCAAAGCCATTATTTTTCAAAACACCCCAAGACAACATTCGGATTAATGGACTAGAATTTAAAGGGGTACACACTTTACATTATTTATTTTCGTATAATATTTACATGTACCTATTTTTATAGGGATTTACATTCCAAGGGTGTAGCTAAATCACCGGGCCGAAGTGTAGTAGAACCTATACACCCACTGCTGCTGCTGCTGTGTTATGCGCAGCCCGGCAGAGAAGACAAACGACCTATCCGACCTCGGACCCCACGGCGTGACGCGCGTACGGTTGATTAAAAGCGTTCGGATGCCGAAATCGTAATACACTCTTTTTGTTTTTATTTTTTTTTCGAAATTTATATTTTTACAAATAATAATTGTTCATTAATAACTTATAAACCCTGCGAAAACGAAAATCCTGGAGGGTGTTCATTAACAGGTCCGCGAGTGATGGCGTGTGTCTGTGACTTTATCTTCGCCCGAGGTTATTCGGCAAACTCTCGTTCCATCATCCGACGTTTAAAACGTAATTAATTTTAAGGGTTGACACGTAATCGCGGCAAAGGGAGAGAGCACTGACGACGAGACGGGGCGGTCTGGGCGGTCCGGAGCTGAAGGTACCGGCGGCACACAGTGTCGCAGTGGCACGCAATGATTTAATACTTTGCAGGATCCGAATGCGGTGGAAATGGGGAAAACTCGGCGGATATTATATTATATTATTATTATATGACCCGCCCAAAAACCGCCATCGATGGAATCCGTAGAACGGGCCGAACAATGGGGACGGAAGGTCGTCGTCACTAGTCTATTTGCCGCCGACTGTTTAGGCGTTTTGGTTTGTGTTTGGACTCCTTCGCCGCCCTCGCGTCCGTCGTCCGGACAAAGGTGATACCTCGGTAGCAAACCACAATGGGACTCGGTTGTGCGTCCGTCAAAGCGAATTTTATCTGTGCCGCGCGGCTTGCGGTAGATATGGTTTTGGTTTTTACTTTTTAAAAGCCCGTTTCGTCGCAAAGGATTTAGGGTCAATATTTTTTTGTTTGAAATAAAAAAAAAAACAGAAACCTTTCGGTTGTTTTTTAACCAACCTTATCGGGCCAATTAAAAATAATTTATTAGGACACCGGCGGAGAGGGAAACACGAGGGATATGTGCACTTAAGCCTTGTACACGGTTTTATCTAACGACGCGACAGTGAATTTTTTTTAATTAAAATAACTTTATCATTATTCTTTCAAAATAACGAAAATGGATATATTATCTTAACGTGGCGTTGCACCTTTAAAATTAATAACACAAGATTTGAAATTGAACCTATATTATCCTGGCGAGTATAATGCAATAAGGAATTTAATTGTTTAATAATTTAATACGAAATTAATTGCAACGATTATTTAATTATTTTCAGTGACACAATATGAGTTCATAATGGACTTTAAAATGAAGTTACTATGTAATAATTGATTATTATCTCATTAAATATTGAAGTCTTTAGAATTGTAAGACTTAAAGTTCAAAGACAAAATGGAATTATTGTAAAATATTATTGCTTAGTTTGTGTATTTATTTTTTCACCAATCACCATGACTCATTTGAACTTTATACTAGAAGTATAATTTATTATGATAATAAACTTGGACGATAAAATATACCTATGACATTTAATAAATGTCTCAAATTAAAAAATAATTGAAAGTTATAAAATTATAACGTGCGTTTTCACACTAAACATAACACGTCAATGACTATGTAATTTTATATTATTTATTAACTGAACTAATCAGAGTGATCCTATTAAAAACATAATTTAGAGAAATCTTAAGTAATGATGAATATTAATAATATTTTTTTTAGATTCTGAGTGGAACGATGAATGTATTGATTATACAATCATGTGGTTTTTTTAGTATTTTTTTTTTGTGTGTCTGTTTACAACTTCAGTTTTCAAAATAAAATTTCGATTTTCAACTTTAGTAACTTCTTTGGTGTGAATGCGAATCAAATTGGTGCATTTGAGAGGTTAAAATTTAAAATGCACAGTAATTATCAAAAGCTTAAGAAAAATAAAAATTAAATTAAAGAAAAACAGGAATTGTTACGCAAACAGTTTTAAACAAAATCGATTAAGTTGTTTTGGTGTAATTCAAAAAATAATAACCGTTGATACGTACATGATTTTTTTACCAACTGTTTATTCTATCATTTTTATAAAAAAAAACATTTTCAAAATATATTTGACTCTTTTTGAGCTATTATTAGCTAATTTTGAGAAATTGTCGACTATTATTAGGTTTATTTATTGTCAGTAATAAAATGTTTGCTAGTACATTTAATTCAAGGTTCCTTATAAGTTTTTTTAAATAGCAATAGAAAAATATTTAAGATATATAAGCACTATTTTTTTTTAATATTATAAGTACCTATTTACAGTTTACAATAATTTGACAAAAATCATCAAAATCACGAAAATATGAAAATTATTTTGGATTTAAAAATGTATTAAATGTTCAATTTCTATATTTATTTGATCGTAAATTTAAAACAATGTTTCTCATAAGTATTTCATACTGTAACCGACAAATTTAAAAGATAAACTGTAATATTGATAATAAACTAAATCACTTTAATAGCGATAATATCATAAAACATTTCAAGTAATATAAGCTGATAGACAGTATTTTAACTGTTGTATCAATATTATAACATTTTTTCCAAAAAATGTGCTTTTAGGTATGTACTTAATTTTTTTAAGGGTTTGAAAAAATTGTCACTCTTTTAGATGTTGGGCAAATCTTTAACTTTAAATTCGGTTTCTAGACGTCTTGAACACACGATAATAATTATTCATACCATTTAAATATAATATGATAATAGCCAATAATAGTCATAACAGATATCACAATTATTGCTCTTTTTTTTGTTTTAATTCGTCGGAGGTCGTTGTCTTGGTGGTAGATTGGTGTTGAGTTTATGATGAAAATATAAATAATGGGTTTTATAAAGTTTGTTTTAATCTCGGCGTCAAAGTTCTTTACGAGGATTATTATATAATCTATGAATTAACATTTTATCAAAATATATGTGAATAAATATATGTGATTAAAGGAAATGTTCATATTAATAAACGTAATGTTACGCGTGGGCTGCAAAAGTAATAATAAACCTATAACAGTGAATTCACAAAACATTCATTTAAAATTGTTAATGTTCAAACCATTACGATTATTTTATTATATTAATAAACCATTTATTTTAATTTCTGTTTTGGTATGAGATTAGAAAATATATCATAAATACAACATTTAATTTTACCTTATACCGTTTTATAATATATTATTTCTAAGAGATATTTGTATTTGTTACTTATTTCTAGTTATATACATGGAACTAGAAGATTCAAACGTAAAATACAAGGTAAATATTTTATTTTTTGCTATCCCCAACTTTATTTCGAAAAAGCTGTTGGATGAGATACAGCACAATTGTATGGACCACTGTAGAAATAGGTGATTCACTTGAATAACATTTCAACAACAATGATGAATCATCTCGGGAAACGATTTTGAAAAAAAAAATATATGTTTGCTGTATTGTTAATCGAATAAATAGTGACGTTATTACGTTCAAAAGAGTAACTTTAAATAATAAATGCACCATCATTCTAATTCTAAAGTTTAAAAATATTTACACAAACTCAAAATAAATGCTATAAACATTATGATACATATTAGTTTAATATAAATACAATTGATTCGTTTATTATACCTACCGTTGTAATTTGTAAAACTAGCGTATGCCATGGTTTCTCGACCATTTAACACCAAAATATGTAATAAAAAAACATTCATTACTAACTTTTAAATAATTACAGTGTTTACAAGTTTTTACTTTCAGACTATTAAAATAAATTCGCCAACTTTGTGGATTATTTATTTGAAAACAAAAAATATCAAAAGTGTTGCAGAATCCGGTTGTCGGACACTTCAACATGTGCCTCTCTTTATAACACCGCACGTAGTTGTGTATTGTTATACGAAATTTCATAGTCATAATAAATCATCGCGTAGTTTTAGGTGTCATCTTGAATATTTCTTTCTATTTTAAAAGGGACTTTGTGAAAATATCGTACCGACCGCAATCCCTTAGCTTTAAAATATTTCCACATGCAATGTATAGTTTTATTTTTGTGAAAAATGTTCAACAAACTATATATGCACAAAAATCACTATAATTTAAAAATATAATATATATTATAGATCGATTGAAATTCAATATTATAATTAGCAAAAACTAAAAGTATGTTTTGAAGAAATCAAATCAATTAAGCAGACGAGGTTTCATCGAGTAAAAAATATTGTTCTCTAGTTTTGATCAAAATCTCATTTTAAAAATACGATATTATACCTATCATTGTTTTCAAAGATTTATCTTAACGTAATACTAAAAATGTCAACAACCCTCGGTGGCCATTACAACTCATCATTGTGGGTGTTTAATAGTTATCGTTATCAGTCGTCAACAAGTATGTTTATATTATAAATTATAATACATTTAAAGATATAAGTAGGTAGGTATATCTAATATTAAACGATTTATAATTACCTCAGAATAATTAATATAATATACACATTTTTCTCAATCGACTTTCAACAACGTATAGTAAATTTATGCAATAAATTAAAAACCGTATAACCTTATTTAACCAACATCGTGTGAATGGAGTTCCAAATATTATAATACATATTTTTATATTAGCACTGTTGACCTTCACACTTCATATAATATTATGTGAGATTTCATTCGATACACGTTTCGTTAATCAATCAGCTGATGTATTGAAAACTTGTTTAATTATTTTTGGGTATTTCTCGTCTATCTATTGAACTAATCAAAAACAAAATGAGTGAAAAATTGAATCTTATCATTTTTAGTGGGTATATTTAAAAATTTTTTTGTATGTTTTACAAATAATACAAATTAAAATAAAACAGCAATACACTCTATGACATTCTTTCAAAAATATTAAAATCTCATATAAATAAACATGGTGTATTCATCCAATGGTATGCAGTCTGCAAATTGATGTCGAACTATCGTAGGATAAAACTATTTAACAATATTGTTATTTAATTTAATATACTAAGACTAATGATTTACCCATATGAAAAAGTTGATTTTCACAACGTCATACTATATTAGTACCTTTCTAATCATATTTCAAGGATTAAAATATAAGTTTGAACATTTAAACCAGACAATGCAATGGTTTTCAAACAATTGGCACCAATAAAGAAGTACCTATAAGTAATGAAGACGTATATGTATAATAAAAAAACAATATTGTTCAAAACATTTGCAATTTATTTGCTCATACAGGAGGTTTATTAAAGAAACAAATATGACATATTTACACGTCCAAATGACCAATTCACATTTATATTTCGATTTAAACAACACGATTATTGTCAATTTACATTGAACACGAGTCGTCATCGTCGTCCTAACTATAAGACGAGTCTATTGATTATTGTCATATAACATTGATATTTCCGTTTCCCGAGTACATTCTCGCATCAAACACAAATCACAGTCCTTATCGGCATATATTATTTCACGTACGGTACGGAAAAAAAACTACCTCCAGTATCAGCATTTTGAAATGAATTGCCGATAAGGGCTGAACGAGGAGGGAAACAATGATAAAGGCCGGGCAATAAACACGAAAAAACACAAAAAAGTTGCATAAATATATTATTACTATTGTGATAAAAAGTTACAAACCATCAAACTTCATATTGTCGTGGTATAAAAAAACACGAAGTCGACACAATAACTCAGAATATTATGTATTAGAACTATTAATTTTATTTATTTGTTCTCAATTTTTACGAATCAAATTGCACACGACTATTCGAACAATTATTTAATTGAATAATATAATATTATACAACTTCTCCGATAAATCATCAATCGGTTAGGTGACTATTAATACTGTACTTTCTGTTATGAATAACTCTGTTCACCGCGGTGGTGGCGTTACAAACTGTAACAATTATTGCGTGAATTTCCTACGCAAATGTTATATAACTATAATATTATACGCCTCGGCGAAAACGGACCTTTCGAGGACTATCTGCAAGACGGACATATTTTATCTCGGCTGGCCAGAAATAATAATTATAGACAACCCATCGGAACCGACTGCTACAACATAGCACTACAACACTGACCGCCGGCGATATTATCGGGACGACATTGTCACATGATTATTACACGCCTCGAATGCGAACGGCCAGCAGAAAAAGCGATGCTCCGCGGTCAGAAACTGGTAGGTGACTGCAGGTGAGCAGTGTTGAGACTTATCTAGATAAATATATTTAGTTACCTTTTATCTCGTCTAGATAAATAGTTTTAAGTTATCTAACTAATTTTTTGAGATAAAGAATTCGATTATCTATATAAAATCGACTTTATAAAATATGATCGTATTTCAATATTATAAGTTCATATTATTATTTATATTAGTACATAAATTATAATAATAATATTTAACATCGAATAAAGTGTTATTTGATTCATTATTATGGCATAATATCATTGTGTTCCAATTACATCTATTCTTATATAGAATTAATAATATAATTAACAACACTAAATTTAACTATTTTTTTTTTTTTAATAAATAAATTGGATTTTTCCGTGGCTTATTTTTCCCGAGGTTTTTTCCGTGGATTTTTTTACCATGACTTTTTATTCCGTGGGTTTTTTCTTGGCTTTTTTCCGTGGCTATTTTTTCCTACATTCGTTTTTAACGGTTTGTATGTTCAATAACAATTTTACAGACCACACAGACTTCCCAATTAAGACAATTGAAAATACATTAAATTGTAAGCTATTTGTCAAATATAAATTGTATTTGGCAATGTTACTTTAGGAACCACTTATAAATATTATAGCCGTAGGTGAAACAGGAATTGCGTCCCGTAAGCAATTCGTTCAAAAAGGTACGTTTACTTACGTACGTGTCCCCAATCCCTCGACAAGAAGTTCGTGTGCCCTCGAACATTGAAGTACATATTCAGATTAATTCAACGCATCATAATGGCAGCTAACAAAATTGCTTTTCGTACTATTTCTCCGAATTTTCATTCTCTTTCTCTCTCGTTCTATTTTACCGAAAGAAGAATAAAAGCTCTCTCACGAGGTATCTCAAATTTCTATTCTGAAAGTAAATAGTTATGGCGGAATTAGAGTCACGGGGCAACAAAACTGCACGAGTGTCCCAATATTTGCCAAAAAAAGGGAGAAAATCGGCAATATATTTGTTTCGTTCTAATTATATTCGGAGGGCAGGGTGACGCAGAACACAGCGCGTCGTTACAATCAATATGCGTTAAACTATACAACTCACAGGCCATAACTAGCTTAATTATAATTTATTTATTATATACATATACACCAAATGTACATAGGTTTCAAATTGCAATCTATTTTAAATTACGGGTTCCTCACATATTTTGGTAATAATTGTTAATCTTAAATTAATTTGAATTTTGATATTCATTTTATTATTTATATTAGTACAGAATTATCTAAATTAATTTGAATTTTGATATTAATTTTATTATTTATATTAATACAGAATTATTTAAATGATATTCTACTTAATTACTTCAGAAAATATATTTTTAGTATTAAAAAATTAAAACTTATCCACTAAACAATTAAATTAAACAACATTTTTTTTTTTTACTACGCAAAAATTTGTTTGAAAACAATGACGCAAAGCTATTCTGTGTACTCGTGTATTTTGTTGTTTCTTAAGATATCATTGGTTACAAAAATGTTGAAACTTATACGTGAGGTGAACGGTTGATATTTTATACGAAAGCAATTTATAACGATTTACAACGATGTCGTATAAAGCCTTCTAAATAGATCTCCGTACAATGGTCCAAAATTGTCACTGAATTTATGAGGGTGGAAAACGCTTTATGGACTTCTAAAATGTTCTTATTCGACAAAATGTGCACCGTCACTTGTTATTCGCTAACTATTACACTGGTCATAGTAAGAATGATAAAATACAACTAGATATAACACGAGTCGCACGACTTACAGCCAGCAAATAAAGTTGATAAAAGTTATGATGAAGGATTAAATTGTTAGTTTAAATTTTTTTTTTTTATTATGAAAAATGTATTAAAAATGAACTAAATATTTTTAACGAGTTTCCTCGCACCGTTAATGGAAACTCAGAAATAGTATATATATTATATTATTATAAATAGTAGGTATACTCGTATAATTTATATGATATTTTATATGGAAAAAAAATGTAATTTTTTCTGAATTCGCGCTATGAATAAAAAATATGCATTTATATGCTAATCATAATTCACAATAAAAATATACAATTGTGATCTAGGTGTCTCCAAAATATACCGTCTGATAGACTGCCTGCGAAAACGTATTTATATAATTTGTTCTCGAACGACTTTAATTAATTTTGTACCCTCTTCAATTGTCGTTTTCGGTTTCTCTACATTTTCCCTGGCGATTTCGACGAAGACGTACGTGTACGAAACGGAAATTTGTTTGTCAACCTCAAGACACACGAATGATGTATGCTTTGTGGCTGAATCTTTGATCTATATTCGTCCACGTGTTTCGAGGGTAATAGTTTGTACTTTATGCACCGTAAACATCACTTGCACGTTGCCGACCGATTCCCGAGTAAAAGTTTAAAATTAAAACGTATTTAGTCGGAAATCGAATAACGCTGTATTAAAACATGTATCCTGTGTCTGCTGCGCAGTGTAGGATAATTGATTTTTATAGTTGTCGGTTATGTCACCGAATCCGTAAGTGTAACATATTATTATGATATTAATGACAAAACTACGAGAACGAAGACGAAATATAAGAAAACATAAGAAATATCTTATAATAATATGTAATAAAATATAATTCGCTAGGTACCTATTGTACTGCTAATCGAAACTTCGCTTCGCCGATATACAGCAATCGTTATTACGCTGTATTTTAAAACGGTTGTAGAAAACATGAGTCGTCGACGTGTGCTGCAAAATGATATAAAAAAATTTCACACCTATAGAGTTGTAGGTATAATAAGTGCTGTGCCGCGTATCGTTTTTACAGCCTGCCATCTATTACGTTCGTCGAACGGACGAGTAAATTTATTCGACCGCGGAGTAAATTAGACGAATTATTATTTATTATTTATAATAATTACTATCAAATCTCATCATCGCGAACACTGTGTGATCAATAAAGTCTCGTCTATATAGATCCGGTTGTACGGTTCGCCAGATTTCAAATGTCGCATTTCAAAGGAACACGCGGCATTTGCGCGCGCCCCCTTCACTATTGTAACGTTCATATAATATATAATAATGCGAATTGATTTCCCAGCAATCCATTTTCACCGTTACCCCTTTGCACTTCCGGTCGCCTTCTCGTTATTAACGCGTACGTTTCTTCTCCCTTGTACACAATAATATAATAGAGTTTCTCTCTTAGAGAGTGCCACCTGCCCACAGTTGTAGGTATAGGCAGGTAACAATAAACGGTCGAAAACCCGTAAAATCCATTTTCATTATGCTCAATATGATCCATTTCTAATAACAGGTGCTTACTTATACCCACTACTGAATACTGATATTATATTTAATGGCCACAGTCGACGCTCTTTCGACCGAATCGTCAATGATTATTGACGATTGCATGACTAAAAACGCCATGTCATTATGGTTCGACTGAAACATATTATATTCGAAAAATATTGCTCTTACGTCTCACCGAAAACTGCATAACAATAACTTTTTATTAGATCTAGCTTTGCTCATTTTACTGTTTCGATTCGTTGACGTTGTATTGTATTGAAATATTTCAAATTTTAATTAATTCTACCTATTCGATAGATTTTATTTTATTTATGAAAACAGACGTTTATAATCAATGGTTTTATAAAATAAAATTTTCAAACTTTCATTTAGTTTAGTTAGTACGAAAATTGCTGTCAAACTGTTGCACAGAATTCTTTAATAAAAAACTTTTTGAAAACTTTTGATTCTAGTTAGACCCG
Organism: Neotoxoptera formosana; assembly: GCA_022818045.1. Taxonomy (NCBI): domain Eukaryota; kingdom Metazoa; phylum Arthropoda; class Insecta; order Hemiptera; family Aphididae; genus Neotoxoptera; species Neotoxoptera formosana. Next base: position 50,147,702 of record CM040633.1, read on the forward strand.
ACGACATCTTAGAACTTTAACTTTTAATATTCAAAAAATGCGATCATAAAACATTTTGAAATTAAAATGTTTCAACATATGTTTCATATAATATTTTAACTATTAAAATAGACACATTCTGTTAATATATGGATATAATATTATAGATAGTATAGCTGTTTTTGTCCTTTTTTGTTGTATAATATTATATTTTAAATTAAATTTATGTCATTAATGGAATTATATTTATGACTTTAAAATAAAAAATAATAATCAGACCCTATAATAATAATACGGCTTAGATTGAACGATTCATTTTACAATAATAAAAAAATAATACAATGTGTATAGTTCAATTAAGCTTAATATTTCGAGGATTATTTTGAAACGCCCTGATCATGCTTCTCTAGATATACCTCAGTTTATTCATTTAATTAATAACATTACAATAGAAAAAAAAGTATATATATAAGAGTTTCATAAATGACTCTATTGGTAAAACCTTACTATTGAAAATGGTTTTTCTTTCTTTAACGTGGAATGAATAACAATGAAACCAAAAAAAAAAATCACTAGTTTTTTACGTTGTCATACTTATTTGTGTTACCGAATCCATAACTTCTGTACAAAATCTATCGATTTTAATAGTGATGAGTGATAGATCAAATATAAAATATTGACGTTTAATTTTTCCAGTCGTATTCTATTATAACTTTCTTTTTTTAAACTCGTTTTATTTCGTTTGATGACTGTTGATCATGAACTTATTGTACATTAGAGCATTATGCACTAGCAATTAGAAATTATTGAAAAATATTTAGTTATATTAAATAGTTTATTTTTTTTCTCCACAAAATATGGAAAGCGATTAGAACAACAATAGAGTCGAATACAAACATTTCAACGGGTTGGTAGATAATTTCACAATTCTTGGATTTAAAAAAAAAAAATACACAAAATATAAAATACAGGCAACCCGCAGCTATTCGTGTCGAAGTGATATTAAACAGTGTGATGCATCATATAACGGGACTCGAAAAACCATCATTCAATAATTGTCTGTAGATTATATTATTTGCGAGTATTCTCGAGTTCGTCTTCAACCTACATGGGCAATCGAAGTTTTAATATGTACATTGCGTATAAAGGTACCCGGCTATGCCATCACGTCGTATGGTGCGCACGCCAACGTCTATTTTTTTTTCTCCTTTCAATTCCCGTCCCTCCTCCGCTCGCAGTCGGTCGATGGATGGAAAATACACGATATCATACCGGCAGGCGGGAGAGAAAATCTTCGCCGCCGCCGGATCTATTTCGAGCCTCTCGGAGAGTTAAACGATACCGCCGCGGAGACTACCTACCTAACGCGGGGGGGGGGGTACGTATAAGCGGATAACAGATTTGGGTGCTGCCTGCACGTGCCGAAATTCAAAATGCATTAGAGACGAGACCAAGGCCATTTTTAACGCCCCCCCCCTCTGCCCGCAGTGACGGCGGGGCCCCGCAGACGTTAAAAACGCAGTACCTATATAGTCCGCGGACGTCTTATCTGCTCGACGATATCGCGAGTACCGGGGTTTTCTATCCGTTTCTATCGGTTCGCCCAAGTACCCTGTAGATTAGATAATATACGTCGTCGCCGTATGCCAATGTCGACGGATTGGTAGTATCATCGCGAGCGTTACGAGCCCGTGAAAATCGTCAGACGGCGCTCGTGTGTGATTTTAACCCCGCGCGAGCTATAACGTCGTCGAGCCACGACTAACCGCTTTAAAGTGGTTTTTTTTTTTTTTTTTGTTTATCGGTTAACGTTTTGATTTTGCACATATTTTATTGGCAGGCGCACTTCCCTGCTCCGGAACATTAGGAAAATACATGATATTATTTACTAAAAATCTATTTCACCGCCATATTTGTTTCTAATGAATAATACGTTTATTTGATTATACGTAAACAATATTTTTAACGGAATTATACTTACAAAGAAATAATACGATTCTCGGAGGTCAGCATAATATATATTATCCAAATAATATAACGGTTTGTTTTGGCGTTATGCGGTATGTACTGCGTGTTAGGTAATGTATAAAAAAATTGATAATTATAACAATATTATCGTCACAAGTTATACTGAATAAAGCAGCTCGAATCAGCAAAGAATGAAATAATATTAGATTAATAGCAGAAAGACATATTATTATTATTGTTAGAAGACGTGTTATATTGGGAAATCGTACAATAATTATTATTAATTTATTCAGACTCCAAGCGATAGCGATTTTCAATTTCCTCGAAGATGGTGGTTAAAGCAGATCACGGTCTATATAGCGACTACAAGTCCCGCAATAGCTGCTGTATAGTGTTTAAAATATGCACCGTGAATCTTCTGCGAAACGATATTGTATTTGTATCATTCGATTAGAAGTATAATTATATAGGTTTAGCACACCGACGACTTCGTTGCGACCAAGTCAAAAGACACAACACCAATAATTATTATGTATGATATTTTAATTTTAAATCCAGCACGAAGAGCATTAATAAAACTACAAAACGTACATCTATGATAGACCGAAAAAATATGTTTCAGTAATGCTTTGAAGCTTTTAATAATATTGGGTTTTATTAAGACTGCGGAATATTTTTTAATATATAATATTAAAATATTATGTACACTGAAAATATGGTTTTAAAATGAACTGTATGTATAATTTATTTACGATTATAATTAGCGTGCATTATGTTTTACATATTTTAGATTTACGTCATCTAATCCTTCCATTTTTTTTTTTTTTTGAAGCACTAGAAAATTATTTTGACTTTTAAAAATGGTCTGAGTGTTCCGTAACGATATTCAATTTTACATGGATTTTACTATTGTAAATATTTTATAATTGTCATTTAAAATTACCTAATAATATTATACGATTGAATTGCATAACTTTAAAATCATAATGCAAATTATGCACGTGGTAATCATATTACTCTTATGAATTAATTTCTGCTCGAAGTTACTTTAAACATGATTTCGTACGATTCTACTAGAAATATTTCAAATGTTTTCATCTCTTAAATTATTATTTTTTTCGAGACAAAAACAGTTGTGTTTTAACTTTAGTTTTACTAGGATATCACATTTTTATTAAAAGCAAAAAATTCGCATTTTAATATACATACTATTAATATAATATGTAGTGCAGAGCATGCAAATATTTTAAAACCATTTTATTTAGAATACTTTTTACCAAAACCATTTTATATCCTCAAAAACATATACAGCTTTTTAATGATCAAAAGAGGATTTCCCTTTTGTGTGATATCTTTTATGTTACACAATATCCTCTATCGTGTTTCGATAAACTAAGATATTAAGTATATGAGAAAATCATAAATATATTTATTAATACAAATAGAATATAATATTAAGTTTCGAAACAAATATATGGGCCGATATAAGTTTACAAATCAATGAAATAACTTTGAGTTTCATTACGGCTTAGCCAGTATAATATATATAAATAAATATATACAAAATCGTTGAAATGTGTTTATAAGTGTCATATATTTTGTATGACCTAATTTATTAAAATTTAAAACGCTTGATATTGACCCAAATGTAGTTTATATACTCAGTATATAAAAAGTATTTGAAAGTATATTATATGGAATAAAAAACTTTATAAGCTTGGTATGCCGTATTAAACATGATTTTCTCGTCAAAAATTCATAAAATAAGAAGTATAATAAATTTCAATTTAACTTAGCGCATGATCAATATTTTTTTTGACTAAGGCTAATATAGACTAAAAAATAAGTCTTTCGATGATTTATACGTTCAGTTGACAAAACCATCTAATACATTTTCCCCCTAGACTTCATAAATATAAATAAAATTGTATTAAGACCGATGTTTGTATACATGGCCAAACTAACTTATATTTGAAAATAAATTATGACAGTATTATTATTATTTTTTTTTTATTAATCAAAAAGAAAAATTTTGAAAAATTGACTAATTTTATAAAAGTTATTTCTTAGAACATAAAAATTAATAAAGATTAACTTTCTACTTTTTTTTATTCTAGTATTAAAAACCTATGATAAACTTTGAATTAAATCGCAAACTTTTTGCAAAATATAAAAACGTTTTTCAAAATGTATAGGAAAAAAAGTCTAAAATTTTAAACGTCAATAAATAGCTCAAAAAGAACCAACATATTATTTTTAAAATCATACCATGTCTATAAAATGATAATATTATATTTTTTAGAGTGTCTACGTTTATTAGGGAAAACGTTAAAAAATAACACGCTTCTGGCCTGTAATAAAAACAGCTGATCCGTTGTCCACAGTTGTTTTTTTCAAAAATTCTGTTTTAACAACGAATACAATTTTAAATATACATCACTTGTATTCTAATAACCGTACGAGTAACATATACCTTGAGAATAATTTATTAATTTTGTAATTAAATCATTTCTAAAAAACTGTAGTATAATGCATACTATAAAAGTTCAGTCAGTGGCGAATGAAAACAACCTTCCATCGGTTGACTTAAGGGCGAAGCAAATTTTTGTGTACCCTCGCCGATCCAGAATAGATGTAAGTTGTACTAGTTAACTTATTTGTGAATAGTTTATGACGTGTGTGTCAGATATAATAATAATATACAATTTTAAGACTTAATTTCGCGATTTAAATTATTATTGCAGGACGACATGACGACATCCTCTAAAATGTTGGTGGAATTGATACGATTAGCCGCGACCTTTGCAGTTTTAATTGAGATATTACTAGTAAATTTACTAGTATTATTACTAGCACTGTTTCAACCGACTACAGAGTCAGACGTCGTACTTTGTGTGCCCGTGGCAGCGGCTGATGTGGAAGCCGTATCAATAGAGGCTGAGCTCGTCCCTGTTGTGAAGGCCCGAGAGGAGACTGTTCCATTGGTGGTGGAGAGCGGGTCTGGAGAGACAGCCATATCCGGAGAACCGGTGAAGTGGGAACAGTCCGGCGAACTCTTGGCGGCAGGCAGCGAGCGTGTTCGGGTGGCGGAGGCGGCGGCGGAGCTAGAGACTGTTCCGGCTGGGGTGGATAGCGGGTCTGCAGAGACAGCCGTATCCGGAGAACCGGTGAAGTCGGAACAGACCGGTGAGCACGTCGCGACAGAACCACCGGCAAGAGAATCGTCGACAAAGGTCAATGAGCCCATTATGCGGCCGAGGAGGGCGTCCGAGAGGAACCATGCTGCGTACAAGGCTGCAGCCAACCGATTTATGGCTGCGCACGCCGCACCCAAAGTAAACAACGTAAAAAGACGACCGGAAATCGTGTCGGACGGCTGTGGGTACGTCTCCGCCGTCACCTATTTCTATACCGGTGGAAGGACGACAGAGGCGGACGAGGCATATGAGTTTTTCGTGCCGGAACGCCACTGTGGATATCTAAGAAATTTGAAAGCTGACGAACTCCTTACATTTTGCGAATGTTACTCCATCAGCCAGGGGAGGCTGACTGTTCAAATAGGTGCAAAACTACTTATACGGGGCACCGGAAACGCGTTTAATAAAGGCAAAAAACTAATAGAGACTGCGTTGAAAATCGCGTAGTAATAACACGATTTTCGATGCGGTACTCTATCTGTTTGTTTAATAATAATTTTTCTTCGTACTAGTTTATAAGTTTATAAGTCAATATTCAATTAAAAATCAATGTATGGTTCGATTTAAATTATAATAAAACTACCCTATATTATGATTCTACGGAGTATTTTGTACATTGTGTTTGATAGTCATCGCTCATGACTTTTAAACGACTACACCGTTTTTATTAAACGTATACAATTGTTTGATATCTGTACGAGTTACGGGTAGAGTTTGGATTTTATGTTCTTACATAATATTTTTTTCGAGTGTATGCAGTTTAACGGGAGTAAAATATCATAATATTTGACAATTATACAACCAAATAGCGGCAGATCGTTTTTTTTGTACGTGTACAGTAATATCAGAATGTATTGGTTTGACTTTGCATTCGACATTTTTATGTAAATAAATAGAAAAATATAATAACCCGTATTGTAAGAGTTGAGTTTACGACGGAATGTCTTGATAATTCATGGACGCCGCGTAAGAAAGAATATTTCGACTTGTGGTTTTTTAGAAAATTCTTTAAACGAATAAAATAATTATTTCGTATTATATGAGAGGAATGGGCTATTTTTATATATTATAACATTGAGTATTTATTTTGATAAATCCAACACTATAGGCATCAGCTGTAGGCACTTATTGTGAAACTGAATGAATTTACAACTGGTTAGGAGTAACGCTGACGGTCTATTCTCCGAGCAATATTTTTCAAACACAATTTGTATCCGTATTGAAAAAAAAATTCTATCCGCAGGTATCTACGAATCGACGTAGGGGTTATCAATGTAATCGTTATTTGGAATAACTTTCAAAAATCAGCTTGAACTGTCAATAATTTAAAAACATTTTTTTTTTAGCATATTAAAACAGTATGTTGTTTTTGTTAGTCTTAACTTATAATATTATAAAAATTTTAAATTTCAGACGTGTCAGTATTATGAATATTTGCTAAATTATTCAAGTATCTTGTTCAGCGGATAGCACGTTAAACATACAGCCATTTGTTTATAAATCGCGAAAAATAGCACAGTAAAAATGTTATGTCTAAGTTCGAAATTATTATAGCCATTATTGATTGAAAAAAATCATACATTTCCTACGATATTAATGTAATCGTAATTTGTAACCTATACAGGGAAATATAAAAAGAACATTTTCATCTAAGCTACAGTGGATAATATTCCAAATTTCTTTGATTAATTTTTTTTTTTTAATAATAAAAAAACTTTTGAAAAGTAATATTTATTAAAAGTTTGCATATCCAATGTCTTCAAAATTTGAACTTAAATCGCTCCTAAAAAATATAAATGGCTTTGTACTAAGTTTTTTCTTTAATTTCCAGTAAAAAAACTAATAATGCCAATTTTGTCAAAAACTCGTTTTGCGTAAAAATTCCCATTTTATCCCAAGTCAAAAGCAGGTCCAATTTTTAACCTCCCTCGAAGTTGATTACTTATTTTTACTGCTTCTAAAAATGATGTCAGGCTCAAAAACAACCCACTATTCTAGAACCAATTCATTCTTCGCTTAGCTAAGAGTCTAAAGCAAAATTATATTAAGCAAATCGTTATATTATTATATGATAAATATTATACTATACTGTGATTTACATGATTTTTTGCGATGTTTGCCACTGCCATAGCAGTGATTGCATCACGATATACAAAAATGCATTGATATCGTAGTGCAAACCTAGTAAAATAGAAAAAAAATTAAAATCAATTGTGGACATTTAGTTTATAATAATTTGTTTTAAATACGCATCGGTATATAATAGAAAAATGTGTTAAAACCTAATATACCTTCCTCGTCAAAAGTTTATAATTAAATAAAAGTACCAAGTCGCTATCTACTGAGTTCAATTAAAAAAAAAACAATGATTTCTTCACAGTTTTCAACTCGTTTATAGTTACTATTAACAATATCGATAACTATTAAGCTGTACAATTAATTGATGCTAATTTATTTAAATACTCATATCATATATGGTTGGTAGTCGGTGTTAATGCGTGTTTCGTTACCTACGAATCAATTCACGTTTCACGTTCTATGGGCTCCGTAAGTTTCGTATTGTTTCCGTACAAGCATAATGGCAGCAACCAACTACTGTACCGACGAGAGAACATTGTCGAAGAGATGTCTGGCATTAACCCGCTCAGAACGCTCTTGTCCGACGGTTGATAATTTTTTCATTTAAAATCGATATCGCGAATAGCTCGCTGCGGCGAGATCGAAATGGCATGACCACCCATGACCATCGCGGTATAGTTTTCGGTCCAGATTTTTATCCACTTTTCGTCGTAGCCATATCGGTCGCGATACCCGAGTCGGTGTACGTATTACGCCATAGCCATAACGCACTTGTCGCGTACTACTTCTTCATCGAGTTATGCACATCACGTCTTATCAAAATAATGTACTTACGGTACATATCGCTCCGACTAATGTTTTGATTTTTTTTAATACACTGTGAAAACGTTAATCTCGCCCATTATTGTGCCTTGCACTGTTCATTGTCGAAGAGATGTCTGCCGACGCGTCATTAACCTTGTCCCGCTCAGAGCCCTCTTGTTCGACGATCGATAATTTTTTCATTTGAAATCGATATCACGAACCGCTCGCTGCGGCGAGATCGAAATGGCATGACCACCCATGACCATCGCGGTATAGTTTTCGGTCCAGATTTGTATCCACTTTTCGTCGTAGCCATATCTGTCGCGATACCCGAGTCGGTGTACGTTAAGCCATAAGCATAACGCACTTTCGAGGCGTACTATTTCTTCATCGAGTTATGCACATCACGTCTTATCAAAATAATGTACTTACGGTACACATCGCTCCGACTAATGCTTTGATTCTTCTTAACACACTGTGAAAACGTTAATCTCGCCCATTGTTGTGCCGTGCACTAGCTGTTTACGCATGCGACTCTATTCTATGCCGCCGTATTGCGTTTATTGTCTATAATCGTGTACAAATCCATTAAAGCTTGTTGAGCCACGCATTTCTTGCTTTAAAGACCTTTGTTAGTTTATCAATATAAACAAAAAGAGAAGCGGTGATTCCGTTAATGAGCACTCGTCTCATTCGAGATTTAATACAGCGGAATTACATTTTAAGGGTTGCTCGTAATCTTAGCTGGATGATGGCGGTGAAAACACGAAACGTTTTGTGTTTGATCAAAACTTAATTGTTGTTCAAGGTTTTCTTCAAAACACAACAATGGGAATTTTCTATCTTCAACAAATCCTAAATATTAATTATACAACTAAACCTCAGAACGTTGTATTAGGAACTGCAGAGAAACGTGTAGATGGTCATTCCGATCTCATAAAATATTTTAACTGGACACAAAAATCAAAAACCCTTTATATAAGCGAAACGCGTTGCTGAGAATAAAATGTAAAGTACATCGTAAGTAATCCGCAAATGTTTTAGTACATAAACTGTTGTGCTGATTGAACACAAATTACAAATTCACGGAAAATCGGTATATTGTAAAGCGTTATAAAATTAAAAATATCCGTTCTATATTAATGTGCACTTTCATAAGAAAAAAAAAGATTTTTAGATGTTCATCATGTCCTAACACTAAATGACTTAGGTGGCATTTTCCTCTATCTATCTTCCGCATCGGTTACGCGCGAAAAGTCACTATATTGACGCAAAGGCCCTCCTCCTCTTCCTCCTCCTCCTATGTGTGCAATCAACACTTTTTCCACGTATCCCTATGCTGGCATTTTTTTTTCTATCACTTTTAACCATCTCCCTCTGAGCCACCGTGTCCTAAAACAGAAATCGATAATTTCCCATTTATACCTCATTACGCGCGTTGCATTCGGATGATTTAAATATTATATTTACGATTTTTACCGACTCGGACTCTCGGTAACTCGAAGTCCGAAGAGAAAAAATAAAATTCGAGCTATTCGAAACGTCGATGAGGCGTATCAAAAACGTGCAATTTACTTTTATGGCGTTCGGAGGAGAATAATTTCGGTATACCGAGAGTCGACCGTATAATACGAGTATATTATTATCGTTCCGAACATATTATTTTTTATTTAATACCGCCCCGCGTGGTAATAATATCAGCGGCGCGTACTATATATACGTCCATATACCGCGTACAATATACCTGAGCGTTTATCGTCCGGGAGTTTTTTATATTAATGTTTGGGGAATTTCGGCTATAAAACTCAAGGGGAAAAAATTCACCCAATTAAAAGTCGAGACGATAAATTATGCGCGGCGATATAGGTATAATATGATAATATAGCTTACGCTCAGACGTACCCGTACGGACACATATCTAACGCCATTTTTTCTGAGCGCGAAGTCTGCACTATACTTTTGGGTATAATAATATTATAATATTATTATATTATATTTTGTAGTCGTGATAGCTCGCGACGGCGAACCGCGTTTGCACCGTTTTCCGTCGGCAGCGGTGTGCAACGGTGCATCGCAGTCGAAACGCAAATCTTTAACGCGTATATACGAACGGTCGGAATGAGTATATAGGTATGCAACGCGAACGGACTTCGTCAAATTAAAATGTCATAGCGTATATATACGACGAGGAAAAAAACCGTTTTCAGACTTCTCCGGACGATTAAAAGAAAAGAAAACAGCGGCTAACAGGACGAAACGTATAATAAATCAAGCGACTGGCCGCCCCGCGAAATGCGCCGTCGTTGATAACCGTCTCGGACGTCGACGCGCACAATATATGACGTTTCACTGCGCCGAGAACAATATTTTATTAATTTTCAAATGTGTATTTTTACACGTCATCGCGACGGTTTATTATTGCGCTTGTGTGTACTATTTTTCATCAGCAACTGCGATAACGGACACGTTTTAAATATTCGTCCAAAAGTGTAAACATTATAATACGTATGTATATGTGTTTCGCTATATTTTCCAGTTACTACAAACGTGTGAAAAAAATTTATCTCGAGGTGACGTACGTATATTTTTACCTTCGAGTTCAAATACCCACCAATAGATAACAGTAATAATAATTAATGATCTATAATAGTGGTTTAAAAGGGAAATAACAAGTTGCACAACTCGAATCGAACAATAGGATGAAGATGATGATGACGTATCCGTTTTTCAAAACAGAGGCTTACAAAATAATTACTTAGCTGCTTAAAAAAAAGTCAATTGTGTGCCCCGAATTGTATGATAAGTACGAAATATAATATTCAAAAATAAATAATATGTAAATGAGAAATTCCTTTTTTCGATTCTGCAATATAAGTGTCGGAATCTACAGTAATCGTAAGTCGATCTGCTTCACATAATATTATATTTTATATGAATTTCGAATCTTCTGCGTGCTCGCAATTTCGGTATCGCCGGAACCACCTATCGTGTGTTTGTATTTAAACGCGTTTGAATATTTCCTAAAATGACGATAAAATTGACAATACACTAGCGATACTATAAATAGAGAACCACTTGGAAAAAAAACTTCGGCGGAACGTGCCCCGACGAGACATGCACCAGACATATATTTATATTATCTCTATTTATTTTATTTTTTCAATTTTTTTTTTTCATTCCGCCGTGATTAGGTCAACTACGTTTTTTACGGTCGCCTTGTCCACCTCGGTCAAATTCACACGAAACTTCGTCACGGCGGCGCGCAACCCCTATAGCTCACATGCCGACACACTTACAAACGTCTATATAGACACTCACACGCCGACACACTCACGCACTCACACACGCACACACACACACACGCACTCACACACCTACACACACACACACGCGCGCGTGAGGGAGAGGAAATGCGCGCGCGCGCCGACGAATACGCCGCCGGCGACTCGGAAACGGTTTCCATGCGGCGACTGCGGCGCTGCTCATTGCTCCTGTCCCCGCGAATCGCTCTCTCTCACCGCGACGTTTCGCGGCGAACATTCCGCGCGGACTCTGTTGCATGCGGTCTCGGAGAAGAGTCATTTTCGCCCGCTGCCGCCGTCGCCGCACTCGCGTTCCCGCAACCGCGAAACATTTTTTAGGCATTTTTTTATTTTTTCGTTTTTAACGTCTCCATCGGTTTTTCAAACAATTTTCATTTTTACACGTTTCGTTTTTTTTTATTTTCGGAGAGCCCCCCACCCCTCCACCCTCTCGTTTACACTCTTACCCCCAAAGGCTTTTCGATGTTTCGTCGTTTCGATTACACGCGTACCACGGCGTAAATACGCCATCCGCAGTCGTCCTGTCGTCTCCGGAGATCGGCGTTTTCAGATTCGCACGACGGTTTCAGGTAAGTCCATCATATTATTACACAGCACGCCTTAAAGGTATTTTACTTTGTTCGTCACGATACAACTGTAATCATTAATAGCTATACTTTATAGATTATAGTAACCTATATCGAGACTAGTATATAGCTATAATAATATAATAATATTATAATATCGTGTGGTCGGTGCACGCAAAATATCAACAGTGTTCGGAAAGTTACCTGTGTATTTGACACGCCGATTGCTGTTTAGGACTGTTTTGACGTGACGAGATAATCGCGCCAATTATTGCTTAGGTTGTACGTCATTTATCGGACATTATTGTACCTGCCGCCCGCTGCGGGCGACGTGTACATAACAACAATTCTACTCGACGTCAAAATCATATTAATATCCCTAAGTGTGCGTATGTAACGGTATGTAATGAATTATAACCGACGCAAATGTTATGCTATAATATGTTTATAACAATGTTAATACTTTACCAAGACAGAAGTTACAGTCGGATTTATTGACGTTTATTCGATTTAAAAAGTATACGTTTATTCGTTTAATGTTTTATTCAGTCAATAAACCTGCTAGGTATTCTTTTGAATTAAGAAATTATTTTCTCGGTAGAACGAATTTACTATGATATTATAGTTTACCAAACATAAAATATTTACAACTTATAGGTTTTTTTTCCATGCACTATAAAATTAAAATTTCCCGAATAAGACTTGAATTTAGTAGATATTGAAATTAATTTATAATTTTTGAAAAATCGAAATAATGTGGCTCTATGTTTACGACTTTTTATTTCTTACGATATATTTTAAACTATAATTTTGGTTTTGAAAATATTAAATTATATACAAAAAGCCCCTTCAACCTATCAATCATATAGGATTTTGTTCTCTTTTAATTGCACTTATATAATATTAGATCTTACGTCAAAATACCCATCATATACTGAAGTGTGTATGCCCCATAAAATAAAAAATTTAATTTTTTGAAAAATAATCATTCTTAGGTAGATTATACATAGAATGTGTTACATTAAATTTATTCCGATTAATCGACATAAAACGGTAAAATATATTGTTACTGTCAAATATAATATAGGGATTATTTATGTTTCTAACGTTACATTTAATGAAAACTATTTTTTTTTACATTAAACCACGTCCTTGACTTTTATTTCAGTAAAAAATAAAACCACTATAATATATCTCATAATAGAATTAAGTTACAAGTATTTCATCTTAATTAAGTTTAAATTTAACAAAATCCTATTACTTTAATTGCACTATCGCCGTATTTAGTGAGTACTTCAGTTCGGCGAGAGAAATTATTATGATAATTGACTTAGTCTTTTTTTTAATTAACTATTGAAAATAAATAGTTTTCATTTTCGATGTAATTAAACATAACAAGTAGTTCAGGTGAATATAATAGGATAATTTAATTTTTTTAATAGGTCTAAAGAATTACGATAATTAAGAGTGCTCTGAAATAACCAAGCAAATAAATTGAAATACCAATCAAGTCAAATCGAACAAAAATTGTAATGTGGATTAAATCTACTTAAGATATTTTCTTAATAAATATTAAAATTCATGGCTTATTGATTTTTATTCAACAATTATTTGTGAAGAAAAATGATATACATTCCGTGTAATACTACATCAGAACATCATGAATTATAATACATAATATACAAAATGTTCATAGATTATTGGAAAATTAATAATTGCATAACTTTAAGAAATTTTTAAAGTGTAAATAAGTATGCAAATGTATACCCTTAAATTCAACCTTAAAATTATATTTTATAAAAGTAAAAAAATTCTGAATTATATTGAAATTAATAACCATAAAATTGTTGTCAATTAACAAGCTAGTTAAATAAAGTTATTAAAAAACCACCGTATAAGAAATTTATCAATAAAAAAAATATTAGTAATGTTTAAGACTATTAATTGTATGATTAAGATAAAATACACCTCATGATTCAAAAATGTATATAACCTGCAAAATGCGAAAGCTTTATAATGAACAATATTTGTTCGTTATTGTAACACGGCGTAATGAATAGGCAAAATAGGTACATCCAAGCGTAGAAGACAACGGCATTATAATATTATTATTAGGTCCTAATTTTTATTTTATATGTAAATATTATATTATGTTATTTTTTATATACATTATGCATGCATTAATATTTTTAATCATACAAATAAATTATACATTATAGCTTATTTATATATTGAATACAAACATATTAATATATTATACAAAGTTGAGCAGAACTGATATATTATTATTATGAAACTGCATACGAAGTATCTATAATGTTATGTGGATAAAAAAATATTAAAAAAGAAACATTTATTGGTATGTTTTAATGTAAAATCATTTACGTTATTGATTTAATCGAAATATGTATACTTAGAGGTAATCAAAGAATTCCTTCGATTTTCATAAAATGTAAAATACACCGATCTAAAAACGTAATATACTCGAGCTAGAAGTTCGAAGGGAAAAACCATAGGTATAACTTTTTATTTTATGGGTTTCAATTTTTTTTCTCATTTATATATTTTGAGATTTTACGCTGAACGTATAATATATAAACTATATACATATCATTTGACGTCTTGCACTTGTTATACCGCGCAACCTTTAGGTTTCAGGGTTTTATTACTTTTCAGTAAAAAAAAAAAAAATAAATAAATAAAAACAAACAAACAAAAAACCAAATCGAAACTAGTGAGAAAAAAAACCATTTTTAGTTGTGCAAAAACCGAACGTACCTGTGTAATATTATAAAATAAACTTTTTAATCCTTCCGAACGTAAAATGTCCGCGCGTTTTTAATTAAGTGTCCGTCGTATATCGCGAAAAAAAATGATAAAACCCATCCCTTTTTCCAGCATAATATCGCCGAATTCGACGATATTATTACACTGCACACGCTCACGCACACGCAGCACCCTACAAATACATAATATCAACATAATAATAATAATAATAATAATAATATATTATATTGAGCGCAGTAGTTGCCGCTGCATATACAGCGTCCGATTATACTATAATATGCCATGCATACGCGTTATTTGCGGCGGGAGCTCCATCACGTTCACTTCGGTAACCACTACCGCTACCGCTACCACTACCACTACCACTACCACTACTACTATACCACTACCACTACCACTGCTACCGACGTCACCGCTGTACCGCCGCACCGCGACGACGAGTGTATATCGCGTGTGTATACGCACGTACATTATTTTATGGGAAAAACTTTGTGGTTCAAATTACGACCGAGTAAAACCGTAGTCGCGATCCAATCACCGACGACGCGTCTTCGACCACAGTTAATATTATGATATTATATTTATTGAAATACAGTCGAACGAGTCATTCTATCGCAGTGACGACCCGTTCGGATAAGATTTTTTTTTCTTACAGCGACGCATTAGGTCATTTTCTCTGGTATACCGCACGCATGTGGGTGTGGGCGACCCCACGATCCTCGTTAATCTTTGACCCTCGACCTCCGAGTGGCAGGCAAACCCAAGTTGATAATCGTTTAAGTGAGCGACTTGGCCGCCAAACGATTGGGCACGATCGTATGAGTTTTAAATTAACTACATATTATTGTGAGACACTCATTATTTCAAAAAAAAAAACACAAACTTTTTGAAATTATTTCATTTACAATATAATACAAAATTGTTACAAAACAACATTGCATAATATTTTTATTATTTTATATCGTTATGATTTTTTTTCACTCGTTTGAATTACAATATACATTTCTAATTTCATATTCCTAAGCAGAACTTTATTCGAAGATTGTCGATCTATAAAAATCAAATTTCGGACAATACTTAAAACAATTAACTCGACGACTACTCGTCCGAAATTCGATCTTTGTACATCGAAGTACTCCAAAAAATATTCTGCTTTGGAATAAATAATTAAAGATGCGTGTTGTCACTAAAAAATGTTTTAAATGATGACGATAAAAAAATATAATTTTTTTCTAGAAAAATGTTGTTTTTTAACGACTTTAAATTATGTAAAAAATATTTTCAAATACGTTTATAGTTTTTGAAATTATAAATGATCCACGTTAAATGGGTCACCCGCGGTATATGTATATCAAAGAACTACATTATATACCTACAAGTTATAAATACATTCAGTAAACAATACCGATTGAACACGATCTCATGTGCAGTTGTTCAACGTTATTGTGATTGCATTTCAATGACATATATAACTGTATATTATACAGAGCGATTCGCCAAACATGCCCACCACCACTTTTCCCTCTAATAATGCATTTATTTAATATTTATATTTGGTATTTTTAAGTATACCTACTGCTCAAGTTCCAACACGTTTTCAATTATTTAATTGATTTTTGTTATTGTATTTTGAGATGATACAAACATTTTTTTCTGAAATGAGAATCAATTTATTGTTACTGTTAATTGTTAATCATATAATATTTTTGAAAACTTTTATGTGCCTATATTAAAATTTAAACCAGTTGTATCTGATATTGAGATCCTAGTAGTCCTGAATACTTGTAATAGGTTTAAAAGATAATATGGTAGCATGGTTATAAAGTGTAATAATATTTAGTCTAGTGTTAATATTATTATACTCTTGGATTTTTAACAAACTATAAAATGCTTGTAAACTAATATTTATTTCAATATTTTGAAGTTTTTATAACACTCCCCGTATCTAAAAATACTATCATAAATTATTATTAGCCTGTTAATGACTCTGAAACCACTTAATAATTTACACTAAGACATAGGGTCATGGTTCTAATTTAAAAAATGAATTGTGTAAACACTCCTCCAAAAAACGCCTTATAAATGGCTTAATTATAATAAATCCAAAATAACCAGGTATTATAATCCAAAATTCCGATCACGTGAAGTGATGCATAATTATTAAATAAAATACAATAACGGGGTGAGCACGATTGGTAAATCACTCTGTATATTCTGTTTTAATTTTTATTCGTACGGCATGGCACAAATTAGAAACAAATATGCTCAATCGATGTGCTATCTCGGTCAATTTGAATAAAAAAAAAAAATACCCGTTGACCTGTTATGAAAACTCATGTTAGCCGGTGGGTAGGTAAATGTACAAACAAAAAGCAATTTTATCGGGAAAGTTTTTTTGACACGCCTACGGCTATTGGACGTTGGGGGGGTCGGCGGTGGTAGGCCGCTCTCGCATGGAGGCTTAAATAAATCGAAAATACCTGTCCGTCGACTCATTATTAAAAAAAAAAAAAAGAAAAAACATTGCCGGATGGTCGCGCTGGCCTTCGGGTTTCGGACGAGGTATAAGTGGTATATTATATATAATATATATTACTATACGCCGTGTACACATGCAGCGGTGGCGTGCTCGAACGATTCGACGGAAAATAAGAGAACGGGGTCGGCCGCGACCGACAATTAACGGCAAAAAAATCGAACACGCTCATTAGCAATACTTAAAAAGTTTCCCCGCCGCCGCCGATAAGGGACGTGCGCTGAATCTTAGCCCACGCGGCTGAACGTTTTCGCCGGCGCGGCAACGGTTTTCAAACAAACGACGTTGTACGATATTATGATATTGCAGTGTATATATAGATACGTAACGGTTCGGCCTTAATAATAATATTATAATACTACATAGATTTTATATTGTTGTAGCACGCCCCGTCATTAGTACAGTGTCGGGGAAATTAAATTCTTCCTAAAAATCGTTGACTTGTGGTATTAGAAGATATGTGTTGAGCATACGGCCGTGTTTACCAAAAATGTATAAAAAAAAAAGTTTTCGCTGGCTAGACAATTAGTAAAAAAACTTCATCAATTTGTTGGTTACTCCTCGGTGTTCTCGAACGACACGTTAAAACAAAACAAAAAATTAAACAAACAATCGTGCATAATACTTATAATAATATGCGATTTGTTTAAGTCTGTTTTTAACAGCTGTAAATATTTTCGGCAGGCGATCTATTTACAGTTGTATTTATGACTATATATTATTATCATTTGTGTACGGGTGACCGTAGAATTTAAAAAGAAAGAACACGATAGTTTAAAACAGATAATAAAATAATAATAATCAACTCATTCCCGTTCACTTATACAATTGATATTTTAAGCATTTCTTTAAAAATATTGTCATTAGTACATGTATCTATAGTGCCTTATATCCACTTCCGCGCACGGTCCAAAATACGGGGGTGTATGCTCGAGGGTAAAGAAATCTCGGTTCTGCGGACGGATTAGCGCGAAAAGTAGGCGGCGGCGGTGGCGGAACCAGACACTCTTATCAATTATTACACTTTATTACCTCGGCACGAATTTCATTGCCGCCGGGGAGTTGTAGTCGCCGGAGCCGCTGCCGCCACCGAACAACCACCACCACACGCGTGCACCCGGCCGCAAAGCAGTATAATAATAATAATAATAATATAGGCACGCTCAATATCACCGGTTTTTGGGGAGACCTCTCGGCGGCGATTGGCGGTGCGGCGGCGGTGGTGGAGGTGCGTCCGTTTCCCTGACAGACGTCACACGCCGGCCGACCGGCTGTCGTTCCGTCAAAATCCCGGATCCGCAGTACCGCAAGCTCCACACACCCACACTCGTACACCCCACACACGCACACACTCGGAACGCCTCCACCTCCGTCGTCCGCTACCTCCACAGTGTTCTCCGCGCACCGCGTGACGTTGCGGCGTGCCATAATATATTACTACGTTAGGTATATATACGATTCGGTTGCCCTTGTCTCGATGTCGTCCGCTGTGACTTTTCACTCGCGATATTCGCGTCGGCCGTACGCGCGTTCGCTTCACGCGATGGGCCGCCGCACGACCTGCACGAGCGTCATTCTCGGCTGCGGCGGTGGAGGTCGGTTGACGGTCACCCGCGCAAAACCGTACACGGACCTACCTGCATTAATCAATATCTTTATTTTTCTCTATTTTATTTTATGTTTTTTTTTTTCCAAACGCAACATTACGCATTATACGCAATATTACGCGGTCCCGTTTCGATGATAATAATAATATATTATTTCGGTAGGTGTACGCGCGTTACATCAATTCCCGATCCGTGTGCGATTTGTTTTGCGGAGCCGCGCAGATAACTACGAAAACACGATAATCGCCCGTGTCGCATCCGACACACCGCAATGATAATATATAATATACACAGGATAATATAGAATCACATGACATATAGTAGGTATATTTCGGAAATATATACGTTTTTGGCCGACCTGTCAAAACTAATCCGTCACAATATAATAATAATACGTGTACTGCGCCGTCTCTATACGGCTGCAGTGTGTTTACGATGTATAATATAATATTATACTGTGTGTGTGTGTGCGATATCGCTAATTAATCGTTCGCAAAGACGAGACACTGCTCTCTCTCTCTCTCTCTCTCTCTCTCTCTCTGTCGCTCACGCGATATATCGATTGACTAACAGGATCATTAGATAAAGAAACATTTGTAGAAAATCCGAATAATAATCCACACACGTGTGTGGCGGTAGCATCAGCAGAAGTGTTCAGCAGACGTGCCGCCGACTGTATATAAGACACAGTCCGACGCGTGCGACCGAGATTAGTGAATCGTATTGTGTTATAATTAAAATTGCCAGTGGCAAAACGTTCGCTCGTCGAAATGTATTCACAGAAATAAAATATAATTCATTAAAGCCGCGGCAACGTTTCTCAAAAGAAGATATTTTATGACAAAAAAAAAAATCGCGATAATAATTTACGTATAATAATAATTATTGTGTTGAACCGAAAACAACGTAGGTACATTTAAAGGACTGTTGTTTTTACAATTATTTTAATTTATTTTAGACGAATTATACTGAAAATCTTCTACTCTGCAAAATACGGTTAATCATCCCGGTGTCATATTATTATTATCGTTTCCGTTTCAGGATTATACTACATAATATGAATTTAGTTTAAAAGTATTTCTAGACATAAAAAAAACTAATTATGTCGTTTATAGTTCTTTACCAAACTGTTGGTATTATTCGGAGACCATATTTTTTCTTTTTATTTACAGAAGGATACAGGATTTTATGCTCAATAACAAATAAAACACATAAAAAATGTATAAGAATGTTGTCACATACGACTCCTGTTTTTAAGAAATGTCCATAATGTTCTTTTCGTTGTAAATGTTATTTATTGTACTCATTATTTTATTAACAATGCGATGTTCTAAAACAGTTTTTATGTATAAACAAAAGTATATTGAACTGTACACATACCTATTATTATTATCTAGCTAAGTACCATTGTTGATACAATTTCACAATAATGACTAAAAAAATTTATTCAAATTTCAAACACCTACTGTTCATTAAAAAAAAAAAAAAAAAATGGTTTTTTTTTCAATTTAAGTTCTCAATATTAGTTGCAATGTTTTTATAGAAAAATACCAGTGTTCGTAAGACGTATACTATTTTACAGCTTAAATAAAACATATAGGTAGGTATTTCTCTAAATACTTCATAATATGTGTTAGATAAAACCAAAATATGTAACTCAAAGTAACGTGCACAGTACACGGCAGAAAAATCTAATTATAAAAATAAACATTCTGAAATGATTATATTATCTGAAATCTTTTTATATTTTAGCCTTTAGAAAATATGAGGTATTATGATGGCCATATAATTTAAACTCAATAGTTATAAAAATGGACACTAAGAACGAATTCATAATTTAGTTTTTAAAGTCTACGTACAATACGAACCCATTTCATTTTTCAATTATATTATGATCATAAATTGTTGTTAACTAAATAAATATTCGTGTCATCTGTTTGATTTCCGGTACCGTGCGCCTCGTGTATTACAGTAGTCACTAGGTGTTCCCATTAAACCATTCGCTGAAAACGTAATTAATCGTGTTCCCAAAATACGTTTACAGGTCACGGGACTCAAAAAATAATTTGATTTAGTCTCTGAATTATTATTATTGTCTTTCGGGGTCGTATCTCGTATTTCTTCATAATATAACTTTGATTTATATTATCGTAACAAAGACGAAATATTATCAAGTCGAGCGCAAAATAAAAACGAATATACAGTTTAGCATTACGAACACACCGCCGTCGTAGGATCGCCCGAGCCTATATCAACGACCGTCGCGTCGACTTCGGCCCTTGTGCACCGATGACCAGCTGCCGTGAGATGTAATTAATTTGTTTGGAAATCACTGAACTCCCCTATACATAGTATACGTATTATGCTAGTGGAATTTTTCATTTTAAAATTCCGTGTATCTAAATAGACGCGTCTCCGTCCTCCGTTATGACGTATTATAATATCCTTAAAAGCACACACAAAGACTTCCTCGGATTGCCCCCCGGGAAGATTAATTCCAGGAAGTTACCACGAAAAACGTGGAAATCACCCTTCCCCCCCCACCTCCTCGCCAGTTATGCTTCGGGTTTTTTGTAAAAACGTTTTCGCAGCACTGCAGACGAGTAACGTATTTTAACAAGTCTAAGGTTCGGTTGCTTCCAGTTAGTGAGCCCCGAGACTCCGCGAGTGTTGATTACCGCCGCCGCCGCCGTACGTGGTATTATGGTTATTAATGTGTACCTATCGTCGTTGTATCGCGTATTATACGGGTGCCGACTTATCGGCTAGATAATGATATTATTATAAAATACCTGGCTGTTATTTTCAGCACTTATTATTTTGTTTCAACAATCTCCCAACGTTGCACCGATCCTTTCGAATAATTTAATATTGTGTATTGAACACAAAAATATATAATATAACTAGTGATGGTGAATAATTTAAAAAAATATTTAATTATTCATACTTACTTAGTCCTTAAATGATTCTGTGATATTAAAGGGATGACTTTATTAATATAACATATTATAATAATATGATTCAGGAGAAATATATTATGATTTTTGACTTATAGGCAATTAATATGAACAATTTATATTTTAAATACATAATACCTATGGATCAATAAATAAAAATTATTCAATCAATAATTGTTTATATTGTAGAATTCGGTAATCGTAGAACGTTATATTTCAACAAGAAACGACCGAAAACCGAATTATTTGTTAATTTGTCGATGAATGCTAACTTTACCTAGGTATAATAATATTTATAACACACGTACAATTTAGACTAAAAACACTAACGAGACGTAAACATAATAATATGATTATAATATTATAAAATATTAAGTTGTTATATACAGGGTGTAACAGGTCTATTTGACTAATGAAATAACTTTTACAGCAGTAACAGTGATAAGCAAGAAATAATTTTGAATTTTAACACACTTTGAAAATGGTTTAAAAATTAATGACTTAACCAAATTAAAAGTTTTAAACGCCAAAATGGTTTTTAAATACTTATTTATGAAATAGCTATCTTGGATTATTAGAAAAATATTAAATAAAAAAATTAAATTATTAATTTTTGTTGTAAAAAAATAAAATAAAATATAAGATATACAAATTCTAGCGCAGAGCTCTACAAATCATTACAAAAAAAAAAAACTTAAAAATATTGAATAGAAAAAAAGTTATTGCATTAGTCATATAGACCTGTTACACCCTGTATGGTACAAAACTTCTTTCTTTTTATTTTGTATTCGACTTATCTTCCTGACTAGATAACTTAAGACCAATTACGTATTTTTTTTTTAAATCTAAAATTTATATGGGCAAATACAAAAATAAACCTTATCTGGACTCGAAGCCGCCGCAGCCGGCCGATAACATATTATTATTATTAATATATCGGTATCAATCAGGTAACCACCAGTGACGTAATTTGAGGGGTTGAAATTTGCCTCCCCCGATGGTTGTAAAAGCAGTCCAATTGTTGGTCCGGTCGTTGATGAAATGACAAAACTATAATTTTTCTGATTTCGGGGAAATATAATATTATTATGTAAGCACTAGACACCTATAGTCATTATAAAATTAATATTTATAGTTTTCTAGCTCAAATATATTATGTAGACGCTGGCCGTATTTCATCACTTCTTTTTTTGCCTCGGACACAATTATATTGTAATGCGGGAACCGTATCAATATAAAAATGTAAGTGGAAATCGGCTCGCGGGCGATGCGATTTGTTTTTCTTTTTGGTCGCGTCTATCGTCCAGTTATATAATAATACGTGCTGGTAAAAACTTTTGCCCCCCGTCCTGTATGAAAAACCGAAACGAACTGCAGGTAACGCGTCTTAACTCTCATTATACCTCCGCCTGCGCCGACTGGAAAAGCGCGATGCGTTATCTTTGGCGAGCCACGGGAGTTTTCCACTACGCCGGAAAACCGCGCCGATCGTGACCGGCAATTAGACAAAGGATTTCGCTCGGACGGAATTGCGTTCGCGTCACCGCGGCCCGTCGCCGTGTATTTGTTCCGTCGAACGGTGCCGGCGTGTTTTCCTTTTCGTTCGGAGGCGATAGCGATTTTAAAAACTTTTCCGTTTCCCTCTGTGCCGAATATAATACAAATAAAATAAAACGCGATTCGGCACCGTTCGAACATAATGCAACTCCCGTAAAAACTCCCAATGTAAACATAATAACACCAGCGTAGACTAACAAGAACTAAACGAGACAAAGTCTACACGGGTTTTCGTAGTCTTTCGGCTTATTGAAAATCGCAAATAAAGAATACTGCTGAACAATAATAATATATTGCTTAGCTTCACTTTTATTAGTTAAATTATTATTACTGCTTTGTGATTCCGCTGCCGTCTATTGATAATACCCCGCGGTACCTAACAATGGCAATGTTAATTTGATTATATAATATTTATTAATTTACGCTCGAAAAGCGGAATAAAAAACAAACATAATCGCCACCTTTAAATACCTACTCACATCGACTTTGTTTTTTAAAACGAAACAATGTTAAATATTATTCATAATTCAATGGAATTATGATTTTTCCATCGACGAAAAGTAATTATAACATTATTATACCTTGGTGGTGGGAAAAAAAATATAAAATATAGATGGACATAAATTTATTTATTATGACGTAATAATAAAAAGATTACTTACAACAATATTTTTAAAAAAATAATAATAATATAAGAGATAGAAGTCTGCAAAGAATTTCCCATGGAATATTAAGAAAACTAATATTTTTAAATGATAAAATTGTACAAAAGCTTAAAGTACCTAGTATTGCCTTAAAACGCTATTAATAACCCGAGATAAAATGTATTTTAATTCGATTTATTATACTACAGGATAATGAAAAAAAAGTTCTTCAATGTATTTAAATAGGAGCCATGGACATTATTCAACAACTTTAAATTCCGATAATGTACCTAAGTATATATATAAGAAAATAAAATAATAACATAAAACATTAGTAAAGATATGGATAACCGCAGTAATAATAATTGCTAAATTAGATGAATAATAATTATGTTTGGTATTATATTTTTTATCGTAAAAGGTAATACCCATAGTATTTAATGTTTTTACTATACTGAAATAATACGATATATTTCAATATATCGGTCATTAGAATATTATGTTTTATGTTCACGATTAATAATAATAGTTGAACCTGAGAATAAAATATATTTAGTTTGATACACTTTGTTTCGACGTCGGAATATTTTCATCAATATTTGGGTAGGTACCTATACAAATAATAACATAATATAAGGAGAACATTATTTTTCGTGATTTCGTAAAGCAATATTTAAAAGATGCAGGTATATTTCGGATGATACCGAGTAAAAAAAAAAACCTAATTTTTTTACATACTCTTATGGTTTTAAATATAGATGCAGTTGAGTTTATGTAATTTCCTTAACTTATTAAAAAAACGAACAACCGTCAGTCGTCACGCATTATAACGCGTATGTTATTATAATCATAAACACGAAAACACGTATCAGAATTGGGTTTCTGTCCCGAAAAATATATTTTAAATTTTATATGTCTTATCGAAACTGACGTATTTGTAATTTATAAAAAAAAAAAAAAAAAATTAAATAATGTAGGCACACGACGCACGAAAACAAAGCTCGACATCCCGGGGGTAACTGCGTTCACTTGTGAACTTTGCCCGGAACATTATATTATAAACTTGTAAAGAGCATACGTCTTTAAATGACAGAATTGTTTTCAAGAATTATTATTATATTTTTAGGAGTGCGCGAACATCGAGTAAACACTTCACATATACGTATAGACCACTGGAATCTTGGATTACACGCGTTCTGGATATATACTTTTTTTTTTTTTTTCATTTTCTTCTGCTTCTATTACTTCTTCTTTTGACCAACTTTCCCGACCGCATTTTCGCATTCGACAAAGACGTGTCCGGCATCATAAAGAAGTATACACGCATCCTCGGAGACATGCGGATGACGGCGGCACAAAGATACTACGACTCGGGAATAAAAGAAATTTGTATGACGTAAAAAAAAAACAAATCGTGCAACTACAAACGCATTATACGTGTATATGACAGCCAACAATTAGATTTGTTTTTTATTCTATTTTCCTCCGTAGTGTCTTGCTTGTTCAATTTTTTTCAATATTTAAATTTGCTCCACATAGCAGTAAGTATAGAATGTTATACTTGTTTAAGAATACACGAAAAAAAATCGTTAGTTATTTGTCCCAAATATTAATCTTAATATTATAGTATTCGATGCCGGATCAAATGAATCAACTGTGGACTTTATGAAATTTATTTGTATACAAATATATAAATGATATTGTTATAACTGTTGAACGTTTTAAAATAAAACACTGATTCGGTCGGGTGTTTTTTTTTTTGTATGTTTATAGGCTTCAACTACGATGGTTCTTATGACTTAATCGCTAAAAACAAATACTAATATGGCATTATACGTTATAATATAATATTATTATGGTAACGCAATTGGAAAATTTTACGATTTTTGGTTTAAATCAATCGTACTTAAAAATGTACTGATTATTGCTTCAGTGTTCTATTCATCGAGGGCTTGGTATAATTAAAGAGGTTTGTTTAGGATTTTGCGAGCTTCGGCATATTTGAGGCAGTTTATTTTATTGTATGCTTAATATTGTTAGTATTAAATACTTAAATTTTCATTGCAAGTATAGTATAAGTTCATTACTAACCTACCACACACATTGTTGGTTCGTTGCTGACGAAGTAGGAGTGGCTTTAGAACCTAGGGTTCGACGGGGGTGGCCAATTAGAGTGATGATTATTTTCATACTCATCTTTGAATGTCAGGGGAGTATTTCAATTTTTTCAATATTCAGATTTACATTAGTTCTAAGTTTGTCGGAGAGAAGTAAATTTAGCCAAAATTTCTGCAGTCATTAATAACTTGTATTGGACAATATATTGGAAGTTTCAGATGAAGTATGTCGTATTAATCTTTGTAGATAGTAAATTTGTGGAGGCTTCGTTCGATAGCTGTCGAGTGTGCTTTCTCGTTTCCACCAAATCCGACGTGCGAGGGGACACTCAGTCAAGTTTCTGTGAGCAATTATTCACGAGTGTATCGCAGAATACGAACAATAGTGATTACTGTTGTCATACCATATAAGCCAACAGCGACAACTGTATTATTATTATCTTATCACATTTGACATTACTAAATCGGTAAACTCGTGTTCCGAACAGTGTTGTACAACAGCATGGTCATAAATAGATTTTGACTTTTACTCGAAATAGAAAAAAAAATGTAGACGAATTACATGACATAATATATTATATAATATTTATTTTTGTAGTTCTGAGTTTTAATAAAATGTCGTACTATGAAAAAAATAAAACCCCTAATATCCACGACGAATGTAAAAATATCCTACGTTTTCCAGACCGTCTAGACGGTCACAGATTGGACTCGTCCAAAACTCAATTCCTATTTATATTATGTGGATTTTCCGTACGGCGTGAAGTGAGATAAAGAAATTAAACGTACCGATACACAACAATTATTATAAATACATTTTTGAGGTCTATTACGACGACCCGATCGTCGCTATTGGATGATCGCAGTGCGGTAAATACGTAATAAGCTCGGATTTTGCTCTCTCTCTCTCTCTCTCTCTCTCTCTAACCCCTATATGTACAACTCGTCACTCGAAACGTCCACGATACGCGGCACCTGCGCCTTTTCATCTCTTTATTCGTTTTTTTAAATTTTCATTTTCATCATTTTCCCAAGTGTTTTTACGTCACTACGCGCGCCGGCCAAGTATCGCGGCGCCGACGATATTATCTGAATAAACGAATGCGCGCACGACGCCCCGCGGCTCGCGTATAGTATTATTATTGTACCTATACCTGCCGAGGCCTCGGAATAATATTATAACAATATTGTGGTGCCGACGGCCACTGCTTTGATGTAACTGATCGAAATTATTCATCGCAGAATAAGTAGAAATCGTTGTACCGTTATCGGACACTCGCGCTTTATATCGATTCGCCGCTTTGTTTCTGGAGCGGGCGTATTGTTTTTATTGTACGATATTATTATAATATAATAATATTATACCTACATCACGGGTACACGCGCTCAGTGTTGCACAAAGCTTATCACGTAAACGCGAAATAAACATACTATACATATAAACAGTGTCGAGACTTCATCTAGAGAATATTTATTTATCTTTTATCTTGTCTAGATGAAAATGTGGATAGGTATCTAAGGCCTATCTAAGATAAAAAAAAAATCGTTATCTTTTTAGTAATTATCTAGACAATATAAGTAAGCCGAAACAATTTTTTTTGAGCGCCATGTATCACGTATGCACGCAAGTTAATATTATGGTCTATAGAGTCCATTTTATAATACTATGTCATACAGTCATAATGTAAAATATAATAAAAACAGGATCAACAAAAATAATCTACGAACGTCATAATATAGAACTGTCAGGCTTATAACAGGAACAAATTAATTACCACTCTATAAATAGTCATTATTTATGTTATGCTTAAAATATCTGTATTCCTAATCTTAAGATTTAAATTATTGGTAGATATTATAATATTGATTTTCAATAGTAAAATATAAATTTAATTGTTGGTTAAATAAAATTATTTGAAATATTTAAATTTTCATCTATTTTTTATCTAGATACATTTTGTTTGTAATTTATCTTATCTGAGATAATTAAAATACGTGTTATCTTATCTTAATCTATATAATCTTAAATATTTTCGGTCTATATTTTTCGGTCGCGCAATAATATTATAATATTATACTAAAAAAATCATCTTACCTGCGCAGACCTATGACAATATAATTATTATTGTATTCCGTTAAACCCGCATAGGTTGTGCCCACTATAATTTCAGCGCACACACGTGTCGTCAAATCCGACGTTCATATTATTATACAAAGACGCTGCAGCTGCGCTGTACCTGAATAGTAATATTATGTTCTCGAATCTGACAAGTACACGATATATTACATAACATTGTATATACGTACACGAGCGGCGAACAGTGTGCGGCCGTAAAAAAGCAATTCGTCGGATGTTCAAGTGGTTCGGATGTAAATAATATATTCCGAATCGAACCGTATTTAAAACGCGACCGCAATAAAAAAAAATAATAATAATAATAAAAACGGCTTTTCTCCGGAACACAAATTAAAATTCTCAGCAAACCGTTTTCTCGACGACAATTGAAATTAATTTTCATCCATTCATACGGTCTGTGGTTAGACACGTTGCAATCGTCAACTGCGGTGAAATAAAAAAAAAAAAAAAAAAAACCAAAAACAAAAACGCACATCATTTATTGGAGCGTTATAAATGATTTATATCTCCTCCACGCCAAAATTGAATTGTATTTTCGCAAACAATAGTAACTTATTGTCTGTTGATTATTTCAAACTTTGTATGCAATACATTTTTTTTTTCACAAAATATAAACAAAAGTATAGTATATTATTGTTATTATTTTTAAATTTAAAATACAAAAATGTTTTATTGTACTATGTTTGCGTATATTTTACAACGTTGATGATAACTTACAACCGAAGACACGCATAATATATATTATTTCAAATAGCATTTGATGATTCGAACAAAAAAAACGTCAAGTCGAATTCGTAATATTCGGCCCCTCGTGAACGGAGACGAAAGCTTTCTGCAGCGATGGACTACATAATAATATATAGGTAAAATGATCCAAATTTCAATATCGGTTGACTATTATATTATATTAATACATAGACTGCTGCAGCAGTGTACGCGTACTAACACGCGTATCGAGAACAAAAACTTGACAGACTGCCGCGGTTCGAAAACGACTCACGCCAATTCTATTTCGGCTTGTGATTATAAGCTTTTATTATTAGGCAGGACGTACGTATATTATTAGGTAATGGATTTCGCGACGTCTATACTAATAACAAGCGCTCCAGAGCGGTGTACCTATATAATATATTATAGTTATGGCAAACTGCAGATCGCGGCATATGCCGCCGTCAGTGTGTACACGGTGCAGTTTGAACTATTTTCGAAATAATCTATTCGGAAATTCTACGGTACCATAATATTATATAAGTTTGTTTTGCCGCCGCGAGTTCGTGCATTATACTACAAGAGACATGGTACGCAACAACAACTGCTGAGCATCGTCCGAAATCACTATCTGTTGCGTTCTCTCGTCGCGACACGGGTTTTGATGAGAAGTCGAGACACGAATATTACCATCAACGGCGCGAATGCGAAATAATGATATTATTACATTCTCGAGTACAACAGCACGGTCGGCAATAATAAAATATAACAATAAACATATTAATATTATGTTTTAACGAAATCAAAAAATCCGCTATTATGTGAGCTGTCAAAAACCGTCGTATCCTCGGTTGAAAATACTGTTCAGAAATCGATTATATCTATATAATGCATCGGATGAGTTTACTCGACGTAGGTATATCGTAACACAAAAGTGTAAAAGAAATAGCGTTTTTTCAGTAAAGCTCGATTTACCTAAAAACGATAATTCATTATACCCGTTGTAAAAACGGGTAAAATTATGAGAAAAGAAATCGGGTGGCGGCGGCGGAGAGGGTTTCTCCTCTAATAATAATTTCGTGCAGGATAGATGCGATTTTTTTATTATATTTTTAAATCATTTTTACTGCCCCGAAAATGTGTTTCGAATAATCCCTGTTTAAAAGCACTCATAAATTCATAATCGACGGCTGACTCGCACGCAGAATCTTAAACTCGAATATACATTTTTGTATATGTATAATTATTACCATATTACATAAAGTAAAAACGAATATCATTTTAAATAATATCAAATTCTGGACCGCCTGTATATTATCATATAATATATTATGAACTCGTGAACTTTGGCAATTACGCGTATGGTGAAGTTTCAAGTTTCCCTTTCTCGTATAAAGTAAAAATGATCCCGTGGGGCTCAAAAACAGATAAGAAGAAACCATAGATAAAAAAGAAACTTAAGTCGGGCTGCGAGAGGAGTAAAGCTCTAGAAAATATTCGTAGCAAAACTAGGTCAGAATTCTTCGTAATATTCTGGGATTTTTTACCAACTAGATATCTGATGTTTAAACTTTAAACACTTACGTCAAAATGTATCGTTTACACCTGTTTACGAGAAAATATAATAATATACCATCCACGAGATTAATCGATATTTATAAATGTTAATCATAGTTTATGAAAGTTGTTATTTTTAATATGAACCCTTTACGAAATATTCATGAAATCTAAAAATGTAGGCATAAATTTAAACAATTTGACATTGATAAGTTACTCGTCAATTATTAATATGAAATAATAGGTAATTTATTATAAAACATTTGCAAAGATTTTAATTAATATCCCGAGCTACTATAATGTTATAAGTTATAATTGTATTATTATTATTTTATAAAATTTATAACATGTACTTAAAAACTATAAGATTCAAGCTGTAGACGGTGTACACAATGTGAAAGAGTTTTTGTATTTTTCACAAGAACTCGTTAATATTGCTTAGAGCAAGGTAAAATCATATTATAATAATAATTATTTAAAAAAGTATAATATGATGATACTAATAATCAACGTATACGTTCTTGAATTTGTAGAAACATTTAAAAATAAAGAATTAAAAAACAACAATAGTTATCACTATAGGTTACTATTATTATTAATATTATTGATTTAAACGCACGTGTGGGCTCGAGCACGGTGTACATAATATAATAAATATTATAATATATTTTTTATAGACAGTATTTTGCTATAAAGACGATAACAATATCTTCGTATACTCATGAGTATATACTAAACATAATAATATTTATTAATTAACCGAACGTTTACTTAGAAGTACAAATTATTACGTTATATACATATATATTAAAATGAATAAATTATTATGTTTTGTACATTTAAATGTAATAACTTATTTCTGATTATTTTGCGTGCAATAATTTCTCTTAATTATTATAAAAAAAATAAAAACATAAATGTGAGTACATTTTATTTTTGTGTTCAAAATACTATCACAGCATCACCTCAGATCGAGTTCTGAAAATCCATTACTGTATATTATACTGCGAGATTTAAAATATAAATTCATCGTCATGAAAATTATATACGATAATATTATATTATACAATCTTGAACGTTTTCGATATTTTTTTTATTGAGTGTTCGATAACCAAACGGCACTAGTTGCTCGAATCATCAGCATAATAATTTACATAAAACAATAATATTCATTAACTTTAATCTGAGAGTTTTAAAACAACAGATCGTATTATGAATTATATCAATATATTATACGATATAGTTAATTAATTTATAGTATAGTTTTACGCATCATTTATATTATTTTCATAGCACAGACTGAATCAACACAAGATAGATTCGCAATAATAAAAACAAAATAAATTCGTTATTTTTACAAATTTAAGAGAAAAAGACATTTTTTACAAGTTATTGTGAACATTCAACGTGACTAAAATAGTCCATTTTCGTATAAATCATACTGTCAATTAAAATGAAAATACACAGATAAGAAATTATAAAACTTTTAGTTGGCAAACGTTGAAACGTAACATAGATTATACCCAAGGAAAGTCAGCAAAAGTCTGATAATACAAGTTTTAAAATGATCCACTTTGGTGCACAATTAATGAGTATCGTTTTATACTTTCCTGGTATTTATTTTCAGGTACCTAACACTAAATTTGAAAACTTAAGCCATCAGTGTTCGTTATAATATCAATATGAGGTATGTAAAAACACGAACTCATAAATGCCTACAATTTTTTTAATTTTCTGAAATAAGAAAAAAAAAATGTTTTCCAAAAAATGTTTTGACATTTCTCAGTGATTTTTTGCAAGTTGAATATACTTGAATGTCATTAAATGTTTTATATTTTCTTAAAAGTTTGCAGGTATCAAGTACTTTACCTGTTATTTATTTCGTTGAATAATTTTTACTGAAATGCAAAATCCTTAAAATTATACACTAATTTACACGTCAGAGTGTTTTTCGAACAAGTAATCTGAAAGTTACTTTTAATGGACAAAATATTGAGCATTGGTAAGTTATAATATCTGATAAAGCTCGAGGAAAAGGAAAGGTTAAATTAAGTACCTAGTAAACTTAAATATATTACTGAAGTATAAATTATAGATTTGAGTGTTTGATATGTAATATTCTGCAGTGCAATTTATAACCTTAATAAACCCAAATCTTAATTAATTGTATTATATGTCAAAAACCAACAGATATTTTAAACAGGTTAAAAGTTAAAATGTAATTATAAGTATGTAGATGGCTAAAAATGTTAAATACTTGCTACCTATATTATTATTAGATACTTATGTAAATTGAAATTCATATTTTTCGGTATTAAAGTGTATCCTAAAAAGTAAAATATATATAATATTTATACTAATTATATGTTTTAATAAGCTATAAACTAACCGTTGCGAACATGCTTGCTAAAACTTAAAGTACTTAGAGTAATCCGGTTAAAAAATCGTTGATTTGTTTATTTTTTATTACATATATTTAACATACATTAAATACTTAAATACTGAAGTCACGTAATACGCTGTGTATTTTAATTATTTTATGTTTTTTTTTATTACACAAAATTCACTAACTTCAAACTGATCCCGCTTTTCGGAATGATTTCTTTATTTTTTTAGTATCTCAGCGTTGTATTATATATTATATGAAATGTGTCTAAAAATAGTATTAAACTATTATAGACAACTACCAATTAAAATCTTCATCGATGTGTGATTTTTTAGAAAAATACTCTTAAAATAGTTCAAATACATGTTAAGCCTTAAATAGTAATTTAAATGTCAGTTTTTGTTCTGTTGAGTTATTAAATAAACTATGAATTAAAAAACTATGTTTGTATATCAAACCTAACATACCAAGTAAATACTTATCTATATACAATATTTTTAAACGATTTTAATTGCCAAATCATTGTATTATATGTTTATATCGTAAACAAAAAAAAAGTATTAAATTAATTCTTACGAACACGTTAATTATGAAAAATATTTTTATAAATAAGTCCAATGAAACACGGTTGCGAAAAGTTTCTATCATTCTTTTTTTATCTAAATTCGTTATAAAGTTTTCTTACCATGAAAATTTTACAAATGCTGAACTTATACGTACATCTAGAAACATTTTTTCCATTTTATTTACGTATCAAAATGTGTACCTCATTTAAAAGTCCAATGAGTTCCTGAAAATAGCAATCGTAAATGATTTAATAATGTATAAAATCACCATGTAACAAGTACATTTTCAATTTTATTAAATTTCAGTGGATGCATTGTCAAGATTTATCAAATAATGTACTCTTGAACATTATTAATACTCCTTAAAGTGTGTAAAATATAATATATTTGAACAGTGATGAATTATATTTCTGCTTAAAGTATGCGAAACTATTTAACGACATGGTTAATTTATTTATTTATTTCAAATTTATTGGTTCAACCATGTGTAGACTTGAAAGAGTCTGAAGTAACGAAGGTCGACGGTTGATCTTGAATCTTGCCAAGTTGTTTCGAATAATTTGCTCAGTATATTTTAATTTTTTTTTTCTATCCTCGTCAGACGATAAAAATTCAACTAAAATATAATTCAATAAAAAATGTGAAGCTCAATATTTATTTTAAATGTTAACTCGAACGTTCATAACTATGCGTCAAAATGTAAATTTAAATACGCTCAGACTTGTCTTTAATCTAAATTCTAAGTTTACGATTAACAAGTGCATTTATAATAATTTATGTTGAAATTTAAAATAAAACAACGCTTTATTTCTATATTTTTATGAAAACAAAACACTGCACGATAAAAAAATCTGATTTGACCTGCAAGTTAAAATAATACGAAATAAAGTAATGAGAGCAATATAATTTATATTATGTTCACATATACTACACTAAAATGTTTTGGTTTTAAAAAATATGCGCCATATAGGCATGTACCCTATAAAAATAAATCAATAAAATATTTTCATGTTCTTTGTAATGACCATGAAAAGCACATTTCAAACAAGCCTTATTTTTTTTTATAACTGTTGTATTATATAGACATCACTATACGAGTCTATGAAACAACTAGCCATTAACTGTTATACGATTCGACGTGTGTTGTAAGTTTATAACGAGTAATAACATAATTGCTGAGTATAATTATAATAATGTCCAAGATTACAAATTATACATTTTTACTTAATTAAATGTAATGTTTTTCAATTTTTGGGAAAACATTTCAACAATAATTTCAATTTTCAAATAATTGTATTACTATTATTGTCGATTTAATTATACTTAGGTAAACGGTTAAACGTGAACATTATTCAATTTATGCACATACCTACCTGTTTACCTTAATCTGTTTTTCGAACTTTAATTTGATAAAATCATTTTTAATTCTCCGTCGTATTAAAATTGCATAGAAAAATAGACAAAATATCTAGAACCGAGTTTGAAAAACAAATTTGAATTCGGAGGCGAAATCTCAAAAAAAAAGTGTTAACTAACTAATTTTTTTTCAATCAATGAAAATTAAAGATTATATAAAACTTTAAAAAGAATTTTTACTGGATTTTTGAATATTTAAATTTTTTTTTTTCTCAACAAACGAATATTATTATAATTAATATTCAGACAAATCAGTAAAATGTACATAATAGATAATTGTTCAATACTACAATATTATAATAGTGTTGTAAACGAATCTATAGTCTTAGAATCCGTCAATCAATCAAATATACAGCATAATATTATAGTATATTATTTTCTATCGTGACTTTCATAACATTATATTATTGAACATTTTTATTTATTTACTCGATGGTCCTATTTTCCACGAACGCTATAACTAACAACTACTGAGCTGAATATCGCGCTTCGGCCTTTATATAGAGGAGTAAATATGACCTTCGGGCACGTACAATTTCAAACAAATGGCGAACACACATAAATTCTGGTATCGGTTAGGTCGGGACGAACGG
This sequence comes from Neotoxoptera formosana, assembly GCA_022818045.1. NCBI lineage: Eukaryota > Metazoa > Arthropoda > Insecta > Hemiptera > Aphididae > Neotoxoptera > Neotoxoptera formosana. The sequence goes on from CM040633.1 coordinate 50,183,186, forward strand.
AGTGTGTATGTATGGCACCAAAGTGGTTATTAATATAATATATATTCGTAATATATATATATATATATAGGATGGCATACGTTCTGGAAATCGTTGTATATTAAACATTTAGTAAGAAAATAGACTGGCTATAAATTGCAGGCATTTCATAAATAAATCAAAATACGAATAGATACAATGTGTATACGTTTGTGCCGGATAATTTATAATTTTATCATCGAGGACTACGACGCGGTCTGTGCCGTTTTATAATTGAATTATCAATGCGTTTAAAATGTTAAACCTTTATTATTCACACGCGAGTATATACCTATACGATATTAATGTAATAAAATCGTTTAAGAGTATTGGACATAAATAATTATTGTACTTCGGTCATTTAATATTTATTTTTCGCGTTATATTTTTATCTACTGTGTGCGTACAAATTGTAAAAATATTCCTCTAATTTTATTTTCAAAACGTTCTCTATATTATATACACCTACATAGTTCCCTCCGAAAACGCGGGTACCTAGGTAGTATAGTAGCTACTAATATATAAAACGAGAGGATAATTATCATAACAAACTTTTTAAATTAGAAAATTCTCATGGGATGCCCTGTACAATATTTCAAAACTTGAATAAATAAATTCAAAAAAAAAAGACATCATAACTATACATTTTATCTCATTGCTCAAATGTTTTATCCCGCACAAAATACAAATCCCGAGCTTACCAGCCAACCGGCGCGGCGCGTTGTACATACAATTTGGCGGTTCTTATCATTAAAATTCAAAGAACACTGTTTTTTAACTTTATAAAATATAAAAAATAATATCATATGCATAATAATAAGAACCTGGTTTTCGTGCTGCCTTCTAACTATGTTTACTCTTTGTGCTGAGTTTTATTTTCCAGGGATTGAACCGAACACGCTGTTTAACTATACGGCGTAACGGTGCAGTGATAATTTCACTTCATTCAATTTGTATTTAAAATTATACGAGATTTGACTGTACGAGAATTGAATAAACCATTTCGATAAATGAACGAACATTATGTACTGTATTGATTGGTTCGAGTTTACTATTCACGCATTCGCCAATCAACGTATCGAAAATCCTTTAACAAACGTATACATTATGCAAGTGTATTGTGTGCATTAGTATTTCTAGTGAATGACATTGTAATGACATAATATTTTAGTTTAGGTATATTACACGTAATGCTAATTGAAATATTCTAATAAAACGCCATATTTTGATCGTTTGAATTTAACAAACGGTTATATTATCTAAACTGTAAAATATAATGCTGCACTTGAGAGATAATTTCGGTGTACAATAAATGTATTGTATCATTAGGTAGGCGTATTGTGCAGTATACGATGTAGATATTAGGTATGCAATATACTATGCAATTTAATTAGGTATTATGATTCGGTCTGATTTAATGTATTTATGGTTTTTGTAAAAACTTTGAGCAAATATAACAGCCTGCAGTGTGTTCGTGGTCTTCAAAAATTAAAAATTAATTGGTATAGACGTGGAAAATTATTTTCAAATTAATCATCTCAAAGCACTCGTGTGGCTTTTAATCGATTATTATTTTAAATTCAAGACGGATCAAATAATATTTGAGATAATATTAAGTAGGCTGGTAATTTAAAATTGAAATACCTAATGGCTAATTTTCCATAATCTGTTTCATACGGTTTGGCATTTTAATACACGAATCATATCGAATATGATTAATGGGTTTGAAATGAATTTGTTATTTGGAAATAATATTATACGCGTGTGCAGATATATTATTAAGTAGTTTTAAATTGTACTCAGAATGTTTGTTTCTCGTTGAAAGTTTTCATTAAATTTAATTTAACTCTTATTAACATTTTTCCAATTGAACAATTTGAACAGATACCTATAATACAGGTACGCCGTATTAGCGTCATAATTATTTTCGTTAGACATTTTGTATATTTTACTGCTTTTATGCAATATTGGAAACTACTTATTTAAATTGAACCTATTGTCAAATTGTAATCACTATATACAACAGGAAATATGTAGTTAACCATAAAGAAAACTCATACTTTCGTGATTACACTTATGTAACATTTTTTTTTTTTGTTTAGACAATACGCCAATGTAATTTCGAAAATCAATTTTGGTCAGTGCTTCAGGTGACATGAGGATGTAAGTACCTATGCGTTTTTTAAGTAATGAACTTTGCGTGCATGTGTACTAGGTATTGCTTTTTCTCGTGATAAATCATACTCATTTGGATAAAGTTAACATTTTAACACGGAAACTGCGGTTTACAAGGTCGAACTTGGTCAGTCGTATTGATTTCACATACACTTACCCCCGATGCTTGTCCTCCCTTCCTTTCGCTGTTCTCTCGCAACATGCTCAACCAACATAAAACGGTTCATTGAGTATGGTAATGAACAGCAGCATTATCTCTTATAGTCTATAGTAACTGTATCAGTAAGGTTGGCATTTTCCGGCCATAACACACACATAACGCGAGGGTATGAAATATAATTTCTATACATTTTGTAGATTAAATCAACACTATATATTAAACCTAAAAACAAATATCGATTTTCATACACGGGCGTTTAACATTATTCCTCTATATTTGCTTGTCCTCTCCGATATAATATATATATATATATATATATAAAAAAAAAACTATTTATCTACATCACCATTCAAATAATAATATGATGATTCGGCAGTTGTATACATAAATTGTATTTTAATGTTTACAAATCGGATACCAAATCGTTTTCAAAGAATATTAAATCACGAACATCAAAATAATATAAACACGAAATGTTAATAGTGGGAACAACATATATCATCATTATATTTCATCGAATTGAGACAATTTTAAACACTATAAGAAGTTATTGAATAAAGAAAAATTAAGTTCTTAACCGCAATATATTCCCAACTGATGCCCTGATTCATGTTTAAAAATCAATTGAATTAATAATACTCAACCTTTTAATTTAGTCTAAAAATATTACTATATAGTTGAATTTATTTTACTACTTTCTGTGTTTATTTTTTCGACTTTCTTCTTCTGTCGCGCGACGAAAACAACAAAAACCACAAATGAATAATAAAGCAGACCGATAATATATAATATATATATATATATAACTTTATAGAATATTGTGCCGATTTGATAACCAATACGTATAGTGTTGTAAATATATATTATAAGAGTTATCAATTAGGTATACGGCGTTAAGTTTCGGTTATTCGCTGCGTACCTGGTACTTGGTACTTGAAATATATGTGTCGGCAATTCGACGCTCGGCCGAATCGACTGTAACAATATTAGTGTTATAATATTTACAACAAGTGTGTATATAGTAGACGTAGTCCGAGCTTAAAAAACTATAGTGTTTAAAAACGCGTTAAATCTAGGGCGGCGGCACGACGAAATAATATAATATAATATAAAATAAAACACTCGCGGCGGCGACGGCGTGCACGAGAGGGCATCGCGACACGTGTGACGATGACGTAAGACGACTGCAGCCCGTGGTTTATCATTATTATATCACAATAATACGCTCTCGATCTTCGCGAAATATTACCGTCTCGCGTCCCGAAGTATTCGGTGGAGGTACATATTAATATATATATTATATACATAATATTATTATGCTAAAGTACTGCGTTGGCACCACGTGTATATTATAATATTAGTGTGACAGTGCGTACTGCAGGTGAGCGTACGTGACGACCCGAACGGCGAGTGGCTCGCGTAGTATATTGTGCGCATAACGAGTAAACGCGCGTCGCGAATTTGGACTCGAGAGGTGCGGGTCATAAATCACGAGACGATGATGATAATAATATTATTGTGCGACGTTATAATGAAGATTACGACGACGACGGCGACGGCGAATCAACACACTCGGATAACGCATAATAATAATATTATTATACTGCTGCTTAAACATTATATTATAATATTATATTAAACGTTTCACTCGAGAAGTCGTTTTGCGCGTTGGCGCTGCGTCATTTCCGGCGAGCGGAAAGTGCAGTATATGTGTATGCGATAATAATGACATTAAAATAATAAATCGCGTTATGCGCGCGATTGATTGATCGAACGGTCGGACGGGACGGATCGGCGGCGACGCGGAAACCGCGGAGACACGGACGACGGCGATATAATTCGACGTGGAGGAAGTGGTGGTTTTTTTTTCCCCGTCGTCCCTGCAGTATATTGGCATCCAGTGTTTGTTTAAAAGAATATTATTATAATGCGATAGGTACGAATCGGTTTCGCACAACGACATCGGTCCTTGCAGGCATTTTCCGCAGACTTTGGACACTTTTCTCTCTCTCTCCCCCCCCTCTCTCTCTCTCTCTCTCAATCTCTCTCCTTCGCGCGCTCGAATTAAAACGTTGAAATTTAAATATATAATTAGTAATATCAGTTCTCGATATTTTGTACCGACGCCGCCTTTTAACCATAATATTTATTCTTTAATGTATTCTTCGTATCTGCAGTTATTACTTCCCGAAGTTTGCAATGCGACGAACGATTATTTCGCTTCGGTTCGAACTGCTGCTTTTGAAAATGTCTACAGACTGAAAAACGTGTTTGAATTCGCTGAATAATATTCGTTTTTCTGCCAAACTCATGATGGAACCTCGCCTGACCGATTCGGACACGTCGATATCATAAAATATTGGAAACCGATTCTGAAACACCGGTTTTTTTCCCGGGGATGAATTTGAATAGTTATATATGTTGTTTCGACACGCGAAAAAAACCGAATAACGAGTGAATCGCCTGGAGATTTCAGAATATGATATATTGTTATTATTATTATTATTATTACTGACCCCGTGTATTTCATTCTATTTTCTATATATTTTATCTTTTTCCGAAATTATTTTTATTTATTTTTTACTACGCGTTTTTATTGGCGTCTTGGCAACCGTTGGTCCGCTTTTCCACCTTAATCCTCGGATTACACCGAAACTACGGGCGTGCATTTATTTTCCTCCCCTCCGCTGAGCACGGGGCACACCTCATTATCCAACCCTACATTTTTCTCCGACGCCACGGTGTCTATAATAAACACTTTCGGCGACGGCGTCATTATTATTCCTATCCGTTCGTATGGACCATCCACAACGCGTCCAACGAACACGAGCTGTGCACTAAATGCACGCGCGAAAATATTGCTGTTCGTAGACATAAAACACAAATCGCATCTTTTCCCGGAACCAAAGACGCGAGATGCTGCAGTAATTTTTTTTTTATGGAAAACTCTTTTTTTTCCAGACCCATCCCATTCTCGGAGAACTCGTGGTTGATGTACTGCGCCGCGCCGGTCTTACATCGCTCGCCTCGAGTGAACTGCTAATTTAATTTCAAACAAAAAAACGATAAAAATTCCAATAATAGTGGTCTGCCGATTTTAGATTATACGTTTCTAGCCGACGGTTAAATTTGGTTTTATTATAATATTACAGCCAATAGGAAAAAATCTAGTTCCGTGTTAGCTACCTATTATAATTGAATATTTACTAGACATACTCACACACACGCGCCGTACTGTGATAACTATAATAAATTAATATTGTATGGATTGTAATTATTATTGGATATTCATAAAAAAAATAACGCCAAATACGAGTTATTATTTCCAACATATACAATATACTCGTATATGACTATTATATGTAAAAGTGACTAAATTATACACCATGCAAGTGTTCATTTTTCCTGCATTTTAATAATAGTTATAACAATAATTAGGTACCTACAATGTGTACAACACTATATACAACCAAATATATTATTAGTTTATACATCAATAGGTAATAGAAAAAATGTATATTATATACATGTGTAACTTATAAAACGATAAATTCTGATTTAAAAAAAAATATTATGAGCTTAATAAATTATGTCAGTGTTTAGAACAAAATTATTTCGTCTGATTGAGTTTATAGACAATTTTATGTTTAATTAGTTGTTAAGTGACTACTAATCACAGCTGAAAAGTACACACAATATCCGTGCTAAATAAAATTTGTCCGAAAACGATTAGCTGTATTCAATTTAAGTTTCATGAAACATAATAATAATGACGTTAAGTCATTCTATTTATAATATTGTATACTATATCTCTTATATATTCTAATTATGTCATCATTATAAGTAAATTGTAATTGATAAGAACTGCTCCCCCGGCACAAGCTTGACTTATAGGGGGGTGCTGAAATTTATTTTATGTTAAGTATATATATTATTATAATGCATCACCTGTTGTTTGGCAAAATAAATATTATTATTATTAAAAAAAAAGTATAATAAATGTGTTTATGTGTTAGACGTGTTACACGGTTAACAATTTGTTATATTATATTTTTATTTATCTTTAAACATAAGTGTTCGATACAAAGAAAATATGATTGGTCTATAGTACCTATAATATAAACATAAATTCTGCACCCCAATTCTGATCAATTCGGATTTTTGTATGGAAATTTTAAATCGTAGATTTGTTACTCTCATCAAGTATCACATGAAAAAAGTATTATTGAACTAAAATATTAACTTATTATACTTTACTCAGCTTACAATATTTTTTCATCCAAACAATAAATTAAGTTTAAAGGATCAAAATCGGTATCCCAATAGGGCATAAAATAAGGTCGATAAGTCAATAGTTACTTATATAAATCAGTATAATAACCAATTAGTATTTTAAAGATATTCTTTCTCGCTCTAATCTCTATTTTAATAGTATATTATGTACCTACAATAAAACACATTATCAAGCATATCATATTATATATTTATAAAAAAATTAAATAGTTTATGATCGGCAATTTTATCTTTTAATATTGATTCCTTTTCTTTGTTTTTTTCCAAAAACAAAGACAATACAATTTTTCTTTAAATTCTCTTGTGCGCCAAATACAAAGTCAATACCGTGAGATGAATGAAATCGCGTAGATTATGGAAAATTTAACTATCGGTATAAGGTTCCTAGTAGAACATTTTTTTTTTCAATAATGTCCAATAATTGTTGACTTATCAAATCCAAATATTCTATACAACAAAACATAATATAGTAATACATACGGATATCCTGGCCCATTTCGAGTGTAATTACCAACATTTAAAATATGTTTTTACTCTTACACTTGAAGTAAAGGTTAAAGATATAAAGCCACCTACGTACGTATCGCATCATTTTTAAACAAAATACGTAGTACGTCCAATCAAAATAACATTTCAAACGGTAATTGTTTGGTTAGGAGAACCTGCTTCTTGCTAGTGCATTCTCTATAGGTAGTCTATTTTACTTTTAGACGAGTTTTAATTGTTGCGAAACTTTTACAACCGTTATATACGTGCCGTCGCCGAAGTTGTATAACATGTATACATACATATACCAATGAATATTACACATACCTACATATTAATATTAGTTATTATCGTCGTCGTCGTCGTCGTCGTAAGAACCCTACTCCGACACATCCCCCGCCGCCACCCAAAGGTGCACACGGTCGTGTGTTACAAACTTGGTTTGCGATAAACCGCACATACCTATATTATGTAATATTATTGCCGTTGTTCGAACAAAGGACGTAGTAATAATAATAACAATATAAAATATGTATATATATATAGCTGATAAAGTACTTAGTATATTATAGTTGATTCGGCTGTGCGACAAACTCGATCTAATGTAGCTGACGACGGTGATCGGTGGTCGTGGGGGGGGGGGGCAAGACGGGTGGCGCGTATATACAATAATATGTTTAATAATAATAATAATAATAATAATAGTAATTTTAATGTACGTACCTATGCTTAATCGAATATTACACTTTGTGGTGCGCGGAACACGTGGTTCCGGCAATGGTGACCGAGTGCGACGGAGAGACACGATGGCGATACGGCTAGAGAGTGGGCAAGAGGATGAGAGAGAGGGTGAGAGAATATGTGTGTGTGTGTGTGTGTGTGTGTGTGTGTGTATGTGTGAGGGGGAGAAGAGGCAGAGAATTCGCAGATGTCAGGAAATAAACTCGACTCTCGCAAAATTTCCGCACGACTTCTCGGAGCCGCCGCCGACTAGCGCTCGGCCGACTTCCTCCTCTTCCCGCCAACTACTACAAGTACTCTATACGCCTGTTTAGCACCCGCCGTTTATTTTTTTCGCACGCAAACACAATTATTGTTCCCGGTTCCGCTGTGCATTTCGGTCTGTGCGAGGTTGTGGGGGGGGGCTTACGCAATTATTGCCCCGGCCCCGGCGAACGGAGCGCATATTATGCAGTCGGTTAATTACCGTCACACCGTTTCCTTCCGACCGGACGTCCGGGCCGATCCGCAATCTCCTCCGAAAAGAAACTCTCGTCGAAAACCCCAGCCGCCACAGTGGGGGTAAAGATCGCGAGACCGAACACGTGTAGAGTCGATGGCGTTGTCATTTTTGTTGTCTTTGTCGTTGTTGCTGTTGTTGTTGTTGTTGTTGTTGACACTATATCTCTGTTGTTGTTGCGCCTCTGTTTTATTATCTTTACTATCAATTTTTCAACACGACAATCCCCAGATCCTTTCTTGTGATGCTTGTACGCTGAAGTGTATTTCCAACACACGTTTATACCTAAAACTCGGTTGTAATACCCTCGAGAAATTGTGTTTATAATATTGTATATATATATATATATATGCTCAATCGATATCGCGTGGTGGCGTACAAAAGAAGAGCCCGGCACTTTGTGTGGTGCCTTTTGTACGGCGTTCTTCTTTTCATAAGACACGTACTTAAGCTCTGAATACCGCCACCCCTCGACGCCACCACGAGCTGCAACACCAACAGCGAGGCGAAGGAAAACAACTGAATATTCTCGAATATTACTCGAGCCAAACAAAATGAAATACATTTTTAACACCCATTTTATCGTAGAAAAACGAAACTCGGAGGGGGGAAAAACGTACAATAAAATGTAACGTTGCGATACGGTATAGTTCAAATTATTATTATTATTATTATCATTATTGTTATGGTTCGTATTGTATTGGGTGTAATAGTATTATTCTCGTTCGAGAATTTTAAACGGAAAATAGATTTTATCAGATTTGTTTCAAAAATACATCTGCATGACAATGAATAACCTAAACTATACGATTGTACCAAATCAAACTCTTAAGAAATTGAAATACGAGAAAATTACAAAACTATAAAGAAAGGGTCGTTTCGAGTAAACGATAGCCGCCATCAAACGATGAAAGTGTTTTAACATAACAATTATTGATGAAATATCACGAAGGAATTAAAATAGCTTTTATAGATGATTATTTTAATAGGAAAAAATGATCAGACTCTAAACATAACGGAATTTGGAACTGATCGGGTTGTTAAAAGTTCAATAGTGCACCAATTACAAATCATGATAGTCAAAACTCAATAAATACGAAACAACAGCATACTTTTTGTATTCATTTTTAACGACAATAATAATAATAGCAAATATAAGTAGTAATTAAGAAACATTAACAATAATATTTATGTATCAAGAACAAATTAAATTAGAGAAAAAAAGAATACAATGTTGTATAATAAAAATATAGTCATCGAATATTTACAATCAATATAATACACAAGTATCTATATGTTACACATAGTAATATTGCTACTAGTACATATAGGTACCTACTTATAACATAAAATGTTATTTTATAAAAATTAGAATTCCTAATCACAGTTTTGTAGGACTTTTGTGTGTATTGCGAAGCATACAAAAGAGTTTATATTCTGATCCGTTTTAATAAAAACAAATAGGAGGTACCTACCTATTAAAAATCTTTGGATTTACTTCGTCTCTACAACTTGAGCAACGTAATATGTTTATTAATAAATTATTTAAATTCAACGACTCGTTATGATTAATGTAATAACCAGCATTACCCGTTCAAATTATAGCATAGTACATAGTAGAAAATTACGTGTTTATAACTATCGATCACTTTACTTTCCACATAGTACCTACAGTATATAACACGCGATAAAATGTTTTTTAACTTCTGATTTAAAAAATGTATTTTTTACCAATTACAAAGTTCAGTTAAAAGCATTAGTACGACCATATTTTTTTGTACAATTATTTATTATATTGCGATACCTATGTGTCTGTAATTGACACAATTTTTAGAAAGGTATTGACATATTTTATTATATAATAGTGTGTTTGTATATTATTATATTACGTAAACTAAATACTTTATTAAAAAATAAAGCAATCAGTCGTAAAAATACATAATACTATTATAATGGGAAAAGGGCCTGAACTGTATTCAACATTATACCTACATTATAATTGAGATTAGAGACTTTTGCATTTAACTTGCTTAAACATGTTTTTTTTTAGAACGTGAAAAAAAAGGTACATACAAATCCTTTTATGTAGTAACCAAACTAAGTTATAAAACATGTTGCTTAGCATATTTTCGTGTACAGTGATTTTTTTTTTTTTATCATATGTTATACACACCAAACTTATAAATATTTCTAAAACTTTATAACTAATTAAACGTCAGAATTTATACACAACAGTTATTTTTCTTAAATAAAGTTATATAAGTTATAAACTAATTTATAGTTTTATAATATGTATAAACATTAAATAATGTTGTACATCACCTAGATAGTTAAGATAAATTATCTAAATCATTTTTTGAGACAAAATTTACAATTTGATTTTTGTATATGTTTCGTTTTTGAGACAAGGCCTTGAGACTTCGTTATAATATAATACCATAGCACTGTATTATGATATTATAATAGTATAGTTGTAAATGCACGTAAGAGCTAAAATTTCATTTATAATCTCAACGTTTGTCTTCGGGAAAATCTGTCCTTATCGCGATATTATATCTAAACCATTATAATACTAATGTATTAAAAAAGTTTAAAAAAAAATTAACACCATTGTCTAATAGTATAAAGCATAAAGCCCATTGTTTCTATACAATACTCGGGCTTCTTATAATATGTTTTATGACACGGATATACACCAAAGGGAATAAAATAATGAATATTATAACTTAGATGTGAGGTAATTACCGTAGATACACGTGTTTATCATATGCGGTTATGGCGTGTCTTCAGACAAGGCCATCCGTTTTCCACTACACAACCTTAACTAGTGTTCTAAGTTAATAATCTCTGGGAATACATGTTCCTCGTGGCTTGAATATTCAAAAGCCGAACAAAGCCCAATGAAAGAGTGCTTGTATTTTCGTTTGAGATTAAAAATGCTAAAAAAATTAGAAAAATAATAAAGTGTGAAATTATCTGTGAAAAAAAAATTAGCACATTTATAACGGAATCTCGAGCGATTAATAAAATTATGTGCGTAATTTAATGCGTACAGCGCAGTGTATGTTAAGCCATACTGTTTAAAAATAATTGATGCTCTCGCACATTTTAATTAGAATTGTATATATTATATATATCAGCTCATTATTATAATAATCATTAATATCGTTAATGTACTAAAAACCTTTACATATACCGATAGCATATTATAGAGATAAAAGAGTTGTTGTTTAGTGGATAAGCTCTTCCAATTTATATTAAGTATCCACCCAAAGTCCTAATATCTTAGACCGGTGAACTGTTGGACGCGATACCATCATATATAGGAGGTTCTGCTCATCGCTTACAATTATTTACGTTCTTCGTTTTCGATTAGAGTAAAACATACTAAATAATAAGTGTGATTAGTGATTCGCATCCGTCATACTCTATAATGACCATCGTTTCGTATTCAAATATTTCGCCATCGGTAAATACTAAATTCAATAAATAAATGCGTATTCGTTATGTATATACCTACTGCTGTATAATTAAATACCAAGTCGGTTATATAGGAACGAATGCGTTATGCGAAAATGGGATCAAAAATTAACGGTGGCTGTTATTGTTTTTAATTAAGACACCACAGGCCAAATTAAATTATATATAGTATACGTATATATATGTATTTTTGCGATTCAAAGGTTCGTTATTATGACTCAATGGAGCAAATTTTAATTAGACCTCGTAGTCATTTGTTCGAAGACTTTTCAGTACAACCAACCGTGTTCAGTATAAATTACGACGGGCGGCCGTTTCCACAGACGTTATATATATAGGGGATGTATAAGTCCCGTCAAGTCGGCATCTAAACGTTGTATGCCGAAAATAAACATCGGAACAGTGCAGTGGTCGAGGGGGGGGCATTTTCGAGGGGAACGAAAAAATAACTCGTTCCCGTCTAGGGAATTAACCGGCGAATTAAACGTACACTCGAGTCCTCGGCGTGACGTTTTCCCGGTCGAATGTCCACTTTCCGTTTTTTTTAAGCACGCTGCAGTTACACGTCACACGCATATTATTATTATTATGCGAACTCGCCGGGGTACACGACTGTGTAGTAGTAGTTGTAGTCGGCAGGGAATTCAAACGAAACGAAACCGATCGAATCGATATTATATATTTTAGGGGAGGTACATTGTATTATGCTAATCGTGCGAGTTAGGCGGTAATATCGTCGGTTAAAACAAAATTCTTGGTAATTACTTGTACATATTTACCAGCGATAAGTATTATAAAAACCACCACCGGTGTAGTGGTAACTGCGGATGTTTTTATTCGCTCGTTTTTTTTACCGAGCCGTGACGTGAAAAACAACCTAACATAATATTCCGCATTATAACATGTCGTATGATTTGTATGATTATATAGGTACTTAATATTATATAGGTACATAACATTATAATAAACATATTATTATAAATAACTGGTTACGTCATAAATTGTACATAATATCTCTAACTTTATTTTTCAAGTTTTGATTTATTCAGTATTTTTGCTGCCAGTTGGCCGAGTCTAATTAAAATCAATATGAATAATGTATTTTTCGGAATTCTAAAGCGACACAAATTTTATGTAATAGCGTGTCTAGAAGTAAAAAACAAACAACTTCCTATCGTTAAATAATGTACGCATGAATTTTAAATAAAACACCCAATAAAATAGAACGCTTTAAGCCTATATATATAGTTTTTCTTAACAATTTCTCGAGCCAATTAATATCTTAATAATTCAAGAAATACTATTACGACTTCTACGACCCGGCTGTTAGAAGAATAAAATACAAATTAAATAATAATTTTAATTCTTACTAAAATTAATACCTATTCATATATTAAACTATTCGTTTAACGAGTTTTTCTTACGAGAAAATTCGTCACTGAAGAATGATGCCGTAAGCCAAGCTTAACAACAATATTTTAATCCATTATATATTATGTACCTTAATTTTTTTTTTTTTTTAGATAAAAATTATGAATAAAAAACAACAACGTATAGTGAACAAAGCAGCCAAAAAGAGATTAATGTTATCTTTAATTTATTGTTGTCCCGCCGCCAAGAGTTTTCAATGTTTTACGAGATGATTACTTTTAAACCGGCAGTTTTGATAAACGGAATTAATTAAATTTCTCGAGTTATAAATGGAGGAAATGCAATATTTTTCCATAATACTGCTAAAAATTGTCAAACGATATACCTAGTCGTATATACCTACATATCTTTCATTTTATGCTGTTATTATTATTATTATTATTATTATTATGTTCATTGTTCATGCTTTTGGGAGCTTAACAATATATATATTCCGACATTTGAAATTGTCAAGACCCGAACAATCGATGTATTTCCTAGTGTAAACACAAACCAAAGCCACCGTGACAATTTTACTTAGAATACGGGATTATAATAAAACAAATCTACGTTATCAAGTAAAAACACTGACTCCTTTGTCGTTTAACAAACACGGCGGATTCAAACAAATATTTTCGTTTTTATTTTCTACGATCAATAAGGATAACTACTCCAATGGTTTTAGGACCACGATATAATACTTTACGTAAACCAAGTATATAATAAAAATAAATCCCGAAACTTGACTTTTCAAATCAAAAAAGAAATACCAAAAATGTTCCTTTATAATATCATATTATTATTATTATTATTATTATTATTATTATTATTATCTACCTGTTTACGCTTTTCTCGACATTCCGATAAACATTCTTAAAAGTGCCTTTATTTTTCAAACTCACATATACAGTCCCTTCTATATTATTATTTAATTAAATACATAACAAGACAATAATATTAAGGCAAGTTATGAAAACCAATGTTTATAATTAATATTAGAGTAACCAGTAACCGGTACACCTTATATTGAACATGTCCTTTGCAAAAATAAATAAAGAAATAAACTACTGAAAATGTATTAAAATTAAGACTTCGTGGTTTTTATGTTAGAAATCTTAAACAATCTTAAACAATTTCATCATCGAAAAAGAACGATCACTCGATAGTCGATACGCAATAATTGGGATTTTTTAATAAATATTGAAAATTACTAAATAAACGATAAATGCATTTTGACCACGTTATAATATTACTGTAGTACACGACGACTAAACAGGGTCGTTACAACAGGGAAACATTTTCTTATCGAACCATTTTGATAATAAACTTGTTTGAACATTTTCGAAAGGGTTTTAATTGAAACCCCTAGTATGACCGCAAACATAATATCCAACTAAAGGAAAATGTGTTTTCATTATTGCATTATAATTTGAAATTTCCTATAGATTAAACAATATGTATTTGACGCATGTATAATAATATTACTAACCGAATGGCGTAGGTATATATAATCTACATAACAATATTACATTGTTTCACATCATAAAAACCCTTATTTTAAGAAATAAAAATATACACGATTCATAATCAATAGTTAAATATGTTTTCAACGTTTGTACCGCTGACGAAAGAAAAACCTAAATAAAATAATGTACTATTTTTTTTTAGATGCAAACTACGATATTGTATAGACATAAATATTCGACAACTTTTATATTGTTTTTTTTTATAGGTAATAATGGTAAACAAATACGTTAAATTCGTTAAAACAAAACGAGGTATGTATATTTTTGTTAATTATAAAACTTTATCAAACTTTAGACATAATATCAACAATTCAAACGTTAAAATAAATCGGAAAATTATAAAAAAAAATACATATTTATTTTCCGAATGAGTTCTTAAAATGTAAAAATTGTACTATTGGTTTTAAATTATCCAATCAGTTAAATAGGTGGACAATATATAATAATGTTTTTTATCAGTTCGTGTGAAATTAATTAAAAAAATTGCACGTCCACATTATTATGACGATTAGAATAATTTATAAAACGTTTCGTTGATAAACGCGATCGATGCGTCTCGAAAAATCACTTAAGATCGTAGACCGCAGCTATAGTAGTTGTAGTAGTGGCACGTCGTTATAAACGTTATAATCGGATTCGGGAGCAACAGTGCCCAAAGACAACTCGTCAAGTTGCGTTCTAATTGGCCGCTGCGGCGCCGATAATACGACGCGCGTGCAGCTACACGCGAATCCAAAGACGTCCGAAGGAGAGGTGCAAAAAATAAACTCGACAACACTAACAGACACGGTATAGGCGGGCGAGCAGCCAGCCAGGTACACGCGTTCGACACGTACCCATATATAATAAACGTTCGAACGTTTTCGTTTTCCACACCAGTTTCGCAAATATTTGCCGAAAACAAATCCGTATACCTACGCCATCGTGGACATAAATAACGGAAAAAACTCGTTTCGAATTCAAAATATCACTCGACCACTTTTCCCGTGACCCGAATCATACTTTTATTTTCGTACGCGCACGCACGCAGCTCGTTCACACGCGTGCGGAAGGTTTTATCGCAGTGACGTGACTGCAGACTACGCGCGCGCGCCAACACACACACACACACACGCACACATCGCGAGCAGCGTTTAGAACACATGTGCCACTGCCGGAAATGTAGTGAGTAAAAAAAAAAAAAAAAATGGGCAAGGCCACACAAAAAACAAACAAAGTTCGGTTGTGTGTAATATACCACATATTATATTATTATTATTACTATTGTTATATGACTACGCGGCGTGCCTTATAAACGGGTGAAAAACGGAAATCGGACAGGCGACGGTTTATCAACGATGACGGACTAACGGGACTCGCCGTCGGTGGTGGTAGTGGCGGTGGCTATATCATAATATAACATAGTCCAGGCCTCCTCCTCCTCACCCCCTCCCCCCCCCACCACCACACACACGCCATCCGCCTATCGGTATTTTTCCATTTCTACATTATCCACTTCAAAGGCAAATCTTTAAACAAAACTCATAAACGTATATCGAAGAAAAAAAATTGGTTTTAAAATTACTATATTTTCACGGATACCTCGATATTCAACCGAACGTTTAAAATATATTTTGCCGTAGCCGCCGTAGACGCAGGATCCCCAACACGCGTGCGGTCTTACCTGTTATATTATAGTACCGCTATTATATTATGCTAAACACGATTTTTGCATATTGAAGGATCGTCGCGAGAGAACTTAATTTCGGCGAGAACCGTAGTAGCTGTTTCTCGTCGACCAATACGCCGTTAAAAATATGCGAAAGCGTTTAAATGTATATAATATAATACAGCCCATCGTCGGCCGTCCCGATCGAAATGTTACGATATTGCCTCGTCGGTATATTATCCGCTGAAAGCTCCTGCAGTTGGATCGCATCAGACACGTCGTCGTCTGTACACAGAATCGCTTACGACCGTCGCCGCCGCCGAAACTGTGGAAACCGCGAGGAAATTTCGATACTCGGAAAAGTCGAACGAGCTCGGTTAGATGCGTAGCGGCAGCGGTGCTTTCACGAGATTTGAAGAAAAACATCATCGCGATTCGCCCGACGTGAGTCTTCGCATACAATAATATCACGTGTACGCAACTACTGAACTACGTTACAACATTAGCAAGACGTGTCGCAATTATGCGGCCACCGAAGTGGATAATATAATAGCGAATAATAATAATAATAATAATAATAATAATAATAATAATAATTGTTGTGCCGCCGCTGCTCCGAAATTCACGAGCGGTCCTACACCGCACAGTCGTGTATTATGTATATTATATTATTATTATTATTGTTTTCTACGCGTGTGCGAACGACAGCGATCCGACGTAATGTTATTATTGTAGGTATAATAATATTGTTATAATATAATAGGTAGCGAAGTACTGAAACACAATATTGCTAACGATTTCAAATTCCCGGCTGCTTATTTATTCATGGATTTTATCGTTTTCGCGATATTAAACGCGCCGAACGTTGTGCTCCGGGACCGCCGATCGCTGTTTAGACGATAATCCCAAAGAATAATACCAAAATTTTAATTAAATTATTTCCCCAAATACTGTTTACATATATATATATATATATTATAACTTTTGTGCGTTCTTTTTTAATGTTTTTCTTTATGGTTCGTTGTAAGATATTCAAACAAACTTTGTGAGAACAAAAATTCTGTTGTCTACTATACGAAACCATGTTATCCGGTTTCTTTATCTATATGATTAACAAAAGTTTTGTAAATTGACTCACATCTATTTAAGGACCTCAGTAAAACATATTTCTCCAATCTATCAGTTCGATCTAACACTTTATTTACGGGATCGTCAGCTTTCTTACAAAAAACACTAATACGATTTTAGATTGAGATTAATATACTAAAATATAACTAAATATTATTTTTGATGACATTTTGGATACAAAACATAGATGTATTTAGTTTTAATATAAAAAATAAGGCTTATTATAGACTATATAGTTATGAAAATAATATTAGCGAAAAATTATTTTCTTGAGATATTTCTACCATCAATTTGAATTTTGAAAAAATAATATTAATATAATATTTTACATACAGAATCAAATAAATATTATAATCAAAATTGATTTAAAATACACTCAAAAATGCCCGTTTGAAATAACATGAAATAATATAAGTACGTGATGTTAGTTTCAGGTATAGTTGCAGGTAAAATAAATCGCAATGATAGTTGAAACACGTAATGAACCGTGAGATATTTAAAAATCTATAAATTTATTTTCCACTAACGGATATTTCTTCCGGGAAGACGTATTTCATGGTTGAGTCGTTATGTTCCTGTGGACCGTGGTGTACAAATCAGCACTGGCTTCTTGAATCGGACGTAATGATTTTTATTAATGATGACAATACAACACTTTTAACATTTAAGTCAGGTGGAAAAAATCGAAATTCTTCGACATCCATTTTCATACTAATTCCAGTCCGCTAGGGTTCCGTAAATTGTATTTACAGTACACTAAATATGACCTTTTTAAGTATATTCGAATGAAATCGAATTACTTCCAACGTTGATCAAATGATAAAACGTTATTGGCCTATGAATACTCACATTTTTAACGTTTAAATAATACTGTAAATAATTTTATATTTATTACAATCATAAAAAATGTAATCGGTGTTGGAATCCAATTAAACTTTTCCATCTTCATTACATTACGGTTTAGTTTGCTGATGACGAAAAGATATTTGCTCAATAACTCATTAACTTCTTGATAACCATTTATACACTTGAGTATTTAACTTCGAAGAATTGTATACGTCTCAAACTAGACTGATAGATCTTTTTGGCTGAAATAGAACAAAAAAATCCTCACTCGTGACAAATATTATAAACACGATGTATCAGTTTGATATTGGATTGCTTATGAATATTATTGTGATAACGTAATATTAATTTTCCGATAAAATATACCTTGTGAATTGTTTTATATTTATTTAAAATGTACCTACATAGAAATATATTTATTTAATCTAATTTTAAATACTTATCAAGTACTTATCATATCAACATTGTGAGTGACGTGAAAATGTATCATGAATATAATATAATTATAATAAATACTCAACCCCGTACTGCTGTAAACTACAATAAATTGATCGCCCGTCGTTTATCGTTTCCGCTATTAAATCGAATTTGTCTTAGTGTTCGATACTAACGAGAAAACCTCCGAATGTATTTTTATATCTTCTTTTCCGTAATCAAGTACAAAAATATCAAGTGTAAACATTATTTAAGTATACTCATTGCGTTTTATTGCCAGCTATAACCATTTTACATCAGTGAACTTGTTTTACAATTCCCACATGACACCTCCTCCAAAATATAAAATGTAATGTTTGTTAGGTACACAAAAATGTCAAATTATAAATACATCCTGTATCTGATTTTATGACAGATAACAATTTTAATTAATTTTTTTTTTTTTGAAAATAGGTACCTACCTAATCTAAAAAGTGTGATGTCATGTTCAAAATATTAAATTAAAACGTTCAACAAATAGGTACAATACAATATCAATACAGACATAAATATTATGATCCATACAATGCTATTGTTGTTTTTAAAAAATAACACAGTTAACAACTAAATTGATTTCCGTACAAAAATGTAGAAAAATCTATAAAAGTGTGTTTGTTATTTTGGAATAACATTATTCTGACGACATTGACAAAATATATTGGAATTTAATGTGTCAAACGATATTCATTTACATAAATTAAAAAAAATTATCATTACTAATTTTTTCAGTGATTATTAATAAAAGTAATATAAAAACATTTTCTCGCCTTTCACATCGTTGTTTTGATGCCAAATTATTTTACTGAAGTAAGATTATATTTTATCAGCTGATAAAGAAAATAATTATAGAACTTAATAACGGTACAAATTGATTTGGTTTATTACAATGTTTATTTTTTTTTAATATCAATTAAAGTATATAAACTACAAATATTGAGAACTACCCGCCTAGCCAGACAATTTAATTAACTAAATATTTTTAGTCTAGACTTAAGAACAAATAAAAAATAAGGAGTTAAAGCTGTAGAATACTGTGTTTTAAAACCAATTTCCAACAAAAACTAATAACAAATACTTGTAACTGAGTCAATCTATAAAAAAAAAAAATATTTTTCTAAATTCAAACATTTCAATAAATAGATAATAAAGTATTTCAAACTAAATGTATATGTTTAATTAATTAACTGTTGGAATAAATAAGGAAAAAAATAAATTATGAGTTTTTAAAATAAAAAATGTATAAGATACCAACTAACTTATATGAAACGATCATAATAAGTATATTTTTATAAGAAAAAATGTACTTCGAAGATAAATTTGATATTTATTTTATATTATATATATGATATTTCAGAAGTAAAAATAAATATTGTGTTACCGTCACATATAGTTAATAAATCAAAAATTAAATACCTATAATAAAAATCTCAAAATTAATTTTAAAAGTACATAATATATTTTACGCGTATAAATTGCATACTCCTTCGATATAATTTATTAAGTCGTACCTAGTCAAAACAAACCTGAAACTGAAAGGAAAGTGCTCAAATATTTGATTATACGTACACAAAATAATGTTCTGGCTAAAGTGCCGTTTAATGATACTGAAAATTGGATAACAATGTCATAGGACATTTTTCATACATATAATATAATGTTCCGGAAGTTTTACCGCAAATACGTACCAGCGCGTTTATTATCGTGTCCATGTTTAGATAAATTTGACTGACATAAACGCGAGTAAGAAAAATAAACACATTTGGTGAACTTTTGACCCGTATTTCGGCCATAAGCAACAATTTCTGTTTTAAACACGACTGTTTTTCTGCTGTCATCCTAATTCGATTTATCGCACCTTTTTAGTGGATCAGTAAAATAAGTATGCTGAATATAAGCGAACCCTACCCTCGTGGGAAACTATAGCGTTTTAAGTATGTTTACTCGTATCACTACTAAGTTTTATCGAATAAACATTTTTAGCGTTAATACAATATCTAATGTGATAGGTATCATAATACACATTTCGTAAAAATTAAAATATCTGTACTATTAGGTAGATTGGATTTGTACATACATAATTTTAAATATCATTGAAATAACATTGAGTCGCATATTATTTTTGTATAATAACATATCAAATAAACTCAAAACTTAAATATTATTCAAGCCGTTAAGAAAATATTATAATTATGTTTCGGGAAATTCAAATTATAAAAGAACTTAAAATATATGATTATCCGTCAATCTATTCTATTATAACTCAACACCTTTTCATCGTAACAAAGACTGATACCTCATTGAAAATATGCTGCAAAAAATCCAACAATATTGTTAAATATAAATCTTTAATCCCGTAATATTTCTTAGTAGTATGGTATGAAATTTACAAATACAACAATGCACATTTTATATTTCATGAATGTTCCCCCCAAAAAAAAAAATAGTTGTAACGAAGAAATAAGGAACAGTATAATAAGTGGAAATTCTGAACGATGTTTGAATAATGAAAACATATTTTGTGGATATCATTCACCGAGTAGAGTGTTGTCCCCTAATAAAACTACTCGTCCATTGAACTCTTTTCTATGTCTGTTTTTAAAATCTCATTTAGTTTATAGAACATATTAATATTATTAGTGTAGTAGTTGAGATCAACTATCAATCATTTAATTACGTTTTTTTTATTACAAATATCGAGTTTTGGGCCGATACCTTTAGAAAGTCTTGGAAGCGAAACCAAATCAGATCCTTTTATAATTTCATCTTCAGAAACAGAAACGAAATCCGGCAATTTTTTATAGCGATTTTTTTCGGCTCCAAATTCAATCAGAGTTCCTATTTCTTATTTTATTTAGAATGAACAAAAGTAATAACTAATAAATATAAAATAGTATATCAAATTATTCGGTAAAAGTATATGAATAAAAAAAATATTATTCTTATCATAATTTTATGTTTCCTTCCATTATCTTGGCACGAACCGTAACTGTAATTTTAATAATATTACAACATCAAACATGAGTCATTTAGGCATTTCTACAATTCTTACAAAGTTGGGAATACAAAAGTACAATATGAAACTTCCATAAATAATCTAATCTTTTTTATTGTATTGTTTTAGTTTTAGAGATAATATGAATAAATTATACCTACCTAACTTCTGAATGACAGTCAAATTCACAGAAAAGGACTTAATTTTATTCATAAATTTATCCCGGTACGTTTGGTGACCATCATAATAGTATATACAATTTTTAAGTCTTATAGTTAATTGGTTAAGCCAGTATGAACTGAAAAGAATTTCTTTTCTTATCCAACTAAAATCAAAACTAATAAAAAATATCATCATGGTTCCTCCAGTCCTTGAATGCATTTATGGTAACACGGCGTCCCAGATAGGCAATTTAGCTACATCAATGTCGCGCATCAAATTTATTTTTCCTGTTTCTCATAAGACAAAACTATGATATTTGTTTGTAATGTATTTCAATTTCTGCAAAATTATGATTACGGTGCAAGTCGTAATCATATTTACATTCCAAATTACAGTTCATGCTAATAAGATAAACATGCACTAGGGATCACTTTTACCAGTTATTTTCCCGCTAAGAATTTGACTCCAAACGATTGACTACTAAAAACTCGATGGCTAATAATTTTGAAAAAACGATGTATACATTTTGTGCACGGTAAAATCAAAATTACAGTTTTAAAATTCTCAGTGTGGTGCACATTGGGCCACGTAAATACGTAAACAGTCAGATAGATAAGCTCTTGGTTTCATTACGGTTTGAAGAGAAACATAAAATAAAATACGTAACAATTGTTCAAGTGTATTGGGGTTGATATACAAATAATATTTAGTTTTTTTAGTCTATAAAAACCAAAAAAAAACTCAAAAGTCATATTTTTTTTTTAGTCAAATAATTCTTCAGACATTGTAAAAACAATATATAATGAAAAAATAGTCTAAATGCACATTAAAATTCATGAAAAAACATATTATAATCGTTGGAAGGTGTACCTGCTACGTGGATTGGTATAATAGAGTATAATACGCAGAATCGTATAATATTATAACGTCAAGAAAAAAAACTATTAATCATCTACTCGAATAAATTTAACCGAATCCCCATAATATGTTAGATATTTATGATATGTAAAAACCATGCAGCTTTTCAAAAATGTATTAAAACTATTAACTTTGTATGCATTTACAAGATAAATGCATAGACTATGCATAAACCCAAAATAACTTTAAACTTAAAAATGTTTTATTTTTCAACTAGTTTTTATGACTATGATCATCATTGTAAATCAAATTATGTTTCTCTTAAAAAACTACGCCTTAAACTTCGACGCACTAGTTCTAATTTCTCTAATCCTACTAAATAATTATTTCTTCGTTAGATTGAGAATTAATGCCTAAAACCTCTAATAGGCTTAACAAAATGGTACTCTGTTAGACAATTCACCCTCCTTCAAATAATCCCCCTCTAAAATCTACCAAATTGTATTTTCTTCTATTCACAGCTATTGACCGACCTTCTATAAAGGCACTCGGTGAAATAGACACAGTATCACTTTTACTGTAAATAATATTTATTTAAGGACAACTACTCCATTGACTATTCATAAATTTCTCTCGGCCGTATTCACAGTCAAATTCAGAAAATTAACATAAATATTATTAGACTTTAGGGCAGATAAAGCTAACCAAACTTTGTTATGATTTAAACACATAATACATATTATATCATTGTATAATTTGAAGAAAATTATAAACATGACAAAATCATATTTAAAGAATTTCAAAAAAAAAATATATTTTAAATAAAATTATACCTCATTATGATTTATGCAAAATCCATCTTTTGAAATCATTTACTACAGGAATTAAAAATGATACTATTTTTATTATTATCAAATTAATACTAAACATAACTTTAAAACACAGTTTAATAATTCATAACAGATCAATGTATTTACGTATTCGTTATTATAATTAAAAAATACAATAAAATAAGTTGTTAATTAATATATAGGTAATTAAAATATTATTAGTCATATGATAGGTATCAAATCAGTTCATGATATTATAATGTCCTAGAAAAAAAGCGCTTAGTAAGTATATTTTCGTAATGTACACCACCAAGCATCATGATAACAATATAATGGTACCTTATTAGTTATTATGCCAAAAAATATTAAAATTACTCAAAAATTACTAACGAGCATGCGGTTTTGAAATTAGGGGAAGAAAAATATTAAACCTACCGTATCTAATAATTATAAACCTTAATTGTTATGTCAAGTTGGCCAAAAACTTTGAGAAAAGGTTAAAACATATTTTTTCATAAGTGTTATAAATTAATCCTTTCAAAACATATTTTACGTAACACAGTAACCTGTTATTACCTAACAAAATAAATTATAATGTGTTATAATTATTATTATTTTACGGCGGACATCATAAAACTACCTATAGTTTAAATCATTATTTGTCTTGATTAAAACAAACTAATGTTAAAAAATGATCTAAACAAATGTTGATCTAGACATAGTCTTATATTTTAATAATTCATTCTGCGTATTATTATTAGTACAAGTAAAATTCAAAAATTGTGTGAAGAGAATGCATTTTTAACGTTTACTTTAAATGAAATACCACGAGTCTCTATTTCTAACAACCATAAAATATTATGACCCTGCGAATTTTGAATTTTTTTTTTCTATTACATGTTATTATAAATAATATATACTTAATATTATTATGGTTTATATATTTCACAAATAAATATTGTTATATTATTATAATATTGAATAAAAGTTAAAAATGTATTAAAAAAATAAAATTAGATCAAATTTCAAACACTTATTTTACTTTAATCGTATTTGATATAGATATTTTGTTTTTATTTTTTATACTCTTTTTGGGTTTTAACCGTATTAGATAGTATATTCTAAGACATTAAATTCCAATTCCGATCCAGAACAAAGTTATTCCTAACATATATACCATGTCAT
The DNA here is from genome assembly GCA_022818045.1 of Neotoxoptera formosana. Classification (NCBI taxonomy): domain Eukaryota; kingdom Metazoa; phylum Arthropoda; class Insecta; order Hemiptera; family Aphididae; genus Neotoxoptera; species Neotoxoptera formosana. The sequence goes on from CM040633.1 coordinate 50,208,097, forward strand.
GTTTTTAAAAGCCCAAATTACAATAACCATTCAGAGTTTGATCGAATTATTTTGTATATCCTTGAATTCAGCAAGATCGATCGGTTAAACCCCGGGATTCAGATATTTACCAGCAACATCCGGTGTAATCAAGATCTTATCGACATTAATGATTTTACCATAATATAATTTATAAGCCTACATTTAAGTCAGGGGCGAACGCAGGAAAAAATTACGGGGGGGGTTGAAAAATGATTTATTAGTAATACATTTGTAGGTCAGTCAGGTCAGATAATTTATATTTTGTTCCTGATATTTCGGGTAAGGGGTAACCCCCCAACCCCCCACCCCCTCCTGCGTTTGCCTCTGATTTAAGTATTCATATTCGAAGAGAGGTCATGTACAACTACAACTACAACGACAACGAGTCTAGACATTATTTCATCTCTTGTACAACACTAGAAGGATGTCGTACCCGCAATGTCCCGCATATAATACTATATACTGCCATGGACGAAAAACTAAATCGTACTCAAAAGTGCCGTGACAGACCGAAAGCCCACGAGCGTGCTGGGAAGTCACATAAATATGGTAAAAAAATTGGTGGAGCTAGAATATCAATTAACAAATTTATAAATAATTTATAATAAACAAATTTATCAATTTGCACAATTTATTATACTTGCGAGAAAATGGTTGGGAAATATTTGGGGCTTCAGAGATATTTCGGGAGGAGGAATAAGCCCTTCCAGTCTACGCGTTTGGCGCTGGGTCACACGTTCGGGTGCGATTACGACAATGATGATGATAACGACGACGATAACACAACACGTATTATTATTGGGCATTATACTAAAACAACACGTCTTTATCGCGTTTAAGCGCTCGAATGTTGGTACAACGCAATCATTTATCCAGCGCACGACGTTCACCGACGTCAGTCATTTTCGAAAATTCACGCGAATTACCGCCGGTCACGACGACGTGTGGAATTCGGGCGTGGGAGGATTTGGCGCTCCTACCAAAATCCGTCTCTCGGATGCACCTGACCTTCGATTGCCGAATTCGCCGTTGTTGTTTCGTCTTATATTTTGTTGGTATTATGCGGGGGGTAAAGAAGTGCCTCCCTCCCACCACCCCCCCCCCCCCAAAAAAAAAGATAGTTTAGGCTAATCGAGTCGACGGGAAAACGTCAACAACACTGCGAAATTATTGCAATCGCGATGCCACCGACTAATCCGATTGATTACATCGGTCTGCGCGAGAGCTTATCGCTGTTGTCACAACGGTTCGGATGGAAGCATAAACAACTGCAACGACGCGGTTGATTTAAATAATATATTATGTGATGTATACGCACACAAATATATATATGATGGAGGTAGTGAAAACCTGAGACGACCCACCCGACCGTGACACTGCGCAAACGCTCGGAAACGGTTCGTATACCCCATAACCCCGCACCTCCACCGCTATGAGGTGTAGGAAGGTATCGTACTACCACCAAACCTCTTTGCCGGTAAAAAAAAAAGGTCAAACACTAGGGGGAAAGCATAAGTAATCGCTTTGCTGTACAGTAGTTATGGGTGTCGAGTATACCTATCGTCATCGAGTACGTCACTGTGTAATATATACATCGTGCATACAATTCGAATTCAATGATAAATCATTGCGTACACGAAAAACGATTCGATGGCTTTTGTCGGCACTCGGCCTATTACTGAGGATATTATGTTCACTATATCATTTTTTTTGATATTGCCATTAAAGTAATTTATTTTACTATCATAATATAGAAGGTATAGATTTAATTTTTGCCGAAAACATTGCATTTATTTTATCATCAATAAATAATTATTATATTAGCAGTACAGTAACGTACCAAACCTCAATAAAACATAAAAAGATTTTTGGCCACGGGAATATATAAATTATACCGGCGTGGTGACCCTTGTGGCATAAAAGATGAGGCGCATAAATATATAAAAGAAGGTGCTAACACTTGTGTATGCAGCAATAATACTCAATATCTGCAATAGGCATCACACTTATTTTATGTTATCGATACACAACATTTCTAATACTAATGTCGGTAATAAAAAAAAGGTAATAATAATAACAATAAATTCGTAACAGTACGAATAATAAGAAAATGGCTTATAGCCGACTCGCGCTCAACCAGTTGTGTGAGATGACCTGCGGGTAGAGGGTGACATGACTTGGCGGCAGTTGACAGGTTTAGCGACGTCATTAGCGGATGAAGATGAAGGTGGTGATGATGGTGATCGGTTTTTTGATTTATCGATTGACGGCCACCACGGTGCTGAGACTGATAATATGCTAAAAAAAACCGTGTCTGCAGCGTATCTCTTTTATGTTTTTAAAAAGCTTTGAGAGCAATATTGTATTAAATTTTCAAGCTTTTTACCGAGCAAAAAATTGTCCATCGACAGCAGCATCTTATCGAAAACTTCTAATGTCTATAAATAGCTCCAAAAGAGTCGAAATATTTCTCAAATTACGCCTCGTATTTTGAAAACGCTAATACAATAATATAATTTCGTAATAATTTGCAATTTTCCAGTAGCGGTACACGGTACACGACAATATATGAATTACAATATAGCCAATAAGAAAATCGATTTTGTCGAAAACAGACTATAATATTGTCACAGTGACAAAATAATTCAATTAAACGCGGTTTAAAACGTTCGTCTGCGGAAAATCCGACGAACGTCGAGAGCAATAATAATAACAATTATTATTCGCTCGGTCCCGGTGCGGTTGAAGAACGGTAGTGATACTACTACACAATATCCGTCGACGAAATCCGCAGCCATCGCCGTCATAATAATATTATTACGAATACGCGTTTTCGCAGTGTGCGCGCACAGAACGCGTATAATGCGCGTCTATATTATTACAACCCGCCTGCTGTCTTTAGGCTATATATATTATAATATTACGTAACCTACCGCGATTGAAATAGTATATGTATAATATATATTATATTATTGTCGTATAATATTATATACACGACCGTTATTATTATAATAATATACGCTGTGGCGACGGTCCGAACGATAACATTATTATTATTATACTACCTACAACAACTATCGTTATTATTAATATTATTATCGTTAAATTATATAGACGGCGCGGAAATGTTGTTATGCCTCGAAGAAGGCACGCGGCGTAATCGAATTAATTACGACGACGAGCGCCGCGGAAAACACGGGGCGGCGAGCGCGCTCGGAGGGTCACGTTCGGCGACCGCGACGTCGTCGTCGTCGTGAATATTTCAACGCGGCCGTCCGCGGCGAGCTTTTTATGGCGCGATTCGACCAAAGCTCGGCGGCCCTAACACACACACACACCCGCCCGCCACCCTCCGGGCCGCCGACCCTCCCTCGAGCGCACCCTCAACCCCCCCCCCCCCCCCACCGCACGACTAGGCGGCCGACGACCGAGACGGGCGAAAACGCGTAAATTATTCACTCGCACAGTGCCCGCCGAGGTTTATGCTGTGCGTAAATCGTTTCCCGTGCCCGTACAATGGGGCAATGGCAACGGCAATAAAAATGACATTATTATCGGGCCGAAAATCGCCCCTCCCCTCCGGCGCCGCGCCACCGCCGCGACCTGTCCGTCGCCGCCGCCGGTCGTCCGGCGGCGGCGACGGTCGAAAAACACGCGAATTGCCGCGCCAGCCGTCGATTTCAAATATCATCATGTCCCAGGCCGCCTCGCGTTCGTTATCGTCTCGACGATATTATTATTATTATTATTGTCCGATTATAATATCACACACCGACCCGACGGCAATACTGCAACCCGTGTGGGCGTAGTATAATATTATTATTATAATATTATTTTCTCTCGCGTACGACCCGCGTGTCATGTTATTATTATTATTATTATTATTATTAAGCACGCGTTACCTGCTGCCAACGCGTGTCAGCGCGGCGATGACCGAGCGCGGGACGACCGCGTGAAATGGAGTCGAGTACGAAAATCGTGTCCTCCGCCGTTAAAACCGCCGCCGATCGTAATATTATGTGATTATACGCGACTATTATGCTTTTAAGGTTTTATTTTTTCGTAAGTCGTCACTGAAAAGATGCAGCAAACTTTGAGCTCGGTTTCCGGTAGCTAGTAAATCGGATCTATAGTTTGGTTGTGGTATACGTCGCAGGGGGGTCAGACAAGTTGAAAACGGCGGAACGCGAGTTTCCGTCGTTAAGTTACGTTAGGTTTTTTTTTTGTAATCAATAGGTACTAGAAAATGTATAACTGTAGTAGAAATTTGATATTTTTCACTTTGAAAATAGCAGGAATATTTTACGGCGACCGTAAATACTCGAACTCCGTGACCCGTGACGCCGAAAATACGATCAAAATCTGATTGAAACGTATAGGAATGATTTTAAAGAGATTATTTAGAATTTTTCGTACTGTTTTCAAAGCTGTAGGATTAAGTTTCAACTTATTGTGTGCACTATAAAAATATTTTGCCAATATAACATAACGATAAAATGTACAACCTGAAATTTAATTCACGCTGTGCTGGGTTTACAATCATATGAGTTTCAGAAATATCAAATAAAACTTGTTGTAGTTTCAAGGAGCTATTATAGCTCAATGTTTTGCAAAATTTGTAGAAAAAGTGCCGGCATGACACAATAATTGTTAATGACAATAAAAAAATAATTCAAACATAAAAAAAATGGTTATAAACTTCGTATTTATTTTTCTAAATCAAAAAGGAATAACCATAGGGATTTGAAATGTTTACCAAAATATGATAACTTTATCATTTTTAGATACTTATTGGCTATTACCAATATAGTATAATTTACAAGATATCTTGGCTTCTTATGAGCTAAAAATTGACATTTGAAATAGGCTCCCAGCAGTGCCACCTGACAAGATTAAATTTTCTCCTTATAAATTATTATTATTCACCTTACTAATTTATTTTTTTAATTCATATTAATACATTATTTTTTTAAGGGTTAACAATTTCATACACATTTCTCTTTAAATTTATTATTACAGCGACTAAAAAATGAATAAAATACAGACAAAATTTTTATTTTTAACCAAAATTCACGAAGTCAATTGAAATTTTGAACATTTTTGAATTATACTGAATTAAAAATTGATCACGTTTTCAATTTTTATACCCTCAGATTTGATAATGTAGTACAATGTGTATCTCGTTAATTGGTTAAACGATTAAAACGTCTAAAAAACCATTCGGGGAAAACTAATTTTACTCAATGAAAATGTACGCATAAAACAATATAATATTTTGTAGGTACCTACTTGGCGTTATAGTGGTAAATTGAAATGTAAATCTCGATTTAATGAAATTTTCCTCTAGTTTCTTTGAAAATTATTTGCAAGCGTCTTTCCGGTAGATCAGAAGACTCGAAAATTGGAGATCTCATTTTTTTAATAGCCATATAATTTTTTTTTCTTTACATCTGTAACGTTAAAATTAAAATGTTGTCTCTGTTATTATAATATTTAATATACTCGAATGAATAAAATAACGTCGTGTTCGAGTCTAAAACAGAAATGAAAGTTACAAATAAATTCCATAGTTTTACAACAATCGTACAAAAAAATGTTGTTTTTTTTTTTGTGGTCTTCGATGGGCGTGGTATATAGTTTGTTAAATCTGTCGGCTACGGTTTAACGGGTGCAAAATATGTCGGTTGTGCGTTTCATTATCTCCAATGACTGGACTCACAGGTACCTCTTCCCACTACTTTTTGTTTATATACTCATTCCTATCACCGTCGGGGAAAAACAACGCATTGCTATACGGCGCATAATAACTATAATAATAATAATATGCTCTCGCCGAACAATGGTCGGTGTTTTTTAATTACTATGTCCCATTGTAATGTGAAATCAAAAAACAAAAACTAGTAGGTACGATTCTTACGTATTACCCCAAAATAACAGAACAAAAAAAAAAAACAAAAGAAAACCTTGGATGCGATGAAAAAGAGAGTGGTCCGAGTGTATGCATATGAGGATACGCATATTATAAGAGTAGAACAAAAACTAATGGACCAATATACCACGACCACCGTGTTTGATACATAATAGCATTATATTATAGCAGCCCTTGTGCGATGTAAACCTATATAATATATAATATATACGTCGTCGTCGTCGTGTGGAAGAATTCAATTTATTTTATGTATGAATAAAAAAGACGTGATTTTAACGTTTAAAAAATGGCTTGGAAATTTCGACGTTATAAGCTAATATCATGTTGGATACGATTTGTTGGTCATGACAAAAAGAATACATTTTAAATATTAACATAAATATATACCAAATTTATGAATACTAATTAAAAAAATTTCAAAAATGTTGAATCTTATTATTATTCTAATGTATACATTTGCCTATTATAAAAAAAACTTAGTTTCTAAGCAGACTGATAAAAGTATAATTGGTTTTACATTGTGTTTTTATTGATTTTTTCATTTTATTTTTTTTTTATAACAATTGGTAATATTATGAATTACGATAATCCGACAAGTAATCTATATTGGTAGAAAATATAGCAATCGAGATTATACACACGAATAAACATGGTTATTATTGTAAAAATACTAAAATGTATTTTACTATCAAAATGCATCCCTTTAGTGGCATAAAAATATAATGATCATTTAATAGATATTATTTTTTCTCCTATATCCTAAAAATATTTTAATGTACAGTATGTCAGTGTAATAATATATTTCACTTCAAAATTATAATAGCCCTATAGAATCAATATAATTAACTAATTTGGATTTATAGGGGTTTATAGGGGTTTCCCTTTCCAAATAATAATTATATACGACAAAAAGTTATTGGCTGTGGTCGGTTCGCAAACAAATAACCTATGCCAGTGAAACGTAGAACCTGTTCAAACTGTCCAAGAAGTGTGTACTTTATAATAGTATAATTGAATGAAAGAAACAAACATCTCTCCGACAAAAGGGTGATTTTATTTTATATTTTCTTGTGACAACGGACAAAATTGTTTGAGTTTTAAGGTTCGCATAACTCATAAGTTTTGTACCTGGAATATTTGTAAATAGTTTAACTCACGAAATAAATTTGGTTTAAAGTTACAATTTATATAAATTAACGAATGAAATAGTTTTAATAATATTGTAAGCTGAGTAGGTGCCTACTTGGCTGTAAAGTCTTAGATATCTAGTTAAATATAATCCAATTTTGTGTTAAAAAATTTTAAGATTTTTATTAAAAAATCGTATTAAAATAATATGGCTCATTTTATACTAATATAGAAAATTATATTTATTACCTACTATTGTAACTGCTTCAAAATTGTAGTACTCATATTGACATACGCTTACCCATCGTACGGTGGAAAAATGTTCAGTTGTAATTTACATAAAATGTGTAGCGACGCTCAATCAACTATCTAATTAAAAGTCATATATTATTACTCAATGCTTGTAGTGCATAATTATTTTAACACACTACCGGCAAAATATCCACACCCATGATATGTAAATTTAGTGTCTTCGAAAAGTTTATATTTACCGACCTATAAGGTTTGTAAATTTGCATATGTTTAACTATTACGTTCTAGAAAACTATTACTTATTTTCAACTTCAAAATGAATTCATATTCATGTGGAAATATTTTATGCAGCATCTATGAAAATATCATATCTCCGGGATGTAAGAACATTAATAGATCGCATGCCCTCGTGGTTATGAATCGTCATTAGCATACCAAAATTATTGCCAACACCCCAAACAAAAATGTAGCTATTAAAAATAAAATTTAATGACCTAACCGTTTGCAGCGAAATGTCATGTTCGAGTTTTTACCGAACGATGTTGTGGATATTGTCGGGTTGGCGGTCTCATAAATGTCACCCGAACAATATTTTAATCAATGTTTAATTAAATCGAACAATATAAGATAAACGTTGTAATAAGTATTCCGATGACAAGGTTGCGTAAACATTTAAAACGCATATTAAATCCCATGTTGCAAAACGAACGATCGTTTCGACGGTAGAACTAGCGGGCGTCGTCGGCGTGTCTGAGTCGGTTGGATTACATACTTAATAGAAAGAAAAAACAAACACGAACGAACAAATAAAAACAAACTTGGTCGAGCAGCAAACACACGATACGATGTACACAATCAAGGTCAGATTTCTGCCAAGGTCGTGTCGATGGGGAGGCGAGGGAGGTTCTCGGAGAAGCTGATTTTTATCAAGGATCCCGTGTCGAGGCGGGATACTTGCCGTGCTGGGTTGTACGACAACCGGCGTTGTATATTATACAACAATATACAGTAGTAGTAGTCATGGCAACGACTGCAAAACACTTTTGCCCCGGGCCATCCGCGAGAATGAGAGAGACAGCGAGACAGAGACACAGAGAAACAGAGAGAGAGAAAGAAAGAAGAGAGAGAGAGAGAGAGAGAGACTATAACGATGGCGACGAAGACTCGGTGTAATCACAGGGAGTTGTGTTTCAGTTCGTTGGAATACTGTGCAGTAGAAATAGGCAGGGAAAAGGTAGGTACTTGACGAAAGGTATAGTTATATGCTGCGTAAATAACCCGTGACTACACCGCACATTGCAAATCTATAAAACGATCGGTTGGTATTATTGTTTTTTTTTTTTTTAAGTTAAACGTATGTAAAACAATTGACTTTTTGATAAAAATTGAGAAATGTATGTTACCAAATTCCATATACAACGGAATATTACTCGACGTCGACGCTTTACGTAGATGATCGATTAATGAAAAAAGTGACTTTTACAATATATATACTATCTATTGGTACTAATTTACTTTCGAACTTTTGTATTTCTGATATCGGTTTCCCTATTCACTGATCCAGAACGTTTATCGGTTTTGAAATGTTACGTCACAGCATATCGTCTATCTGCACATACTCGGACGTCACACGCGTCTTACAAAAAAAAATAATAAAAACACTGCCGCCGAAAAATAAATATCATTGCCGAACTTGGACACGTTATTTTTTTAGATAAATTTTAGATTTATTTTTCACCGAATTAAACAACTCGATTTTCGGCATTTTAACTGACAAAATAGACTCGACAACCGTCAAAATTGTATGAATCTCTAAACTACATAATATAGGTTACAACGATATCGGTACATTACTAATTCAAACATAACAGATTTAACCGACAATGGTTGATAATATTCTTAGTTAAGGGACAAGTTTTGATCTGAATGACAGAAACTTTATTTATAATTCATTAGTTACAACCATTTAAATTTGTGTTTTAAATTAAATAAATCAAATGAACCTCTTATCACACGTTCTAAAACCTCATACATTCGGTCTTAATTATCAGATTTCTTGTCAACTTATACTCAAGATTTATTTTTAGTTTACGTTAATTTCGTAATTCTATTCCACATTTGTTATCATTCATATTTTAATGGATATCAACACTATAAATCAATTCGTTATCTGAGAGATAACTTTAGGTGTCGTATAATACTCAAATCATGTGTAAAATATTTAAATATAATAATAGTTTTGTACTATTAAAGGTGTACAAATAAACGGTTTATAAAATTCACCAAAAAATAATAAACAATAAATAATATGTGAGATACTGCAAGTTTTTTTAATTCAAAAGCTAAGGAATAGAAGTAATGTCCTCTCTCGAGTGCAACATATGTGAAATTTCCAATCTATGGAAATATCAAATATTGCATAAAACTGTTTGATCTTTTTTTCCTATTCCAAAACGTGTGTTTTCAAAAGAAAAAAATACAAATTATTAGCATTATAAAAGCGATTGCACCTTCGAGCTGTTCAGAATTCAAAATTGGTTGTGAAAACTATTTTTTAAACTTTCAATATATAATTATACATACGCGTTCGCTCTATATAATATGCAACGCGTATTGGTTTCCAATAAAAAAAACATTCGATTAATCGAACTCGAAATTAATTAATTCAAAAATTATGTACGCGATTTATTCGCCGACGATCATAATATAATATTGTGTCGATCATATTCTTTATGTATTTTTCAGTAGACCACGATTTTATGTTAGTAAACCTTACAGACATTTATTATAATATAATAATATATTGACGAAATAATACTTAAATAGTTGGCGCAGGTATATTATTCGTGCGGACTTTTGCAATTACCAAAAAAAAATATTATATGTAAAACACTAGGCCTCCATCACACACGCACACACACACAATACAATATAAGTACACGACAACGATAACGTCCTCCGCGTTTTCCCGGACGTAAGCACTAAGCGCCACTGTCCTATATATAATAATACTAATAATAATATCACAAGTGTGTTTGCTGGAAAATCGCCAATAAACACGGTTTGGTTACACGTTTCGGCATATAAATTCGCAATATCCGCGGACAACCACGGTTGCGGTTCTCGTGCGGGTGTGATGGCTACACACAATTCGGTGCGACGGAGGCATAAAACACGCAACGCGTTCCGATGACGACACATTCCGCTTTACAATGTATACGACGCACGGCGTAGCAAAATAATTATATTAACAAACGTATATTTGTGTGTGTGTGCGTAATGTATTGTTTATAAATGAATTGCAAATTAATTCGAGGCGGACCGATAAATATGCAGGTACCTAATCGAGAAATCCTTTGAATGAAAGTTTGAAATTTAGCAAACTCCAGTCGGCGGCGGTTTAATGGAACCGGAGCGGGTAATATTATTTTAAACATGTATGTAAAAGCACTTCCGGGCCATTTAGCGAACGGGCGCGCTGCACAATGATGAACGTTGATAAATGGCTGTGGACTCTCGTACACTCGATATAAAATGATAATGAAAAATAAAATAAAGTGTTCACTTAACAAACATTAAATGACCCTTAACGTTCGCAATGCATATAACAACGGTATGATTTATTTACCGTGTCGTTTGGTCTCACTTTATTGCATCCAGACCACAACGCGTTCGCATCGATCTTCAAGAATTATTAATCCAAACAAACTCTGAACACTACGAACCATTATACGGTTTGATAAGCCTTTAGCAGTAATAATAATGCGTACACCGTATAACACAACGTTCGCTGTGTGTTGATCTCGAAATCGAGTTTTTAAAGCGTCGACTAATCTAGAATAATAATATTACGTATGATTAAAACGAACTCGATAGTATCGTATACAAAAATCAGTACAAAAAATCAATTAAAAACTCGTTTGAACGACTATAGTCTATGGTATATAAAAAAAACTTATAATCATAATATTATTTTTATTTTCAGAAATGGATGGAATGTCGTGTCCTGGATAACAATGATAAGCGATTGCGATTCAATCGGACAGTATCGATGACCGAGTCACCGCGGACAACTGCGAACGAATTGTTCATAGTATGGCTAGTAAAAATATGTATTTAATAGTAGAGCTCTCTCCGTGCGAACATGCAATAATTCCCTAAATAATAAGTCAAACATAATTTATACAAATTCATCATTCATGTGTTAAATAATATTTTTATCAGTATTACTAATATTAATATCACATTTTTACAAAACAGATTTTTCCAACGTATTGTAGACGTATTACAAACGGACATTTATACATTTTTACGACCAATTTAAACGAATTTCATACAATGGCTGATATTGTCACAATTCTATGTTTTTGTATCCGTTTTATTGTTTCATATTTATAATTTACTTTACATTCGTCGACGTCGAAGGTGATGTTAGGTTAGGCAATAAATACGTCAGTTTTTTTTAAGCTGTACCTTAAGTGTAAATTATTTACAATATTTACAAGTGTTTGTTTTTAGGGAGGTGACTTCAGTTAATAATAAAACAAAACTCATAAAGCAAAAAGATTGACTTTTTTTAGAAATCGTAAACATGACAACCATTGCAGTTTAAAATATTAATTATCTTTGCTAGAGTGAACTATTTTGTATGGTAAAAAAATGAACATAAATATAATTAAAACTAAAAGGAAAACGTTAGTTGGAAACAAACACGTGAACACAATGTAACAATATTTTTATTACCAGATCAAATAAGCTTCAAAACTAAGTTATTAATATGAGGGAATTTTAATTTCGGTTAAATTGTTTTAAAAGCTTACCAAACAAGAATGATAATTTTACCTTAATAAAACCATATAAGATATGAACTAAAGTTTAAATGTTAAAAAGTTATGAGACTTTTTTTAATAAATTGCATGATATTAAATTGCATTAAAATTGACTCAAAACGTTTGAGTGTGTGTCGTATCTGAACACTTATCTGTGAACGTGCATATTATAATTTAATTCACGTGGGCCCCGAGTACTTGGGTGCACTGGCGTGCTGTGAAACTTGAATTACAACTGTTAACAATGGCAAGGAATTTTATTGAAATTTAATTTTGACAATTTTGTACGAACATATTTCAATATTCAATGGACAGTTTGTCAGTTCTAAATAGGTTACAATTTTCTCGTGTCGATAAGTTATTAAGTTAGCCAAAAAAATAATATTAATCTGACAGTTACGAAGATAATATTTACTATGTAACGCATTTCTCAAACAATAACAACAGCGTGTTATAAAATGTACAGAATTTTGTAATTATTGTTTACATTACACGGCTTTTAATATCAAATCTACATGATGTTTACATATAAATGTATACACCTATTATTTTTTTTGGTTACAATTTAAAAACATACTTTTGTTCTTTAATGATAGGTCTACATGTTATTACGCTGAAATTACTACTAAAACATTAATACCTCGACGGCTCGACCGGTGGTTTATTGTCATTTGATGTATTTATGGTCTTATGCATTGATAATACATTGATTGATACTTTAAAATCGAATTTCAATTGATTTACTAATAAAGTTATAGTATCCCACAGTCAGTTGTTCTACACTTCAGTGGATTTATTATTCCATAAAATACAAACGACGTACAATACGATTTTAGAACTGCATAGGAAATTATTAAACGCCATTATTTTATGGACATAAAATACGTTTACAAACTACCGATAGCTTAAAATGGTATTCTATTCGTTTTGCAGACACTTCTTGCAGTATTAAGTATGTCCCTATAAGTTTGAACATATTTTTAAAAAAAAAAAAACCTTTTTACGATTGTAAAAAGTTATATAAAAGGGTTGATAACTGAAACTCTTACAAATAAAAGTAATAATATACCTACATTTTAGTTTAAAACACTGTACATTATAATATGATTTTGTCAAAGATACATAATAATATTATATTATAGTAGACCGTTAAAAATGTAATAGTATACAACATCGTAAATACATTATATGAAATAAGGTTTTTTAATTCAATTTTGATTACTGCTTTATAAACATATTGATCAACCATAATTTATTAAATTAAAAACATGTAGGCATTTTATATTATAGTATGTTGAATAGTCAGTGAGCACTATGCACTCAGCTTTTATGAGAAAACGTCAAAGATGTATATTATCACCTACCGTCCTATTTCGTCTCGCCAAAGAACAATGACGAATTAAAGTCTGAAGGGGTTAAGGCTTCCTATATATTATATGAGCGCTTGTGAGGGGAATTTAGGATTGATATGTAATTCGAAATTGCAACACGTTAAGCGAATAATTTGACATAGTCAATGGCATAAATAATTATATTTTGCTTCACCGGTAGAACGTACAGAGTCAGCTCGAGCGAATGAAATTACTTTGTCGGATTCATTACGCGTAGTGTGTGCTTGATTAGGAATCGAACTCTTGGATCGTTAGTCGTACTTAAGAAGTAACTTGATGAATTGACTTGGTGCAAGACGTGCACAACACACGCACACGCATTTGCGCGTTTATCGTCCGCACGTTTATTATCATCGAGTTAATGATGATGTCTCCGTGGACTGAGATGGTGGTATATGTGTCACCACACATAATGCATACCTAAGTCCTATATTATATTGTAAATAATAATATGCTCAGGAACGCCGTGTAATCCTTCCACAGAACCGGTGAAGTCACACTAGGAGGTGGTCAATAGTTGACCACAAAATGGTTTTTTTTTTTGTTATTCTGATGTCGTACGCGCGATTTGAATTTGTAAGTGATTAATGGCAAAAATCCGGTATGATAATAATTAATAGTGATGGGTGAATAGAATTTTGGGTATTTGAAACATTTCTTCAATAGGTGCCAACGTAAATGGTCAAATGGATCACGATACTGGCAAATGCATAAAATCACACGGTCAATTTTTGTATAACCTAATATAATCGCCGTTGTCCCTAACCTCTCAGCTCCACTCAGAATTTAAAATGTCTGATGGCATTTGAGGGGTGGGCGAAGCGAGGGAGAGGTGAACGTCCTAAGAGTTATTTTAACTTATCAATTTCGGTGCGGGTCTACAGCTTCCCAGCATTTTGACCATAGTTGTGAATACGACGTTAAGCCACAAACGACAAAATAAAAATACCTATATGCGTGACAGTGAGTAGTGACATATCTGAAGAGAATTAACCTAGAGTGGAGGGTGGAGGCGATTCAAATGTTTTGGTTTAACTCTTGATACAGACGAGAGGTTCCCCCCCCCTCGCTTTTATCTAATTTTTCAATAGTGATATTCATTTTTTATTCTAGTCGGTATAAACAGTTTTAGTACTACGAGTATATACATACGATTGCAAACACATACGAAATCCAAAGCCAAACTCACGAAAAGGGACGATCCACCCATCGCATCCTTCTCAAATACGCCACTATATAGTACAGCCATAGTGGTGCTAATGTGGTACACTTAAACGATACCGCACGTAAATATATATATTATGTTTGTATAATATATATATACGACTCATCTTTGACTGTGCAAAAACAAATATGTTTGGCGTGCGTATATTGACTTAGCGGCATATCCTTTGAGTGCAGAGCAGAAGTCGTTTCGCATTAATTTTTATACCAGCCATATTATGGTTGTTTTTATTGAATTTTTTTTTCCAATTGCTTGGTGAGTGGTATTTACGTTGATAAATCGACCCACAAACGGAACATATTATAATTATTTATTTCTTATAGACTGCTTAACGCAATGACATTGTTATCAAAAATAATAAATATTATGATACCATATTATATTATCGTTGAAAAATGAATTCCACTGTCTGTTTTTGATTCCAAAAACTGTACCAAAATATTATATTTAAAAACCAAAGAATTTTTTTTTAATGCTTTCTGTAGGTCAGGTATTAATATATAACTCAATTCAAGTGTTCAGTAAGCTCACAATATATTCTATCATTTGTACACTTAACACGGGTAAGGAATCCATTCCCAGTAAGGTGTTTTTCTATTTTGATTGAAATGTATAAGTATTGAATATTGTGCTACACAACATTCTTGTCAAACATAATACTGTATTGAGTAAATGGGAAGGTCAATATGACAAATAAATAAATAAAGTCTATTCAAATAATTTCTTTTGATAACCTAACCTAACCTAACCCCATGTGGTCTCGTATTAATTGCAGATATTTTCTTAGCTCGATGGATACAACCTGTACAGAATGCGGCCAATTACATCACGACCCAACTTTGGCTACCCTGAATGATAATATTGATAACATATTATTATATAATAAGAGCGCGAATTGTGTTTACTAGATTAGTGGTTCTCAACCGGTGTGTAGCGACACACTAGTGTGAAACATATTGCCCTGATGTGTGTCGCCAAAAAACTGTTTAAATTGTTATAAAATGGTAACATGTTAGTGTAATGGTTAATATAAGTTTATAATTGTTACTTTTTCAAAAATCTATTAATACTTGTCCCAAGTGTATTAATCTAAATTAGTGTGTCGTCGTGAAAAGCACTGTACAATCGAATAATTGACGTCTGCATTAGCTGTAAAATATATTATGATAAAATGAGGTACTTACTGCTTTTTGGTTAAATCGCTAGCAATAAGACGATCGAGTATTAGTATTTATTATTATTTTGTAATCACAAAATGGACAGGTGGCGGTGCGCTGTTTATAAAAATATCAAAAAAATAATTTAGTAAACCATTTTGTTAGTAATAATAATATTTTGTATTTGTATAAAATGTAATTTAAATACAGTGAGTACCGCTTAATGTGATCACATTGGTTCAGGCCATTTTGATTCTAATAACCAGTTGATTCCATAAAGCATTTTTTTTCAATACAATATGTAGTTTGGGATTTTCAATTTTGGTTCCGATAAACGGTTGATTCAATAAACCAGTGATCACATAAACTCACTGTATTAATATATATACCTACCATATTCATTTTAAAAATTACTAAAGTCACTTTGTCTTCTACTCATAGAAGCGCAAAAACAACATTTAATATCACATTCATTACGTGCACGTGTTCCTCGGTATTTTAAATATATATTTTCAATTGAATCAATATAATTCTGTAGAGAAGATAATAATATTAAATAAATTTTGTTTGTACACATAATGTAAAAAAAAATCAATTTTACAAAAAGTCTTTTGACCTTTACTCTTTTATGTAATACACTCTATACCGTAGGACCTATGGACATTTAGTGACTATATTGAATATTACATAATGACAATTTTATAAAAATATTTATTTTTTTTATATAAATATACTATACGCTGCCCACATAAACATCTAAAAAGGGACACTAAAGTGAAATATATATATGTAGTAGCCCTACATTGAATTATAAATAAATTACTATACGAAAATAGTGTACATCAAATAATATTTTTTTAACTTTATTTTAATATATTTTTAATTGCAACAAAATAAATTGAATATTACTAAATACATTTTTTAATAGATTTATACAGTAATAATAAATAAATTGATTATTATTGGAAACTAATTTTTTTTTTCCCGTTTGTTCAAACTTTTTTCAGTGGACTTTTTTCTTGGCCTTTTTTTTTGTTTATCATTTATGGTAAAAGTATAGCTTAATGGCTTTTCTTTTGAAGACTGAATAACTCGCAGGTCATTATAAAAAAAAAAAATAATAGCTATAAATAACACTTTAACACAATATAACAATATAATATAATAATGTTCTGTTTCATTCGACCCCGGTTTAATTGAAAATGTCAAAATATATTTCCAAATATCATGCCGTGCCTTAAATAATAATAATAATTAGACAATACATATAAATGAACGGTTTAAGCGCCGGCTAACAACATGACATAATTTTTAAAATGGACAAAATGTATTGTCTGATCGTCATGTTCAGTCCACACATAACTCGCGAGATATTAAATAATCGTGAAATCATCTTTTTCTCGGAACGATTCGAGTACGACCACAAGAGTGCACGTGGGAGAAAATCGCAAGTATATAGTACGCTTTCTCGTACATAATGTATAATATGACAATGTGCGACGACTTTTGTGTCGAACTAATATAACTATTTCGTACTATAGAGTGACTATATATATGCGAATATAACATTAATTATATTATGTAGTTGTAAGTTGTAAGTTGTAGTGCTTTGCGGCAACAAAAGTACTAGAGGAAGACGGTAATATCTGGAAAAATGTCCCTCTCGCCGCCGCCGTAATGGTAATTTAACGGCACGCGCGCAAAGTGCAGCGTGGTAGTCGTGTCGCTTTATAATATATTATTCTGTAGGAAAGCCCATACCGAACATGATATCGTAATATAATTATAATATAATTACCATAGCTAATCCTCCACGACACGACGTTGCCAGCGACAAATTAAACGCCCCTGGATTTACTACTCCTTTTTAAACACCGCCGAAATAATAATATGTTAACTGCACAGATTTTTGACACGGCTATTTTGGTTGATTTGACCAAATGCCTAGAAGATATAATTTGGTCTAAAATGATATTATCCGGGGTATTGACCGGTTGCCCCCCCCCCCCCACGGCTGCTATCGGGATTTTAAAAATATACCGATTGCCCTCGACCAAATGTACGAGTTGCCCTCACATGTTAATATATACACGATTACAGTATAATATTATAGCCCTAAAAAAAAGTACTTTTGAGGGCAACTGGTACATGGCCAATGCCCATTATCCAATAGTAATAACCATCTTATTTTCCGTAACCTATGGCAACAATAAATAAATAAAAAAATATGAAAGTTTTTCGTGAATCAACTCTATAATAGTTATGTCAACATTTGTATTGTGTTGAAAAGTAAAAAGTAAGAAAAAGTAGCCAATGATAGTAGCCTAGCTATGACACTACAGCAGGTATTCCTCTGAATCTATGGACGAGAATGTGAATAAGGGTCTTAGGCCTTTGATTTCTTATAGTACCTATATAGTTTTATTTATAAACCATAGTTGATCCTGCACAGACTTGCCAGTGGATTAAGTACAATGTTTTAAAAACTCCGTTAATAATTGTGAGCTTTACATATTATTTTCAACACACTATAATTTGGACGGTTTTGGAAAAACATAAAACGCAGGTTTGAAATATTATGTCCAATTATAATAAATATTTTGTTTTCTTTGAAACCAACGGTGACCCTGTGTAAACAAAAAAATATTTGTTTTTAGTGAGCCAAATCCCTTGTGTGAACCCTTATTCTTTAAAACGCAAAATTGAAACATTTGGCTTCGGTGTGCAGCACATCTTCGGGTATATAGGATTACCGCTTTTCTATGTACCGAATTTCAGTACCGCGAGTGCGGTAGACTCGGCTGTTGTTCGCTCACACGCACACGAACAGTGTTTTTTATATTATTACGCAGATAAATAATTTACCCAGACTTAGCTCTACCCTTTACCTACGAGAATTTGGGTGGCGGCAAATCATGGTATTTGCGAAACGTGAATAAAGTTGACGCGACGAGAAAAATCCTATAGAAACCGCATGGTCAGAAATAAACTATTTAGCCGCGATAGAAACAATAGATTAAACAGATAATTATTATTGTTTTATTGGAAGCAAAATATGCGATTAGCAAAATATTTAATACTGAAATATAAAACGGCGGTCGTCGGCGTTGTGTGTGACGTGATGGATAAATCGTTGGACGCAGCCGCTGCTCGACCGCACACTAAAAACATACACTCTATAAACTGTACACCATAATATTACCATAATAGTGTGTAACGTGTGCAATAATAAACATTTTACGTATTATATACGCGTGTGCGGCAATTAAGGCCCCCCGATTTTGTCCGATCACTTCGAAAAGCATGGCAATATTTTGCAAATTTATTTTTAGATTTATTCGCAAACAAGCGGTCATTTAAACATATTAAACCATTACGTAGGGTAAACTCCACGCGGCCCCTCCCCCCACGACTTTGTCCTATCGATTCGAAAATTGTGCCAATATTTTGAAAACGAATCGCGAATAATTTCAAATCGGTTTTTAGAATTTGCAAATCAATATTAATTGTCGGCCCGTTAACTTTGACAGCAATTGATTTGAAAAGTATGCCAATACGTCGAAAATTAATTGCGAATAACTACAGATTAGTTTTCAGAATAATTTTCAAAATACGTCATTAAAATATTATGAAAAATAATTAAATTATTGCATCATTTCCTATTTCAACTGTCCCACCATCATATATATTACCTCCACGGGTACCTAACCATATGCATTCCAACCCATTCCACCAATTTATTAGATTTTTCATTCCTGCTGTTTGGTTTTAGTTTTCAATTGTAACACATATTCAACCCGTACCCGAATATCAATGACTGTGATGGCGTCGATAAATATATAAAACAAATAAATAAAATAAATATCGCTTTGCAAATCGTAAAAACCAATATTCGATTACTTGCAATTAATTTACAATATATTTGTACATTTTTCGAATCGATAAAACATGGTCGAAGGAGGGGGGGGTCACTTCAATCTTCGTGCGGACAGGCGCATGTGTACCTATATAATAATGATATACGTAAGTACTCGACTGTCGTCAGATCGCGTTCAATACTGGCAAAGCGAATTCTTACGATGGACGAGAAACGATTACGATAAGAGTCGGTTAAGCGGCTGCATCCGAATCGGTTCCCATACCTGAAAATTGACATCCGAATTGGTTCCCGACATTCCAGGCAACATACACATCTGAATTGGTTCCCGATATTCTAGGTAGGCGGCACACGTCCGAATCGGTTCTCGATACAGACTTTCGAAAAATCAAAATACGATATAATATAAATGAAATATATTTTAATATTATTATAACATATATTTCCCATCATTATAAGTACGTAATATGAAATGGATTGTCATTAAGATAAAAACCGTGATAAAATCGTTGTTATATTATCGATATGGACGGATATAGTTAGTCGGTACGACATTCAGTAATACGATATATCTATATTTATTTTGTATTTTTAAATTAAGATTTGAATTTTTTAAAAATGTTATACACTTTTACTGTTTATTACTATCAAGCCACAATTTTTAACAACTCGGGAACCAATTCGGACACTCCGGGAAGAAGCACATAGCAATCTCATCTATACAGTAATATACCTTCATAATATTTGTTCAGGTTAGCACCTACCTATACGTTGTCGGAGCGGCGACGCGCGGGGTGAAAATATTTCTAATTTGCGCGGCGTTTTTTTTTGCTCCGGTACTGCAGCTCGTACAAAATATTTATATATTATGATACGCGACAAGCCGCCGGATATAAGTATGTCTATGATATATGCATATATACCTAACGCGGGCTTGCGCAGACGCTTTCGGCGAGAGAGAAAAAATGAAGCGGCCCGTATTCGTTATCGCCAGCCAATGACGTTCGAAAGGCCCAGAATATAATACTGCAAGAGTGCAGGGTGACGTTTATTATTGAACCGCCGCCGTCCGTGTATAGAATAGTGGCGGACGTGCGACAAACCGTCACTAAATCATACGCCCGAATTGTTTGTCGATAATATAATACCTACCTATAATACCGCGCGAACAAACGCCCTAGTCTATTTCGCGTATCTTTTGTAGAGTAAAAACGCGAAAATATACAGCGTTGTGAAATCCGGCTGTTTTCGTATTATAATAATAATATTATCGTCGTTGGTCGTCGCCGGATCGTCCACAGCAGTCGAATACCGCACACGCGCGACGCAAATAAAAAATTTAGTACATAGGTGTTAAAATATTATACCTTCGTAGGTAATATAATAATATTCTTTTATACGCCTGTAAAGTAATTTATTTAACCGACGATTAGAGAAATGATCAGTTATCTATATTATAATATTATATCAGGCGCGAGTAAATGAGATTAAAACATATTATACAGGTGTATTGCGTGTATTATGCGCTGCAGATAAAATTTGAATAGGGAACGCTGCTGCAGTATGGTGGCGTGAGATCGGGAAAAGTGCTTTTCGTACCCAGCCGTAACTGGATATGCCTTTGCGCCGTTCGTTTTCCATACTTCGGAGGGCTTCCCACCCCCTCGCCAAAAGGCGTACGCTATTACGAGCCGAATACAAACGCGCGCGTACACACGCACAAACACGCGTTTTGCAAAATATTCAGTATTGTGACGAAGGTGTGTATTTTGGGCCACGGTATATACACTGATCATATTATACAGATAACAATAACAATAATGTATACGTGCGATATAATGACTAAAATTATAATATCGTTGCAATACGATATACGAAAATAATATTTTTGAAAACGTTATGAAAAAAAAAAAAAAAAAAGTATAACGTTGCGTGGTGAAAAAAAACGTCGCGTTTTTTTTTATACTTTTCAAGATAAAATATACATATAAAATGATGTAAAATAATAATATATGTACATCGTGCCGCGTAAAAGAAGACATATTATTATAATACTACTCGAAAAAAAAAAACTATTACGCGCCATTTTAAAATGAAAAATCTCTTTATTCCTGGGCTCCTGCAGGCACCTCCGTAAAGGAATACCAACTAGACAGTAGATAGTGATCAATCGCCGCGATAGTATTTTCGGCTCGTTACGCGGTGCATAAAATAATGTTACAACATCATTTATATGAGATAAAAAATACACGAGCTAGTGTACAAAAAAAAACCCGTAGCCATCAATTAAAATTTAAAAATACGCGAGTACATAATATTATATTACATTTTACCCGTAATTCGAGTCGACAATGTACGAACGTCACTAACTATATATTTAAATATTTTAACTACCTACATATGTATTCAATTTAATTCCTCCAGACGACCGATAAATCTAAATTCTATAACTTATGGTAAGCTCACTATTTTTTTTTTTTTTTAAGATATTTATTTATACACGCAACCGTTGGCGTAACATAATGAAATCGTATAATCTATCCATGAATTGGGTATCTATAGGTAAGACAGTTAACAATTAACTTCTAAAAAGTAAGATTGGTTTGCAAGTAATACCTGCATTTAAACATTTAAATTAAACCAAGTATATGCACAATGGGTAGTACATAAATATTGGGTATCATTGATTCCCAAACAGTTGTTTGTTTCAGTTCGTTTATCAATAGTACCTATTATATTATAATAAATATATACTAATATTTAATATATAATAAATATACTGCTTAAACCGGCAAGTGTTGTACAAATAATATTATTTTAAAAGACATACATTTTTATCCTTTCGTGTTGGACGGAAAATTATTGTTTCGTTTTGACGAATAATAAGATTTTTAAATCATCAAATATTAAAACTTTTCGTCGTTATATTTTTTTGTTGAAACATTATATTCTAGAATATATACAATGTACATACTAAGTAGGTACTAACCAAAAGTTTATGTTTCTTTTTCTTTATTCTTAAATTATTGCAATACTGTTTTTGTTAAAAAAAATATTCAAATATAAATTTAAAACCAATCAATTAGAAATAAGAATTCTAATTGAGTTAGGTTTAATAAGTTTATGACTGTATTCCAGAATATTAAAATATATCTTCCAAAATGTACCTAAAAATATTTTTTTATATGCCTTTAATGTAATTTAATCGAAGATTAGAGAAATAATTAATTATATATGTAAGGGTAAAAAAATATATGTACATTTATACATTTCCAATTGCCTAATTAAAATACTTATTAATTAGTATAAAAAAGAATGACACAAGTATAATACTATAATCGGTATTCTGTTGTCGCTGTCCTGTCATAAATGTGACCTAAATTCGTGTTAATTTCGTGTTTCTGATAATCGGATGCCTATTAGTTTTTGGGAACACAGTCTATCGTAAAATATTCGTACCTTGGTAAACTAAAAAAGGTATTCACTTTCTATGGTATTCGTTTACGATTTTTTCAACCGTAATTAATTAGGTTTAAGCAATTCAAAAATGGTCGGAAAGTGGGTACCGCTCTGTTGTACAATAGGTGTCGAGTGGTTCACTGTTATGAATTTATTAAATTTGAATTAAATTATACGATCGCTGTACACGAAAAACGATTCTGGGCTAAGACGGTCCTACATTACAGTCAGCCTACATTACTAAGTATATTTTATGATATTATTGCTGTTAAAGTAATTAATTTTACTATTAATACTACAGTAGGTTGAATTAATTTTTGCCAAAAACATTGCATTTTAAAAAATGTCATTGTGTGTATAAAATATAATAATATACTTTCAAAGTATCAAGTAACTACGAATAATATTTTTAGATTACAACAAAATATTCATAACATCATTATTCTTTGTTTAAATATCTAATTTCGTTCAAATATAAACTCAAAATGTCGGAGGAACCTTAAATTACATTTCCAAGTTTTTTGACCAAGCGAAAACATTTTTATCGACAGTAAAAATACAAATAAACAGACAATTTCTTGCTCGTTTATAGCTCAAAACCAGTTGAAATATATTGAAAAATGTAAATTAATTTATCTCGAAATTCAATTTTTGCAGATGAATATTCAAACTGAAAGTTTTAAATGCATTTTTAAATTTTAAAAAAATCACTCGCATGTGAATTATTTACGAAACCATTTGCCTAGATAATTGAATAACGTTCAAAATTAATACACAATGAAAACGATATTGTAAAAAACACGTTTTCGTGAATAGTATAATAAATATGTATACTTACGGTGTAAGAGAGAAAAGTAGTTTTCATGAAAACTGTGCACACAGCCTTTTTCACCTCGACACAGTAATTTAATGGTACATATATTAAAATATATAATGAAGTTCCCACAATGCTTAAATAAAAACTTTAAAAGTTCACAATACACACATATTTACACACGTATAATGCACATTGTATACACGAGTACACACCGAGCTGAAAGGTTCCAGGACTGTGTCCAATTTATTTTGCCCAACAGACGTTAACGCTGCTGCAGATTACCTTGACATACCTGCTCGCTGCTGTTAAATAAATAAATAAATAAATATAAAATCTTGTTAAAAATCTTTTAAATCTTATTTATTTTTAAATATTTTATAAGCGCGTATATTCTAATTGCAAGTGTATATAATATTATCGTTACCCTGCACAGGAATGAAGATGACCGTAAAGCATAATATACAATGAGTAGAGAGTCCCAAAATATCTCGCAAGCACTGATTTTACTTCCCACCGTCGTGTAAAAAATCAATTTAATACAATATAAGCAGTACTTTGGTATATGTCAGATGTCTCATAATATATTTAAATATGTTTTCGATATTAATATAGTTTGTATAATATGAAAAGAAAATTACAAATGTCTCGGGGTTTTATTCGCGTAACGCAGTGTAGGCGTGAAGTAAGCAGTGTATAATATTATACAGTAGTTATTATTATATTATATCGATACGGTTTGATGACGATAATACTCGGCAAACAGTATTTTAGCGTTTTAGACCTGTTTGATTGTTGGCCGTACATTTCGCACCGCGGTGAATAATTTATGAGTTATTAATAATATATTATCTCATATAATAATACCGAGTATTTAACTAATGACGATTACATTTTTTCCCAACACAACATGATTTCGTATAGTATATAGTCTTCCTATATAATTCTCGAAGAGTATGATGATATTAGGTAGCGTATGAGGGCTTTGTGTTAGTTATTAATTGAATAATTAATTACTAAACGCAGCGTGGACAGCGCATTATATTACCGGCGGCATTGCACCGTGGTGGTATTATCCCCGCGACGTAATCATAAAACATTTCAGCCGCATAAAAATTGTATTTTCAAGTGCGCGTCTAGCTTTGTGCCTTTTGTAGTATTCATTATTTTTATCAGTGTCCCCCGTGCCACCCGTGCCCCGCCTGTATCAAAAACCCCGATACGTGCCTGCGTCATCAAAAAATAATTCTTTGTTCGCGCCACTTTGAATCTACCTCTCCTAGATGATAGAGATATTACATTCAAAACATTGCCGAAATAATTCATATTTTCATTAGTGAACAAAAGCGTTTTAATAACATTCGCAGCTAATCGTTAACACTCTGATCGAAAAAGATTAACCCCATTAAATATATAATTAAATTAATTTCATAGTTTATTCAACAATTAAAATATAGCCAAATAATAATTAAGGTATATTATATTTTCGTCTTCTGCGAGCGGTTAATCATGCTTTGATGGATTTTGTCGAGTATTCGCATGGAATACTAAAATATTACGTTAACATTAGCACCGACTTACACATCAACATGAGACATAACGTGTAGTGACATGAAACTTGAATAGTCTTTCAAATATAATTTCTATATAGATATTATTTGCTCAAAAAATGTCAAGACACGGCATTAAAGAGTTAAAAAATTAAAAATAAGTTACTTTTAACTAATGCATTAAGGTTACTTTGTTTTTAAAAGTTCTTAACGATTGAATTTTGTTTTCGTGATATGCAGTTACTTTATTAGCTTATGCATTTAATATAGTTATGCGTTTAGACATTTTTCCCCCTAATATTAGCACTATAGATTAAAAATATTTCAATTTATACAAATTATTGTAATTTCAAAACAAAAAACAGAAATAATTTTTTATGATGCTTTATAATATCTTAGGTGCATTGTAAATACCAAATCGTATACTGTCGGAGTGTTGAATGCACTATTTATGAATTTCAATGGGAATACAAAGTAATAAAAGCATATAAAATATAAATACAACTTTATATTATACATTTTTCTTAGAAGAATACAATCTCACCTTAACACATCAGATAACCCAGTAAGACGTTAAAAGAGCTGCTGGTGCCGTAATCGTTTACAAAATTACCCTAAATAATTAAGAACTTCTGTTAATAGGGTATGATTCTGTCGAATGATTGCCACTCCTTTTCTGTTATTATTTTTGTAACTTACTCTCATATAATATGCATTATTTTTATATTTTACTATATTTTACATTTTTATTATTGTGTATTTATACATTCACATTTCCTTGTTGTGCTTTGGCATCGATGTTAATATTTAGTTTCAAAAAAAAATGCACTTAACTGATTTCTAACTACATTTAGTTACTTTATTTCTATTTAACTTGTAACTTATACAAGTTAAAAAATACAAGTAACTTTTAAATTTAACTTAACAACTTGCAAACTATCTTGAAAAATATATTTTTTTTTACTAAATTCATATAACATATTATTTAATAATAATTAAAACAATACTTTTTATCACATTTTTTTGTATTATTGGATTGCTGATTACTAAGCCACGCAACATAAACTAAAAACAAAACCACAGTAAAAAAAATAAAAAATTTTCACTTCTAAATTACTATTTCCGAGATTAAACACTGTCTTAAAAAATTAAGTAAAAAATCCCTTACAAGTATAATAATTTGAATATCCAGCGTAAAAGTCTCATATACACTACCGTCTACACGTGATGATTAAATGCATTTTTGTTGTTTATAATCAAAAATCTCGCCAAAAAATATTTGTTAATAGTGCAGATCAGTTTACTTTACGCATATTATAATAATATATGTGATAGCCAAATAAATTCAGATATCCAAATAAATCGTTTTGAAATGCGTAAAAATACCCGGCTATTAAGTATTCAAACGAGAATACAAAAAAAAAAAATTTTAATCAGATAGGTAACTCAATACGATTTTTACCAGATCTATTACGCGTCTTGTCATTTATACCTAATAAAAATGCATTTATTATTTATGAACGAGCAGAAAAGTGATGGTCTTAAATTACAGAAATATGAATATAGGGTTCTAGAGTTCTATGCATTAATAATTAGTTATTATTATTATCGTTTAGCATCCTCGGCCGACCAACATTGCCTATAGGTATATATATATACCCACTACGCGTTCAGGTCTGTGTACAAACAAAACGAAAAGCCATTAAACATCAATGCCCGGCGAACAAACACCGGCAGAGTGAGATTCATATTTAATTCAAGACTCAATTTTCCGTTTTTTTCCGCCCTCTAACCCCACACGCTAAACTGTTGGGAATTTATTATCTTTATTGACACCGTCGACTCGACTGAAACCCCGTTGGACAGCGTATCCAGATGGGAGGGGGGGAATAGAAGAAAAGAAAACCGCCGCCGTGTATAGCTCGCGCTGTAGACGACAAACCACTAAACATTCTAGATAATATACATTATTAATAATACACGGTATACCAGCTACATAGGTATACAAAAAGAATATTAAACAAAAATAAATATAAAGTAACACGCCATCAGCCTAAACAATTAAAACGAAACTAGAGTGGAAAAAACGTATATTTATTTAAAAATTCGTTTAAAATATAATATTCTGTTCGTCGTTTATGTTAAACCGATGTCACCCCAATCGAAATATTCGTATTTATCTTACGTATAGCGGAATCCTCGCAAAAAATAGGATTCAGTATATTAAAGAGCAATAAACGCCCATTGAAAATTATAATATAAATTATATTATGATAGCAAAGCCGCGTAACTCTTAAACGAATTCTTTTCTCCGATTCCTGCAATTCAACAAAACGAAAATGAAACGTAAAAATAAAGTCAAAAAATTTTTTTAACAAAAACTACTCGTATATTATAAAGTTGCTCGCTTGTCCAGAAATGGGATTTTATTGCACTTAAAAACGTTAACATTCGATGTAATAAGACCATAAAATATCATGAAATAAGCAATAAAAATAACACAATTTGGATAGATGAAAATGACTGACATGTGACCACTAAATGTTAACTGAAAATAGAATGTCATTAAAATTACTGAAAAATTATATTTTTGAGTATTAAGATGGCAACCGATTACCTACTTGTTATAAAATATTTATTATGACTGTTGAAGTAAAAAAAATAAAAACAAAGAAAAAATATGTCTACGAAAAATTACTATACGCGATACAATGTATTAAAATATAACATAAATGACTAGGATGTTTAAGTGTGATTAAGATGAAAATTAAATTATTTTTTTCGTACATTTCAAGAAAACTAAAAAATTAAAACTGTTTATTTATAAAATATCATACCTATATTTATAAAACAATTTTTCATTCAAACCGAAAAATCTCATGAATTTTGCGAAAATGTAAAAAATCACAACATTTAAAACTTTACATATTTCTATCACAAAAATGTTTTTAACTTACTATACATATATATTATATAATATATTTCTTGGTATTTTTTTCAAATAAACAAATTCTAGTAAATCTTTTTGCTGAACATAACAAATAACTCATATAATATATTATATAAAAATAAATTGTAATTAAAAAAAAATCTGTTCCACTTAAAAAAAAACCACATCCAATATTTTTATTATTTTAAAACAATACAATTTAGTACAACAATACATTATTAATTTCATAGCATTGACCAAAAATATATGAATAGACAATGCAAGTATTATAGTTCCCACTTACTATTATATTCTGTTATACATTTTTATATTTATAAATCAATAATTAAAATTAGTTTCAAAATGTAGGTACTTATCTACAGATTACAATAGGTATTAATTGGTATTAAAATTTAACTTAGCAACACAGACATGAAAACAATAATTTTATATAATCTCAATAAGTCAAGATGGCAACTATTGGAGTTTTCGACCCAGATTTATTAACGTCATAATAAAATAGTCATGTATTTTAGTATCAAATCAGTTTCAAAATAAGTTGAACATAATAAATAAGAAAATCCTTTATATTTTGTAATACGATTAGATATTTTAATGTGAATATCAATTTAAAAAACTTATTTATTTTTTATGAGCCACAAACTTCATGGATCCGTTACCACAAAATGCATTGTACCGAAAACGTATATATACCTAATTTGAATAATACTATTATAATTTAAAGCATGTGTAAATTTAAGTCAATTTTTTAAGTCAATTTCTTATAAATAATAAATCATTATTCAATTATTAAGAGTAGATACCGTTAAAATGAATTATATTAGGTAACTATGTTTTTCAGTTACCGGTGTATTCATTGTTGTTTACCTACAATGTATAACTAAAATCTTTGTATACAAATATTAACAAAATATTAATAGTAAAATATCATTAAATACCTATTATAGCTTGTATAATATAATTAACATTTGTTTTTATATTTATTTCATAATGAATTAATAAAAAAAATCTTGATGATTTCAATTGTTTTTTAAGTCACAAGTTCTAAAATATACATTATAAAATAAATGATTTTTAATATTCTTTTTATTATCTTTTTGAAAACTAAAAACAAACCAAGAAGTTAATATACAAATAAATTGAAACACTAAATAGGCGCCTCGCAAAAAATAACGATAAGTAATTTCATAATATGTAACAAAAATATAATAATACATCAATCACATAATACTATTATAATGAGTTGTTAACAAAATATAATAATATAAAATTGATTTAAAAGTATTTTCATTTTTAAACATTATTTCGTGCGTCGTGCTAAGACTTGTGTCTTATAGTCTACCTACCGCGTTTACAGTGGATGAGCGGGGGGGGGGGGGGGTGATGTTCTGGAATTCATCCCGAAAGCCATGAATGAAAAAATATTTAACCGCTATACATTAAAGTCAATAGTAAATATGCCAACAAAACACTTCAAACGAAAGCACTGCTGCGCGTTAGTGTTAGCGTACACACACTAAACCAACCATGCATATTATATATTTTTATGATTGTGCATTGCAATATCCGTTTTACCGAATGTCGAATGTCATTTTTAGCGAAAATTGAGTTGGGTTTCGTTTTATGACTCGATGACTGTCGCGCAGCCATGCGGAATAATACCTAGGAGGAAGTTCACTGATGCAATAATATAATATACTACACTAATATTATTCCCGACCGAGATGTTTCAACCGCCATAGCCGGTGCTGCAGCTATAGTTCATTTGGAACCAGCTTGCGCCGCGACCGCCGACCGAGCTCATAGCTCTCGTCGTATATATAATATTATTATAAACAGACTAAAGAAAAATGTGCGAAAATCCGCCCACCACCCCACGGCCGCACGAAACGATAATATACCGATACGACACAACTTACTATTAAAATGGGTCGTTTCCGGACACGTGGGTATCGAATCGAACCGATGAGAGGTCGAGCGGCGGCGGCGGTCGTCACGTCGTCGTCGGTAGGTACTATACCGGAACCGGCGACATTCGTTTTAGGAGAAATGCCGCGACCGACACCGCCGCCGCTGCGTCTGTTTGACCGTGCACGACGACCTGACCAGGCCTGAGCCGCGCGGTTGTCCGTCGCGGAAAACCGAGGCTAATGAACATAATATCCGGCGAAGACAGACCGTCGGGACCGGCCGAATACCATAATAATATGTGATTTATTACAGTCGTCGTCGTCGTCGTCGTCGTCGTTGTTATTATTCAACGTGGGTTGTTGTCGTGTCCGAGGTACACACACACACACACACACACACACACACAGAGTAGGTTCCCCGTGGACCGCCGAGATGTCGACCCGGATATTATAAGCACATCGGCGGGCTGATGTTCGAATGCAAATCTCGATGTTCCTGCATCGTATCGTGGCCGCGGATTTCGCGTGTTACGGCCGGGCCGAATACAAAATTCATAAAGTTCGCCGACGTTCGATTCTTTGTGCCGACCCTGCCTTGCAGATGCTATTTACCGGTGTGCGTGTGTGAGTATTGGCGCCGGGGTGGTCTGTTTTTCATTGTTGTGCCAACAGTTTGACCTTTTTATGTTTGGCCGTGACTGAAGCTCCCTGGAATTGGATTTCCCGGCGAATAAAATATTGAAGTCCGCGGTAGATGACGAACGCGGCACCCTTCAACTACGCGTTGCCCGCGGCCCTCGGGAATTGAAAAAAAAAGTGTGGCCCATTATGATATACGTCTTTGGCGATTTATGCTTTTCCCGGGCACTGATCACCGAGATCGTTTTCATATTCGCTGTACCACGCGTTTACGTTTTATACCATAATATTTAAATTCTAATATCACGAACAATATATATTATATATTATTATAATAAAATTCGATTTTACAAGCACACCACACTAAGTATACAATACAAAAAAATAATAAAATATTGTAACACTCGATGGTAGTCGTGTGTTGTACCTATATATTATATATATTATTAATATTATTCCTATTTATTGGAAACCCCGTGGAGTGTGGCGACGTAATGTATATATAGGTAGAGAAATACATACAGTTTTTTTTTTTTTTTTTAATGACTCGCGTAGTTACATGTATCCATCTGTTCGCGAGCGACCCAACACAAATAACGGAAACCGTTTAGGACATATTTTATTGGCCATGACAGGTCCGACAACTGGAATAATTTAGTTCCGACGTGTCCCCGGAGCTTATAATGTGTATATATATGTATATAGACATATGCGATTGAACGAATTCCGCATAGGTACAAAATCAATAACTATATTCATACGTGTTTTTATTGCGATAAAAATAGTATTATAAATCCACTTAAACATTTTAAGTAAAAAAAAAATACGTATAATACCAACGTTTTTTTTTTTTTTTGTAATAATCTACTAAGTACTATCAATTATCCGATACATTCATTATCCTTTTGATCGGGTTTCATAATATATTAAGCCGCTCAAATGTATTTAAATAGTCGACCAATTTACAATGTCCGTTTGCTTATGTCATCATGGCCGTTAAAATATACTATAGTATGTCAGTATGTAACATATATGTGGTGTGTCCATAATTTTTTGTTGCGTGGTCCAAAATTATTCATTAAACGTACTTTCTTTCGAGTAAAAAACATAATATTAAAACGCTGATTACGGTTTACAGGATATCTCACACGTAGCCGTTAAGGATGTGCAATTCAGACTTCAACGATTTTCATTCTTTTGTGTGTAAATTGTGACATGATCGAGTGTACAAGAAAAAAATAAGAACATTCAAGGTCCAGTGAAATTATGTAATGTCTATAATTTTAATGTAACGCTGAAGCTGAATGCGATTGAATACGATTTTGGGTAAGGTAATATTTTAAATATTTTATACTTAGTATACGTATATAATAATAATATTTTTTTACATTTATCAGTTATTAATATTAATCGCTTGACAGTAATCTACTTGGTAAATGAAGGTACCTACTCAAATAAGCGTTCGTTATTTAAAATACGTATATTTTTTTATTTCTTTTTGATTCAGTTAAGGTTTTAACATTTATGGTCAGTAGCCTGAAAGTTATTTTAGTAGGTTTTTAACTGGAGGAAGGATGCGGTCGGTTAGAATACATGTATATATGTGACGAGTATTTGTTACTAAAACCCCAGTGGTCACCCATCCGGGAACTAGTGACACCGTCTGATGCTTGACCTCAGAACACGTTTTGTGACTGAGGCAAACCACCGCCGCCACACCGGGCCACAATACATATATTATTGACTATTGTATTTGCTTTGAAGTAGATATTTAGCGTTTGTAATAATATATAATTTATATTATATTATTTGCGTCACCAAAGAAAAATATTGACTAAAATAACACAAGACGCCCGCGGGATCGGGCTTGCAAAAAGAAATCTGTCGTACCTGCTACTACTACTACTCCGGTCTCTGTATAAATGGGTAATACTGTAGACCACTTTCCTACGTAAATTGTTAATCTCGATGAGTAAAATAATTATTAATTATTCCTTCAACGCATATATTTATAGTAAAGTTATTATTATTATTATTATTCATAAAATATAATGAAAACCACGGAAAACTTTGAGGGATGGTCGTGGTGAGCGAAACACGGCTATTCGCGCGGCGGTATTGCGGAAAAGTTTCTCATCGTGGACTCTCGGAACAATATCATCTAATAATAATAAAATACGCATTTTAGTTTAATTTAGAAAACTCTTTCGTTAAACTCGCGGACCAGTACCCAACTTATATATTTATATATACATAATAATTATACAGTGTGACTGTCTCGCCGTGTTTGTCGTCCCGCCTATTCTATGTATAAATACTACCTATACGGTAAAACTTCATAACCATTTGAATACCTAATATAAATTAATAATTCAAATCTTAAAATATTTACATAAATTAGTCCTATAAATTGCCCATCTCAGAATTTTTAAGCAACAGTAAGGGTAAACCTAAAACAAAATACTTCAATAACTGTTGACGTTTTCAAAAATATCCATGTGGTTTTCGTGACTGGAAACTTGACACTTATTTCGAGTCTACCTTATCGTAATATATAGTCCTATATGTAAAACTGAGCTGTTTTCTGGATCGTGTCATCGTTTCATGAGTGGATGATTCACCGATCACTGCAGCTTCCGCGTATTTTTGCTCTTGTCGTATTTCACTTTTACGACCAAACTATAAAAAACTTAATTTAAGTCGATTCTTATTTAACATTTTTGTTCGTGTATCTATTTTTTTAAGATTTTCTATTAACTGTTTTGACTCTTGAATAAGTTTTATTTTAATTTTTTTTAAGTAATGGGATTCAAATATAATCATACACTCTACATTCTACAAAGAGTTAGTTAACTATCATTAACTATAGCTCTGATGGTAGTTGGTATTTTAAAAACGGATTATTATTTTTTTTTTTTTTAATCAAATATTTGATATAAATTAGGCATAAAATATATAATCACTAAACGCCATAGTTGGACGTCATGATTTCTATATCTGGAATACACATATTACATATACATATCATATTATAATAATATACTATTTATACTTGAACGACTGTGCAGATATTAATTATGCGATACGTCAGTTCGCAGATGGATCAAACTGTCGTGAATGGTTCAGTCGCGGCGGCCGTCGACAACGGCACGGCCGGCGGCGCTCCGGGATCGGTGGTGTCGGGCACCAACTGGACAACGGCGGTGGTGGCGCACGCCGACCTGACGCCGGTGCTGTCGCCGTTCGAGTCCTGGCAGAAGGTCATCATCGTGCTGGTCATCGGCGTGTGCATGGTGCTCACCATCACCGGCAACATACTGGTGCTGGTGTCGTTTATCGTGGACCGGACCATCCGGCAGCCGAGCAACTACTTCATCGCTTCGCTGGCCGCCACGGACATGTTAATCGGTACGGCGAGCGTGAGATCTGAACGAATGCGAACGGACGAATGAAATTAGCACCCCTCCCCCCCCCCTAACTACGCCACTCGCCCGCCTCAATTCCCGAGCAAAATATATTCACCGAAATCTGGGAGTTTCTAGCGAGTGCGTCCCAAAATTACCTCTATATAACGTCCCGAGTGCGTATCAAAGAAAAAAGGTCATATTTTTGTAAGTCCGAGTAAGTCTCCGTTCGTTTAGAGTTACCCAGGATCTCCTGCGCGTGGAGGTATCCTGGATATAGCT
This sequence comes from Neotoxoptera formosana, assembly GCA_022818045.1. Taxonomy (NCBI): domain Eukaryota; kingdom Metazoa; phylum Arthropoda; class Insecta; order Hemiptera; family Aphididae; genus Neotoxoptera; species Neotoxoptera formosana. The sequence goes on from CM040633.1 coordinate 50,242,914, forward strand.
ATTACACCCCAAAAATATTAACGAAAACCGTTCAGCGTGATAACGGTATAACAAAGTGTAGAATGAAGTAAAACACGCATTCCTTTATTTTCAACTGACTCCTTTCTCCTGATCTTTGGCAGAGTTTGTTTTCCCAAACATATTTTCTCCGCTGCAGCAGGTCGAATAATATAAGATTTCGATTCCCTGACCGTCAAACTATTCAATTTCAAATAAAATATTTGGAATAATCAATATATACGTACTTTACCGACGTACAATTAATGTATGGTGTAGATATACACTATTTCTTTTTTATATAGCAAACTTTCATATTATTTTTGAAGAAACTGAATTCAAAAATCGAATTAAACACTCAAGGAACAATTCGAAAGTTTTAAACTATCGCAAAGTATACTAATTTCTGTTATTTTAATTGAAATCATTAATTAATTTACTGAACCTTAAACAGTCGCGGTAAGAGTTATTAATTTATTAGGAACCGAAATGTGTGATTATCGTAGCCATTGACGTTTATATGGAAAAATAATCCATTTAAAGAAGAAAAAAAGTAATAACTGGATGGCATGCAAAATGATAACTGGAGTGAATTAATTTACACAAAAAATTAATATGTTACCTATTCGAGAAATAGTAAAATGTTTATTGTTATACTTTGATTTAATCTCGCGGTTTTTTTTTTGTTCAGAAACCATTTAAAAAAACATCGCGTAAAACGACATCTGATAAACATACGATGTACCTATAATATGTATGACCGTTCTTAGTTTAAACGGTAAAAGCTTGTAAGTTTGAAAAATAGAAAAGAAATGTCATTATGTCAATCAACAAAGTCCAATATACCTACGAATTGCTTCCGATTTCATGTTTTCCGTTTCGATCGATCGTCGTATTATACGTAATTACTGTCATTATTCCATGGATCGCGTGTCAAAATATCGTCCGAAATCGTTCACTCGACTCACACGATAATATACACATTGGCTATAACTCCAAATCTCTTAAACTCGACGAGGGCTCGGATACAACTTACAAATGACGCGTGTCAAAGGATTATACAATCGGAACACGACATTATACCTATATATAAAATGTTTATCACAGACCACAGTCCCGGTCTTTTTTTTTTCTTTTGCTGCCTTCGAGGAATATATTATATACTTTTTAACTTTCTTCGTTTTCGTTTTTGTTTCGACTTTTGTTCACCTTGACCCGCGTACAAAATAAATAATATGACATTTTACCACTTGCACAAAATACGATTGTTATCACATGCACTAAAATGTAAATGTGATGAATTTTGGACAACCTTGGTGAAGTTTACTATATTATTCATAAATAAAAGGAAATATAAAAAAAAAATATAAGGATCTAAATCGAAATTATAATTACAAAAAAACCTTACGAAGCAACATTATATTCGTAGTTGTTAAACAGTAAATTGGGTGTAGAGAAATGGTTACGTAGTTAAAACATTCTATTATTAATTATTTTGAGCATACTATTATAGTCATCTATATATGGCTAGCATAGTTTGCTCTAAGAATTAGAATCATTCTAGCATAACACGCGTACCTACACAAATTATCATCTATTAGTATAAATTGACTATCAAAAAAGTACCTATTTAATATCTTTGAGTGCCCCCCCCCCCACGCCGAAATTATTTATATAAGCAATAGTGTCATAAAGTAACGGGTAATAATTTCTACAAAAACTCAAAAAATAAAATTAAGTGACAAAAAAAAAAATAATATATGTTCTAGCTGTCTACGGCCATCGCAATATACACTATTGTTTCATTACAATTTCAATTCGTATTTTATACTAAACTATTATTATCAGCGTAATGTGTGTGTAATGTGTACGTATAATAATTATAGTTCCTTTTACAATTCACGAAAAGCAGATCAGAAAATATTGATATAACGAATTAAAAAAAACCACAAGCAAAAACATGAAATAATTTGCAACAAATGAAATGCAATTAAAAAAAAAAAAACTATACACACCCAACTCCAAAGAACCCAATATCAGCACAATAATCTACCTTTTTTCACATGTTATCGTGAAAATAACTGTATTATAATGACAATAATTGACAAGCCTCGCACGGAATATAAAAATTTAACCTTGCGAGTAAGATTGAACCGAAATGTTCGAAACATTATATATTTTTTTTATAATTCAAGATCGGAAAAAAAAGTGTTTTCTAACAAATAAGTATAGTAACGATGTAAATTGAAAAAATATCAATTTCAATACGTCATTATCGCAAAACTTAACGACTTATATTTTGTGGTCTTGTGAGCTGCACAGGGAATACTCGTATTTTTGCGGCGTTGAATTAGGAGTACCAATAGGTAGGTAGGTAGGTATAGAAATGAATAGTGTGAAGACGAAGACAGTTGAACACAAACTTGATCACAAACTTTCTATATAGTCACACCGTCACAATAATTTCGTTGATTCTTTATATTTTATTTTATTGAACAATAACATGTTATAACATTGTTTTCTTATTTCGTTTCACACCTATTAATAATTTGTTTACTTTATTTAACCAATATAATGATTGAACTAAATATCGGGATGAAAAATATTTAAATCCAATCCAGAGCATATCGTTATTATTTTCAACAGCAATATTTTTTTTTTATTATTATTATTTTGTTAATACTTAAATAGATTATACACGCTTCGAAAATGTGTTTTGTGAGTAACGACTGTAATAATGATTACCTACAATTTCGTGTTTTATTACCCATGAAATTGTTAAGGTATTATATTATATACTTTGTTCACACTTAGATGCTTCGACGTCTTCTGTTTACAAATTATTATGAACTATAAATAACAAATATTATTAAAGAAATTATGCACCATAATTATATATACCGAATACAAAAATTTGACGTCAAGCACAGTGTGTTTTAATTGTGTTATTGTTGTAGAAAAATTAAAACAAAATAATTACCGAATTTCCGCGTAGTGTGCAAAGGATTACCGAAATCGTGCATTTCCGGAAAAATGAGTTGGACGCCGTAAACCTATAGAATGTCCTGACAATTTTGAAACCTCTTGATATTTTTTTCGAGATCATAATATTTTTAATCAGTATTTTATAAAATGCTGACCAAAAACAGTGACATTCGACACATTGAAAAGGAGAAAAAAAAACAAAACTCAACTCAAATATTAATAAATACTATTTATCCGAATGTACCTGCCTGCATTAGACGTCACAATAATATTTAGTGACCTTTAAAAAGTTTATAACTCTACACCTCCTACGAATAGAAGGACGTAACTCAATTGTTATCATTTTTTCAGAAGAGCAGATTAAAGTTTTAACGTAACTCATGTCTTTATTATTGGGAAAAATAAAATAAAATTCACTGAAAATAATTTTGCCGGTAGTTTTCATTTAGAAATGGATGTAACTCAAGATGCGTTCTTGTTCTCCGGTAAACCCAATATAAAGACTTTATAATTGATTGTATTTACAACCTTGTTGGCAGAGTACAGTTAATGCCGTCTACGTCGGGAATAAAGTTAAAACGCTAGCTAGCAGAAAACCGAATAAACCGAAAAATGAAAACAATTGAGTTACGTCCTTCTACGTAGGAGTTGTTATTGTAAATGTAACTTATCATAAAATCGATGATGATTTTGTCTAGAATAATCGTTTTATTATTTTAAATGTTTCATCTAATAAACAAAACGACAGAAATGGGTATGAGATAGTCTCATCCGTAATACTTACCATTGTTGAGTTATATACTTATATACTTAAAACATTTATGTTTAGTAAGAGTTCTGTGAAAAACAAAAAAACGACTAAACAAGTATTCCCGAAACTACATTTTCGGTGTAAAAGTATCTGATTAAAGTTTAATAATAAAAAAACAGAAACGAGATACATAATAATATGGAACGCGAAGGTTGGTCGAACGGCCCACGACTTACGATCTGTATTTAAATATAATATAAACATGACCATATGACTGAATCTGTGTTATGTTTGTATGTTTACCGCGAACAGGTACGGTATCGATGCCATTCTACTGCGTGTACATACTGCAAGGGTACTGGGACCTGGGACCGTTGCTATGCGACCTGTGGCTGTCCGTCGACTACACGGTGTGCCTGGTGTCCCAGTACACGGTGCTGCTGATCACGGTCGATCGGTTCTGTTCGGTGAAGATCGCCGCCCGGTACCGGGGCTGGCGGACCAAGGACAAGGTCATGTGGATGGTGGTGCTCACGTGGATTATCCCGGCGCTGTTGTTCTTCACCAGCATATTCGGCTGGGAACACTTTGTCGGCTACCGGGACCTGTTGCCGGGCCAGTGCGCCGTGCAGTTCCTCAAGGATCCCGTGTTCAACACGGCGCTGATTATCGGCTACTTCTGGACCACGCTCATCGTGCTGTTCGTGCTGTACGGCGGCATCTACAAGGTGGCGTACGAGATGCAAAAGAAGAGCGAGGCGAAACAGCGCAAGATGCAGTCGATGGTGGCGCTGAGCGCGGGCACCGTGTCCGGTATGGCCGGTCACGCGGCCGGCATAGGCATGTCCAAGACTCAGAGCACTCTGCTCGTGCACGACAAGCCGCAGCAGCAACAGCAACAGCAGCAACAACAGCAACAGCAACAGCAGCATCAACAACAGCAGCAGCACCAGCACCAGCAGCAGCAGCAACAGCAACAGCAGCAGCAGCAGCAGCAACTGCAGCTGCAGCAACGACAGCTGGCGGCCGGCGGCAACAGGTCGGCCGGTTTCGACGAGAACGCGGCGGCGGCCGGCCGGAACGCGGGCCCGGACGATCGCAACGCCGCGGCTGTGGTGGTGGTGGACAAGGAACGGTCGAGCAGTCCGGCGTTCGAGTCGGACGAGGAGAGCACGACGGGCGAGAAGCAGCAACAGCAGATCAACTGGCCGCGCAAAAAGTCGGTGGCCGAACTGATCGTCCAGTCGGCGCTCGTGCAACGGTCCAACAGCGGCATACACCTGTCGCCGTCCGACAATCTCATACCGTACTCCGGCACGTCCGGTAACAACAACAACAACAACAACGGCAGTCCGATCATCCGGTCGTTTTCCAACGTGGCCGTCGTCAATTGCGGCGGCGGCGGTGGCGGTGGGCCGACGGGGGCGCGACGCCGGACGCCGCCCGACACGCCTTCGCCGCCCGACAGCCGGGTGGACGCGCTCGTCGGCATGGACACGAGCGAGCTGCACTTCATGGACGACAGTTCGATCGTCGTCGGGTCGCCGACGTTCGAGAGCCCGACCAACAGCACCAGTTCGATGAACGAGACAATGTCTTCGGCCCAGTGTTCTCCGGCCCACGGTGCCGCGGCCTCGTCGTCACTGCTGCAGGCCGCGCTCATCCGGGCGGCCGCGGCCCAGCAGATGAACCAGTCGCACGGCGCCGCCGTCGCCAAGGTCAACACGGCCGTCGTGGTGGACAGCCGCCATCGCGGTTCCGCGTCGGCGACGTGTACCACGACCGTGGTCGTGGCGGGACGTGGACGCGGCGCTGCGAGCAACAACGACGACGACGACGACGACGGTGACGACGACGGCGATGACGGCGAAGCGGCAGCCACCGGTACCGGTGAAAAGTCGTCGTCGGAGACGACAAAGAGCGGCGGCGGAGGTGGCGGCCGGGACGGTAGCGGGGGCGGCGGGGAGAAGCGCGAGGGCAGCTCCCGCGGCGACTTCGTCCGGACCATCGGCAAGCGGCTGAAGGTGAAACGGCCCAAAGTGTCGGGCCGCCAAAAGTCCAAGTCGGAGAACAGGGCGCGGAAGGCGTTCCGCACCATATCGTTCATATTGGGCGCGTTCGTGGCCTGCTGGACCCCGTACCACATACTGGCGCTCATCGAGGGCTTCTGCTCCAACCCGCCGTGCACCAACGAGCGGCTGTTCCTGTTCTCGTACTTCTTGTGCTACGCCAACAGCCCGATAAACCCGTTCTGCTACGCGCTGGCCAACCACCAGTTCAAGAAGACGCTCACCAGGCTGATGAAAGGCGACTTCCATATATCATAGGCCGCGACGTCCGCCGAGACACAACCGCGTGCGCGTGTTCCTCCCGCGACGTTTCTGTTCCCGAAAACCATATTGTTTCCGGTGATGAAATTTCCGTTTTGCGGATTTCCATTTCGCGCACCCGTCACCAGCTCCGTCACCCTCTATACGCCAATAATATAATAATATGTGTAACGGTTCCTATAATTGTGTACGTGCGATCGCCAGAATGACATATTATTATTATTATTATTGTCATTACACTGCGACGATCGAAATATTCTAAACTTTGACCGCTTTAACCCCAAACAGTTTTAGTACATAAATAATAATATTATTATTCTTTCGTCAGTCGATGAACATCTCGAACTTCGGAAACCCAATAAACCTCGTGGGAGCATGATATACGATATATTATATTCTTACAATAAACGGAACTTAATTTATTAATACTGTTATATACTTACATGATTATAGGAATATTGTAAATATAATATGTACCTACTCGTAATATAGTGTCTTGATAAAAAAAAAAACTAAAAAACTAAAAAAAAAACCACTACAATTTATTGGCTTATCATACATTAATCAATAAATAACTAAAAAATATGTGTAGTACACATTGAGTTTAGCATAGATTTTTATAGACCTTTTTAATAATGACTAATGATTTATTTGTGTAAATAAATATTATTTTATAATAACATTATGTGTTTTTGAACAGGGTAACATCAAAACTGTACTTTAAAGTGTTTAATTATTCTTAAATCTAATGTTTCGTGAATATTATAAAATAACTTATAACTTATACATAAGACATAAGGTATAATAAAACAATGTGATATTTATAATTATTAGAATCATTGCGACAATATTTACCAATGTAGAATAATATTTCGTTTGATTATTGTAAAGCTTAATAAAAACGAATCCGGTTCACGGATTAAATGAGCCCTAATCTGTAAATGGAATTCGTTTTCGCTAGATTTTAGAGACAAATCTGCTGTTTTTTTTTTTACATAATATAATTATCATGTAATTAGTTTATTATAGCCATTGTATAGATGATAATATATTATAATTATATAGTTGTGTGTAACGTCAAATAAATTAGTTATTGATATTTATTACAATAAACAATAGGGATTTTTAATTTATAACAATTGTTGTCATTCATTGACCTGCTGCTATACTCATATTCTAGTACCGAAAATGATTGTTATTGCGGTTTTGGTTCCAGTCATAAAAATAAAAATTCAAAGATTTACATACAATTTAGTAAACGTACATAGATAGAATACTTAGAATACTTAGATAGGTACTTAGAATTTGGTTTGGTCTCGTGCCTATGATTCACGCGATAAGCGTCTAAATCAGGGATGCCATACGTCCCGGTTTGGCCGGGACAGTACCGGTTTTGAGTATGGCATCCCGGTGTCCCGATAATGTTTTTCGGGACAGCATATCGTCCCGGAAAGAGACTTCAATCTTGTATGTATGTATTTTATTATAAATTTGATGAAAAAACATAATTATTGACTGACAAATATATTTTCAAATTATTTTCCCGACTCGGGGAAGATAATTTTTGTCTAATAGGTACCTTCGTATAACCAGTCCGTCGACCGTCACAATAGTTTTAGTTATCGCTAAAAGGATCAACCATTTATTATTTAATATTTTGTTTTGACTTTTTGAGTAATTTAAAATTTTCGAAAAATATTTCAAAGAACAAAATGAATAATGGCATAACATATCACTCGAAGAACGTTGGTTATCACTTATCAGCATTTAAACATTTTAAAGAACTTAATATAACATTTGATTGTATATTAATAGTTATTGAATTTTTTTTTCTCATTACCTGGTTCAAATGCAGCAGTGGAACGTGTGTTGTCATTAATGAATAGCATATGGACCAAATCACGAAATAAATTAGATATAAGTACAGTTGAGGCTTCATTAATAATTAAAACAAGTTTTGATAACATGTCAATCGTATGAGTCAATACTTGCCAACCAGACATTGCTTCAAAAAGTACATAGGTAGTTCAGCCAAGTAACAAACAATTCACACTTTTCTGTCGACGGAGAACACATCGGACACAGATTACAATTTTTATATTCTATTATGTATTGTTTAATTTTTAAAGCTTCAAATTATTATATTATTATTTTAATATTATTATCTATATATTAATATGTATTACAAATTATATTGTATGGATAATCAAAACTTCAATTAAAAAAAAAATTTAAAAAGTTTGTCCCGGTTTTTGTCAAATAAAATATGGTAACCCTACTACCCTAGTCTAAATGTACAATTCGTTATCACAGTTGATGAATTTTTTAGATGAATTTACATAATATGTCTTCTGCATAGATATTATCTATGCAAAGGATGGTGTTATTAGGAGCTATGATTCAATAGACAATAGCATAATATATTAATAGAAAACAAAATGTCCATCGCACCAATGTCATATAAGTAAGGCTAAGATTTCTGTGCATTTGCATGTTTTTTTCCTTTAGACCTGATCAAATAATTGTCAGCTATATCCACGATTTGGCTTATTCTCGATTGAATAGTACAATATTTTTTTTGCAAATTTTCGCATATAATTTAGGAAAAATGCATACAATTGCACATTAAGAGTTGAGAGTTTTTGAGAATCTATTAAAAGAAGAACAAACTTAAAATAGTATTTGTTTTGAACGACTCTATAATAATTATTGTATAATTTAAAGAATTGCAGTTAGGTTATTTACAATATAATAATTTATGTATATAATCGGAAACAGAATTACCCATTTTCTAACGACATAAATGTATTATTGTGAGGCAGTACAAAGTACAAACGATAACAATATTGCGTACCTACCTACATTGATTACATTAGTTGTTCGTGTGACGTGTGATCATACATATCATATTATATTGTGTGAACGTTTATGTTTTATAATTTGTGACATTAAGAGACGTTATGAGACATAACTTTTTACATCTTTTTAAACAATTTTAATAAAAGTAATAAATATATTCTTTGCTTATTTTTGTAATAAGAATGCATAATATTTTAAAATTGCATATAAATCCTAGCGCCCTAAGTTGTTATGATTGGAATTCGGTGTTCGAGATGTATCACTAAGTCACGTTCAACATTTCAACGGAAACGATATGAAGTTTATAGATCAATTTGCAAACAATCAGTGGTGTATTCGTGATGAGGGTGAGTAAACTGGGGTATACAACGTAAAGTAGGTACTCACTAAATTTACTACGATACCGGATACACGAGTAGGTATGGCCCCGTAAACCAATTTGCAATCTCAGTGACTTAAACAAAATAATAAATTATACCCACAAATGTTTTTAGCGATACATCATCACTACAAACAGTGCAAACAATATAATATAGACTATTTTAGGTTCGGACAATAATAGTCACAATTTTTTAGAAACGCCAACGATTAATACCAATTTAGCGTATAAATAAACGAAATAAAAAATATATTTTAGCCACTGGCACTTTTAAACGCATTTAAAATAATACATTCAGTTGATGATGATGATGATGATTTAATTATTAATAGTAGCCATTAGTAGGTACCTATAACTTTCAAAAGTTTATTACGTAAGTATATTATGAGAGTATAACTTAAGATATTCGGACAACGGCCATACGATGTATCCTATACATATACGATACTGTACCTATACTTGCATATAGGTAGTGTACTAGTGCATACGATGAATATTCTCTCAAGAACAAAATAATAAGCAGAGTTATAAACGTTTTAAGTTAGGTACAACTTATAAATAAATACACGTCAACTGTTTGTTTCTAATTTAAAACTTTACGCAAAATCCAGCATAAAATGTAAATTAACGACTTATTTATAAATGGAAATTTAAAATTAGTCCTTACTCCTTTAGCTATTTATTTTTTAGTACAACTTTCACTGTTTACGGCAGGGTAAAATTTAAGAAATTCATAATCAACGACCCGCATACCTATTTAAAATTATACGATAGTCTTCCTCACAATATTACATCATTTTTGAGTTCTTGGATAAATTAAAAATATACCATAAAAAGGTGGGCAAGTTGATACTTGGTACCACTTTGCTGTACAGTGGGTGTCGAGTGGGGTCTCCGCAATGGAATGTGTTAAATTTGAATTCAATGATATAAAATCATTGTATACGAAAAACGATTCTGAACGAAAACGGTCAGCCTATATAACTAAGTAAATTTTGATATTATTGCTGTTAAAATAATTAATTTATCTATATAATATAAATATATAATACAGTAGGTTGAATTAATTTTTTCAGAAAACATTGCATTTAAAAATGTCATTGAGTCTATAAAATATAATAATATACTTTGAAAGTTTCAAGCACCCACGGAAAATATTTTTAAATCACAACAAAATAACCAGGGCCGCCGTGAAGTGCCCCCCCCCCCCCAAGCGTACAATATAATATATATATATAAGTATATATTATTACTACAAAAAATGATAGAAATTAGTTTAAAAAAAAAAGTTATAATAATGACAATAATAATGTTTGATGATTTAATGTATGTATATAATATTATATTAACATAATGGACAATAGTATGTATAAAACAATCATTTTTAACAACGCCCATGATTAAAATCATTGTCAGTCCTAAGCCTGTAAGCGGGGAGGGAAATGAGTGTTTTTTAAACGTTTAACCCCTTCAAATGCACAATATTTTTGTTGGAATACCTTTTTTGAGCCCAAGTGCAATTCGACCTACATGCTTTTTACCCGAGTGCAGTTCGACCATTACCTTTTAAAATTTTTTTAAACCTAAGTGCAGTTCGACTAAAATAAGTGCAATTCGACCATACCCCTTATACTTCCCAATATGCTTACCTAACTGTCTACCTAAGTATGTGGATTGTGTCTGTTGTCTATGCATGATCGATACACCAGTGCGGTATATTTACGGAGGTTGTTATTAGGATGGGATGGTCAAATCCGTGGAAGACATAAGCGCCAAAATGAGATAAGAAAAAAAATTGTACCGTATAAAAGAGCCAAAGTCATAGGTACCTGTGGTAACTGTGTGCCACGGTTAATAAACGGTCTATTAAATTTAGAACTATATGTATAGATAAAAATCTCCATACATACGTATGATCTTAATCGACAAATTTCTGTCAACAATTACAAAGCAAAACATATTTGCTCACGAACACTCCGTCTCTCCTCCCAATATATAATTAAGGATATCTCACGAAGACATAGTTGTAGCATAGTACAATGGAAGAAATAACAGGATGGGAATAAGTCGATTAGAATATGTGAAAAAAAGTTGGATTAAAACATTAACCAATTTATCTTAATTATATTAATTTTTTGTATAAAACTATTTTATCAAACATTGAAAATGTATTAATATTTTGAAATACTTAAATAAAATATATAAAATATTAATATTGGTGCAAATAATATGTCGTTTTTGCACTTTTGGTGCTTATGTCATAAAGCAAGTCAGGTCAATTCCTAGACCTTTTTTTATTTTAAGAAAGTATTTATTCATAGATAGCCAGATGGGTACTTTTAAAATGCAGAAAAAACATGATTAGACAGTTATATTTGAGTAGTAATACTAGAAGTAGATACCTGACACTTTTATTTTAATTTGAACTCACTCGATTTTTCGGTATTTTTATGTAATTATTCATCTACCTGTCATTGTGAAAGTATACATTCTATAAATACCTATTACTAAAAAATGTAATTATTTTTTATTACATAGGAATAGTTTGTACTTTATAGACAGTTTGAATATATTATCAAAGTACTTTCTTGTATCAAAGTTTTAATATGATCTATATCTAATAAATAATGATCCACAGACCACACCCAACAAAGTTCAATTTGTATTTCAATTAGGCACCAATAGCTACTCTGTTAAGGGGTTATCCCTTATTCCTTCCATTTCAACTCTTTAACTTCTTAGTAATATTTTATCTTGCAATATGAATTAATCATCTGAACTTAGTTTGTCTTCAATGCATTAATTATTTTATTTTGACATAATAAACGAGTTTGAAACCCTTTTGAAAAATGTATATAAGTAACATAAATAACTAGTAACTAATAATAACAACTACAAAATAAAACACAATAAATTATAAGTTAAATTAAACATACAAGAATTATATATATGGAATACATTTTAAATATGGCAAAAAAACAATAAGCTGGATAAATTACTCTATAAAAGGATGGTTAAATATTGATAAAGGGATCTTCATTGGCTATTAACATTAAACATCTAATAGATTCATTTTTCATGTAATTACTCAAACATACAGGGACATAAAAAGAAACAGTAGAACGAATTTAATGAGCGAGAACCTTGAAGTTGATTAGGGATAGTAAATTAGTTGAATCAACTTGGCCAGACAGCAGTCCCTTCAGAAACTTTACAAAGCAAACACTTGCGATCAGCTAAAGATATAAGCCCTCGTTTAGCAGCAACAGGAAAATAATTGTGCGGAAGATGATCAATACTTAACACGAAACCCTATTTTTTTTATAAAATAGTAGTGTTAACCACTTTCAAAATTATATTATTTTCTTATTTAATCACACATATTAATCGAGAAGTGAAAAATACTGACTGGACGTAACCAGTTAAATGAATTTAATGAATAAAAACTTAAGAAAAAAGTTGTCCAATACTTTATATAACTAAAAATATAATTGTTTATTTTCAGTAAAATATAAATGCATAATAATATAATCAACTTTTTTAAAATTAATTTATTGATTCATGATTGTATTCTTATTGTTCAATGTTAATAATGCTTACGTATCATTATGTAAGTAATGCATTACCAATATCATTATTAAGTTCTTCATTTGATTGTGAAATCTCTAGGTCTTGTTTAGTAGATGGTACAATTTCTAGTTTTTTATTTGTTGAACCTAAACAAATTAATAAAATATTATTTATATTGTATAATACATATTTACATTTTATTATTATAAAAATGGATTTACATTAGAAGTGTGTTGAACTATTTAAAATGTTTAAAATCAAACCAAATTTTAGATGTCTGGTTCAAGTTTGAAAGTTAAACCAAGTTATATAAAAATCACACCAAACCAAACTCGAACAAAAAGTTCAAAATTCTATAATTAATCCAAACTCTAAAATAGTTGGAATTCCAAAAAAAATGTACAAATTCTAATAAAATTTGAGCACGTCAAACGTAGCAAATAAGAAATGTTTCCAGAGTTAATTTTTAAAAACTTTAATTTGATTATTGTCTATTTTATACACCTATATTTTATGTTTGTTTATTAAGTGAAGAGTTGAATGTTCTTTCTAGCTGCATTATTGTTATTTTTAATTTTAAAAATACAAAATTAAAATTAAAACCATATTATTGTCCGAACCACAATTGTTTCTTGTGTTATTGAATTATTTATACTATATTATTTATTTAGATTTAAGACTAACTGACTAACACATAATTATTTTGGCTTAATTCAAAAGTTTGGTTTAGGTTCAGTTTGATATTAAACGAAATGTTTGGTATGGGTTTGGTTTGATGTGTTGAATGAAATGTTTGGTTTGAGTTTGACGTCAACACTGAAATGTTTGGTTTGACATATGATTAAAAGGTTAGGTTTGTGACCATATTTTTTGAGTTTGACACACTTTTAATTAACATAAATAGTAAAAACATTACTTGGAGAAAATATATTGCTAAGGCGTAATGCTTTCTTTTTTAATTTTGACATAACCGTCTTATTATTTTTAACTGAAGTCTCATTACAATCAATTTCAGGAGAACTATGTTGTTCTTTCTTATTATCTTCACAAATAGAAACTTCATGTTTAGCTGAAGTCTTATTACAATCAATTTCAGAAGAACTATGTTGTTCTTTCTTATTATCTTCACAAATAGAAACTTCAGAAGATTCTTGATTTTCACACTTTTAATTAAAACAAAAATAATTAATTATTTAAATATTTTATTATGTAATAATAGTTATCAATACCATTTCATGTAAAAAATTATCCTGTTCTACGCTCTCGTCCATAAACCTATACCACTCTTTCAACCTTTTGTTAACTAATTCTTTGACATCAAATTTAATTAAATCCAATAAAGAGGTATTTTTAAATAATTCATTCACTCGAGCCTGTCCAAGTATCAATACAATTTTTATACTGTCTACAAAGTCAGAAGACAATAAGGGCTCACACACATTTTCACAAACATTGTTATCATTAATATTCATACGCGCTTCCAGTCTTAGTTTCTTTAACTCATAAAAATCTCTGTCCGAACTTAAATCACCATTACATTGATAACAATCTGAATTTGTTTGATCGATGTCTGAAATATCCATACTACAAACTTCTTTATATTCAATCATAGGTGTTGCATCAATAGTCCGAGGTGGTCGTTTTGGAGAACACACTGGAGTTGAATTTTCCATATTTTGATTTGTCTGTACACATTTTGAGGATTTTTCTGAGTTGTAAAAATTACATTGTTGATATTTATGATGTAAAACTGAAACATAATTTTATATTTTGGATGTAATAATTTAATAATATATCTTTATTATCAGAAGTGTGCGGGTGTCCTCTTTTTAGTAGAGGCAAGACCATAGTACCCCCAAAATGCTTAAAATTGATCTGTATTAAATTGTTCTATAAAATAATAAAATACATTAAAGTACAATAACAATTTGTACTCAAAAAATTTGACTTAAAAATTAACTATTTGAAATATATACTTAATCATTACTCCTTAGTATAACTAATAGAAATAAGATGTATGTATACAATTAATAGAAATAAGATGTATGTATACAGTTTTAAGAAATAAATATTACATTTTTAAATTTATTTGTACTCGTACTGTCTAATAATGATGACATCATACATACAATAGAATAATACAAAGGATGAATAAATTGATATTATTATTTTACAATATACTGTATACACAGCGTATATAAGTATTTTAATATTTTAATATTTTGATTGCAAATTGAAAATATTTTGATGGTCGAACTATGAGATGGAAAATCTTATAGGGAGGCAGCTGCCTCCCGTGTGCACATTTATAATTACCATTGAGAAGGATATCGTTAGCTAGATTATTTTAGTACATTTGAAAGCAATAATAACAATCTCACAACCAATAAACAATTTTGAGAAAGATTTCTTATTACATTTTCAAAACTAAACAAAAAAAACATAAAACATACATTTTTGGGATACTTAAATTATGAAATAATGGTTAGTTAAAACAGTTAATATTGACTTGTATCATCAAACAAAAATTAAGCAGTATACTTAATAGGTTGCAATTTTAAAAAAACAAAGGTCATTCAATATTCAATTGTTTTGAACTTAAAACACATTAAATGCTTAAAAAAATTGACTAGTGATTTTTTTAATGGTTTAATTTTAGTTATCCTTATTTAAAAATATATATATATATATAACATGATATTCTATTTTGTAAGCACTATGTGGCATTATTGATAAGATCCGAAGATATGCTTTTGATTCTATGGTTTGATTTTATACCCATTTTCTATATCAGAAAATATGTATTGACACTTACAAGTCAAGCAAATTTTTTAGGTTTATTTCATACCAAGGAGGAATGTAAAATTATGCTACACTATCTTAAAGCCATTTAACTGGTATCTAGATCCTAATAAAATTAAGTAAGATTTTAAAAAAAATAGTATAATTACCAGTTTTAGATTTAGTAGAATTAAGATTTTTTTCGTATTCGTTTTTAAGAGTATTATAATTTTCTTCTAAGCTTTCATATTTCTGTTTCCAATACATTTCTTGTATTTGCATAGGGTTATCACCTGGTTGAGGTATTAACTAAACAATGAAATTCAAATTTAAAATTATTTACTCAAATACACTACTTTGATAACATCACAAGTAACTTACATGATATAATACTTTATTTTTATGAACAGAATTACAGTTATTTAGGTCATGTTCGTCTATGCGCACTTTAGAATTCTAAAATCATAAAATATAATAATTAACATAGTGTGACCATTTTTAAAAAAAAACAAATGGGACAAACAGTTTTAGGGTCATTTAAAAAAAAAACCCTCCACATTTTTTTAAATAGTGTATTTAACAATTTTAGTTTAATATTTAAACTACTTCCGTGCTCGATTGAAAATATAGCCTTGCAGTGACGCCAAGTTTAATAAGTGGAGTGACTATAAACTTGCAAGGATACCCCCTAGAGTTTTAAATATGAAAAAGTTGGTGTGACCTCACCCACACATTCCTTTCAAACACTAAAGCTCAATCATCAGCTTTATTGTTACCTCATTCCCACACAATATTTTTGTTATGACTTATCACTACCTAGCTGATTTTTTAGTCTGTTACTCGTTTCGATAGCATTTAATTTATTTACATTTTACCTATAAACATATATGTCTTGTATCCTAGTATTTTATGTGGTATTTGAAAAAATAGGATGTTAAAACTGGTGGTTGAGTATTTTTAAATGAACTATCATGTTAACAACAATGATTCATGGGCTATGTGATAAAAAAAAAACATTTTATAATTGCATCTGTGTTGATTGGAATGTCTTTTTCACACATGTGAAAAAATCATCATGAGTGAATCCAACAATACATTACTCACTAATAATTAAACAATATGAAATATCACCAGACTATCATGATCAACCAACACATCCACCAACCTACCATCATATAATAGGAGGGCAACCGCCTCTCCTAAGGATTAGGTTTGGTGCCACTATAGCCTTGCATACCGTACAAAACACTGCCTATTACTTCACATTTTCTAAGGAAATTATTAATTAAAATTTGAACGTTACTATTTGTCTATATTGTTGTTTGAAATTCAGTTGTTACGTTTTTATTTTTTATAATATTGTTCAAAAATAGCAAGACAGGGCATTAACAAGTTAAAAAGTTAAATTACTTTGAACTAGGTTAACTAACGAATTACTTCTTTTTTTAGAAGTAACTTCTAACTTAACGAGTTAAATATTTTTCTATGTTATACAGTAACTTTGGAGTTAATTAATTTTAAGGTCATGTTAAGTTATTTTTTTTCCTAAAACCACATACTTAAAATATATTCTATTATGTAAAATTTAATTTTATAAAAAAATATATAATAAGTAATAAATAATAATTAATAAGGCTCGGATTTCAATGCATTTGCATCTTTTTTTTGGGATATCTTACGCAATGCTTTCCAAGCTACAAATAAGTTTCAAGTACTTCATGTTCTAACCACAACAACTTTTTGGTGCATTTTTTGATGTTTTTAATGCATTTTTTAATTTTTTATGATTTTTTTGACCTATTTCTCGTATTATGACTAAAAAAATTGACCTCATTGAAATATAAGTACTACACAGTAGTATAGTACTACGTAATATAAATTATTTTCATTTTGAACTATTTTAACTTATTTAACATCAGGTAATCCGGTTTTAAATTAGACAATCTTTATGTCACACTATCCAATTAGCCAATTTTATTGCATACAACTAAACTTTTATCAGAGTATTTTCTTACGTAAATTTAAAATTTAACAACGTTTTAAATAAAAATAAAGGCTTAAACCAAATAAAGAAAATATATCAAATATTAGAAGGAGAAGATATTAATCCAGAAAATATTATTCCAGAAGACTTAACACCTAACAATCTGACATTTTTCAAGTTTGCTCCTATCACCTCAGTTGATGTAGAGAGGTCATTTTCAGTATATAAAAACTTATAGGCAGACAACCGTCTATCATTTAAATTCCAAAACATTAAAGAAATTCTCATTGTACAATGCAATGCAAATGTAATTTAATTTTAACTTATTTTTAATTTTAATTTTTTTTTTTTTGTACAGTATAATTTGTTGTAAATGCAAATTTAGTTTTATTTTTTACTCATTTTTTAATAATAATTTGAATTTATTTAATAAATAAATAATGCATTTTTTGAAAGGTCAGTTTTTGATATATTTAGGGCAATTTTTAGAGTTTTTAGGTCATAAATGCATTCTTTTGAGAGGGCATTTAAATCCTTAATTAAAATTAAGTATATTCACAGAATATAGTATATATTATACTATAAACAGAAAAGTTATAGGGGTAACTGCATCATTGAGAAAAGAAAAATATAACTATTTACTCAGTATCCTATACACATTGGTATAACTTATTACTAGTCATTAATAACCATTATTCATTATTAATTATTATATTTTTATTCATTCATAGTATTACAGATAAATTGAATAATATTTGATATTATATGCATAGGTAACTATTAAAGAATTAGGTAACCTATTCTAATAATGAAATTAATTATTATAGTTGTGAACTTGTGAACTATTAGATAAAGAAATAGATAAAAATTATTTTATTATTTTATTGATTAAATTATTAAAGTACATAAGTACTTACAGTAATTTATATAAGTACATACATTTATTTAAAACTGTAAGACCTTTATTGAATTACTATGTTATTTATTAGCTTTAAAAAAGTATAATTATCAATTTTATATGATAAAAAGTATCTAATATTTACCTAAGTTACTTTTATTTTCTAATTAACTTGTAACTTTTACTAGGCAGTTAGAAAAATAGAAAAGTAACTTTTAGCTTTAAACTTAACGTACATTTTTCTATATTAACTGAACGAGTTAAAAAAAAAATTAACTTGCCCAGGCTTGGAAAATAGTATTAAAATAAACGTCAATACAATTGCTAGGTAATCTAACCAGAAGAGTGGAGTTGTTGGATAATATTTGGTTGTGTGGATCATAGTTACTAATAAATTACATTGAGCATACGACATGTATCAGGCTAACAATAATTGTTTGTCAAATATCTATGCTCGTCCCACAAAAACTGTTATAGATTATAACTTTGGTTTCATAAATTAACTTTTTCTTTCATACACCTAGGTAGTAACATAATAATGTGGAGATAGGGGGATTAAAACAGGACAAAAAGTGACAACAGGGCACAATGATCAAAAAAGGGACAGTACTGTTTTAAATGGGAAGTATGGTCATCCTTAATTAACATAAAATTAAAAGGTATAATATTAAAATATAGGTTCTTTACTTTCAATTTATTCTCAAAAGTTGATGTGATTTCTTTCAATTGAGTTTGAAGTTGAAATATTTCTGATTTTAAATTTTCAACATGTTCATTTTTGGGTGAACTTGTAAAAGCGCAAGTGTTAAGTTTATGTCGACGGAAACAATGATATTTCAAATAAGAAACATCAATAAACATCTTTCCACACAATTCACAAAGTGCCATTGAATCTACCTAAACAAATAAAAAGTTATTAATACCCAATTTTTTTAAAATTAATGACAGTATATTAGTATCTTATATATTTACATTATATTATACATACTTTTTCATTGAACTTAAAAGTTGAATGTTTTTTGTAATGCAACAAAAAATCAATGATCAATTGTGAAAGTCGAAATATTTTCTTAGACGCACTCATTTTTTCAATATTGTAACTAAGAACACTGGCTACAAGCAATGACAGACTCTTTACATCAGCTTTTTCAACTACATCATTAACGACAAATTCTTCTACATTGGACAGAAAAACAATTTGAAATAATGGTTTGATACTATCTATATACCTACCATAATGACAGTATAATAATTACCTAAATATTCCCAGTCCACAGATCCACTATATTGATTGAATCGAAACCCAGTGCTAGTCGCTATACGTTCAAAATCTGAAGTCACTAGTCTCAAGAAATCATCCATATTCAAATTATTGTACCTATAATTATAGAATGGTTAATAATTATCAAGTGGTAGGTACTATAGATACTAAAATAATAAAAATGTACTCGATTGTGGATATTTGGAAGACACGAAACAAACAATCGAGAAACAAAAATACACAGTTGCAGAGATTTCAATGGACGACAGGTCTGTATAACCGTGTTATTATTATAATAATTAACTGACGGATTAAATTTGATATAGTAACTCGACGCGTCCTTTTTCCTTTGACTACAGATCTCGGCTCGCACCTAACGTGCAATCATTTATACGAAGTAATATTGTCAATTCTCCGACTTGACGAATAATTACAATTATTAGGTAATACAATATTAAATATTATAGTGCTGCGCAACAAAATAAAATAACTAATAATAAAAATGTATTACGGATACGCCGGATACGGTAAAAAATTTGAAATCTAACTATCGTTGTTATCTATTTATCTTTTTTACATTTTACTGTTTATGTTTAGTGTTTACAAGCAAACGAATGATAACGTAAATAGTTTAAAAACGAGATTATAAAAATTAACAGTGAGTATAGATAATAATGTATATTGCACAGAAATACAGAATATATTATTATGTACAATAAACTATATAGACTGCTATATAACTGATGAAGTTATTATCCGCCATTTTAATAGAGTCCACGGATATAATATGTATATATTATATAAAATTATGTATTAAAATATATTATACACACTGTAGGTACATATCTGTGATCTCGAATTAAATGGCTGCCGGCTGCTTCAACTAAACAGTTGAGGAAAACACATCAGTAGGATACACGCCAGGGACTAAGATATACTTAAGAATATCTTAAGTTTATCTTAGTCCGTGATATAAGCATGTAGCAGTTGGCTTTCTATAGGTACTTTGTTCAGCGATAGAACGTGCCGCCGCCCGCGGACCGATGAAAATCGGTTCTTCTGCGGGCTGTATAGGTATGACATTAGCTCCAATTTCCAAAGGTACAAAAATGCATATCATTTGCGCCAACATTTGTAGGACATAAGCGACAATATAATATTATATACCTGTGTTATACACAACATAAACGCCAAAGGCCTAACCTACATATTATATACCTACATCGTTTGATTTTTTCGAGTTTATAAAAAACTGTCAAAATAATAATAATATTATAATATAAAAATAAAATATATTGTCAATATAATAATATACCTACATACAAGATACAAACAAATATAATTTTAATAAATTGGTTGATTTTTTAGACTTTATAAAAAAATTGTAATATCTGTTAGGCTTACCTACAGGATTTTGGCGCTTTCGTACGATACGACTTTTTTTCACATCTCATTTTGGCGCTTATGTCTTCTGCCGTTTCTGCGCATCCCCCGCGGTACCCTTTCATAGGAGAACCTGTTTTTTTGGTGGGGTGACGTGGGTGGATGCGCAGAATCGGCGAGTTCTTTCGCTGCAGGACAGAGTACATAGTTTATTGTACATATCTGTGGTATCAGTGGCATAGACAAAATTTCTGAAAGGGGAGAGAGATCAAAAAAAAAAACGACATTAGAAAATTGGAAAATCCCCCACCCTCTCAAAACTTTTTACTTAGGTAGTAAAATATTTAACAAGAAGGAACAATGAATATAATTTGAATTAATTCAAAATTCACATAAATCATGCCGTAGATGTAGGTATAGTAAATAAATCGTTTTTGAAACATTATTTGTATAGGTACTCCATAATAGGTGCAATAATGTTAGTCGAGCCTACATACATATAAATATATTACTAGCTGATTTACCCGGAGGTTGCTCGGGGTTTATTCCCTACATTAATGATACGATTTTCTATAGAGGCAGTTTAGGAGCAACTAAGAACTTTGGTTCATCAAGATTTTCAGGCAAAAGAGATTTAGCTAAATGATAAACTTGACCTTGTAATTTAAAAGTAGGCATACAAATCGCATGCCTGATTTCATTGGCACCAAAAGACGTCATTTGAAAAGTGGAGTTGTAAACATGAATTAATTCAAGGAAATGCTTGGAACCAGGATGTGAACTGCAGTTCAAAAGAATTTTTAATGATTCAGGTGGATCAACAATTTGTGGCAATAAAACTTTCCCCCTGTACAGCAGAGACCTGGAGGTTCTTTTGACCATTTCAATGCATTACAATATCTGCACTTAATACTCTGCATATTTAATATAGAAACGTTAGCACTATTTTTATAAACAATCTATTTGTCGTAATGAAAAGCAGACATTAATCGGCTGCGCCATGAAGCAAGTGGTTGAACAACATTTTCTTCACTATCAGAATCATCTATATCTTAATTTTCAAAAATATCATCAAAATTAAAATTATCAATATTATTATCATCATTAATATTATTAGCAGAAATAACATTATCGTCAAAAGTTATATTAAGATTATTAACAATTATACCACCACCATCGTGGAATTATATCACTATATATAGGTAAGTACTACTAATATTGCGATCATTGTTGTTGTCTAATAAAAATTGTTCTCCATCGTCGTTAGGGGTCAACAATCTAGAATGACGCAGCTGTTTAGCCTTAAATGTTGAACGACCTATAGGTACTACGTTTTCTTTTCATAATAAAAAAAACAACTCTTAAATATTAACGGAAAGGAAAAACTGTAATTATAGTAGCCCCGACACCGAATCGCTGTCTGTCGACGATCGCGATGGTGCGTAACAGGCAAATGGCAAATGCTATATTATAGGAAATAGGAATATATTATATTGTTGGTGTATGTGCGATGCCCGAGATTATTTAAAGTTAAATAATTATTATTATTATTATCGATAAACTTCTCGGAACAATTCATATTATCTACACTCCGATTGACGGACAAAAAGGTCAGATTACAGGTTGCTGGAAACCCGCGGGCCGCACAATTATATAGGTATATAGCCATATAGGAATACAATTTACACGTTTATTTTATTCAGTAAATAACTCAAATGTTGATTAATTTTTTTGCGATAAGAACCTTCTCCGTGATATAATCTTTCATTAAAAAAAAAATTAAATCAATCCGTTGAGTAGTTACCGAGAACATTAGCATCAAAGGTTTCAATTTTCGGTTTTATATATCAAGACTACTGACTAGATGATCCCGTGCACTTCGTTGCCCATTATTAAAAAAAATAATAATGCCAACTCTATGTATGAATAATATGTTTTAGTTTATAATATAATATACGGTTAAAATATTATAGGCTATAATATCGTTACAACAATATTGAATTTAGTCCCACCCGACGTGGCCTGAGCCAAATATTAAGTTAAGATTAACCTCGAGTAATATACAAAATATGCATCTAAACCACCAGGCAATAAACTGCATTAGATGGCGGAACACATGCGAGCAGTGTATTATCGCACGTAGACAATCCAACTGCGGTGGGTTGAGGACCCCGCGAGGAGCTTAATATAGTAAGTGAAATCAGAATATTGGGCACATGAAAAACATCACAACGGTGGCTTATGCTGGAGATTTGTTTTTTTCTATAAATTTATTTGCGAAAATGTGTATTTGCCATATTCCTAGTACTAAGTATAATAGTTATAAAATATGTAACCATTGACAACCCTATACATAAACAGTGGTTATACATACCATAGCAACCATTTATAAACAAATATTTCCATCGTAAATCTCAAAATCCCTGCGTGAGCACCTCACTTCACCACCTTGTGAATCTAAACCATCCAAGGAGTCACCCAAACGCATACAAAAAAATTCATTCAAATCGGTCAAGCCGTTTAGGCGAGGAGTTCTGTGACATACACACGTACAGTAGAATTATATATATAAAGATATATTATATAGTATTGTCTCTATAAATAATAAGATAAGCTATAATAAAGTATATTCGTAATCGTCATCGACCATTTCGATTTTCGACCAATTAAACACTGCTTTGCCACAAATAAACGAAAATTGAATTAAAATGGTATTCAGTATTGACAAAATTGTCAAAATTCAATAGCTCGATAGATCATAATATGACAAATTATTACATTATAGTGCATTCTACATAACGTAAGCAAAAACAAAAAAGAAGCCAATGGGAGGGGATCTGACCCCCCCTCGTCCCTTGTGTACGCCACTGTGTGGTATATTGAAAAAAAAACAATGTACCGCTCTACGCTACAAATAATTGTATGCCTATGTTGCCACTACTGTGTCGATAAGTTTGTAGGCCTGTTCGGTTTTCCGGTTAAATTCCACATGCCATCATTCTCTTCTCATTAATTATTAAAAAAAAAAGTAGTAGGCTCGAAAGCAACTACTTACTCTGAGAGATAGCTGAGTTCAAAGTTCATTGTATTATCAAACCAGTTTCATGAATTTAATATTCCAATAGCCACAAGCCATTAGGTTTTTGATTCAGTCGACAATTGACTACCAAGCAACAGAGGCCTTCTTCTACCGTTTTTCATTGTTTGTACCACCTGTAAGAAGAATTTAAGATCGATTTCATACCGAATTTATTGGAAACAGTAAGTATATTTCGTGGTTTAATTATTTACATATCATCGGAGCGTAGAACTAGCATGTAATTATAATATTTTATTGTTGAAACTTTCCGTTTGCGATCAATCCGTTCACTATGTCACCATGACACCATACATCATAATACAGCAAACCCTCGATTATCGACGGAATAAGGTGACACGGAAACCACGGTTAATCCTTTAAAATACAAATTGAAACAAAAATGCTATTATTATGATGTAAAAAAAAATATATATTTGTAATATTATATATTATTTAGAGAAAATTAGATACGTATTTGTATTTAAACTTTCAGCTAAAATGCACTTTCCCGACCCCTTCACGATTTTCGATTTTTTTTTAAAACGACTTGTCTTTTATGCACGCCACTCAACGCATTACATTACAACGCGAGTACCTAATAATAATACTATGGTGGCTTGGCGCGACGCATTGGCTGCTATACCAGTCGCGTTCTGCGACTGAGAATAAGCAACGCCCGCTACTAGTAGTTCCCGGATGGGTGACCATCCAGGTTTTGTAGTAGTAAAAACCTTACACACAAACACACGTAATAAAAACCTACAGTACCCTCCCCACAGTTCCACGGGCTAATGTCCTTAGTTATCGAAGCCTTAACCCTAAAAAATAAAATAATAATATTATGAATTGCGGCATTATAAAGATGAATACTTGTGACTCCATGTTATACTTTAACTTTGCCCCTATAGTTTAGATCACAAAGTCAACATTTCAAGCGCCCATCACTAACACAGTTCACAGTAGTGTTATAAGGTTCCGCGCGCAATACGTACTATTTACCATATAACCGCACATTTGAAACGACTATAACTTCTAAAATATTAATTTCCGGAAAACGATTTTTACACCATCGTCTTATGCATAAGAAGTCAAGTAGTTTAAAAAAAAATCGAAAATCATAAGAGAGTCGGTAAAGTGCATTTGTTCCAAACATTCATACCTATAGGTACGTTAACATTTATTTTTTCACAAAACCACTATTTTTAGTACTGTACATAGTTATGCGGGAAACCACAAATAATCGAGAGAGAGTTCAGTGTATAATACATGTACATTATAATGTCATCCAGCTTCACAGCTATCACATCATTCCAGCTGCCCCAATGGCACGGCTCTCTTTTTACCGATAAATAACAAAAAACCGGTTTAATATTATGCGTTACCTACATTGCTTGAAATTAATAAAATATACTGATATACCTACGATTAAAAAAATTAGACACGTTTTTTTATTTAAACATTCATACCTATAGGTACGTTTACATTTATTCTTTCACAAAAACACTATTTTTAGTGCCAAACATAGTTATGCATGAAACCACAGATAATCGAGAGAGAGTTCAGTGTATTATACTTATTACTTGTACATTATAATGTCATCCGGCCACATTCCAGGTGCCCCAATGGCACGGCGCTCTTTTTACTAACAAATAACAAAAAACCGGTTTAATATTATGCGTTATACCTGCAACGGGTGAAATTAATAAATACGGATATATCTACGATTAAGAACTATAAAATTATACATTTTGAATTCGAAATATTGTAAAACGATTTCTAAGCGCTTCGTTTCGATATTCCATGAAAAGCATTTTTAAAAAATTAAATAACTAAATTTACCTATACAAAAAAAATTATATTAGAGTTGTGATACATGATTAGGGTTAGCAATGTTAGGAATTCTTTATGCTTTTAACTTACATATTATTTATTGAAGTTGTATACATCGTAGACATTGTAACTTAATTATATATTTTACATTTTTGATAGTGGATAGTGGACTTCTCACGTCAAGCGTATCATGTTGTAAATTACTCTAACCATATAAACTTATTGTGCCCCTAAGGTATAGATTTTTTATCTCTAATAAAGAAAAAAATATATATATATATTTTACATATGTTAACTATGTCATTTTTTGAAAATTGTATACATAATAACCTGTAGGTCAATTTTCATTTAATAAAGTAATACGCAATTAGTCCCAACGACATCGTCGGTTCAAACTCAAAAAAAAAAAAAATCAATTTTCATTCTTTTTAGATTTCTAAAAATATTTTTAAAATGCTTACCCAAGTCAAAAACATAATATAAAATTATTGAAAATTTAAAAGAATTAGGTATTATGAAAAATATATTGTGCTATATAACATATACTATTATAAATTATTACTATATACTAAATATATTTTAATTTATATTAATAATACTATTAATGTTTGATTGCCTTTAAGTAAGTTGCATTTCTTTTTTTAGAGTTTTTAAGGTCATACAGTTACCTAATCCAGTAACCCTTCTCATGATATTATACTGTAATAAGACAGAATCTTTCATGTAATTTCAACTTTTTAATGTCTGTCCCAAATCCTATTAAAACATGTCATTAATCTGAATCAACTGATAAAATGGAAACATTTAACCAAAATTTGATTTTGCACAAAACTGTATACGTTTTATGTTTTTGTAATCAAATGTACAAATTTAAATATCAAAATTCGCGATTTTTTATTATTACAGGTATTGTAGAACGTAGGTAATAGATATTATTTGGAGTTTCGTGTTACTTTATCATTATCATTAGAATTTATTAAAGAAAATGTGCCAAATTATAGACTATTCGGATCTAGTGTTAGAACTTATTAATTATTATCCATTTTTTTATGAACAATATTTTCGTAATTTTTCCAAATATTCTATTTTCATTCTACTAAATATTATGTACTTATACAAAGTTTTATTTTGACCTATAAATATATAATAACCTACACTTCTACACTTGTAGGTCATGATTTATGCCTTATTAACTTACACAATTTTTATCTAACTTTCTATTTATTATAAAAGATTAAAATTAAGTTCAGAATTAAATGTTAAAGCATTGATAAATTTATTATAT
The DNA here is from genome assembly GCA_022818045.1 of Neotoxoptera formosana. NCBI lineage: Eukaryota > Metazoa > Arthropoda > Insecta > Hemiptera > Aphididae > Neotoxoptera > Neotoxoptera formosana. Next base: position 50,270,286 of record CM040633.1, read on the forward strand.
TCCGCAAAATTAATCAGTAACCATATCATTAAAAAATTATTTTGTATTATTTTATTTATAAGTATTATAAAGAAATTATTCACATTGTCTAAACATTAAAAATATTAAAGCATCATTTGATAAATTAATTATATTCCACGAAATAAATCAGTAAACATAAATATATTCCACGAGAGAAATCTTTAAACATGATTATTTTCTACGAAATAAATCAGTAGATAAGCATATGATTAAAAAAATTATTTAGTATTATTTTATTTAATATAAGTATTATAAAGAAATTATTCTCACAAACTAAACATTAAACAACACGTCATGTATTACTATATTGTAGATAATATTATGTTCTGAATTAACGTAGTCATTAATAAATATATTTTTTTTTATGTATTCTTTAATGTAATTATTACCATTGATTATATAATATATTAATATATAATTAACGCTATTACCTATCTTCTATCTGTCTATTACCTATATAATTACAAATTGTATAACATTATTTTTATTTTATTAACTACCTTTTCACTAAGCCGAAACTATGATATAACTTAATTTAGATTGTGAGCGGAGAAATGAATTTATTGATTTTCTTCTGTACGTGTTTTTATAGATGTGTATTGTTTGTTTATTTTTGTTTGAAGACACTATTTATAGTAGAAAAAATGCTCTGATTTTCAACTTCAATATTTTTTGTGATAGGACAGCTAATTTATTTGGTATTATGGAAAGTCCCAAATCCCCAGTATTTCTTAATAATTGCAAAAACGCAAATTTATACACAAAACCGGTTTTTAATTAATTCGATTTTCTAATTTATTTGAAATTCTCAAACGATTAACCGTAGATAGGTACATGAAAATTTCACCAAATGTTTATATTAGCCTTTTTTATACATGGCATAATTTGAAAAATATTTTGACTCTTCTTAAACTATTTATAGACATTACTTTTCATTTATTTTTATAAATATCGATAAAATAAATGTTGCTTGGTCAAACAGCTTGAAAATGTCATATGAAGTTCCTCATAAGTTGTTATTATAGCTATTTAAGAATATTTAAAATACATAGATACGATATTTTTTTATGAGCATCTTTATCTTTATATGAATTTAAAACGTGAGGCGATTTCTTTATTCGTAGGCTCTGATGAGGGGAGTGCCACAGTATGAAAAAATCCTTTGTCTTAGAACTACAAAAATATAATAACACACATACTTTTATATAACCAATATTTTATTCCTTAGAAATTACAACTGGTTAATTAGTTGTAGAAAATCATTATGTTATCACCGGATATGTTGCTCTCTGCGAGTGTATGAACTATGAACTTAAAAGACTGAGGAAAAACCATTTCATTTATTATTGATATGATTATTTAATGCAATGTTATTAGTGCATATTTTATTTCATAAAAAACATTTTCTAGACAAATTAATATTTGATATTTTTTTTGTTTGTAGACCATTATATTTTTATTTGCTTACTGCTGGTATAAAGTACAATTTTTGAGTTTTCTTGCACTCAACGCTTGTTACTTATGCATTCGTCTATTCTATTTCGTGTTTTTTATTAGGTATACTGTAGTATACAATAAACAACATTTTTCATATATCGCCTTAAACAGCGCCAGATATGCAAAATATCAACCCATCGAGTTTTTGGATTCCCAACTGTATGATAACAGCTATAACTATATTGTGCGATTTAATAATTTGATTAAATTATATTTTCTACTTATGTTTGTACTAATTTATCATTACCATAAATATAAAATTATGACCTAACACTCATAACCGGCCCATCGAGAGATTCTCGGTAGCTCACCAGCCCAATCCTAGCCTGATAATGCTGAAAAAAAAACAAACGGTTGCCAGCCATTTTGTACCGGAATTGGGTGCAGATATTTTTCGACCGACAACAAAGTGTTGTTGATCTGTAAAGTTTGTAAAACAAAAGTATCTAGAGAAAAATGAATATATTATCTTATTATTTAAAAATTTGCTCATGAATTTTTTACATTATGTTTATTTTGAGTGCATTATTTTAAAATGTTGGTGCTATTATAAATATATATTTCTGAACTTTTTAGTGCATATTTTAGTGAATTTCAATGCATATTTCAATATATTTGGGATTTTCAAAAAATTTAAATAATATAGTGTGAAAAACTAAAGGAATTATATTAAGTTTATTTTGAATTACAGGTGAATAAGAAATATGTTGGGTACAATTGAAGGAAACCCGGCTAAGAAGCCTGCTTCAAAGAGTAAGAAGGTATTGGCGACTCTTGGCAAAGGTGCTGGCAAAGTTTGGAGATGGAGCAAGTCTTCTGTCACAGAATATTTTGAGGATATGATGGCACGGGAATTTGTTATCGTAAAGAACGGTATTATATACAAGAAAGGTTGTGGACCAAGAGGTTCAAGATACGACTTACCACGTTGTCCATAATATATTAATATTATCGCTTATAATATTTATAAAAAAACAACAACATAAATCATTAACCCTAGCAAAGTTACAAACACATGTCTAAATTATCAGGTTTTTTTATTTTTACTCTAATTAGTATATTATGTAACATTACTCTACAAGTTAATGATGCTACATAATATGCTTAGATGTATTTCATAGTACAAAATAATAATATTAAATAGATTTTATTTTATTTTAATGTTTTTACTTTTTATAGAACAGTTAATTATTTTATACATTAAAAATAGTTTTTATATTTTATAATGAAAATGTATTAATTGTATTCATTCAAATTAAATGTATGTATATAACTAATAAATAATTACATGATGTAAGTAGGGTTAAACTTAAAAGTTGAATGTTTTTTTTATAATGTAATAAAAATACAATTATGAAAATTTGATATAATATGTTATTTAATTTAATAATTAATACATTATTACTTACCTGTCTTACCTAAATGTGATAAAAATTTGGTCAATAGATTGTTAGGTAATTTAACTTAACAATCTTAAGACCATAAAATAATCATCGATATTTTACTATTTTATTCCATAGGTACTACATATCCATTGTATTGATTAAAATAATTGAATCAGAAAACTAATCTTAGATCTTTAATTGCTATAGATCTAATATCTTAAGTTATTATTCTTAAAAAATGTCGACAAGTTGGTACCGCTCTGCTGTTGCTGTACAGTAGGTATCAAGTGGGTCACTTTCATGGATAATATGTTAAATTGATATTCAATGATATGAATCATAGTAAATGAAAAACGATTCTAAACGAAGACGGTCTGTCAGCCTATATAAATAAGTGTAGGTACCTGTGTTAAGATATAATTGCTATTAAAATAATTCATTTTATTATTACTATTAATAATACAGTAGGTTGAATTCATTTTTGCAGAAAACATTGGATTTGAAAAATTATTTAAGTGTTTATCATATATAACAATATACTTAAAAAGTTTCAAGAACCTTCAAAAAAGTATTTTGAAATTACAACGGAATAAATAACATTAATATTCTTCATTTCAATTTCAAGTTCGACTAAATTTGAACTTGAAATGTCAATAAAAACTATTTATTTAATACATTTTTTTCATTTTTTGGTTACACTATTAAATATTTTCAAAAAACCTTGTTTTAAACTTTCAATCCTTAACTATAAAAACTGATAATTTTATACATATTTAAATACAACAAATTTAGCAAATATTCGAGATTTTGATGAAGTTGGTCAAAATTTAAACTTTAAATGCTTATAAAAAAAAGTGTGCATTTGTATCTTAAATATTTTTAAAACTGCATTTGGAACAACTTACGAAAAAACTTGTTTTAAATTTTTAACTAAAAAATAAATTGAAAATGTTCGATGTTTTGATGTCAACATTTTAACTTAAATGTCTATAAAAAATAATTTTTTAGATTTTTTGGTCACACTATAATTTACTTACGAAAAACCTTGTTTTGATTTTTCAATCCTTAACTATAAAAACTGAACATTTTATAATTTTTTAACTACAAAACATTTTGCAAATGTTCGATGATGAATTTCGGTCAAAATTAAATTTATAAAAAAAAATTGGCCCTATGTATTTTTATTAATTTTGATCTGCTATTTTAACAACTTATGAGAAATCTTGTATTCAATTTTTAAATCTTAGATTTAAATAGAAAATTTTTTATGAATTTCCTTATTAAAAAATTCTTGATTTTTACGTATTTTGTCGAAATTTTACTTTAGACGCTTATAAAAAAACTTTTGGAGACTTAAGCTAAACTTTTTTTTAATATTTACTTACAACAAGTTATGTAATAACTGTATAATATCTTGTATTACATTTTCAAGTTTTTTGACCAATTAAAAACACTTTTATTGATAATAATAAAAAAAAGTAAAAAAAAAACAAAAATGTATTATGCCTATAAATAGCTCAAAAAAATATCGAAAAATATTGAAAATTGTATTGTGTATGAGAATTGTTTATTTAAACATTTTGTGAAAAATTCATATATCTATTGTAATTACTTTGGATGTTACACCAAAAAAACAAAATTGATTTTGTTGAAAATTTGCTTCGCATAAAAATTCCTGTTTTTCCCTTAATTTTTTTGTTGCTTTTACCGACGTCTTTGAAAATTACAGGGAATTTTTTACTTTTTACCTCAGCTACTAACTAAATTAATTTTCCTACCAGAAAAGATGCTGATGAAGAAACTAGTAGCACTTTTACTGCCATTAAACGTGGTGACAGACACAAAAAAAGAAAAAAAACGCACATAATTGTAAAATCAATTCATTCCTCGCTCCGCTCAGAATATAAAATAATGTACCTGTGGATTATGTGGAATATTTATAGACTATAGTAGATAAGTCATATTATATATAAATGCATCAAATCATTAGGTAAGTACCTATTATTATTCTTTATAACTTTTAGGTAGCTCTAAATTAATAAACAGCAATGTTCCAATGTTTACACACACGATCCATAGCGAAGAAAGTCTACCACATTCATGGTTTTGAAATAAAATGTTAGGTTAAAATCAAAAATATCCTATTATTTACCATTTTTTGGACGTACTAAAAGGATTTTAAACAGACACATTGATTAAAATTAAAAGTATACAACTTAAAAAACGAAATTCTACTAAAAATAAAAATCAGTTGGAAAGTTGTCAACAAATATATAAAGATTATAGACAAAATAAAATTGACAGAAAAGGCTTAGTATCTTTAAGCTACAAATATACAAATAAGGCGAGTAAGCTAAGTATTATAAGAAGCTAGGTATTTAATTAAAAAAATTATAAGTTGTATTACGAAAATGTACTATTTTGCTATATTTATTTATAATTATTTTATATTTATTAAATTTTTTTTAATTTGATTATTAAACGAATATTGACTTATTTAATATACATAGAGCACGTATACTTATATACATATATTATTTTATAATTATAATATTACTGATTTTCTATTAAAATGAACTTTATTGGTCAATGGTTAAAAATAATCTGTTAAAAAAAAATTATTTAATTATTTTAAAGTGGCTCAATTTACATATATATTTTAGTTAGTTCAAATTGCAGTCACAATTCCAATAGTTATTTCTATAACAATAAACGCAATTTTCCAAGTATGCAACGAATTAATAATTGATTGCGGTCTATTTTAATTGTTTAAATGAGGGATGTTGCAAAACAACATAAAAACAGAATCAGTGATAAATAAGTAAGTAGGTACAGCACAAAAACAAGAAAAATAGTTTTTAAATTAATTTAGATTATACATTTATACAAGTATTTATTTAATTATTTATTTATTTATTTAAGTATTATATATTATCAATTATCATAAAATAAGACAATTTATTTACTTTGCAAAGTTAACTAACACGTGTATTTACACACGGAAAAAAATTACTATATAATTATTGCATGTACGCACACGGGTTAGTAAGATATGGGTATACGTCATTTTAAATTTTTAACCATGCCTAATAGGCTATGGCTCACACAAATATATTATGTGGCACTGTTTATACTCGTTATGGGACGATAAGATAGGATTACAATGTATAACGACCATTATGACGAAAATATCAACGTCTTGGCTGCCGAAGTTTTGTGCATTTTGTTAGTTTGTGGCGATTTTCGACACGATGAGTTAAAATGTCGCTTATCGAAAAAGTTGAAAGCGTGGTTTTGGACCATTTCAAGTTAGTTTGATTTAAAAGGGTGAGGGATGGCAGCAATAAGAATGAGCCTTTTTTATAGTTATATAGGTAGTGGGCAGCCGAAAAAAGGATGCTTAAGCACACTTTTTGAACATCGGTCATGTTATTCTCGAAACAAATCATTTAAACGTCTTATATTAATGATGATGACAAGAGCATTAATTCCATTAAAATTTAGAGCTGGGTCCATTTTCACCATAAACTTAAATCTACTTATCAAAGTAATTAGTGTTATTGTTTATCTATTATAAATGTAAATTCTATAAATTATAACCAACGTTTATTAATAAATGTAATTATAAACTTCCAAAGTTATTTTGGATTAGGTACTTCAAATTTCTCAGTTGCTGTTTTTTCAGAAAACAAACATTATTATAAAATGTTATAAAAATACGTTTGTATTTATTTCAGATCCTAAAATTTATATACACGATGTTTAATGGTTTATTAACTTCAATCAATCGCCAATTTAAAGAAACTGCAGTATGAAAACAAATTATATATCTGCATAAATGATTAGTAAACATAATGATATTAACTTTTTTTTCATAACTCTGAAATGTTCCTTTAGACCAAATTGTATATGTCAGTTGATTAAAAGTCGTTGTTAGTAATTTTATTTATTTCTGATCTTTAAATGTCTCACATAAACCGTGTTTATCATCTTACTACCTTCAATAAAATGCCACCATGCCGATTCTCAAGTGAGACATTGGTAATTAAAATTCATAAAAAAAATATTATTATAAATTACAATCGGGGTTGAACATTTTATTGAATTTTATACGCTACGTCTACTCCCGCTCTCATTATATTTATGATTTATAATATTATTATACCTACAGATATAAATTATATCATATTGGTGGTGCCTCATCGGTATTTATATATAGTCTACATTTTAACACTACCAATACCGAATACCAATACCTGCAAATTGGCTGCAATAACACTGCAGCTACCGTCTACAAATTTTTTTTTTCATTTCGACTATCTATTGTCAATAGATTAGCTAAAATTTAGTGCAACACATTTTACGACCAGGTCAAAAATCATACAGAAAATATTAGAATATAAGTGAGTGTAATTTAAAATCTAATACGGTTGAGTAGAGACTATAGACTTATTTTTACCCATATTAAAATTGTATGACTGTAAACATTCTTAAAAAAAAAACGGTTTAATTTATTAAAATAGCAAACCTATTGACCATTTTATTATCCTATTAAATATTTTAGTTATATATAAAATTATTTTTACTAATATTATTTTCAATATAATATAGCAATGAATATTATATATGTGTTTCCTTATTCATCTCTTCAGGTATTCAGCCGTCGGCAATTCCACGGACATCTAAATCATTATTTCAGGTATACGCATCAAACTATTAACTTTATTTTGTTGTATATATATATAGGTAGTTAAATCTCGGACCAGAATAATGCCTACCTGGCGTTATACCTAAATACATATTTATTGAAATAATATGTTACAAGGCGACACGCGTGACAAGCCAAACATCCTAACTTCGCGTAAAAAATTCACGAATGTCATAGTTATATTATTGTTTTTCATTGCATGGTGTTTGAATATAATATAATACTTTGTCCACCGTAGATGCCACAGAATAATTTGTCCGAAGCCGAAATCATAGCGAAATCGACTTCGGACACAAACAAACGCCGTGTGGCCCACGTGGCTAGGTTTAATCGGCCTGTCATAACCAGGCCCATAACGCCACCTATATGGCGGTTGCACAACTGAAAAAACAGCATGTTGATATGATTATTGTTTTTATTGGCGTTTAAATATATAACATAATACTCTGTACATCGTAGTTGCCCGAGTATACCGTAAATGGCGTTCAGCGCGGTAGAACTTCCAGCAGAAAGGTTCCTGAAGTCAACAGGCCGATCGCGCTGCGGCCCGTGAAGCTAGTCAAACAGATGAAACTGGAAACACAGAATGTATTAATATTATTATCTCCTCTGTTACCTCCGTATGCATGACACTAAAATAATTTTATTAGTCGTAATGTTCGTATGTATGTTGTCACATAGCGACCAAGGTACTTTATAAAAGCCAATATAAAATAATATGTAGTTTAATGCGTATTAGATGAAAAAAAAATGAGAAGTGACCAATAGATAATAATAAACTATACCTATATAATATATAGTTTTCACAGAAAAATAAGTATTTATTTTTCATTTTTAGTGTTTTGCACATCCAATAAAGCGTTGCGATGAAAAACAAATTACAGAAACAGTTGCTTTGGATCCAAGAGCCCAACTTTGCAAACCCTCAACTTCTGGTATAAAAGTAGCAATAATAAGTATATTTAATTAAATATGATAACAATATTAAAGGCACCACGATGATTTTATTGGTTCAATATTGTGCACATCAATACACTGCCTGCAAAAACAATTTTTGCACAAACATGACTATTTTATTAAAACAATTTAAATGTTATCTCCCTTCCCTCAAAAACAATTTTCACAATTTTCATAATGTACTAGTAATTTATTATTTATTATCTATAGACTTTATTATCTAAACTTTGCGACTTACATTTTCCAGGTGTTCAGCGTTTTGTAGATAAAAGAAAATGTAGTGAGTTGGGATATCCCGAAGATATCAAAACAAAAAAACATAAAAGAAATATTATCAATTTAGCTTACTTACCAATGTTATCAACTCAATTGAAAAAAAATATATAGCATGGGAAAAAGCCCTAGCGTATTTGAAGGTATACATTCTAAATTTTGTTCTAAAAATGTCCGTTTTCGACCAGTACCAGTAATATAATGTAACTTTATTATTTTTTATTTTTTACTTAACTCAATATGTGATTTTAAAATAATAATAAAAAAATAATAGTCATAATATTTCAAGTTGGTGGCCAAAATAGTGTACTGGTCAAAAACGGACATTCCAGAATGGCCGAAAAGTGAACTGGCTGATAAGAGAATGATTATTTTTGGCCGAAAACACGATTCCGTCCAATAATATATTATCTAAAATGTATTTAAAATATTTATGGAATTGTAAAAATGTTCGACGTTCACCCACAAAAGGTATGGGGATGCAGAATCTTAGTGTGTATACTGTATAGCGTCCTCGGCCTTTTGCAATAACACATTAAATATCATCTGTGAACATAAACCCTAACCATTAATAACCAATAATATTAATGTACTGTCATAATATTATGCAGGTAAGATTTTTTTGGGATAAACACTCCAAAATTATCATACGAAAAATCTAATATTTGTGATAAAATACAGGATAAAACCGAACACTTTTGATACCTAGTTTAAAACAGCACATATTTAATAGGTTAAAAACATAATTATTGTATCGTTATATTCAATTGTATTGATAAATTATTGTATACGTATAAATAACTCCGATTGTGGAGAAAGCTGTCAATTGTTATTATTAAGTAAAGACAAGGCAATATGTAATGAACAGTTGGAGAAATAATAAAATGTATTTAATATTTATATAAAAAGATTAGAACATTAAATGAAAGTTTAAATTGAACATCTATTGTTATAAAATTAGATATTTTCTAAAAATATTTAAAAATGTAGTAAGATCAAACTTTAAGATCAAGTTAGAACAGGTTAAACTTATCTGACTAACCCACAACTGGTATAGATAGCTAAAACATAGGTATTATATATTTTACTAATTTAAGGGTGAAACTAAATTAATTTTGGAGAGTTACATTTCCGATGAATGGGCTGGTTTGATTCATATTTCAAGGGCCGAAAAAAATCGCCAATCGCAAATAAGTAATACATACATTTGTTAAGACAACAGTACAATATTTCAAGAATAGAAAAAAAAATATATAATTTATTAATATGTTATTCGGTAAAGGTACATACGGTGCCTTAAAGTGGTTTCACAATGTCTCAACGATGTGCAAACTGTACAGCTTTATGACTTTTGACAACAAATTAACATATATTCAAAAGCTGATTTAGAATAAATAAATATTCTCAAATACTTCCTGTATATAATAATATACTAGTTGTATGACGTTATCGATTTGACACTGTTTTCAAAACTGACGAATGATGGATTAGTACACACTGAAATGAAAACGTATAACAATAGATTGGTAAGTTATTATTATTACTAAGTAACTAATTTTGTCGTCAAGTATAAAAACACAACAATTCTAAATTGGCCAGTATTTAAAGTGTTTATTTATATCTTATCTGTGTGCAAACAGGTATTAAAAATATTGGATACTATAATAATTAATAAGTAACAATAAGTTGAATCTATTTTAAATTTTTTCAAAAACAAATAACTCGTAAATATTAAAATTCAACGTTGAATTTCACATGCTAATTTTGTAATTAGAAAAAAATACTCTATCCGAATATGTGAAAAAAATTGGTGTTACCATTTAAAAAAAAAGTAAGTTGTATCGCGCACGCGCGTATCGAAAGTGTTAAAAATTTGAAATTTATCTAAAAATGTGTACTTAAGAACTATCTGTCATTCAGTGAAAACGCCATTTCAATATAAGGTCATCGAACTGAAATATTTAGTGGTACCTCTTAGCGTGAACACACTGAACCAATACACGTTAAAAATTGTAGTTTCTATTTTTCCTTTAGTTAATCTATAATAAACTAGCCGACCCGTCAATGCTTCGCCCGTGATTTTTATCGTTTAATGTGATCGACAAGTAAATAAAAAAAATGGTTAATGAAAACGTATTGAAATGTTTCTAGAGGTATAAATGATAAATATATTTTTATTAAAAATGAATACAGATACAAAAGAAATGCTAATTAATCTATTGTTGATAAAGAATTTTATAAAACTTCTGAGTATATAACGTTTTTTGTTCTATCTCCTGTTGATATTAAAATCATTAAATAATTCGGGTCCCCATTCCGATAAAATCCCACGTATAATAAATTGTCCATGTGAAAATCACTCTGAACGAAGATCTACGCCAACGTACCTAAATGTTTGACTTTGAGCTTTGTTAATCACAAAAGAAACTTTAACAGGGAATTGAAGCCGTTTGAATGAAAATTGTAAAAAGGTTCAATAGCGTCGTCAGAAAATTGGAACATTTAAATATAATACACCCCGCCACCATCCAGACAAAAGAAAATTAATAATCGGGCACTCAGCCACTCAGGAGGATATTTGGAATAACTTTATGAAAAAAAAATCAAAAAAAGATAAATGGTGTTAATTTCATAAGTTGATTAGAAAACTAACTAACTAATGAAGTTAAAAAGTTAAAACAAAATTAACATTTTAACTAGTTAATACCCACATTTTGATATATGCGTGCTACTATATACATGCCAGGATAAAGTCATTTGGGGGCCATAGGCAACTTTCATCACAATAATAATATGGAGAAATTATGACATTAATTAATTACATATACATACTTAATGAATAAATGCATTGATAATATTAATAAAATAACTTATTGCTGGACAGTGGAGATTCTAACATAATATGTGTATATTTAATATACTATATTAATTTAATCTTTGTTTAAAAGTCGAATGTTGTCGAACGTATTTGAATTCTATGCGTAATGTATTGGATAAGCCTGCAGACGTTGTGGTTAATTCTAAGATAATTAAAAAAGTCCCACACACGACTCTCAATGATTTAATTATGCATTTTCCATTTGGATATCGGCCCCGACATTACAATTGTAACTTTTGGCCCCCGGTCCTCGTTTTTTTGGTGTCTAGCATAATATATGTACCTACGTCAAATATATTTTTACTTTTCAACCAGCAGAAATCAATTATTACTCGTAATATTTTAAACTACATTGTACAAAATTATTACCTACATTAAATACTATACCCGGGTAAAATTATTTAATTCTGTGACATTTATGTGTAGTCGAACATATTGACCTATTGGATTTTTACGACGTACGATCGTATACTCGTTTTTAGTTCCACATTTTTTTTTTTTAATTCGATATCTTAAATTAATATTTATTAAAGAAAACCAAACGAATCTCATTGCAATGGGCAACCGAAGTGTTTGAAACAAAAAATTATTATAACACGTTCAGTCCACTGTACAGAATCTTAACTGATAGCCTAAATAGATATTTCTATATTATACTGTCAGTAATTTTCTATCTAAGCTTTATAAACCGTATACGTCCACGTTCGATGAAGAACGTGACAGAACAAGTTTTTTCGTCGGAAAACGAGATCCAGGAGTCATCACAAACTATCCCTTCCAAAATGCTGCCAAAGTCTGCATCCGGCGGAGACGCTTCTATCATCGGACCTTTGGATTCGAGAGAGGCTATCGACGGCTTGTCGTTGAATGACAGCTCGGAAGACCAGCCGGAATCCACACTGTCTGTCACCAACGACGAAGAAACACTGAAGGTACTGACGGGACGTGCCGCTGGTCCGTGCACTATCCCTATAGAAAACTGCGCCGGAAAAGAGTTTCGGAAGTATATGTCGATGGTGAACGACGCGTTGTCGGAAGTCGACTCGCCGCCGCTGTCTATACCATCGAATCCACCATCTGAACCATCCGCTCCACCATCTAAACCATCGGCTCCACGTTTTGTACTATCGGCTCCCCAGTTTGTACTATCGGCAGACCATGTCGTCGCGGCTGATGAGATTCACAGCCTGTCTGCGGATCTCGTGGTAACCCGCTGTATCCCCTGCGACGATGATACCAGCTCGGTTACTGTCCGAACACAGTACACCATCCCAGTGGAAAATTGCGCTGGAAAAGAGTTCCGGAAGTGCATGGCTGTGGTGAACGCCAAGATGTCGAAA